>JAYKTQ010000088.1:0-600000 GCA_036010785.1 Ammospiza maritima maritima
TCCCTTCCCAGGGTTACTGTTAGGCTTAGGCCTAGGGCTAGGATTTTTAAAACTAGGAAGCCCTTAGCTCCAGGCACACTGCAGCTGTTCAAGGCATCCCAAGGGGAGTACAAAAGTGCAACAACTTGGCAGCTTTCACAGCTTTTTCCTTGGCACCATCCCTATACCTAGGCTGATTTATCTGCCTAAGGATAGGGTTAGGCTTCAGCCTAGGGCTTGGATTTTTTTAACCAGGAAGCCCTGAGTTCCAGGCTTACTTCATCTGCAAAAGGCATCCCAAAGGGAGTGCAGAAGTGCCACAACATGGCTGCTTTCACGGCTTTTCCCTTAGGAAGAACCCTAATACCCGGCTGATTTACCTTCCCAGGGTTACTGTTAGGCTTAGGCCTAGGACTTTTAAAACCAGGAAGCCCTGGGCTCCAGGCACACTGCAGCTGCCAAAGGCATCCCAAGGGGAGCGCAAAAGTGACGCAACTTGGCTGCCACCACTGATATTTCCATGAGACCATCCCGAACCATAGGCTGATTTTCCTTCCTAGGGTTAAGGTTTGAGTTACGCCTAGGGTAAGGATTCTATTACCAGAAAGCCCTGAGTTCCAAGAACACAGCAGCTGCGAAGGACTAGCCAAGAAGAGCGCAAAAGTACCACAACATGCCTGCCTCCACAGCTTTTTCCTTGGGGACATGCCTAATTCCTGGCTGATTTGCCTTTCTCGTCTTAGGGTTGGGGTTCGGCCTAGGGCTAGGATTTTTAAAATCAGGAAGCCCTGAGTTCCAGGCACACTGGAGCTGTGAAAGGCATCCAAAAGGGAGTGCAAAAGTGCCACAACATGGCTGCTTTCACGGCTTTTTCCTTGGCAAGAAGCCTAACACCAGGCTGATTTCCCTTCCCAGGGTTACTGTTAGGCTTAGGCCTAGGGCTAGGATTTTTAAAACTAGGAAGCCCTTAGCTCCAGGCACACTGCAGCTGTTCAAGGCATCCCAAGGGGAGTACAAAAGTGCAACAACATGGCAGCTTTCACAGCTTTTTCCTTGGCACCATCCCTATACCTAGGCTGATTTATCTGCCTAGGGTTAGGGTTAGGCTTCAGCCTAGGGCTTGGATTTTTTTAACCAGGAAGCCCTGAGTTCCAGGCTTACTTCATCTGCCAAAGGCATCCCAAAGGGAGTGCAGAAGTGCCACAACATGGCTGCTTTCACGGCTTTTCCCTTAGGAAGAACCCTAATACCCGGCTGATTTACCTTCCCAGGGTTACTGTTAGGCTTAGGCCTAGGACTTTTAAAACCAGGAAGCCCTGGGCTCCAGGCACACTGCAGCTGCCAAAGGCATCCCAAGGGGAGCGCAAAAGTGACGCAACTTGGCTGCCACCACTGATATTTCCATGAGACCATCCCGAACCATAGGCTGATTTTCCTTCCTAGGGTTAAGGTTTGAGTTACGCCTAGGGTAAGGATTCTATTACCAGAAAGCCCTGAGTTCCAAGAACACAGCAGCTGCGAAGGACTAGCCAAGAAGAGCGCAAAAGTACCACAACATGCCTGCCTCCACAGCTTTTTCCTTGGGGACATGCCTAATTCCTGGCTGATTTGCCTTTCTCGTCTTAGGGTTGGGGTTCGGCCTAGGGCTAGGATTTTTAAAATCAGGAAGCCCTGAGTTCCAGGCACACTGGAGCTGTGAAAGGCATCCAAAAGGGAGTGCAAAAGTGCCACAACATGGCTGCTTTCACGGCTTTTTCCTTGGCAAGAAGCCTAACACCAGGCTGATTTCCCTTCCCAGGGTTACTGTTAGGCTTAGGCCTAGGGCTAGGATTTTTAAAACTAGGAAGCCCTTAGCTCCAGGCACACTGCAGCTGTTCAAGGCATCCCAAGGGGAGTACAAAAGTGCAACAACATGGCAGCTTTCACAGCTTTTTCCTTGGCACCATCCCTATACCTAGGCTGATTTATCTGCCTAAGGATAGGGTTAGGCTTCAGCCTAGGGCTTGGATTTTTTTAACCAGGAAGCCCTGAGTTCCAGGCTTACTTCATCTGCAAAAGGCATCCCAAAGGGAGTGCAGAAGTGCCACAACATGGCTGCTTTCACGGCTTTTCCCTTAGGAAGAACCCTAATACCCGGCTGATTTACCTTCCCAGGGTTACTGTTAGGCTTAGGCCTAGGACTTTTAAAACCAGGAAGCCCTGGGCTCCAGGCACACTGCAGCTGCCAAAGGCATCCCAAGGGGAGCGCAAAAGTGACGCAACTTGGCTGCCACCACTGATATTTCCATGAGACCATCCCGAACCATAGGCTGATTTTCCTTCCTAGGGTTAAGGTTTGAGTTACGCCTAGGGTAAGGATTCTATTACCAGAAAGCCCTGAGTTCCAAGAACACAGCAGCTGCGAAGGACTAGCCAAGAAGAGCGCAAAAGTACCACAACATGCCTGCCTCCACAGCTTTTTCCTTGGGGACATGCCTAATTCCTGGCTGATTTGCCTTTCTCGTCTTAGGGTTGGGGTTCGGCCTAGGGCTAGGATTTTTAAAATCAGGAAGCCCTGAGTTCCAGGCACACTGGAGCTGTGAAAGGCATCCAAAAGGGAGTGCAAAAGTGCCACAACATGGCTGCTTTCACGGCTTTTTCCTTGGCAAGAAGCCTAACACCAGGCTGATTTCCCTTCCCAGGGTTACTGTTAGGCTTAGGCCTAGGGCTAGGATTTTTAAAACTAGGAAGCCCTTAGCTCCAGGCACACTGCAGCTGTTCAAGGCATCCCAAGGGGAGTACAAAAGTGCAACAACATGGCAGCTTTCACAGCTTTTTCCTTGGCACCATCCCTATACCTAGGCTGATTTATCTGCCTAGGGTTAGGGTTAGGCTTCAGCCTAGGGCTTGGATTTTTTTAACCAGGAAGCCCTGAGTTCCAGGCTTACTTCATCTGCCAAAGGCATCCCAAAGGGAGTGCAGAAGTGCCACAACATGGCTGCTTTCACGGCTTTTCCCTTAGGAAGAACCCTAATACCCGGCTGATTTACCTTCCCAGGGTTACTGTTAGGCTTAGGCCTAGGACTTTTAAAACCAGGAAGCCCTGGGCTCCAGGCACACTGCAGCTGCGAAAGGCATCCCAAGGGGAGCGCAAAAGTGACGCAACTTGGCTGCCACCACTGATATTTCCATGAGACCATCCTGAACCATAGGCTGATTTTCCTTCCTAGGGTTAAGGTTTGAGTTACGCCTAGGGTAAGGATTCTATTACCAGAAAGCCCTGAGTTCCAAGAACACAGCAGCTGCGAAGGACTACCCAAGAAGAGCGCAAAAGTACCACAACATGCCTGCCTCCACAGCTTTTTCCTTGGGGACATGCCTAATTCCTGGCTGATTTGCCTTTCTCGTCTTAGGGTTGGGGTTCGGCCTAGGGCTAGGATTTTTAAAATCAGGAAGCCCTTAGTTCCAGGCACACTGGAGCTGTGAAAGGCATCCAAAAGGGAGTGCAAAAGTGCCACAACATGGCTGCTTTCACGGCTTTTTCCTTGGCAAGAAGCCTAACACCAGGCTGATTTCCCTTCCCAGGGTTACTGTTAGGCTTAGGCCTAGGGCTAGGATTTTTAAAACTAGGAAGCCCTTAGCTCCAGGCACACTGCAGCTGTTCAAGGCATCCCAAGGGGAGTACAAAAGTGCAACAACATGGCAGCTTTCACAGCTTTTTCCTTGGCACCATCCCTATACCTAGGCTGATTTATCTGCCTAGGGTTAGGGTTAGGCTTCAGCCTAGGGCTTGGATATTTTTAACCAGGAAGCCCTGAGTTCCAGGCTTACTTCATCTGCCAAAGGCATCCCAAAGGGAGTGCAGAAGTGCCACAACATGGCTGCTTTCACGCCTTTTCCCTTAGGAAGAACCCTAATACCCGGCTGATTTACCTTCCCAGGGTTACTGTTAGGCTTAGGCCTAGGACTTTTAAAACCAGGAAGCCCTGGGCTCCAGGCACACTGCAGCTGCGAAAGGCATCCCAAGGGGAGCGCAAAAGTGACGCAACTTGGCTGCCACCACTGATATTTCCATGAGACCATCCCGAACCATAGGCTGATTTGCCTTCCTAGGGTTAAGGTTTGAGTTACGCCTAGGGTAAGGGTTCTATTAACCAGAAAGCCCTGAGTTCCAACAACACAGCAGCTGCGAAGGACTAGCCAAGAAGAGCGCAAAAGTACCACAACATGCCTGCCTCCACAGCTTTTTCCTTGGGGACATGCCTAATTCCTGGCTGATTTGCCTTTCTCGTCTTAGGGTTGGGGTTCGGCCTAGGGCTAGGATTTTTAAAATCAGGAAGCCCTGAGTTCCAGGCACACTGGAGCTGTGAAAGGCATCCAAAAGGGAGTGCAAAAGTGCCACAACATGGCTGCTTTCACGGCTTTTTCCTTGGCAAGAAGCCTAACACCAGGCTGATTTCCCTTCCCAGGGTTACTGTTAGGCTTAGGCCTAGGGCTAGGATTTTTAAAACTAGGAAGCCCTTAGCTCCAGGCACACTGCAGCTGTTCAAGGCATCCCAAGGGGAGTACAAAAGTGCAACAACATGGCAGCTTTCACAGCTTTTTCCTTGGCACCATCCCTATACCTAGGCTGATTTATCTGCCTAGGGTTAGGGTTAGGCTTCAGCCTAGGGCTTGGATTTTTTTAACCAGGAAGCCCTGAGTTCCAGGCTTACTTCATCTGCCAAAGGCATCCCAAAGGGAGTGCAGAAGTGCCACAACATGGCTGCTTTCACGCCTTTTCCCTTAGGAAGAACCCTAATACCCGGCTGATTTACCTTCCCAGGGTTACTGTTAGGCTTAGGCCTAGGACTTTTAAAACCAGGAAGCCCTGGGCTCCAGGCACACTGCAGCTGCGAAAGGCATCCCAAGGGGAGCGCAAAAGTGACGCAACTTGGCTGCCACCACTGATATTTCCATGAGACCATCCTGAACCATAGGCTGATTTGCCTTCCTAGGGTTAAGGTTTGAGTTACGCCTAGGGTAAGGGTTCTATTAACCAGAAAGCCCTGAGTTCCAAGAACACAGCAGCTGCGAAGGACTAGCCAAGAAGAGCGCAAAAGTACCACAACATGCCTGCCTCCACAGCTTTTTCCTTGGGGACATGCCTAATTCCTGGCTGATTTGCCTTTCTCGTCTTAGGGTTGGGGTTCGGCCTAGGGCTAGGATTTTTACAATCAGGAAGCCCTGAGTTCCAGGCACACTGGAGCTGTGAAAGGCATCCAAAAGGGAGTGCAAAAGTGCCACAACATGGCTGCTTTCACGGCTTTTTCCTTGGCAAGAAGCCTAACACCAGGCTGATTTCCCTTCCCAGGGTTACTGTTAGGCTTAGGCCTAGGGCTAGGATTTTTAAAACTAGGAAGCCCTTAGCTCCAGGCACACTGCAGCTGTTCAAGGCATCCCAAGGGGAGTACAAAAGTGCAACAACATGGCAGCTTTCACAGCTTTTTCCTTGGCACCATCCCTATACCTAGGCTGATTTATCTGCCTAGGGTTAGGGTTAGGCTTCAGCCTAGGGCTTGGATTTTTTTAACCAGGAAGCCCTGAGTTCCAGGCTTACTTCATCTGCCAAAGGCATCCCAAAGGGAGTGCAGAAGTGCCACAACATGGCTGCTTTCACGGCTTTTCCCTTAGGAAGAACCCTAATACCCGGCTGATTTACCTTCCCAGGGTTACTGTTAGGCTTAGGCCTAGGACTTTTAAAACCAGGAAGCCCTGGGCTCCAGGCACACTGCAGCTGCGAAAGGCATCCCAAGGGGAGCGCAAAAGTGACGCAACTTGGCTGCCACCACTGATATTTCCATGAGACCATCCCGAACCATAGGCTGATTTTCCTTCCTAGGCTTATGGTTTGAGTTACGCCTAGGGTAAGGGTTCTATTAACCAGAAAGCCCTGAGTTCCAAGAACACAGCAGCTGCGAAGGACTAGCCAAGAAGAGCGCAAAAGTACCACAACATGCCTGCCTGCACAGCTTTTTCCTTGGGGACATGCCTAATTCCTGGCTGATTTGCCTTTCTCGTCTTAGGGTTGGGGTTCGGCCTAGGGCTAGGATTTTTAAAATCAGGAAGCCCTGAGTTCCAGGCACACTGGAGCTGTGAAAGGCATCCAAAAGGGAGTGCAAAAGTGCCACAACATGGCTGCTTTCACGGCTTTTTCCTTGGCAAGAAGCCTAACACCAGGCTGATTTCCCTTCCCAGGGTTACTGTTAGGCTTAGGCCTAGGGCTAGGATTTTTAAAACTAGGAAGCCCTTAGCTCCAGGCACACTGCAGCTGTTCAAGGCATTCCAAGGGGAGTACAAAAGTGCAACAACATGGCAGCTTTCACAGCTTTTTCCTTGGCACCATCCCTATACCTAGGCTGATTTATCTGCCTAGGGTTAGGGTTAGGCTTCAGCCTAGGGCTTGGATTTTTTTAACCAGGAAGCCCTGAGTTCCAGGCTTACTTCATCTGCCAAAGGCATCCCAAAGGGAGTGCAGAAGTGCCACAACATGGCTGCTTTCACGGCTTTTCCCTTAGGAAGAACCCTAATACCCGGCTGATTTACCTTCCCAGGGTTACTGTTAGGCTTAGGCCTAGGACTTTTAAAACCAGGAAGCCCTGGGCTCCAGGCACACTGCAGCTGCCAAAGGCATCCCAAGGGGAGCGCAAAAGTGACGCAACTTGGCTGCCACCACTGATATTTCCATGAGACCATCCCGAACCATAGGCTGATTTTCCTTCCTAGGGTTAAGTTTTGAGTTACGCCTAGGGGAAGGGTTCTATTAACCAGAAAGCCCTGAGTTCCAAGAACACAGCAGCTGCGAAGGACTAGCCAAGAAGAGCGCAAAAGTACCACAACATGCCTGCCTGCACAGCTTTTTCCTTGGGGACATGCCTAATTCCTGGCTGATTTGCCTTTCTCGTCTTAGGGTTGGGGTTCGGCCTAGGGCTAGGATTTTTAAAATCAGGAAGCCCTGAGTTCCAGGCACACTGGAGCTGTGAAAGGCATCCAAAAGGGAGTGCAAAAGTGCCACAACATGGCTGCTTTCACGGCTTTTTCCTTGGCAAGAAGCCTAACACCAGGCTGATTTACCTTCCCAGGGTTACTGTTAGGCTTAGGCCTAGGGCTAGGATTTTTAAAACTAGGAAGCCCTTAGCTCCAGGCACACTGCAGCTGTTCAAGGCATCCCAAGGGGAGTACAAAAGTGCAACAACATGGCAGCTTTCACAGCTTTTTCCTTGGCACCATCCCTATACCTAGGCTGATTTATCTGCCTAGGGTTAGGGTTAGGCTTCAGCCTAGGGCTTGGATTTTTTTAACCAGGAAGCCCTGAGTTCCAGGCTTACTTCATCTGCCAAAGGCATCCCAAAGGGAGTGCAGAAGTGCCACAACATGGCTGCTTTCACGGCTTTTCCCTTAGGAAGAACCCTAATACCCGGCTGATTTACCTTCCCAGGGTTACTGTTAGGCTTAGGCCTAGGACTTTTAAAACCAGGAAGCCCTGGGCTCCAGGCACACTGCAGCTGCAAAAGGCATCCCAAGGGGAGCGCAAAAGTGACGCAACTTGGCTGCCACCACAGATTTTTTCAATGAGACCATCCCGAACCATAGGCTGATTTTCCTTCCTAGGGTTAAGGTTTGAGTTACGCCTAGGGTAAGGGTTCTATTAACCAGAAAGCCCTGAGTTCCAAGAACACAGCAGCTGCGAAGGACTAGCCAAGAAGAGCGCAAAAGTACCACAACATGCCTGCCTCCACAGCTTTTTCCTTGGGGACATGCCTAATTCCTGGCTGATTTGCCTTTCTCGTCTTAGGGTTGGGGTTCGGCCTAGGGCTAGGATTTTTACAATCAGGAAGCCCTGAGTTCCAGGCACACTGGAGCTGTGAAAGGCATCCAAAAGGGAGTGCAAAAGTGCCACAACATGGCTGCTTTCACGGCTTTTTCCTTGGCAAGAAGCCTAACACCAGGCTGATTTCCCTTCCCAGGGTTACTGTAAGGCTTAGGCCTAGGGCTAGGATTTTTAAAACTAGGAAGCCCTTAGCTCCAGGCACACTGCAGCTGTTCAAGGCATCCCAAGGGGAGTACAAAAGTGCAACAACATGGCAGCTTTCACAGCTTTTTCCTTGGCACCATCCCTATACCTAGGCTGATTTATCTGCCTAGGGTTAGGGTTAGGCTTCAGCCTAGGGCTTGGATATTTTTAACCAGGAAGCCCTGAGTTCCAGGCTTACTTCATCTGCCAAAGGCATCCCAAAGGGAGTGCAGAAGTGCCACAACATGGCTGCTTTCACGGCTTTTCCCTTAGGAAGAACCCTAATACCCGGCTATTTTACCTTCCCAGGGTTACTGTTAGGCTTAGGCCTAGGACTTTTAAAACCAGGAAGCCCTGGGCTCCAGGCACACTGCAGCTGCGAAAGGCATCCCAAGGGGAGCGCAAAAGTGACACAACTTGGCTGCCACCACTGATATTTCCATGAGACCATCCCGAACCATAGGCTGATTTTCCTTCCTAGGCTTATGGTTTGAGTTACGCCTGGGGTAAGGGTTCTATTAACCAGAAAGCCCTGAGTTCCAAGAACACAGCAGCTGCGAAGGACTACCCAAGAAGAGCGCAAAAGTACCACAACATGCCTGCCTCCACAGCTTTTTCCTTGGGGACATGCCTAATTCCTGGCTGATTTGCCTTTCTCGTCTTAGGGTTGGGGTTCGGCCTAGGGCTAGGATTTTTAAAATCAGGAAGCCCTTAGTTCCAGGCACACTGGAGCTGTGAAAGGCATCTAAAAGGGAGTGCAAAAGTGCCACAACATGGCTGCTTTCACGGCTTTTTCCTTGGCAAGAAGCCTAACACCAGGCTGATTTCCCTTCCCAGGGTTACTGTTAGGCTTAGGCCTAGGGCTAGGATTTTTAAAACTAGGAAGCCCTTAGCTCCAGGCACACTGCAGCTGTTCAAGGCATCCCAAGGGGAGTACAAAAGTGCAACAACATGGCAGCTTTCACAGCTTTTTCCTTGGCACCATCCCTATACCTAGGCTGATTTATCTGCCTAGGGTTAGGGTTAGGCTTCAGCCTAGGGCTTGGATTTTTTAACCAGGAAGCCCTGAGTTCCAGGCTTACTTCATCTGCCAAAGGCATCCCAAAGGGAGTGCAGAAGTGCCACAACATGGCTGCTTTCATGGCTTTTCCCTTAGGAAGAACCCTAATACCCGGCTGATTTACCTTCCCAGGGTTACTGTTAGACTTAGGCCTAGGACTTTTAAAACCAGGAAGCCCTGGGCTCCAGGCACACTGCAGCTGCGAAAGGCATCCCAAGGGGAGCGCAAAAGTGACGCAACTTGGCTGCCACCACTGATATTTCCATGAGACCATCCCGAACCATAGGCTGATTTTCCTTCCTAGGGTTAAGGTTTGAGTTACGCCTAGGGTAAGGTTTCTATTACCAGAAAGCCCTGAGTTCCAAGAACACAGCAGCTGCGAAGGACTAGCCAAGAAGAGCGCAAAAGTACCACAACATGCCTGCCTGCACAGCTTTTTCCTTGGGGACATGCCTAATTCCTGGCTGATTTGCCTTTCTCGTCTTAGGGTTGGGGTTCGGCCTAGGGCTAGGATTTTTAAAATCAGGAAGCCCTGAGTTCCAGGCACACTGGAGCTGTGAAAGGCATCCAAAAGGGAGTGCAAAAGTGCCACAACATGGCTGCTTTCACGGCTTTTTCCTTGGCAAGAAGCCTAACACCAGGCTGATTTCCCTTCCCAGGGTTACTGTTAGGCTTAGGCCTAGGGCTAGGATTTTTAAAACTAGGAAGCCCTTAGCTCCAGGCACACTGCAGCTGTTCAAGGCATCCCAAGGGGAGTACAAAAGTGCAACAACATGGCAGCTTTCACAGCTTTTTCCTTGGCACCATCCCTATACCTAGGCTGATTTATCTGCCTAGGGTTAGGGTTAGGCTTCAGCCTAGGGCTTGGATTTTTTTAACCAGGAAGCCCTGAGTTCCAGGCTTACTTCATCTGCCAAAGGCATCCCAAAGGGAGTGCAGAAGTGCCACAACATGGCTGCTTTCACGGCTTTTCCCTTAGGAAGAACCCTAATACCCGGCTGATTTACCTTCCCAGGGTTACTGTTAGGCTTAGGCCTAGGACTTTTAAAACCAGGAAGCCCTGGGCTCCAGGCACACTGCAGCTGCGAAAGGCATCCCAAGGGGAGCGCAAAAGTGACGCAACTTGGCTGCCACCACTGATATTTCCATGAGACCATCCCGAACCATAGGCTGATTTGCCTTCCTAGGGTTAAGGTTTGAGTTACGCCTAGGGTAAGGGTTCTATTAACCAGAAAGCCCTGAGTTCCAACAACACAGCAGCTGCGAAGGACTAGCCAAGAAGAGCGCAAAAGTACCACAACATGCCTGCCTCCACAGCTTTTTCCTTGGGGACATGCCTAATTCCTGGCTGATTTGCCTTTCTCGTCTTAGGGTTGGGGTTCGGCCTAGGGCTAGGATTTTTAAAATCAGGAAGCCCTGAGTTCCAGGCACACTGGAGCTGTGAAAGGCATCCAAAAGGGAGTGCAAAAGTGCCACAACATGGCTGCTTTCACGGCTTTTTCCTTGGCAAGAAGCCTAACACCAGGCTGATTTCCCTTCCCAGGGTTACTGTTAGGCTTAGGCCTAGGGCTAGGATTTTTAAAACTAGGAAGCCCTTAGCTCCAGGCACACTGCAGCTGTTCAAGGCATCCCAAGGGGAGTACAAAAGTGCAACAACATGGCAGCTTTCACAGCTTTTTCCTTGGCACCATCCCTATACCTAGGCTGATTTATCTGCCTAGGGTTAGGGTTAGGCTTCAGCCTAGGGCTTGGATTTTTTTAACCAGGAAGCCCTGAGTTCCAGGCTTACTTCATCTGCCAAAGGCATCCCAAAGGGAGTGCAGAAGTGCCACAACATGGCTGCTTTCACGGCTTTTCCCTTAGGAAGAACCCTAATACCCGGCTGATTTACCTTCCCAGGGTTACTGTTAGGCTTAGGCCTAGGACTTTTAAAACCAGGAAGCCCTGGGCTCCAGGCACACTGCAGCTGCCAAAGGCATCCCAAGGGGAGCGCAAAAGTGACGCAACTTGGCTGCCACCACTGATATTTCCATGAGACCATCCCGAACCATAGGCTGATTTGCCTTCCTAGGGTTAAGGTTTGAGTTACGCCTAGGGTAAGGTTTCTATTACCAGAAAGCCCTGAGTTCCAAGAACACAGCAGCTGCGAAGGACTAGCCAAGAAGAGCGCAAAAGTACCACAACATGCCTGCCTGCACAGCTTTTTCCTTGGGGACATGCCTAATTCCTGGCTGATTTGCCTTTCTCGTCTTAGGGTTGGGGTTCGGCCTAGGGCTAGGATTTTTAAAATCAGGAAGCCCTGAGTTCCAGGCACACTGGAGCTGTGAAAGGCATCCAAAAGGGAGTGCAAAAGTGCCACAACATGGCTGCTTTCACGGCTTTTTCCTTGGCAAGAAGCCTAACACCAGGCTGATTTCCCTTCCCAGGGTTACTGTTAGGCTTAGGCCTAGGGCTAGGATTTTTAAAACTAGGAAGCCCTTAGCTCCAGGCACACTGCAGCTGTTCAAGGCATCCCAAGGGGAGTACAAAAGTGCAACAACATGGCAGCTTTCACAGCTTTTTCCTTGGCACCATCCCTATACCTAGGCTGATTTATCTGCCTAGGGTTAGGGTTAGGCTTCAGCCTAGGGCTTGGATTTTTTTAACCAGGAAGCCCTGAGTTCCAGGCTTACTTCATCTGCCAAAGGCATCCCAAAGGGAGTGCAGAAGTGCCACAACATGGCTGCTTTCACGGCTTTTCCCTTAGGAAGAACCCTAATACCCGGCTGATTTACCTTCCTAGGGTTACTGTTAGGCTTAGGCCTAGGACTTTTAAAACCAGGAAGCCCTGGGCTCCAGGCACACTGCAGCTGCGAAAGGCATCCCAAGGGGAGCGCAAAAGTGACGCAACTTGGCTGCCACCACTGATATTTCCATGAGACCATCCCGAACCATAGGCTGATTTTCCTTCCTAGGGTTAAGGTTTGAGTTACGCCTAGGGTAAGGATTCTATTACCAGAAAGCCCTGAGTTCCAAGAACACAGCAGCTGCGAAGGACTAGCCAAGAAGAGCGCAAAAGTACCACAACATGCCTGCCTCCACAGCTTTTTCCTTGGGGACATGCCTAATTCCTGGCTGATTTGCCTTTCTCGTCTTAGGGTTGGGGTTCGGCCTAGGGCTAGGATTTTTCAAATCAGGAAGCCCTGAGTTCCAGGCACACTGGAGCTGTGAAAGGCATCCAAAAGGGAGTGCAAAAGTGCCACAACATGGCTGCTTTCACGGCTTTTTCCTTGGCAAGAAGCCTAACACCAGGCTGATTTCCCTTCCCAGGGTTACTGTTAGGCTTAGGCCTAGGGCTAGGATTTTTAAAACTAGGAAGCCCTTAGCTCCAGGCACACTGCAGCTGTTCAAGGCATCCCAAGGGGAGTACAAAAGTGCAACAACATGGCAGCTTTCACAGCTTTTTCCTTGGCACCATCCCTATACCTAGGCTGATTTATCTGCCTAGGGTTAGGGTTAGGCTTCAGCCTAGGGCTTGGATTTTTTTAACCAGGAAGCCCTGAGTTCCAGGCTTACTTCATCTGCCAAAGGCATCCCAAAGGGAGTGCAGAAGTGCCACAACATGGCTGCTTTCACGGCTTTTCCCTTAGGAAGAACCCTAATACCCGGCTGATTTACCTTCCCAGGGTTACTGTTAGGCTTAGGCCTAGGACTTTTAAAACCAGGAAGCCCTGGGCTCCAGGCACACTGCAGCTGCGAAAGGCATCCCAAGGGGAGCGCAAAAGTGACGCAACTTGGCTGCCACCACTGATATTTCCATGAGACCATCCCGAACCATAGGCTGATTTTCCTTCCTAGGGTTAAGGTTTGAGTTACGCCTAGGGTAAGGGTTCTATTAACCAGAAAGCCCTGAGTTCCAAGAACACAGCAGCTGCGAAGGACTAGCCAAGAAGAGCGCAAAAGTACCACAACATGCCTGCCTCCACAGCTTTTTCCTTGGGGACATGCCTAATTCCTGGCTGATTTGCCTTTCTCGTCTTAGGGTTGGGGTTCGGCCTAGGGCTAGGATTTTTAAAATCAGGAAGCCCTGAGTTCCAGGCACACTGGAGCTGTGAAAGGCATCCAAAAGGGAGTGCAAAAGTGCCACAACATGGCTGCTTTCACGGCTTTTTCCTTGGCAAGAAGCCTAACACCAGGCTGATTTCCCTTCCCAGGGTTACTGTTAGGCTTAGGCCTAGGGCTAGGATTTTTAAAACTAGGAAGCCCTTAGCTCCAGGCACACTGCAGCTGTTCAAGGCATCCCAAGGGGAGTACAAAAGTGCAACAACATGGCAGCTTTCACAGCTTTTTCCTTGGCACCATCCCTATACCTAGGCTGATTTATCTGCCTAGGGTTAGGGTTAGGCTTCAGCCTAGGGCTTGGATTTTTTTAACCAGGAAGCCCTGAGTTCCAGGCTTACTTCATCTGCCAAAGGCATCCCAAAGGGAGTGCAGAAGTGCCACAACATGGCTGCTTTCACGGCTTTTCCCTTAGGAAGAACCCTAATACCCGGCTGATTTACCTTCCCAGGGTTACTGTTAGGCTTAGGCCTAGGACTTTTAAAACCAGGAAGCCCTGGGCTCCAGGCACACTGCAGCTGCGAAAGGCATCCCAAGGGGAGCGCAAAAGTGACGCAACTTGGCTGCCACCACTGATATTTCCATGAGACCATCCCGAACCATAGGCTGATTTTCCTTCCTAGGGTTAAGGTTTGAGTTACGCCTAGGGTAAGGGTTCTATTAACCAGAAAGCCCTGAGTTCCAAGAACACAGCAGCTGCGAAGGACTAGCCAAGAAGAGCGCAAAAGTACCACAACATGCCTGCCTCCACAGCTTTTTCCTTGGGGACATGCCTAATTCCTGGCTGATTTGCCTTTCTCGTCTTAGGGTTGGGGTTCGGCCTAGGGCTAGGATTTTTAAAATCAGGAAGCCCTGAGTTCCAGGCACACTGGAGCTGTGAAAGGCATCCAAAAGGGAGTGCAAAAGTGCCACAACATGGCTGCTTTCACGGCTTTTTCCTTGGCAAGAAGCCTAACACCAGGCTGATTTCCCTTCCCAGGGTTACTGTTAGGCTTAGGCCTAGGGCTAGGATTTTTAAAACTAGGAAGCCCTTAGCTCCAGGCACACTGCAGCTGTTCAAGGCATCCCAAGGGGAGTACAAAAGTGCAACAACATGGCAGCTTTCACAGCTTTTTCCTTGGCACCATCCCTATACCTAGGCTGATTTATCTGCCTAGGGTTAGGGTTAGGCTTCAGCCTAGGGCTTGGATTTTTTTAACCAGGAAGCCCTGAGTTCCAGGCTTACTTCATCTGCCAAAGGCATCCCAAAGGGAGTGCAGAAGTGCCACAACATGGCTGCTTTCACGGCTTTTCCCTTAGGAAGAACCCTAATACCCGGCTGATTTACCTTCCCAGGGTTACTGTTAGGCTTAGGCCTAGGACTTTTAAAACCAGGAAGCCCTGGGCTCCAGGCACACTGCAGCTGCGAAAGGCATCCCAAGGGGAGCGCAAAAGTGACGCAACTTGGCTGCCACCACTGATATTTCCATGAGACCATCCCGAACCATAGGCTGATTTTCCTTCCTAGGGTTAAGGTTTGAGTTACGCCTAGGGTAAGGATTCTATTACCAGAAAGCCCTGAGTTCCAAGAACACAGCAGCTGCGAAGGACTAGCCAAGAAGAGCGCAAAAGTACCACAACATGCCTGCCTCCACAGCTTTTTCCTTGGGGACATGCCTAATTCCTGGCTGATTTGCCTTTCTCGTCTTAGGGTTGGGGTTCGGCCTAGGGCTAGGATTTTTAAAATCAGGAAGCCCTGAGTTCCAGGCACACTGGAGCTGTGAAAGGCATCCAAAAGGGAGTGCAAAAGTGCCACAACATGGCTGCTTTCACGGCTTTTTCCTTGGCAAGAAGCCTAACACCAGGCTGATTTCCCTTCCCAGGGTTACTGTTAGGCTTAGGCCTAGGGCTAGGATTTTTAAAACTAGGAAGCCCTTAGCTCCAGGCACACTGCAGCTGTTCAAGGCATCCCAAGGGGAGTACAAAAGTGCAACAACATGGCAGCTTTCACAGCTTTTTCCTTGGCACCATCCCTATACCTAGGCTGATTTATCTGCCTAGGGTTAGGGTTAGGCTTCAGCCTAGGGCTTGGATTTTTTTAACCAGGAAGCCCTGAGTTCCAGGCTTACTTCATCTGCCAAAGGCATCCCAAAGGGAGTGCAGAAGTGCCACAACATGGCTGCTTTCACGGCTTTTCCCTTAGGAAGAACCCTAATACCCGGCTGATTTACCTTCCCAGGGTTACTGTTAGGCTTAGGCCTAGGACTTTTAAAACCAGGAAGCCCTGGGCTCCAGGCACACTGCAGCTGCCAAAGGCATCCCAAGGGGAGCGCAAAAGTGACGCAACTTGGCTGCCACCACTGATATTTCCATGAGACCATCCCGAACCATAGGCTGATTTTCCTTCCTAGGCTTATGGTTTGAGTTACGCCTAGGGTAAGGGTTCTATTAACCAGAAAGCCCTGAGTTCCAAGAACACAGCAGCTGCGAAGGACTAGCCAAGAAGAGCGCAAAAGTACCACAACATGCCTGCCTCCACAGCTTTTTCCTTGGGGACATGCCTAATTCCTGGCTGATTTGCCTTTCTCGTCTTAGGGTTGGGGTTCGGCCTAGGGCTAGGATTTTTAAAATCAGGAAGCCCTGAGTTCCAGGCACACTGGAGCTGTGAAAGGCATCCAAAAGGGAGTGCAAAAGTGCCACAACATGGCTGCTTTCACGGCTTTTTCCTTGGCAAGAAGCCTAACACCAGGCTGATTTCCCTTCCCAGGGTTACTGTTAGGCTTAGGCCTAGGGCTAGGATTTTTAAAACTAGGAAGCCCTTAGCTCCAGGCACACTGCAGCTGTTCAAGGCATCCCAAGGGGAGTACAAAAGTGCAACAACATGGCAGCTTTCACAGCTTTTTCCTTGGCACCATCCCTATACCTAGGCTGATTTATCTGCCTAAGGTTAGGGATAGGCTTCAGCCTAGGGCTTGGATTTTTTTAACCAGGAAGCCCTGAGTTCCAGGCTTACTTCATCTGCCAAAGGCATCCCAAAGGGAGTGCAGAAGTGCCACAACATGGCTGCTTTCACGGCTTTTCCCTTAGGAAGAACCCTAATACCCGGCTGATTTACCTTCCCAGGGTTACTGTTAGGCTTAGGCCTAGGACTTTTAAAACCAGGAAGCCCTGGGCTCCAGGCACACTGCAGCTGCCAAAGGCATCCCAAGGGGAGCGCAAAAGTGACGCAACTTGGCTGCCACCACTGATATTTCCATGAGACCATCCCGAAGCATAGGCTGATTTTCCTTCCTAGGCTTATGGTTTGAGTTACGCCTAGGGTAAGGGTTCTATTAACCAGAAAGCCCTGAGTTCCAAGAACACAGCAGCTGCGAAGGACTAGCCAAGAAGAGCGCAAAAGTACCACAACATGCCTGCCTGCACAGCTTTTTCCTTGGGGACATGCCTAATTCCTGGCTGATTTGCCTTTCTCGTCTTAGGGTTGGGGTTCGGCCTAGGGCTAGGATTTTTAAAATCAGGAAGCCCTTAGTTTCAGGCACACTGGAGCTGTGAAAGGCATCTAAAAGGGAGTGCAAAAGTGCCACAACATGGCTGCTTTCACGCTTTTTCCTTGGCAAGAAGCCTAACACCAGGCTGATTTCCCTTCCCAGGGTTACTGTTAGGCTTAGGCCTAGGGCTAGGATTTTTAAAACTAGGAAGCCCTTAGCTCCAGGCACACTGCAGCTGTTCAAGGCATCCCAAGGGGAGTACAAAAGTTCAACAACATGGCAGCTTTCACAGCTTTTTCCTTGGCACCATCCCTATACCTAGGCTGATTTATCTGCCTAGGGTTAGGGTTAGGCTTCAGCCTAGGGCTTGGATTTTTTTAACCAGGAAGCCCTGAGTTCCAGGCTTACTTCATCTGCCAAAGGCATCCCAAAGGGAGTGCAGAAGTGCCACAACATGGCTGCTTTCACGGCTTTTCCCTTAGGAAGAACCCTAATACCCGGCTGATTTACCTTCCCAGGGTTACTGTTAGGCTTAGGCCTAGGACTTTTAAAACCAGGAAGCCCTGGGCTCCAGGCACACTGCAGCTGCGAAAGGCATCCCAAGGGGAGCGCAAAAGTGACGCAACTTGGCTGCCACCACTGATATTTCCATGAGACCATCCTGAACCATAGGCTGATTTTCCTTCCTAGGCTTATGGTTTGAGTTACGCCTAGGGTAAGGGTTCTATTAACCAGAAAGCCCTGAGTTCCAAGAACACAGCAGCTGCGAAGGACTAGCCAAGAAGAGCGCAAAAGTACCACAACATGCCTGCCTCCACAGCTTTTTCCTTGGGGACATGCCTAATTCCTGGCTGATTTGCCTTTCTCGTCTTAGGGTTGGGGTTCGGCCTAGGGCTAGGATTTTTAAAATCAGGAAGCCCTGAGTTCCAGGCACACTGGAGCTGTGAAAGGCATCTAAAAGGGAGTGCAAAAGTGCCACAACATGGCTGCTTTCACGGCTTTTTCCTTGGCAAGAAGCCTAACACCAGGCTGATTTCCCTTCCCAGGGTTACTGTTAGGCTTAGGCCTAGGGCTAGGATTTTTAAAACTAGGAAGCCCTTAGCTCCAGGCACACTGCAGCTGTTCAAGGCATCCCAAGGGGAGTACAAAAGTGCAACAACATGGCAGCTTTCACAGCTTTTTCCTTGGCACCATCCCTATACCTAGGCTGATTTATCTGCCTAGGGTTAGGGTTAGGCTTCAGCCTAGGGCTTGGATTTTTTTAACCAGGAAGCCCTGAGTTCCAGGCTTACTTCATCTGCCAAAGGCATCCCAAAGGGAGTGCAGAAGTGCCACAACATGGCTGCTTTCACGGCTTTTCCCTTAGGAAGAACCCTAATACCCGGCTGATTTACCTTCCCAGGGTTACTGTTAGGCTTAGGCCTAGGACTTTTAAAACCAGGAAGCCCTGGGCTCCAGGCACACTGCAGCTGCGAAAGGCATCCCAAGGGGAGCGCAAAAGTGACGCAACTTGGCTGCCACCACTGATATTTCCATGAGACCATCCCGAAGCATAGGCTGATTTTCCTTCCTAGGCTTATGGTTTGAGTTACGCCTAGGGTAAGGGTTCTATTAACCAGAAAGCCCTGAGTTCCAAGAACACAGCAGCTGCGAAGGACTAGCCAAGAAGAGCGCAAAAGTACCACAACATGCCTGCCTCCACAGCTTTTTCCTTGGGGACATGCCTAATTCCTGGCTGATTTGCCTTTCTCGTCTTAGGGTTGGGGTTCGGCCTAGGGCTAGGATTTTTCAAATCAGGAAGCCCTGAGTTCCAGGCACACTGGAGCTGTGAAAGGCATCCAAAAGGGAGTGCAAAAGTGCCACAACATGGCTGCTTTCACGGCTTTTTCCTTGGCAAGAAGCCTAACACCAGGCTGATTTCCCTTCCCAGGGTTACTGTTAGGCTTAGGCCTAGGGCTAGGATTTTTAAAACTAGGAAGCCCTTAGCTCCAGGCACACTGCAGCTGTTCAAGGCATCCCAAGGGGAGTACAAAAGTGCAACAACATGGCAGCTTTCACAGCTTTTTCCTTGGCACCATCCCTATACCTAGGCTGATTTATCTGCCTAGGGTTAGGGTTAGGCTTCAGCCTAGGGCTTGGATTTTTTTAACCAGGAAGCCCTGAGTTCCAGGCTTACTTCATCTGCCAAAGGCATCCCAAAGGGAGTGCAGAAGTGCCACAACATGGCTGCTTTCACGGCTTTTCCCTTAGGAAGAACCCTAATACCCGGCTGATTTACCTTCCCAGGGTTACTGTTAGGCTTAGGCCTAGGACTTTTAAAACCAGGAAGCCCTGGGCTCCAGGCACACTGCAGCTGCGAAAGGCATCCCAAGGGGAGCGCAAAAGTGACGCAACTTGGCTGCCACCACTGATATTTCCATGAGACCATCCCGAAGCATAGGCTGATTTTCCTTCCTAGGGTTAAGGTTTGAGTTACGCCTAGGGTAAGGGTTCTATTAACCAGAAAGCCCTGAGTTCCAAGAACACAGCAGCTGCGAAGGACTAGCCAAGAAGAGCGCAAAAGTACCACAACATGCCTGCCTCCACAGCTTTTTCCTTGGGGACATGCCTAATTCCTGGCTGATTTGCCTTTCTCGTCTTAGGGTTGGGGTTCGGCCTAGGGCTAGGATTTTTAAAATCAGGAAGCCCTGAGTTCCAGGCACACTGGAGCTGTGAAAGGCATCCAAAAGGGAGTGCAAAAGTGCCACAACATGGCTGCTTTCACGGCTTTTTCCTTGGCAAGAAGCCTAACACCAGGCTGATTTCCCTTCCCAGGGTTACTGTTAGGCTTAGGCCTAGGGCTAGGATTTTTAAAACTAGGAAGCCCTTAGCTCCAGGCACACTGCAGCTGTTCAAGGCATCCCAAGGGGAGTACAAAAGTGCAACAACATGGCAGCTTTCACAGCTTTTTCCTTGGCACCATCCCTATACCTAGGCTGATTTATCTGCCTAGGGTTAGGGTTAGGCTTCAGCCTAGGGCTTGGATTTTTTTAACCAGGAAGCCCTGAGTTCCAGGCTTACTTCATCTGCCAAAGGCATCCCAAAGGGAGTGCAGAAGTGCCACAACATGGCTGCTTTCACGGCTTTTCCCTTAGGAAGAACCCTAATACCCGGCTGATTTACCTTCCCAGGGTTACTGTTAGGCTTAGGCCTAGGACTTTTAAAACCAGGAAGCCCTGGGCTCCAGGCACACTGCAGCTGCAAAAGGCATCCCAAGGGGAGCGCAAAAGTGACGCAACTTGGCTGCCACCACTGATATTTCCATGAGACCATCCCGAACCATAGGCTGATTTTCCTTCCTAGGCTTAAGGTTTGAGTTACGCCTAGGGTAAGGGTTCTATTAACCAGAAAGCCCTGAGTTCCAAGAACACAGCAGCTGCGAAGGACTAGCCAAGAAGAGCGCAAAAGTACCACAACATGCCTGCCTCCACAGCTTTTTCCTTGGGGACATGCCTAATTCCTGGCTGATTTGCCTTTCTCGTCTTAGGGTTGGGGTTCGGCCTAGGGCTAGGATTTTTAAAATCAGGAAGCCCTGAGTTCCAGGCACACTGGAGCTGTGAAAGGCATCCAAAAGGGAGTGCAAAAGTGCCACAACATGGCTGCTTTCACGGCTTTTTCCTTGGCAAGAAGCCTAACACCAGGCTGATTTCCCTTCCCAGGGTTACTGTTAGGCTTAGGCCTAGGGCTAGGATTTTTAAAACTAGGAAGCCCTTAGCTCCAGGCACACTGCAGCTGTTCAAGGCATCCCAAGGGGAGTACAAAAGTGCAACAACATGGCAGCTTTCACAGCTTTTTCCTTGGCACCATCCCTATACCTAGGCTGATTTATCTGCCTAGGGTTAGGGTTAGGCTTCAGCCTAGGGCTTGGATTTTTTTAACCAGGAAGCCCTGAGTTCCAGGCTTACTTCATCTGCCAAAGGCATCCCAAAGGGAGTGCAGAAGTGCCACAACATGGCTGCTTTCACGGCTTTTCCCTTAGGAAGAACCCTAATACCCGGCTGATTTACCTTCCCAGGGTTACTGTTAGGCTTAGGCCTAGGACTTTTAAAACCAGGAAGCCCTGGGCTCCAGGCACACTGCAGCTGCGAAAGGCATCCCAAGGGGAGCGCAAAAGTGACGCAACTTGGCTGCCACCACTGATATTTCCATGAGACCATCCCGAACCATAGGCTGATTTTCCTTCCTAGGCTTATGGTTTTAGTTACGCCTAGGGTAAGGGTTCTATTAACCAGAAAGCCCTGAGTTCCAAGAACACAGCAGCTGCGAAGGACTAGCCAAGAAGAGCGCAAAAGTACCACAACATGCCTGCCTCCACAGCTTTTTCCTTGGGGACATGCCTAATTCCTGGCTGATTTGCCTTTCTCGTCTTAGGGTTGGGGTTCGGCCTAGGGCTAGGATTTTTAAAATCAGGAAGCCCTGAGTTCCAGGCACACTGGAGCTGTGAAAGGCATCCAAAAGGGAGTGCAAAAGTGCCACAACATGGCTGCTTTCACGGCTTTTTCCTTGGCAAGAAGCCTAACACCAGGCTGATTTCCCTTCCCAGGGTTACTGTTAGGCTTAGGCCTAGGGCTAGGATTTTTAAAACTAGGAAGCCCTTAGCTCCAGGCACACTGCAGCTGTTCAAGGCATCCCAAGGGGAGTACAAAAGTGCAACAACATGGCAGCTTTCACAGCTTTTTCCTTGGCACCATCCCTATACCTAGGCTGATTTATCTGCCTAGGGTTAGGGTTAGGCTTCAGCCTAGGGCTTGGATTTTTTTAACCAGGAAGCCCTGAGTTCCAGGCTTACTTCATCTGCCAAAGGCATCCCAAAGGGAGTGCAGAAGTGCCACAACATGGCTGCTTTCACGGCTTTTCCCTTAGGAAGAACCCTAATACCCGGCTGATTTACCTTCCCAGGGTTACTGTTAGGCTTAGGCCTAGGACTTTTAAAACCAGGAAGCCCTGGGCTCCAGGCACACTGCAGCTGCAAAAGGCATCCCAAGGGGAGCGCAAAAGTGACGCAACTTGGCTGCCACCACTGATATTTCCATGAGACCATCCCGAACCATAGGCTGATTTTCCTTCCTAGGGTTAAGGTTTGAGTTACGCCTAGGGTAAGGGTTCTATTAACCAGAAAGCCCTGAGTTCCAAGAACACAGCAGCTGCGAAGGACTAGCCAAGAAGAGCGCAAAAGTACCACAACATGCCTGCCTGCACAGCTTTTTCCTTGGGGACATGCCTAATTCCTGGCTGATTTGCCTTTCTCGTCTTAGGGTTGGGGTTCGGCCTAGGGCTAGGATTTTTAAAATCAGGAAGCCCTGAGTTCCAGGCACACTGGAGCTGTGAAAGGCATCCAAAAGGGAGTGCAAAAGTGCCACAACATGGCTGCTTTCACGGCTTTTTCCTTGGCAAGAAGCCTAACACCAGGCTGATTTCCCTTCCCAGGGTTACTGTTAGGCTTAGGCCTAGGGCTAGGATTTTTAAAACTAGGAAGCCCTTAGCTCCAGGCACACTGCAGCTGTTCAAGGCATCCCAAGGGGAGTACAAAAGTGCAACAACATGGCAGCTTTCACAGCTTTTTCCTTGGCACCATCCCTATACCTAGGCTGATTTATCTGCCTAGGGTTAGGGTTAGGCTTCAGCCTAGGGCTTGGATTTTTTTAACCAGGAAGCCCTGAGTTCCAGGCTTACTTCATCTGCCAAAGGCATCCCAAAGGGAGTGCAGAAGTGCCACAACATGGCTGCTTTCACGGCTTTTCCCTTAGGAAGAACCCTAATACCCGGCTGATTTACCTTCCCAGGGTTACTGTTAGGCTTAGGCCTAGGACTTTTAAAACCAGGAAGCCCTGGGCTCCAGGCACACTGCAGCTGCAAAAGGCATCCCAAGGGGAGCGCAAAAGTGACGCAACTTGGCTGCCACCACTGATATTTCCATGAGACCATCCCGAACCATAGGCTGATTTTCCTTCCTAGGGTTAAGGTTTGAGTTACGCCTAGGGTAAGGGTTCTATTAACCAGAAAGCCCTGAGTTCCAAGAACACAGCAGCTGCGAAGGACTAGCCAAGAAGAGCGCAAAAGTACCACAACATGCCTGCCTCCACAGCTTTTTCCTTGGGGACATGCCTAATTCCTGGCTGATTTGCCTTTCTCGTCTTAGGGTTGGGGTTCGGCCTAGGGCTAGGATTTTTACAATCAGGAAGCCCTGAGTTCCAGGCACACTGGAGCTGTGAAAGGCATCCAAAAGGGAGTGCAAAAGTGCCACAACATGGCTGCTTTCACGGCTTTTTCCTTGGCAAGAAGCCTAACACCAGGCTGATTTCCCTTCCCAGGGTTACTGTTAGGCTTAGGCCTAGGGCTAGGATTTTTAAAACTAGGAAGCCCTTAGCTCCAGGCACACTGCAGCTGTTCAAGGCATCCCAAGGGGAGTACAAAAGTGCAACAACATGGCAGCTTTCACAGCTTTTTCCTTGGCACCATCCCTATACCTAGGCTGATTTATCTGCCTAGGGTTAGGGTTAGGCTTCAGCCTAGGGCTTGGATATTTTTAACCAGGAAGCCCTGAGTTCCAGGCTTACTTCATCTGCCAAAGGCATCCCAAAGGGAGTGCAGAAGTGCCACAACATGGCTGCTTTCACGGCTTTTCCCTTAGGAAGAACCCTAATACCCGGCTGATTTACCTTCCCAGGGTTACTGTTAGGCTTAGGCCTAGGACTTTTAAAACCAGGAAGCCCTGGGCTCCAGGCACACTGCAGCTGCGAAAGGCATCCCAAGGGGAGCGCAAAAGTGACGCAACTTGGCTGCCACCACTGATATTTCCATGAGACCATCCCGAACCATAGGCTGATTTTCCTTCCTAGGCTTATGGTTTGAGTTACGCCTAGGGTAAGGGTTCTATTAACCAGAAAGCCCTGAGTTCCAAGAACACAGCAGCTGCGAAGGACTAGCCAAGAAGAGCGCAAAAGTACCACAACATGCCTGCCTGCACAGCTTTTTCCTTGGGGACATGCCTAATTCCTGGCTGATTTGCCTTTCTCGTCTTAGGGTTGGGGTTCGGCCTAGGGCTAGGATTTTTAAAATCAGGAAGCCCTTAGTTCCAGGCACACTGGAGCTGTGAAAGGCATCTAAAAGGGAGTGCAAAAGTGCCACAACATGGCTGCTTTCACGGCTTTTTCCTTGGCAAGAAGCCTAACACCAGGCTGATTTCCCTTCCCAGGGTTACTGTTAGGCTTAGGCCTAGGGCTAGGATTTTTAAAACTAGGAAGCCCTTAGCTCCAGGCACACTGCAGCTGTTCAAGGCATCCCAAGGGGAGTACAAAAGTGCAACAACATGGCAGCTTTCACAGCTTTTTCCTTGGCACCATCCCTATACCTAGGCTGATTTATCTGCCTAGGGTTAGGGTTAGGCTTCAGCCTAGGGCTTGGATTTTTTTAACCAGGAAGCCCTGAGTTCCAGGCTTACTTCATCTGCCAAAGGCATCCCAAAGGGAGTGCAGAAGTGCCACAACATGGCTGCTTTCACGGCTTTTCCCTTAGGAAGAACCCTAATACCCGGCTGATTTACCTTCCCAGGGTTACTGTTAGGCTTAGGCCTAGGACTTTTAAAACCAGGAAGCCCTGGGCTCCAGGCACACTGCAGCTGCAAAAGGCATCCCAAGGGGAGCGCAAAAGTGACGCAACTTGGCTGCCACCACTGATATTTCCATGAGACCATCCCGAAGCATAGGCTGATTTTCCTTCCTAGGCTTATGGTTTGAGTTACGCCTAGGGTAAGGGTTCTATTAACCAGAAAGCCCTGAGTTCCAAGAACACAGCAGCTGCGAAGGACTAGCCAAGAAGAGCGCAAAAGTACCACAACATGCCTGCCTGCACAGCTTTTTCCTTGGGGAAATGCCTAATTCCTGGCTGATTTGCCTTTCTCGTCTTAGGGTTGGGGTTCGGCCTAGGGCTAGGATTTTTACAATCAGGAAGCCCTGAGTTCCAGGCACACTGGAGCTGTGAAAGGCATCCAAAAGGGAGTGCAAAAGTGCCACAACATGGCTGCTTTCACGGCTTTTTCCTTGGCAAGAAGCCTAACACCAGGCTGATTTCCCTTCCCAGGGTTACTGTTAGGCTTAGGCCTAGGGCTAGGATTTTTAAAACTAGGAAGCCCTTAGCTCCAGGCACACTGCAGCTGTTCAAGGCATCCCAAGGGGAGTACAAAAGTGCAACAACATGGCAGCTTTCACAGCTTTTTCCTTGGCACCATCCCTATACCTAGGCTGATTTATCTGCCTAGGGTTAGGGTTAGGCTTCAGCCTAGGGCTTGGATTTTTTTAACCAGGAAGCCCTGAGTTCCAGGCTTACTTCATCTGCCAAAGGCATCCCAAAGGGAGTGCAGAAGTGCCACAACATGGCTGCTTTCACGGCTTTTCCCTTAGGAAGAACCCTAATACCCGGCTGATTTACCTTCCCAGGGTTACTGTTAGGCTTAGGCCTAGGACTTTTAAAACCAGGAAGCCCTGGGCTCCAGGCACACTGCAGCTGCGAAAGGCATCCCAAGGGGAGCGCAAAAGTGACGCAACTTGGCTGCCACCACTGATATTTCCATGAGACCATCCCGAACCATAGGCTGATTTTCCTTCCTAGGGTTAAGGTTTGAGTTACGCCTAGGGTAAGGGTTCTATTAACCAGAAAGCCCTGAGTTCCAAGAACACAGCAGCTGCGAAGGACTAGCCAAGAAGAGCGCAAAAGTACCACAACATGCCTGCCTGCACAGCTTTTTCCTTGGGGACATGCCTAATTCCTGGCTGATTTGCCTTTCTCGTCTTAGGGTTGGGGTTCGGCCTAGGGCTAGGATTTTTAAAATCAGGAAGCCCTGAGTTCCAGGCACACTGGAGCTGTGAAAGGCATCCAAAAGGGAGTGCAAAAGTGCCACAACATGGCTGCTTTCACGGCTTTTTCCTTGGCAAGAAGCCTAACACCAGGCTGATTTCCCTTCCCAGGGTTACTGTTAGGCTTAGGCCTAGGGCTAGGATTTTTAAAACTAGGAAGCCCTTAGCTCCAGGCACACTGCAGCTGTTCAAGGCATCCCAAGGGGAGTACAAAAGTGCAACAACATGGCAGCTTTCACAGCTTTTTCCTTGGCACCATCCCTATACCTAGGCTGATTTATCTGCCTAGGGTTAGGGTTAGGCTTCAGCCTAGGGCTTGGATTTTTTTAACCAGGAAGCCCTGAGTTCCAGGCTTACTTCATCTGCCAAAGGCATCCCAAAGGGAGTGCAGAAGTGCCACAACATGGCTGCTTTCACGCCTTTTCCCTTAGGAAGAACCCTAATACCCGGCTGATTTACCTTCCCAGGGTTACTGTTAGGCTTAGGCCTAGGACTTTTAAAACCAGGAAGCCCTGGGCTCCAGGCACACTGCAGCTGCAAAAGGCATCCCAAGGGGAGCGCAAAAGTGACGCAACTTGGCTGCCACCACTGATATTTCCATGAGACCATCCCGAACCATAGGCTGATTTTCCTTCCTAGGGTTAAGGTTTGAGTTACGCCTAGGGTAAGGGTTCTATTAACCAGAAAGCCCTGAGTTCCAAGAACACAGCAGCTGCGAAGGACTAGCCAAGAAGAGCGCAAAAGTACCACAACATGCCTGCCTCCACAGCTTTTTCCTTGGGGACATGCCTAATTCCTGGCTGATTTGCCTTTCTCGTATTAGGGTTGGGGTTCGGCCTAGGGCTAGGATTTTTACAATCAGGAAGCCCTGAGTTCCAGGCACACTGGAGCTGTGAAAGGCATCCAAAAGGGAGTGCAAAAGTGCCACAACATGGCTGCTTTCACGGCTTTTTCCTTGGCAAGAAGCCTAACACCAGGCTGATTTCCCTTCCCAGGGTTACTGTTAGGCTTAGGCCTAGGGCTAGGATTTTTAAAACTAGGAAGCCCTTAGCTCCAGGCACACTGCAGCTGTTCAAGGCATCCCAAGGGGAGTACAAAAGTGCAACAACATGGCAGCTTTCACAGCTTTTTCCTTGGCACCATCCCTATACCTAGGCTGATTTATCTGCCTAGGGTTAGGGTTAGGCTTCAGCCTAGGGCTTGGATATTTTTAACCAGGAAGCCCTGAGTTCCAGGCTTACTTCATCTGCCAAAGGCATCCCAAAGGGAGTGCAGAAGTGCCACAACATGGCTGCTTTCACGGCTTTTCCCTTAGGAAGAACCCTAATACCCGGCTGATTTACCTTCCCAGGGTTACTGTTAGGCTTAGGCCTAGGACTTTTAAAACCAGGAAGCCCTGGGCTCCAGGCACACTGCAGCTGCGAAAGGCATCCCAAGGGGAGCGCAAAAGTGACGCAACTTGGCTGCCACCACTGATATTTCCATGAGACCATCCCGAAGCATAGGCTGATTTTCCTTCCTAGGCTTATGGTTTGAGTTACGCCTAGGGTAAGGGTTCTATTAACCAGAAAGCCCTGAGTTCCAAGAACACAGCAGCTGCGAAGGACTAGCCAAGAAGAGCGCAAAAGTACCACAACATGCCTGCCTCCACAGCTTTTTCCTTGGGGACATGCCTAATTCCTGGCTGATTTGCCTTTCTCGTCTTAGGGTTGGGGTTCGGCCTAGGGCTAGGATTTTTAAAATCAGGAAGCCCTGAGTTCCAGGCACACTGGAGCTGTGAAAGGCATCCAAAAGGGAGTGCAAAAGTGCCACAACATGGCTGCTTTCACGGCTTTTTCCTTGGCAAGAAGCCTAACACCAGGCTGATTTCCCTTCCCAGGGTTACTGTTAGGCTTAGGCCTAGGGCTAGGATTTTTAAAACTAGGAAGCCCTTAGCTCCAGGCACACTGCAGCTGTTCAAGGCATCCCAAGGGGAGTACAAAAGTGCAACAACATGGCAGCTTTCACAGCTTTTTCCTTGGCACCATCCCTATACCTAGGCTGATTTATCTGCCTAGGGTTAGGGTTAGGCTTCAGCCTAGGGCTTGGATTTTTTTAACCAGGAAGCCCTGAGTTCCAGGCTTACTTCATCTGCCAAAGGCATCCCAAAGGGAGTGCAGAAGTGCCACAACATGGCTGCTTTCACGGCTTTTCCCTTAGGAAGAACCCTAATACCCGGCTGATTTACCTTCCCAGGGTTACTGTTAGGCTTAGGCCTAGGACTTTTAAAACCAGGAAGCCCTGGGCTCCAGGCACACTGCAGCTGCAAAAGGCATCCCAAGGGGAGCGCAAAAGTGACGCAACTTGGCTGCCACCACTGATATTTCCATGAGACCATCCCGAACCATAGGCTGATTTTCCTTCCTAGGGTTAAGGTTTGAGTTACGCCTAGGGTAAGGGTTCTATTAACCAGAAAGCCCTGAGTTCCAAGAACACAGCAGCTGCGAAGGACTAGCCAAGAAGAGCGCAAAAGTACCACAACATGCCTGCCTGCACAGCTTTTTCCTTGGGGACATGCCTAATTCCTGGCTGATTTGCCTTTCTCGTCTTAGGGTTGGGGTTCGGCCTAGGGCTAGGATTTTTCAAATCAGGAAGCCCTGAGTTCCAGGCACACTGGAGCTGTGAAAGGCATCCAAAAGGGAGTGCAAAAGTGCCACAACATGGCTGCTTTCACGGCTTTTTCCTTGGCAAGAAGCCTAACACCAGGCTGATTTACCTTCCCAGGGTTACTGTTAGGCTTAGGCCTAGGGCTAGGATTTTTAAAACTAGGAAGCCCTTAGCTCCAGGCACACTGCAGCTGTTCAAGGCATCCCAAGGGGAGTACAAAAGTGCAACAACATGGCAGCTTTCACAGCTTTTTCCTTGGCACCATCCCTATACCTAGGCTGATTTATCTGCCTAGGGTTAGGGTTAGGCTTCAGCCTAGGGCTTGGATATTTTTAACCAGGAAGCCCTGAGTTCCAGGCTTACTTCATCTGCCAAAGGCATCCCAAAGGGAGTGCAGAAGTGCCACAACATGGCTGCTTTCACGCCTTTTCCCTTAGGAAGAACCCTAATACCCGGCTGATTTACCTTCCCAGGGTTACTGTTAGGCTTAGGCCTAGGACTTTTAAAACCAGGAAGCCCTGGGCTCCAGGCACACTGCAGCTGCAAAAGGCATCCCAAGGGGAGCGCAAAAGTGACGCAACTTGGCTGCCACCACTGATATTTCCATGAGACCATCCCGAACCATAGGCTGATTTTCCTTCCTAGGGTTAAGGTTTGAGTTACGCCTAGGGTAAGGGTTCTATTAACCAGAAAGCCCTGAGTTCCAAGAACACAGCAGCTGCGAAGGACTAGCCAAGAAGAGCGCAAAAGTACCACAACATGCCTGCCTCCACAGCTTTTTCCTTGGGGACATGCCTAATTCCTGGCTGATTTGCCTTTCTCGTCTTAGGGTTGGGGTTCGGCCTAGGGCTAGGATTTTTACAATCAGGAAGCCCTGAGTTCCAGGCACACTGGAGCTGTGAAAGGCATCCAAAAGGGAGTGCAAAAGTGCCACAACATGGCTGCTTTCACGGCTTTTTCCTTGGCAAGAAGCCTAACACCAGGCTGATTTCCCTTCCCAGGGTTACTGTAAGGCTTAGGCCTAGGGCTAGGATTTTTAAAACTAGGAAGCCCTTAGCTCCAGGCACACTGCAGCTGTTCAAGGCATCCCAAGGGGAGTACAAAAGTGCAACAACATGGCAGCTTTCACAGCTTTTTCCTTGGCACCATCCCTATACCTAGGCTGATTTATCTGCCTAGGGTTAGGGTTAGGCTTCAGCCTAGGGCTTGGATATTTTTAACCAGGAAGCCCTGAGTTCCAGGCTTACTTCATCTGCCAAAGGCATCCCAAAGGGAGTGCAGAAGTGCCACAACATGGCTGCTTTCACGGCTTTTCCCTTAGGAAGAACCCTAATACCCGGCTGATTTACCTTCCCAGGGTTACTGTTAGGCTTAGGCCTAGGACTTTTAAAACCAGGAAGCCCTGGGCTCCAGGCACACTGCAGCTGCGAAAGGCATCCCAAGGGGAGCGCAAAAGTGACGCAACTTGGCTGCCACCACTGATATTTCCATGAGACCATCCCGAACCATAGGCTGATTTTCCTTCCTAGGCTTATGGTTTGAGTTACGCCTAGTGTAAGGGTTCTATTAACCAGAAAGCCCTGAGTTCCAAGAACACAGCAGCTGCGAAGGACTAGCCAAGAAGAGCGCAAAAGTACCACAACATGCCTGCCTCCACAGCTTTTTCCTTGGGGACATGCCTAATTCCTGGCTGATTTGCCTTTCTCGTCTTAGGGTTGGGGTTCGGCCTAGGGCTAGGATTTTTAAAATCAGGAAGCCCTGAGTTCCAGGCACACTGGAGCTGTGAAAGGCATCCAAAAGGGAGTGCAAAAGTGCCACAACATGGCTGCTTTCACGGCTTTTTCCTTGGCAAGAAGCCTAACACCAGGCTGATTTCCCTTCCCAGGGTTACTGTTAGGCTTAGGCCTAGGGCTAGGATTTTTAAAACTAGGAAGCCCTTAGCTCCAGGCACACTGCAGCTGTTCAAGGCATCCCAAGGGGAGTACAAAAGTGCAAAAACATGGCAGCTTTCACAGCTTTTTCCTTGGCACCATCCCTATACCTAGGCTGATTTATCTGCCTAGGGTTAGGGTTAGGCTTCAGCCTAGGGCTTGGATTTTTTTAACCAGGAAGCCCTGAGTTCCAGGCTTACTTCATCTGCCAAAGGCATCCCAAAGGGAGTGCAGAAGTGCCACAACATGGCTGCTTTCACGGCTTTTCCCTTAGGAAGAACCCTAATACCCGGCTGATTTACCTTCCCAGGGTTACTGTTAGGCTTAGGCCTAGGACTTTTAAAACCAGGAAGCCCTGGGCTCCAGGCACACTGCAGCTGCAAAAGGCATCCCAAGGGGAGCGCAAAAGTGACGCAACTTGGCTGCCACCACTGATATTTCCATGAGACCATCCCGAACCATAGGCTGATTTTCCTTCCTAGGCTTATGGTTTGAGTTACGCCTAGGGTAAGGGTTCTATTAACCAGAAAGCCCTGAGTTCCAAGAACACAGCAGCTGCGAAGGACTAGCCAAGAAGAGCGCAAAAGTACCACAACATGCCTGCCTCCACAGCTTTTTCCTTGGGGACATGCCTAATTCCTGGCTGATTTGCCTTTCTCGTCTTAGGGTTGGGGTTCGGCCTAGGGCTAGGATTTTTAAAATCAGGAAGCCCTGAGTTCCAGGCACACTGGAGCTGTGAAAGGCATCCAAAAGGGAGTGCAAAAGTGCCACAACATGGCTGCTTTCACGGCTTTTTCCTTGGCAAGAAGCCTAACACCAGGCTGATTTCCCTTCCCAGGGTTACTGTTAGGCTTAGGCCTAGGGCTAGGATTTTTAAAACTAGGAAGCCCTTAGCTCCAGGCACACTGCAGCTGTTCAAGGCATCCCAAGGGGAGTACAAAAGTGCAACAACATGGCAGCTTTCACAGCTTTTTCCTTGGCACCATCCCTATACCTAGGCTGATTTATCTGCCTAGGGTTAGGGTTAGGCTTCAGCCTAGGGCTTGGATTTTTTTAACCAGGAAGCCCTGAGTTCCAGGCTTACTTCATCTGCCAAAGGCATCCCAAAGGGAGTGCAGAAGTGCCACAACATGGCTGCTTTCACGGCTTTTCCCTTAGGAAGAACCCTAATACCCGGCTGATTTACCTTCCCAGGGTTACTGTTAGGCTTAGGCCTAGGACTTTTAAAACCAGGAAGCCCTGGGCTCCAGGCACACTGCAGCTGCGAAAGGCATCCCAAGGGGAGCGCAAAAGTGACGCAACTTGGCTGCCACCACTGATATTTCCATGAGACCATCCCGAACCATAGGCTGATTTTCCTTCCTAGGGTTAAGGTTTGAGTTACGCCTAGGGTAAGGATTCTATTACCAGAAAGCCCTGAGTTCCAAGAACACAGCAGCTGCGAAGGACTAGCCAAGAAGAGCGCAAAAGTACCACAACATGCCTGCCTCCACAGCTTTTTCCTTGGGGACATGCCTAATTCCTGGCTGATTTGCCTTTCTCGTCTTAGGGTTGGGGTTCGGCCTAGGGCTAGGATTTTTAAAATCAGGAAGCCCTGAGTTCCAGGCACACTGGAGCTGTGAAAGGCATCCAAAAGGGAGTGCAAAAGTGCCACAACATGGCTGCTTTCACGGCTTTTTCCTTGGCAAGAAGCCTAACACCAGGCTGATTTCCCTTCCCAGGGTTACTGTTAGGCTTAGGCCTAGGGCTAGGATTTTTAAAACTAGGAAGCCCTTAGCTCCAGGCACACTGCAGCTGTTCAAGGCATCCCAAGGGGAGTACAAAAGTGCAACAACATGGCAGCTTTCACAGCTTTTTCCTTGGCACCATCCCTATACCTAGGCTGATTTATCTGCCTAGGGTTAGGGTTAGGCTTCAGCCTAGGGCTTGGATTTTTTTAACCAGGAAGCCCTGAGTTCCAGGCTTACTTCATCTGCCAAAGGCATCCCAAAGGGAGTGCAGAAGTGCCACAACATGGCTGCTTTCACGGCTTTTCCCTTAGGAAGAACCCTAATACCCGGCTGATTTACCTTCCCAGGGTTACTGTTAGGCTTAGGCCTAGGACTTTTAAAACCAGGAAGCCCTGGGCTCCAGGCACACTGCAGCTGCGAAAGGCATCCCAAGGGGAGCGCAAAAGTGACGCAACTTGGCTGCCACCACTGATATTTCCATGAGACCATCCCGAACCATAGGCTGATTTTCCTTCCTAGGGTTAAGGTTTGAGTTACGCCTAGGGTAAGGATTCTATTACCAGAAAGCCCTGAGTTCCAAGAACACAGCAGCTGCGAAGGACTAGCCAAGAAGAGCGCAAAAGTACCACAACATGCCTGCCTCCACAGCTTTTTCCTTGGGGACATGCCTAATTCCTGGCTGATTTGCCTTTCTCGTCTTAGGGTTGGGGTTCGGCCTAGGGCTAGGATTTTTACAATCAGGAAGCCCTGAGTTCCAGGCACACTGGAGCTGTGAAAGGCATCCAAAAGGGAGTGCAAAAGTGCCACAACATGGCTGCTTTCACGGCTTTTTCCTTGGCAAGAAGCCTAACACCAGGCTGATTTCCCTTCCCAGGGTTACTGTTAGGCTTAGGCCTAGGGCTAGGATTTTTAAAACTAGGAAGCCCTTAGCTCCAGGCACACTGCAGCTGTTCAAGGCATCCCAAGGGGAGTACAAAAGTGCAACAACATGGCAGCTTTCACAGCTTTTTCCTTGGCACCATCCCTATACCTAGGCTGATTTATCTGCCTAGGGTTAGGGTTAGGCTTCAGCCTAGGGCTTGGATATTTTTAACCAGGAAGCCCTGAGTTCCAGGCTTACTTCATCTGCCAAAGGCATCCCAAAGGGAGTGCAGAAGTGCCACAACATGGCTGCTTTCACGGCTTTTCCCTTAGGAAGAACCCTAATACCCGGCTGATTTACCTTCCCAGGGTTACTGTTAGGCTTAGGCCTAGGACTTTTAAAACCAGGAAGCCCTGGGCTCCAGGCACACTGCAGCTGCAAAAGGCATCCCAAGGGGAGCGCAAAAGTGACGCAACTTGGCTGCCACCACTGATATTTCCATGAGACCATCCCGAACCATAGGCTGATTTTCCTTCCTAGGGTTAAGGTTTGAGTTACGCCTAGGGTAAGGGTTCTATTAACCAGAAAGCCCTGAGTTCCAAGAACACAGCAGCTGCGAAGGACTAGCCAAGAAGAGCGCAAAAGTACCACAACATGCCTGCCTCCACAGCTTTTTCCTTGGGGACATGCCTAATTCCTGGCTGATTTGCCTTTCTCGTATTAGGGTTGGGGTTCGGCCTAGGGCTAGGATTTTTACAATCAGGAAGCCCTGAGTTCCAGGCACACTGGAGCTGTGAAAGGCATCCAAAAGGGAGTGCAAAAGTGCCACAACATGGCTGCTTTCACGGCTTTTTCCTTGGCAAGAAGCCTAACACCAGGCTGATTTCCCTTCCCAGGGTTACTGTTAGGCTTAGGCCTAGGGCTAGGATTTTTAAAACTAGGAAGCCCTTAGCTCCAGGCACACTGCAGCTGTTCAAGGCATCCCAAGGGGAGTACAAAAGTGCAACAACATGGCAGCTTTCACAGCTTTTTCCTTGGCACCATCCCTATACCTAGGCTGATTTATCTGCCTAGGGTTAGGGTTAGGCTTCAGCCTAGGGCTTGGATATTTTTAACCAGGAAGCCCTGAGTTCCAGGCTTACTTCATCTGCCAAAGGCATCCCAAAGGGAGTGCAGAAGTGCCACAACATGGCTGCTTTCACGGCTTTTCCCTTAGGAAGAACCCTAATACCCGGCTGATTTACCTTCCCAGGGTTACTGTTAGGCTTAGGCCTAGGACTTTTAAAACCAGGAAGCCCTGGGCTCCAGGCACACTGCAGCTGCGAAAGGCATCCCAAGGGGAGCGCAAAAGTGACGCAACTTGGCTGCCACCACTGATATTTCCATGAGACCATCCCGAAGCATAGGCTGATTTTCCTTCCTAGGCTTATGGTTTGAGTTACGCCTAGGGTAAGGGTTCTATTAACCAGAAAGCCCTGAGTTCCAAGAACACAGCAGCTGCGAAGGACTAGCCAAGAAGAGCGCAAAAGTACCACAACATGCCTGCCTCCACAGCTTTTTCCTTGGGGACATGCCTAATTCCTGGCTGATTTGCCTTTCTCGTCTTAGGGTTGGGGTTCGGCCTAGGGCTAGGATTTTTAAAATCAGGAAGCCCTGAGTTCCAGGCACACTGGAGCTGTGAAAGGCATCCAAAAGGGAGTGCAAAAGTGCCACAACATGGCTGCTTTCACGGCTTTTTCCTTGGCAAGAAGCCTAACACCAGGCTGATTTCCCTTCCCAGGGTTACTGTTAGGCTTAGGCCTAGGGCTAGGATTTTTAAAACTAGGAAGCCCTTAGCTCCAGGCACACTGCAGCTGTTCAAGGCATCCCAAGGGGAGTACAAAAGTGCAACAACATGGCAGCTTTCACAGCTTTTTCCTTGGCACCATCCCTATACCTAGGCTGATTTATCTGCCTAGGGTTAGGGTTAGGCTTCAGCCTAGGGCTTGGATATTTTTAACCAGGAAGCCCTGAGTTCCAGGCTTACTTCATCTGCCAAAGGCATCCCAAAGGGAGTGCAGAAGTGCCACAACATGGCTGCTTTCACGGCTTTTCCCTTAGGAAGAACCCTAATACCCGGCTGATTTACCTTCCCAGGGTTACTGTTAGGCTTAGGCCTAGGACTTTTAAAACCAGGAAGCCCTGGGCTCCAGGCACACTGCAGCTGCAAAAGGCATCCCAAGGGGAGCGCAAAAGTGACGCAACTTGGCTGCCACCACTGATATTTCCATGAGACCATCCCGAACCATAGGCTGATTTTCCTTCCTAGGGTTAAGGTTTGAGTTACGCCTAGGGTAAGGGTTCTATTAACCAGAAAGCCCTGAGTTCCAAGAACACAGCAGCTGCGAAGGACTAGCCAAGAAGAGCGCAAAAGTACCACAACATGCCTGCCTGCACAGCTTTTTCCTTGGGGACATGCCTAATTCCTGGCTGATTTGCCTTTCTCGTCTTAGGGTTGGGGTTCGGCCTAGGGCTAGGATTTTTAAAATCAGGAAGCCCTGAGTTCCAGGCACACTGGAGCTGTGAAAGGCATCCAAAAGGGAGTGCAAAAGTGCCACAACATGGCTGCTTTCACGGCTTTTTCCTTGGCAAGAAGCCTAACACCAGGCTGATTTCCCTTCCCAGGGTTACTGTTAGGCTTAGGCCTAGGGCTAGGATTTTTAAAACTAGGAAGCCCTTAGCTCCAGGCACACTGCAGCTGTTCAAGGCATCCCAAGGGGAGTACAAAAGTGCAACAACATGGCAGCTTTCACAGCTTTTTCCTTGGCACCATCCCTATACCTAGGCTGATTTATCTGCCTAGGGTTAGGGTTAGGCTTCAGCCTAGGGCTTGGATTTTTTTAACCAGGAAGCCCTGAGTTCCAGGCTTACTTCATCTGCCAAAGGCATCCCAAAGGGAGTGCAGAAGTGCCACAACATGGCTGCTTTCACGGCTTTTCCCTTAGGAAGAACCCTAATACCCGGCTGATTTACCTTCCCAGGGTTACTGTTAGGCTTAGGCCTAGGACTTTTAAAACCAGGAAGCCCTGGGCTCCAGGCACACTGCAGCTGCAAAAGGCATCCCAAGGGGAGCGCAAAAGTGACGCAACTTGGCTGCCACCACTGATATTTCCATGAGACCATCCCGAACCATAGGCTGATTTTCCTTCCTAGGGTTAACGTTTGAGTTACGCCTAGGGTAAGGGTTCTATTAACCAGAAAGCCCTGAGTTCCAAGAACACAGCAGCTGCGAAGGACTAGCCAAGAAGAGCGCAAAAGTACCACAACATGCCTGCCTCCACAGCTTTTTCCTTGGGGACATGCCTAATTCCTGGCTGATTTGCCTTTCTCGTATTAGGGTTGGGGTTCGGCCTAGGGCTAGGATTTTTACAATCAGGAAGCCCTGAGTTCCAGGCACACTGGAGCTGTGAAAGGCATCCAAAAGGGAGTGCAAAAGTGCCACAACATGGCTGCTTTCACGGCTTTTTCCTTGGCAAGAAGCCTAACACCAGGCTGATTTCCCTTCCCAGGGTTACTGTTAGGCTTAGGCCTAGGGCTAGGATTTTTAAAACTAGGAAGCCCTTAGCTCCAGGCACACTGCAGCTGTTCAAGGCATCCCAAGGGGAGTACAAAAGTGCAACAACATGGCAGCTTTCACAGCTTTTTCCTTGGCACCATCCCTATACCTAGGCTGATTTATCTGCCTAGGGTTAGGGTTAGGCTTCAGCCTAGGGCTTGGATATTTTTAACCAGGAAGCCCTGAGTTCCAGGCTTACTTCATCTGCCAAAGGCATCCCAAAGGGAGTGCAGAAGTGCCACAACATGGCTGCTTTCACGGCTTTTCCCTTAGGAAGAACCCTAATACCCGGCTGATTTACCTTCCCAGGGTTACTGTTAGGCTTAGGCCTAGGACTTTTAAAACCAGGAAGCCCTGGGCTCCAGGCACACTGCAGCTGCGAAAGGCATCCCAAGGGGAGCGCAAAAGTGACGCAACTTGGCTGCCACCACTGATATTTCCATGAGACCATCCCGAACCATAGGCTGATTTTCCTTCCTAGGCTTAAGGTTTGAGTTACGCCTAGGGTAAGGGTTCTATTAACCAGAAAGCCCTGAGTTCCAAGAACACAGCAGCTGCGAAGGACTAGCCAAGAAGAGCGCAAAAGTACCACAACATGCCTGCCTCCACAGCTTTTTCCTTGGGGACATGCCTAATTCCTGGCTGATTTGCCTTTCTCGTCTTAGGGTTGGGGTTCGGCCTAGGGCTAGGATTTTTACAATCAGGAAGCCCTGAGTTCCAGGCACACTGGAGCTGTGAAAGGCATCCAAAAGGGAGTGCAAAAGTGCCACAACATGGCTGCTTTCACGGCTTTTTCCTTGGCAAGAAGCCTAACACCAGGCTGATTTCCCTTCCCAGGGTTACTGTAAGGCTTAGGCCTAGGGCTAGGATTTTTAAAACTAGGAAGCCCTTAGCTCCAGGCACACTGCAGCTGTTCAAGGCATCCCAAGGGGAGTACAAAAGTGCAACAACATGGCAGCTTTCACAGCTTTTTCCTTGGCACCATCCCTATACCTAGGCTGATTTATCTGCCTAGGGTTAGGGTTAGGCTTCAGCCTAGGGCTTGGATTTTTTTAACCAGGAAGCCCTGAGTTCCAGGCTTACTTCATCTGCCAAAGGCATCCCAAAGGGAGTGCAGAAGTGCCACAACATGGCTGCTTTCACGGCTTTTCCCTTAGGAAGAACCCTAATACCCGGCTGATTTACCTTCCCAGGGTTACTGTTAGGCTTAGGCCTAGGACTTTTAAAACCAGGAAGCCCTGGGCTCCAGGCACACTGCAGCTGCAAAAGGCATCCCAAGGGGAGCGCAAAAGTGACGCAACTTGGCTGCCACCACTGATATTTCCATGAGACCATCCCGAAGCATAGGCTGATTTTCCTTCCTAGGCTTATGGTTTGAGTTACGCCTAGGGTAAGGGTTCTATTAACCAGAAAGCCCTGAGTTCCAAGAACACAGCAGCTGCGAAGGACTAGCCAAGAAGAGCGCAAAAGTACCACAACATGCCTGCCTCCACAGCTTTTTCCTTGGGGACATGCCTAATTCCTGGCTGATTTGCCTTTCTCGTCTTAGGGTTGGGGTTCGGCCTAGGGCTAGGATTTTTAAAATCAGGAAGCCCTGAGTTCCAGGCACACTGGAGCTGTGAAAGGCATCCAAAAGGGAGTGCAAAAGTGCCACAACATGGCTGCTTTCACGGCTTTTTCCTTGGCAAGAAGCCTAACACCAGGCTGATTTCCCTTCCCAGGGTTACTGTTAGGCTTAGGCCTAGGGCTAGGATTTTTAAAACTAGGAAGCCCTTAGCTCCAGGCACACTGCAGCTGTTCAAGGCATCCCAAGGGGAGTACAAAAGTGCAACAACATGGCAGCTTTCACAGCTTTTTCCTTGGCACCATCCCTATACCTAGGCTGATTTATCTGCCTAGGGTTAGGGTTAGGCTTCAGCCTAGGGCTTGGATTTTTTTAACCAGGAAGCCCTGAGTTCCAGGCTTACTTCATCTGCCAAAGGCATCCCAAAGGGAGTGCAGAAGTGCCACAACATGGCTGCTTTCACGGCTTTTCCCTTAGGAAGAACCCTAATACCCGGCTGATTTACCTTCCCAGGGTTACTGTTAGGCTTAGGCCTAGGACTTTTAAAACCAGGAAGCCCTGGGCTCCAGGCACACTGCAGCTGCAAAAGGCATCCCAAGGGGAGCGCAAAAGTGACGCAACTTGGCTGCCACCACTGATATTTCCATGAGACCATCCCGAACCATAGGCTGATTTTCCTTCCTAGGGTTAAGGTTTGAGTTACGCCTAGGGTAAGGGTTCTATTAACCAGAAAGCCCTGAGTTCCAAGAACACAGCAGCTGCGAAGGACTAGCCAAGAAGAGCGCAAAAGTACCACAACATGCCTGCCTGCACAGCTTTTTCCTTGGGGACATGCCTAATTCCTGGCTGATTTGCCTTTCTCGTCTTAGGGTTGGGGTTCGGCCTAGGGCTAGGATTTTTACAATCAGGAAGCCCTGAGTTCCAGGCACACTGGAGCTGTGAAAGGCATCCAAAAGGGAGTGCAAAAGTGCCACAACATGGCTGCTTTCACGGCTTTTTCCTTGGCAAGAAGCCTAACACCAGGCTGATTTCCCTTCCCAGGGTTACTGTTAGGCTTAGGCCTAGGGCTAGGATTTTTAAAACTAGGAAGCCCTTAGCTCCAGGCACACTGCAGCTGTTCAAGGCATCCCAAGGGGAGTACAAAAGTGCAACAACATGGCAGCTTTCACAGCTTTTTCCTTGGCACCATCCCTATACCTAGGTTGATTTATCTGCCTAGGGTTAGGGTTAGGCTTCAGCCTAGGGCTTGGATTTTTTTAACCAGGAAGCCCTGAGTTCCAGGCTTACTTCATCTGCCAAAGGCATCCCAAAGGGAGTGCAGAAGTGCCACAACATGGCTGCTTTCACGGCTTTTCCCTTAGGAAGAACCCTAATACCCGGCTGATTTACCTTCCCAGGGTTACTGTTAGGCTTAGGCCTAGGACTTTTAAAACCAGGAAGCCCTGGGCTCCAGGCACACTGCAGCTGCAAAAGGCATCCCAAGGGGAGCGCAAAAGTGACGCAACTTGGCTGCCACCACTGATATTTCCATGAGACCATCCCGAACCATAGGCTGATTTTCCTTCCTAGGCTTATGGTTTGAGTTACGCCTAGGGTAAGGGTTCTATTAACCAGAAAGCCCTGAGTTCCAAGAACACAGCAGCTGCGAAGGACTAGCCAAGAAGAGCGCAAAAGTACCACAACATGCCTGCCTCCACAGCTTTTTCCTTGGGGACATGCCTAATTCCTGGCTGATTTGCCTTTCTCGTCTTAGGGTTGGGGTTCGGCCTAGGGCTAGGATTTTTAAAATCAGGAAGCCCTGAGTTCCAGGCACACTGGAGCTGTGAAAGGCATCCAAAAGGGAGTGCAAAAGTGCCACAACATGGCTGCTTTCACGGCTTTTTCCTTGGCAAGAAGCCTAACACCAGGCTGATTTCCCTTCCCAGGGTTACTGTTAGGCTTAGGCCTAGGGCTAGGATTTTTAAAACTAGGAAGCCCTTAGCTCCAGGCACACTGCAGCTGTTCAAGGCATCCCAAGGGGAGTACAAAAGTGCAACAACATGGCAGCTTTCACAGCTTTTTCCTTGGCACCATCCCTATACCTAGGCTGATTTATCTGCCTAGGGTTAGGGTTAGGCTTCAGCCTAGGGCTTGGATTTTTTTAACCAGGAAGCCCTGAGTTCCAGGCTTACTTCATCTGCCAAAGGCATCCCAAAGGGAGTGCAGAAGTGCCACAACATGGCTGCTTTCACGGCTTTTCCCTTAGGAAGAACCCTAATACCCGGCTGATTTACCTTCCCAGGGTTACTGTTAGGCTTAGGCCTAGGACTTTTAAAACCAGGAAGCCCTGGGCTCCAGGAACACTGCAGCTGCAAAAGGCATCCCAAGGGGAGCGCAAAAGTGACGCAACTTGGCTGCCACCACTGATATTTCCATGAGACCATCCCGAACCATAGGCTGATTTTCCTTCCTAGGGTTAAGGTTTGAGTTACGCCTAGGGTAAGGGTTCTATTAACCAGAAAGCCCTGAGTTCCAAGAACACAGCAGCTGCGAAGGACTAGCCAAGAAGAGCGCAAAAGTACCACAACATGCCTGCCTGCACAGCTTTTTCCTTGGGGACATGCCTAATTCCTGGCTGATTTGCCTTTCTCGTCTTAGGGTTGGGGTTCGGCCTAGGGCTAGGATTTTTAAAATCAGGAAGCCCTGAGTTCCAGGCACACTGGAGCTGTGAAAGGCATCCAAAAGGGAGTGCAAAAGTGCCACAACATGGCTGCTTTCACGGCTTTTTCCTTGGCAAGAAGCCTAACACCAGGCTGATTTCCCTTCCCAGGGTTACTGTTAGGCTTAGGCCTAGGGCTAGGATTTTTAAAACTAGGAAGCCCTTAGCTCCAGGCACACTGCAGCTGTTCAAGGCATCCCAAGGGGAGTACAAAAGTGCAACAACATGGCAGCTTTCACAGCTTTTTCCTTGGCACCATCCCTATACCTAGGCTGATTTATCTGCCTAGGGTTAGGGTTAGGCTTCAGCCTAGGGCTTGGATTTTTTTAACCAGGAAGCCCTGAGTTCCAGGCTTACTTCATCTGCCAAAGGCATCCCAAAGGGAGTGCAGAAGTGCCACAACATGGCTGCTTTCACGGCTTTTCCCTTAGGAAGAACCCTAATACCCGGCTGATTTACCTTCCCAGGGTTACTGTTAGGCTTAGGCCTAGGACTTTTAAAACCAGGAAGCCCTGGGCTCCAGGCACACTGCAGCTGCAAAAGGCATCCCAAGGGGAGCGCAAAAGTGACGCGACTTGGCTGCCACCACTGATATTTCCATGAGACCATCCCGAACCATAGGCTGATTTTCCTTCCTAGGGTTAAGGTTTGACTTACGCCTAGGGTAAGGGTTCTATTAACCAGAAAGCCCTGAGTTCCAAGAACACAGCAGCTGCGAAGGACTAGCCAAGAAGAGCGCAAAAGTACCACAACATGCCTGCCTCCACAGCTTTTTCCTTGGGGACATGCCTAATTCCTGGCTGATTTGCCTTTCTCGTATTAGGGTTGGGGTTCGGCCTAGGGCTAGGATTTTTACAATCAGGAAGCCCTGAGTTCCAGGCACACTGGAGCTGTGAAAGGCATCCAAAAGGGAGTGCAAAAGTGCCACAACATGGCTGCTTTCACGGCTTTTTCCTTGGCAAGAAGCCTAACACCAGGCTGATTTCCCTTCCCAGGGTTACTGTAAGGCTTAGGCCTAGGGCTAGGATTTTTAAAACTAGGAAGCCCTTAGCTCCAGGCACACTGCAGCTGTTCAAGGCATCCCAAGGGGAGTACAAAAGTGCAACAACATGGCAGCTTTCACAGCTTTTTCCTTGGCACCATCCCTATACCTAGGCTGATTTATCTGCCTAGGGTTAGGGTTAGGCTTCAGCCTAGGGCTTGGATATTTTTAACCAGGAAGCCCTGAGTTCCAGGCTTACTTCATCTGCCAAAGGCATCCCAAAGGGAGTGCAGAAGTGCCACAACATGGCTGCTTTCACGGCTTTTCCCTTAGGAAGAACCCTAATACCCGGCTGATTTACCTTCCCAGGGTTACTGTTAGGCTTAGGCCTAGGACTTTTAAAACCAGGAAGCCCTGGGCTCCAGGCACACTGCAGCTGCGAAAGGCATCCCAAGGGGAGCGCAAAAGTGACGCAACTTGGCTGCCACCACTGATATTTCCATGAGACCATCCCGAACCATAGGCTGATTTTCCTTCCTAGGCTTATGGTTTGAGTTACGCCTAGTGTAAGGGTTCTATTAACCAGAAAGCCCTGAGTTCCAAGAACACAGCAGCTGCGAAGGACTAGCCAAGAAGAGCGCAAAAGTACCACAACATGCCTGCCTCCACAGCTTTTTCCTTGGGGACATGCCTAATTCCTGGCTGATTTGCCTTTCTCGTCTTAGGGTTGGGGTTCGGCCTAGGGCTAGGATTTTTAAAATCAGGAAGCCCTTAGTTCCAGGCACACTGGAGCTGTTAAAGGCATCTAAAAGGGAGTGCAAAAGTGCCACAACATGGCTGCTTTCACGGCTTTTTCCTTGGCAAGAAGCCTAACACCAGGCTGATTTCCCTTCCCAGGGTTACTGTTAGGCTTAGGCCTAGGGCTAGGATTTTTAAAACTAGGAAGCCCTTAGCTCCAGGCACACTGCAGCTGTTCAAGGCATCCCAAGGGGAGTACAAAAGTGCAACAACATGGCAGCTTTCACAGCTTTTTCCTTGGCACCATCCCTATACCTAGGCTGATTTATCTGCCTAGGGTTAGGGTTAGGCTTTAGCCTAGGGCTTGGACTTTTTTAACCAGGAAGCCCTGAGTTCCAGGCTTACTTCATCTGCCAAAGGCATCCCAAAGGGAGTGCAGAAGTGCCACAACATGGCTGCTTTCACGGCTTTTCCCTTAGGAAGAACCCTAATACCCGGCTGATTTACCTTCCCAGGGTTACTGTTAGGCTTAGGCCTAGGACTTTTAAAACCAGGAAGCCCTGGGCTCCAGGCACACTGCAGCTGCGAAAGGCATCCCAAGGGGAGCGCAAAAGTGACGCAACTTGGCTGCCACCACTGATATTTCCATGAGACCATCCCGAAGCATAGGCTGATTTTCCTTCCTAGGCTTATGGTTTGAGTTACGCCTAGGGTAAGGGTTCTATTAACCAGAAAGCCCTGAGTTCCAAGAACACAGCAGCTGCGAAGGACTAGCCAAGAAGAGCGCAAAAGTACCACAACATGCCTGCCTCCACAGCTTTTTCCTTGGGGACATGCCTAATTCCTGGCTGATTTGCCTTTCTCGTCTTAGGGTTGGGGTTCGGCCTAGGGCTAGGATTTTTAAAATCAGGAAGCCCTGAGTTCCAGGCACACTGGAGCTGTGAAAGGCATCCAAAAGGGAGTGCAAAAGTGCCACAACATGGCTGCTTTCACGGCTTTTTCCTTGGCAAGAAGCCTAACACCAGGCTGATTTACCTTCCCAGGGTTACTGTTAGGCTTAGGCCTAGGGCTAGGATTTTTAAAACTAGGAAGCCCTTAGCTCCAGGCACACTGCAGCTGTTCAAGGCATCCCAAGGGGAGTACAAAAGTGCAACAACATGGCAGCTTTCACAGCTTTTTCCTTGGCACCATCCCTAGACCTAGGCTGATTTATCTGCCTAGGGTTAGGGTTAGGCTTCAGCCTAGGGCTTGGATTTTTTTAACCAGGAAGCCCTGAGTTCCAGGCTTACTTCATCTGCCAAAGGCATCCCAAAGGGAGTGCAGAAGTGCCACAACATGGCTGCTTTCACGGCTTTTCCCTTAGGAAGAACCCTAATACCCGGCTGATTTACCTTCCCAGGGTTACTGTTAGGCTTAGGCCTAGGACTTTTAAAAGCAGGAAGCCCTGGGCTCCAGGCACACTGCAGCTGCGAAAGGCATCCCAAGGGGAGCGCAAAAGTGACGCAACTTGGCTGCCACCACTGATATTTCCATGAGACCATCCCGAACCATAGGCTGATTTTCCTTCCTAGGGTTAAGGTTTGAGTTACGCCTAGGGTAATGGTTCTATTAACCAGAAAGCCCTGAGTTCCAAGAACACAGCAGCTGCGAAGGACTAGCCAAGAAGAGCGCAAAAGTACCACAACATGCCTGCCTCCACAGCTTTTTCCTTGGGGACATGCCTAATTCCTGGCTGATTTGCCTTTCTCGTCTTAGGGTTGGGGTTCGGCCTAGGGCTAGGATTTTTACAATCAGGAAGCCCTGAGTTCCAGGCACACTGGAGCTGTGAAAGGCATCCAAAAGGGAGTGCAAAAGTGCCACAACATGGCTGCTTTCACGGCTTTTTCCTTGGCAAGAAGCCTAACACCAGGCTGATTTCCCTTCCCAGGGTTACTGTAAGGCTTAGGCCTAGGGCTAGGATTTTTAAAACTAGGAAGCCCTTAGCTCCAGGCACACTGCAGCTGTTCAAGGCATCCCAAGGGGAGTACAAAAGTGCAACAACATGGCAGCTTTCACAGCTTTTTCCTTGGCACCATCCCTATACCTAGGCTGATTTATCTGCCTAGGGTTAGGGTTAGGCTTCAGCCTAGGGCTTGGATATTTTTAACCAGGAAGCCCTGAGTTCCAGGCTTACTTCATCTGCCAAAGGCATCCCAAAGGGAGTGCAGAAGTGCCACAACATGGCTGCTTTCACGGCTTTTCCCTTAGGAAGAACCCTAATACCCGGCTGATTTACCTTCCCAGGGTTACTGTTAGGCTTAGGCCTAGGACTTTTAAAACCAGGAAGCCCTGGGCTCCAGGCACACTGCAGCTGCAAAAGGCATCCCAAGGGGAGCGCAAAAGTGACGCAACTTGGCTGCCACCACTGATATTTCCATGAGACCATCCCGAACCATAGGCTGATTTTCCTTCCTAGGCTTATGGTTTGAGTTACGCCTAGGGTAAGGGTTCTATTAACCAGAAAGCCCTGAGTTCCAAGAACACAGCAGCTGCGAAGGACTAGCCAAGAAGAGCGCAAAAGTACCACAACATGCCTGCCTCCACAGCTTTTTCCTTGGGGACATGCCTAATTCCTGGCTGATTTGCCTTTCTCGTCTTAGGGTTGGGGTTCGGCCTAGGGCTAGGATTTTTAAAATCAGGAAGCCCTTAGTTCCAGGCACACTGGAGCTGTGAAAGGCATCTAAAAGGGAGTGCAAAAGTGCCACAACATGGCTGCTTTCACGGCTTTTTCCTTGGCAAGAAGCCTAACACCAGGCTGTATTCCCTTCCCAGGGTTACTGTTAGGCTTAGGCCTAGGGCTAGGATTTTTAAAACTAGGAAGCCCTTAGCTCCAGGCACACTGCAGCTGTTCAAGGCATCCCAAGGGGAGTACAAAAGTGCAACAACATGGCAGCTTTCACAGCTTTTTCCTTGGCACCATCCCTATACCTAGGCTGATTTATCTGCCTAGGGTTAGGGTTAGGCTTCAGCCTAGGGCTTGGATTTTTTTAACCAGGAAGCCCTGAGTTCCAGGCTTACTTCATCTGCCAAAGGCATCCCAAAGGGAGTGCAGAAGTGCCACAACATGGCTGCTTTCACGGCTTTTCCCTTAGGAAGAACCCTAATACCCGGCTGATTTACCTTCCCAGGGTTACTGTTAGGCTTAGGCCTAGGACTTTTAAAACCAGGAAGCCCTGGGCTCCAGGCACACTGCAGCTGCGAAAGGCATCCCAAGGGGAGCGCAAAAGTGACGCAACTTGGCTGCCACCACTGATATTTCCATGAGACCATCCCGAACCATAGGCTGATTTTCCTTCCTAGGCTTATGGTTTGAGTTACGCCTAGGGTAAGGGTTCTATTAACCAGAAAGCCCTGAGTTCCAAGAACACAGCAGCTGCGAAGGACTAGCCAAGAAGAGCGCAAAAGTACCACAACATGCCTGCCTCCACAGCTTTTTCCTTGGGGACATGCCTAATTCCTGGCTGATTTGCCTTTCTCGTCTTAGGGTTGGGGTTCGGCCTAGGGCTAGGATTTTTAAAATCAGGAAGCCCTGAGTTCCAGGCACACTGGAGCTGTGAAAGGCATCTAAAAGGGAGTGCAAAAGTGCCACAACATGGCTGCTTTCACGGCTTTTTCCTTGGCAAGAAGCCTAACACCAGGCTGATTTCCCTTCCCAGGGTTACTGTTAGGCTTAGGCCTAGGGCTAGGATTTTTAAAACTAGGAAGCCCTTAGCTCCAGGCACACTGCAGCTGTTCAAGGCATCCCAAGGGGAGTACAAAAGTGCAACAACATGGCAGCTTTCACAGCTTTTTCCTTGGCACCATCCCTATACCTAGGCTGATTTATCTGCCTAGGGTTAGGGTTAGGCTTCAGCCTAGGGCTTGGATATTTTTAACCAGGAAGCCCTGAGTTCCAGGCTTACTTCATCTGCCAAAGGCATCCCAAAGGGAGTGCAGAAGTGCCACAACATGGCTGCTTTCACGGCTTTTCCCTTAGGAAGAACCCTAATACCCGGCTGATTTACCTTCCCAGGGTTACTGTTAGGCTTAGGCCTAGGACTTTTAAAACCAGGAAGCCCTGGGCTCCAGGCACACTGCAGCTGCGAAAGGCATCCCAAGGGGAGCGCAAAAGTGACGCAACTTGGCTGCCACCACTGATATTTCCATGAGACCATCCCGAACCATAGGCTGATTTTCCTTCCTAGGCTTATGGTTTGAGTTACGCCTAGTGTAAGGGTTCTATTAACCAGAAAGCCCTGAGTTCCAAGAACACAGCAGCTGCGAAGGACTAGCCAAGAAGAGCGCAAAAGTACCACAACATGCCTGCCTCCACAGCTTTTTCCTTGGGGACATGCCTAATTCCTGGCTGATTTGCCTTTCTCGTCTTAGGGTTGGGGTTCGGCCTAGGGCTAGGATTTTTAAAATCAGGAAGCCCTGAGTTCCAGGCACACTGGAGCTGTGAAAGGCATCCAAAAGGGAGTGCAAAAGTGCCACAACATGGCTGCTTTCACGGCTTTTTCCTTGGCAAGAAGCCTAACACCAGGCTGATTTACCTTCCCAGGGTTACTGTTAGGCTTAGGCCTAGGGCTAGGATTTTTAAAACTAGGAAGCCCTTAGCTCCAGGCACACTGCAGCTGTTCAAGGCATCCCAAGGGGAGTACAAAAGTGCAACAACATGGCAGCTTTCACAGCTTTTTCCTTGGCACCATCCCTGTACCTAGGCTGATTTATCTGCCTAGGGTTAGGGTTAGGCTTCAGCCTAGGGCTTGGATTTTTTTAACCAGGAAGCCCTGAGTTCCAGGCTTACTTCATCTGCCAAAGGCATCCCAAAGGGAGTGCAGAAGTGCCACAACATGGCTGCTTTCACGGCTTTTCCCTTAGGAAGAACCCTAATACCCGGCTGATTTACCTTCCCAGGGTTACTGTTAGGCTTAGGCCTAGGACTTTTAAAACCAGGAAGCCCTGGGCTCCAGGCACACTGCAGCTGCAAAAGGCATCCCAAGGGGAGCGCAAAAGTGACGCAACTTGGCTGCCACCACTGATATTTCCATGAGACCATCCCGAACCATAGGCTGATTTTCCTTCCTAGGGTTAAGGTTTGAGTTACGCCTAGGGTAAGGGTTCTATTAACCAGAAAGCCCTGAGTTCCAAGAACACAGCAGCTGCGAAGGACTAGCCAAGAAGAGCGCAAAAGTACCACAACATGCCTGCCTGCACAGCTTTTTCCTTGGGGACATGCCTAATTCCTGGCTGATTTGCCTTTCTCGTCTTAGGGTTGGGGTTCGGCCTAGGGCTAGGATTTTTAAAATCAGGAAGCCCTGAGTTCCAGGCACACTGGAGCTGTGAAAGGCATCCAAAAGGGAGTGCAAAAGTGCCACAACATGGCTGCTTTCACGGCTTTTTCCTTGGCAAGAAGCCTAACACCAGGCTGATTTACCTTCCCAGGGACACAGTTAGGCTTAGGCCTAGGGCTAGGATTTTTAAAACTAGGAAGCCCTTAGCTCCAGGCACACTGCAGCTGTTCAAGGCATCCCAAGGGGAGTACAAAAGTGCAACAACATGGCAGCTTTCACAGCTTTTTCCTTGGCACCATCCCTATACCTAGGCTGATTTATCTGCCTAGGGTTAGGGTTAGGCTTCAGCCTAGGGCTTGGAGTTTTTTAACCAGGAAGCCCTGAGTTCCAGGCTTACTTCATCTGCCAAAGGCATCCCAAAGGGAGTGCAGAAGTGCCACAACATGGCTGCTTTCACGGCTTTTCCCTTAGGAAGAACCCTAATACCCGGCTGATTTACCTTCCCAGGGTTACTGTTAGGCTTAGGCCTAGGACTTTTAAAACCAGGAAGCCATGGGCTCCAGGCACACTGCAGCTGCAAAAGGCATCCCAAGGGGAGCGCAAAAGTGACGCAACTTGGCCGCCACCACTGATATTTCCATGAGACCATCCCGAACCATAGGCTGATTTTCCTTCCTAGGGTTAAGGTTTGAGTTACGCCTAGGGTAAGGGTTCTATTAACCAGAAAGCCCTGAGTTCCAAGAACACAGCAGCTGCGAAGGACTAGCCAAGAAGAGCGCAAAAGTACCACAACATGCCTGCCTCCACAGCTTTTTCCTTGGGGACAGGCCTAATTCCTGGCTGATTTGCCTTTCTCGTCTTAGGGTTGGGGTTCGGCCTAGGGCTAGGATTTTTAAAATCAGGAAGCTCTGAGTTCCAGGCACACTGGAGCTGTGAAAGGCATCCAAAAGGGAGTGCAAAAGTGCCACAACATGGCTGCTTTCACGGCTTTTTCCTTGGCAAGAAGCCTAACACCAGGCTGATTTCCCTTCCCAGGGTTACTGTTAGGCTTAGGCCTAGGGCTAGGATTTTTAAAACTAGGAAGCCCTTAGCTCCAGGCACACTGCAGCTGTTCAAGGCATCCCAAGGGGAGTACAAAAGTGCAACAACATGGCAGCTTTCACAGCTTTTTCCTTGGCACCATCCCTATACCTAGGCTGATTTATCTGCCTAGGGTTAGGGTTAGGCTTCAGCCTAGGGCTTGGATATTTTTAAACAGGAAGCCCTGAGTTCCAGGCTTACTTCATCTGCCAAAGGCATCCCAAAGGGAGTGCAGAAGTGCCACAACATGGCTGCTTTCACGGCTTTTCCCTTAGGAAGAATCCTAATACCCGGCTGATTTACCTTCCCAGGGTTACTGTTAGGCTTAGGCCTAGGACTTTTAAAACCAGGAAGCCCTGGGCTCCAGGCACACTGCAGCTGCGAAAGGCATCCCAAGGGGAGCGCAAAAGTGACGCGACTTGGCTGCCACCACTGATATTTCCATGAGACCATCCCGAAGCATAGGCTGATTTTCCTTCCTAGGGTTAAGGTTTGAGTTACGCCTAGGGTAAGGGTTCTATTAACCAGAAAGCCCTGAGTTCCAAGAACACAGCAGCTGCGAAGGACTAGCCAAGAAGAGCGCAAAAGTACCACAACATGCCTGCCTCCACAGCTTTTTCCTTGGGGACATGCCTAATTCCTGGCTGATTTGCCTTTCTCGTCTTAGGGTTGGGGTTCGGCCTAGGGCTAGGATTTTTAAAATCAGGAAGCCCTGAGTTCCAGGCACACTGGAGCTGTGAAAGGCATCCAAAAGGGAGTGCAAAAGTGCCACAACATGGCTGCTTTCACGGCTTTTTCCTTGGCAAGAAGCCTAACACCAGGCTGATTTCCCTTCCCAGGGTTACTGTTAGGCTTAGGCCTAGGGCTAGGATTTTTAAAACTAGGAAGCCCTTAGCTCCAGGCACACTGCAGCTGTTCAAGGCATCCCAAGGGGAGTACAAAAGTGCAACAACATGGCAGCTTTCACAGCTTTTTCCTTGGCACCATCCCTATACCTAGGCTGATTTATCTGCCTAGGGTTAGGGTTAGGCTTCAGCCTAGGGCTTGGATTTTTTTAACCAGGAAGCCCTGAGTTCCAGGCTTACTTCATCTGCCAAAGGCATCCCAAAGGGAGTGCAGAAGTGCCACAACATGGCTGCTTTCACGGCTTTTCCCTTAGGAAGAACCCTAATACCCGGCTGATTTACCTTCCCAGGGTTACTGTTAGGCTTAGGCCTAGGACTTTTAAAACCAGGAAGCCCTGGGCTCCAGGCACACTGCAGCTGCGAAAGGCATCCCAAGGGGAGCGCAAAAGTGACGCAACTTGGCTGCCACCACTGATATTTCCATGAGACCATCCCGAACCATAGGCTGATTTTCCTTCCTAGGGTTAAGGTTTGAGTTACGCCTAGGGTAAGGGTTCTATTAACCAGAAAGCCCTGAGTTCCAAGAACACAGCAGCTGCGAAGGACTAGCCAAGAAGAGCGCAAAAGTACCACAACATGCCTGCCTCCACAGCTTTTTCCTTGGGGACAGGCCTAATTCCTGGCTGATTTGCCTTTCTCGTCTTAGGGTTGGGGTTCGGCCTAGGGCTAGGATTTTTAAAATCAGGAAGCCCTGAGTTCCAGGCACACTGGAGCTGTGAAAGGCATCCAAAAGGGAGTGCAAAAGTGCCACAACATGGCTGCTTTCACGGCTTTTTCCTTGGCAAGAAGCCTAACACCAGGCTGATTTCCCTTCCCAGGGTTACTGTTAGGCTTAGGCCTAGGGCTAGGATTTTTAAAACTAGGAAGCCCTTAGCTCCAGGCACACTGCAGCTGTTCAAGGCATCCCAAGGGGAGTACAAAAGTGCAACAACATGGCAGCTTTCACAGCTTTTTCCTTGGCACCATCCCTATACCTAGGCTGATTTATCTGCCTAGGGTTAGGGTTAGGCTTCAGCCTAGGGCTTGGATATTTTTAAACAGGAAGCCCTGAGTTCCAGGCTTACTTCATCTGCCAAAGGCATCCCAAAGGGAGTGCAGAAGTGCCACAACATGGCTGCTTTCACGGCTTTTCCCTTAGGAAGAATCCTAATACCCGGCTGATTTACCTTCCCAGGGTTACTGTTAGGCTTAGGCCTAGGACTTTTAAAACCAGGAAGCCCTGGGCTCCAGGCACACTGCAGCTGCGAAAGGCATCCCAAGGGGAGCGCAAAAGTGACGCAACTTGGCTGCCACCACTGATATTTCCATGAGACCATCCCGAACCATAGGCTGATTTTCCTTCCTAGGGTTAAGGTTTGAGTTACGCCTAGGGTAAGGGTTCTATTAACCAGAAAGCCCTGAGTTCCAAGAACACAGCAGCTGCGAAGGACTAGCCAAGAAGAGCGCAAAAGTACCACAACATGCCTGCCTCCACAGCTTTTTCCTTGGGGACATGCCTAATTCCTGGCTGATTTGCCTTTCTCGTCTTAGGGTTGGGGTTCGGCCTAGGGCTAGGATTTTTAAAATCAGGAAGCCCTGAGTTCCAGGCACACTGGAGCTGTGAAAGGCATCCAAAAGGGAGTGCAAAAGTGCCACAACATGGCTGCTTTCACGGCTTTTTCCTTGGCAAGAAGCCTAACACCAGGCTGATTTCCCTTCCCAGGGTTACTGTTAGGCTTAGGCCTAGGGCTAGGATTTTTAAAACTAGGAAGCCCTTAGCTCCAGGCACACTGCAGCTGTTCAAGGCATCCCAAGGGGAGTACAAAAGTGCAACAACATGGCAGCTTTCACAGCTTTTTCCTTGGCACCATCCCTATACCTAGGCTGATTTATCTGCCTAGGTTAGGGTTAGGCTTCAGCCTAGGGCTTGGAGTTTTTTAACCAGGAAGCCCTGAGTTCCAGGCTTACTTCATCTGCCAAAGGCATCCCAAAGGGAGTGCAGAAGTGCCACAACATGGCTGCTTTCACGGCTTTTCCCTTTGGAAGAACCCTAATACCCGGCTGATTTACCTTCCCAGGGTTACTGTTAGGCTTAGGCCTAGGACTTTTAAAACCAGGAAGCCCTGGGCTCCAGGCACACTGCAGCTGCGAAAGGCATCCCAAGGGGAGCGCAAAAGTGACGCAACTTGGCTGCCACCACTGATATTTCCATGAGACCATCCCGAACCATAGGCTGATTTTCCTTCCTAGGGTTAAGGTTTGAGTTACGCCTAGGGTAAGGGTTCTATTAACCAGAAAGCCCTGAGTTCCAAGAACACAGCAGCTGCGAAGGACTAGCCAAGAAGAGCGCAAAAGTACCACAACATGCCTGCCTCCACAGCTTTTTCCTTGGGGACATGCCTAATTCCTGGCTGATTTGCCTTTCTCGTCTTAGGGTTGGGGTTCGGCCTAGGGCTAGGATTTTTAAAATCAGGAAGCCCTGAGTTCCAGGCACACTGGAGCTGTGAAAGGCATCCAAAAGGGAGTGCAAAAGTGCCACAACATGGCTGCTTTCACGGCTTTTTCCTTGGCAAGAAGCCTAACACCAGGCTGATTTCCCTTCCCAGGGTTACTGTTAGGCTTAGGCCTAGGGCTAGGATTTTTAAAACTAGGAAGCCCTTAGCTCCAGGCACACTGCAGCTGTTCAAGGCATCCCAAGGGGAGTACAAAAGTGCAACAACATGGCAGCTTTCACAGCTTTTTCCTTGGCACCATCCCTATACCTAGGCTGATTTATCTGCCTAGGTTAGGGTTAGGCTTCAGCCTAGGGCTTGGAGTTTTTTAACCAGGAAGCCCTGAGTTCCAGGCTTACTTCATCTGCCAAAGGCATCCCAAAGGGAGTGCAGAAGTGCCACAACATGGCTGCTTTCACGGCTTTTCCCTTAGGAAGAACCCTAATACCCGGCTGATTTACCTTCCCAGGGTTACTGTTAGGCTTAGGCCTAGGACTTTTAAAACCAGGAAGCCCTTGGCTCCAGGCACACTGCAGCTGCGAAAGGCATCCCAAGGGGAGCGCAAAAGTGACGCAACTTGGCTGCCACCACTGATATTTCCATGAGACCATCCCGAACCATAGGCTGATTTTCCTTCCTAGGGTTAAGGTTTGAGTTACGCCTAGGGTAAGGGTTCTATTAACCAGAAAGCCCTGAGTTCCAAGAACACAGCAGCTGCGAAGGACTAGCCAAGAAGAGCGCAAAAGTACCACAACATGCCTGCCTCCACAGCTTTTTCCTTGGGGACATGCCTAATTCCTGGCTGATTTGCCTTTCTCGTCTTAGGGTTGGGGTTCGGCCTAGGGCTAGGATTTTTAAAATCAGGAAGCCCTGAGTTCCAGGCACACTGGAGCTGTGAAAGGCATCCAAAAGGGAGTGCAAAAGTGCCACAACATGGCTGCTTTCACGGCTTTTTCCTTGGCAAGAAGCCTAACACCAGGCTGATTTCCCTTCCCAGGGTTACTGTTAGGCTTAGGCCTAGGGCTAGGATTTTTAAAACTAGGAAGCCCTTAGCTCCAGGCACACTGCAGCTGTTCAAGGCATCCCAAGGGGAGTACAAAAGTGCAACAACATGGCAGCTTTCACAGCTTTTTCCTTGGCACCATCCCTATACCTAGGCTGATTTATCTGCCTAGGTTAGGGTTAGGCTTCAGCCTAGGGCTTGGAGTTTTTTAACCAGGAAGCCCTGAGTTCCAGGCTTACTTCATCTGCCAAAGGCATCCCAAAGGGAGTGCAGAAGTGCCACAACATGGCTGCTTTCACGGCTTTTCCCTTTGGAAGAACCCTAATACCCGGCTGATTTACCTTCCCAGGGTTACTGTTAGGCTTAGGCCTAGGACTTTTAAAACCAGGAAGCCCTGGGCTCCAGGCACACTGCAGCTGCGAAAGGCATCCCAAGGGGAGCGCAAAAGTGACGCAACTTGGCTGCCACCACTGATATTTCCATGAGACCATCCCGAACCATAGGCTGATTTTCCTTCCTAGGGTTAAGGTTTGAGTTACGCCTAGGGTAAGGGTTCTATTAACCAGAAAGCCCTGAGTTCCAAGAACACAGCAGCTGCGAAGGACTAGCCAAGAAGAGCGCAAAAGTACCACAACATGCCTGCCTCCACAGCTTTTTCCTTGGGGACATGCCTAATTCCTGGCTGATTTGCCTTTCTCGTCTTAGGGTTGGGGTTCGGCCTAGGGCTAGGATTTTTAAAATCAGGAAGCCCTGAGTTCCAGGCACACTGGAGCTGTGAAAGGCATCCAAAAGGGAGTGCAAAAGTGCCACAACATGGCTGCTTTCACGGCTTTTTCCTTGGCAAGAAGCCTAACACCAGGCTGATTTCCCTTCCCAGGGTTACTGTTAGGCTTAGGCCTAGGGCTAGGATTTTTAAAACTAGGAAGCCCTTAGCTCCAGGCACACTGCAGCTGTTCAAGGCATCCCAAGGGGAGTACAAAAGTGCAACAACATGGCAGCTTTCACAGCTTTTTCCTTGGCACCATCCCTATACCTAGGCTGATTTATCTGCCTAGGTTAGGGTTAGGCTTCAGCCTAGGGCTTGGAGTTTTTTAACCAGGAAGCCCTGAGTTCCAGGCTTACTTCATCTGCCAAAGGCATCCCAAAGGGAGTGCAGAAGTGCCACAACATGGCTGCTTTCACGGCTTTTCCCTTAGGAAGAACCCTAATACCCGGCTGATTTACCTTCCCAGGGTTACTGTTAGGCTTAGGCCTAGGACTTTTAAAACCAGGAAGCCCTTGGCTCCAGGCACACTGCAGCTGCGAAAGGCATCCCAAGGGGAGCGCAAAAGTGACGCAACTTGGCTGCCACCACTGATATTTCCATGAGACCATCCCGAACCATAGGCTGATTTTCCTTCCTAGGGTTAAGGTTTGAGTTACGCCTAGGGTAAGGGTTCTATTAACCAGAAAGCCCTGAGTTCCAAGAACACAGCAGCTGCGAAGGACTAGCCAAGAAGAGCGCAAAAGTACCACAACATGCCTGCCTCCACAGCTTTTTCCTTGGGGACATGCCTAATTCCTGGCTGATTTGCCTTTCTCGTCTTAGGGTTGGGGTTCGGCCTAGGGCTAGGATTTTTAAAATCAGGAAGCCCTGAGTTCCAGGCACACTGGAGCTGTGAAAGGCATCCAAAAGGGAGTGCAAAAGTGCCACAACATGGCTGCTTTCACGGCTTTTTCCTTGGCAAGAAGCCTAACACCAGGCTGATTTCCCTTCCCAGGGTTACTGTTAGGCTTAGGCCTAGGGCTAGGATTTTTAAAACTAGGAAGCCCTTAGCTCCAGGCACACTGCAGCTGTTCAAGGCATCCCAAGGGGAGTACAAAAGTGCAACAACATGGCAGCTTTCACAGCTTTTTCCTTGGCACCATCCCTATACCTAGGCTGATTTATCTGCCTAGGTTAGGGTTAGGCTTCAGCCTAGGGCTTGGATATTTTTAACCAGGAAGCCCTGAGTTCCAGGCTTACTTCATCTGCCAAAGGCATCCCAAAGGGAGTGCAGAAGTGCCACAACATGGCTGCTTTCACGGCTTTTCCCTTAGGAAGAACCCTAATACCCGGCTGATTTACCTTCCTAGGGTTACTGTTAGGCTTAGGCCTAGGACTTTTAAAACCAGGAAGCCCTTGGCTCCAGGCACACTGCAGCTGCGAAAGGCATCCCAAGGGGAGCGCAAAAGTGACGCAACTTGGCTGCCACCACTGATATTTCCATGAGACCATCCCGAACCATAGGCTGATTTTCCTTCCTAGGGTTAAGGTTTGAGTTACGCCTAGGGTAAGGGTTCTATTAACCAGAAAGCCCTGAGTTCCAAGAACACAGCAGCTGCGAAGGACTAGCCAAGAAGAGCGCAAAAGTACCACAACATGCCTGCCTCCACAGCTTTTTCCTTGGGGACATGCCTAAATCCTGGCTGATTTGCCTTTCTCGTCTTAGGGTTGGGGTTCGGCCTAGGGCTAGGATTTTTAAAATCAGGAAGCCCTGAGTTCCAGGCACACTGGAGCTGTGAAAGGCATCCAAAAGGGAGTGCAAAAGTGCCACAACATGGCTGCTTTCACGGCTTTTTCCTTGGCAAGAAGCCTAACACCAGGCTGATTTCCCTTCCCAGGGTTACTGTTAGGCTTAGGCCTAGGGCTAGGATTTTTAAAACTAGGAAGCCCTTAGCTCCAGGCACACTGCAGCTGTTCAAGGCATCCCAAGGGGAGTACAAAAGTGCAACAACATGGCAGCTTTCACAGCTTTTTCCTTGGCACCATCCCTATACCTAGGCTGATTTATCTGCCTAGGTTAGGGTTAGGCTTCAGCCTAGGGCTTGGAGTTTTTTAACCAGGAAGCCCTGAGTTCCAGGCTTACTTCATCTGCCAAAGGCATCCCAAAGGGAGTGCAGAAGTGCCACAACATGGCTGCTTTCACGGCTTTTCCCTTAGGAAGAACCCTAATACCCGGCTGATTTACCTTCCCAGGGTTACTGTTAGGCTTAGGCCTAGGACTTTTAAAACCAGGAAGCCCTTGGCTCCAGGCACACTGCAGCTGCGAAAGGCATCCCAAGGGGAGCGCAAAAGTGACGCAACTTGGCTGCCACCACTGATATTTCCATGAGACCATCCCGAACCATAGGCTGATTTTCCTTCCTAGGGTTAAGGTTTGAGTTACGCCTAGGGTAAGGGTTCTATTAACCAGAAAGCCCTGAGTTCCAAGAACACAGCAGCTGCGAAGGACTAGCCAAGAAGAGCGCAAAAGTACCACAACATGCCTGCCTCCACAGCTTTTTCCTTGGGGACATGCCTAATTCCTGGCTGATTTGCCTTTCTCGTCTTAGGGTTGGGGTTCGGCCTAGGGCTAGGATTTTTAAAATCAGGAAGCCCTGAGTTCCAGGCACACTGGAGCTGTGAAAGGCATCCAAAAGGGAGTGCAAAAGTGCCACAACATGGCTGCTTTCACGGCTTTTTCCTTGGCAAGAAGCCTAACACCAGGCTGATTTCCCTTCCCAGGGTTACTGTTAGGCTTAGGCCTAGGGCTAGGATTTTTAAAACTAGGAAGCCCTTAGCTCCAGGCACACTGCAGCTGTTCAAGGCATCCCAAGGGGAGTACAAAAGTGCAACAACATGGCAGCTTTCACAGCTTTTTCCTTGGCACCATCCCTATACCTAGGCTGATTTATCTGCCTAGGTTAGGGTTAGGCTTCAGCCTAGGGCTTGGATATTTTTAACCAGGAAGCCCTGAGTTCCAGGCTTACTTCATCTGCCAAAGGCATCCCAAAGGGAGTGCAGAAGTGCCACAACATGGCTGCTTTCACGGCTTTTCCCTTAGGAAGAACCCTAATACCCGGCTGATTTACCTTCCTAGGGTTACTGTTAGGCTTAGGCCTAGGACTTTTAAAACCAGGAAGCCCTTGGCTCCAGGCACACTGCAGCTGCGAAAGGCATCCCAAGGGGAGCGCAAAAGTGACGCAACTTGGCTGCCACCACTGATATTTCCATGAGACCATCCCGAACCATAGGCTGATTTTCCTTCCTAGGGTTAAGGTTTGAGTTACGCCTAGGGTAAGGGTTCTATTAACCAGAAAGCCCTGAGTTCCAAGAACACAGCAGCTGCGAAGGACTAGCCAAGAAGAGCGCAAAAGTACCACAACATGCCTGCCTCCACAGCTTTTTCCTTGGGGACATGCCTAAATCCTGGCTGATTTGCCTTTCTCGTCTTAGGGTTGGGGTTCGGCCTAGGGCTAGGATTTTTAAAATCAGGAAGCCCTGAGTTCCAGGCACACTGGAGCTGTGAAAGGCATCCAAAAGGGAGTGCAAAAGTGCCACAACATGGCTGCTTTCACGGCTTTTTCCTTGGCAAGAAGCCTAACACCAGGCTGATTTCCCTTCCCAGGGTTACTGTTAGGCTTAGGCCTAGGGCTAGGATTTTTAAAACTAGGAAGCCCTTAGCTCCAGGCACACTGCAGCTGTTCAAGGCATCCCAAGGGGAGTACAAAAGTGCAACAACATGGCAGCTTTCACAGCTTTTTCCTTGGCACCATCCCTATACCTAGGCTGATTTATCTGCCTAGGGTTAGGGTTAGGCTTCAGCCTAGGGCTTGGATATTTTTAACCAGGTAGCCCTGAGTTCCAGGCTTACTTCATCTGCCAAAGGCATCCCAAAGGGAGTGCAGAAGTGCCACAACATGGCTGCTTTCACGGCTTTTCCCTTAGGAAGAACCCTAATACCCGGCTGATTTACCTTCCCAGGGTTACTGTTAGGCTTAGGCCTAGGACTTTTAAAACCAGGAAGCCCTGGGCTCCAGGCTCACTGCAGCTGCGAAAGGCATCGCAAGGGGAGCGCAAAAGTTACGCAACTTGGCTGCCACCACTGATATTTCCATGAGACCATCCCGAACCATAGGCTGATTTTCCTTCCTAGGGTTAAGGTTTGAGTTACGCCTAGGGTAAGGGTTCTATTAACCAGAAAGCCCTGAGTTCCAAGAACACAGCAGCTGCGAAGGACTAGCCAAGAAGAGCGCAAAAGTACCACAACATGCCTGCCTGCACAGCTTTTTCCTTGGGGACATGCCTAATTCCTGGCTGATTTGCCTTTCTCGTCTTAGGGTTGGGGTTCGGCCTAGGGCTAGGATTTTTAAAATCAGGAAGCCCTGAGTTCCAGGCACACTGGAGCTGTGAAAGGCATCCAAAAGGGAGTGCAAAAGTGCCACAACATGGCTGCTTTCACGGCTTTTTCCTTGGCAAGAAGCCTAACACCAGGCTGATTTCCCTTCCCAGGGTTACTGTTAGGCTTAGGCCTAGGGCTAGGATTTTTAAAACTAGGAAGCCCTTAGCTCCAGGCACACTGCAGCTGTTCAAGGCATCCCAAGGGGAGTACAAAAGTGCAACAACATGGCAGCTTTCACAGCTTTTTCCTTGGCACCATCCCTATACCTAGGCTGATTTATCTGCCTAGGGTTAGGGTTAGGCTTCAGCCTAGGGCTTGGAGTTTTTTAACCAGGAAGCCCTGAGTTCCAGGCTTACTTCATCTGCCAAAGGCATCCCAAAGGGAGTGCAGAAGTGCCACAACATGGCTGCTTTCACGGCTTTTCCCTTAGGAAGAACCCTAATACCTGGCTGATTTACCTTCCCAGGGTTACTGTTAGGCTTAGGCCTAGGACTTTTAAAACCAGGAAGCCCTGGGCTCCAGGCACACTGCAGCTGCGAAAGGCATCCCAAGGGGAGCGCAAAAGTGACGCAACTTGGCTGCCACCACTGATATTTCCATGAGACCATCCCGAACCATAGGCTGATTTTCCTTCCTAGGGTTAAGGTTTGAGTTACGCCTAGGGTAAGGGTTCTATTAACCAGAAAGCCCTGAGTTCCAAGAACACAGCAGCTGCGAAGGACTAGCCAAGAAGAGCGCAAAAGTACCACAACATGCCTGCCTCCACAGCTTTTTCCTTGGGGACATGCCTAATTCCTGGCTGATTTGCCTTTCTCGTCTTAGGGTTGGGGTTCGGCCTAGGGCTAGGATTTTTAAAATCAGGAAGCCCTGAGTTCCAGGCACACTGGAGCTGTGAAAGGCATCCAAAAGGGAGTGCAAAAGTGCCACAACATGGCTGCTTTCACGGCTTTTTCCTTGGCAAGAAGCCTAACACCAGGCTGATTTCCCTTCCCAGGGTTACTGTTAGGCTTAGGCCTAGGGCTAGGATTTTTAAAACTAGGAAGCCCTTAGCTCCAGGCACACTGCAGCTGTTCAAGGCATCCCAAGGGGAGTACAAAAGTGCAACAACATGGCAGCTTTCACAGCTTTTTACTTGGCACCATCCCTATACCTAGGCTGATTTATCTGCCTATGGTTAGCGTTAGGCTTCAGCCTAGGGCTTGGAGTTTTTTAACCAGGAAGCCCTGAGTTCCAGGCTTACTTCATCTGCCAAAGGCATCCCAAAGGGAGTGCAGAAGTGCCACAACATGGCTGCTTTCACGCCTTTTCCCTTAGGAAGAACCCTAATACCCGGCTGATTTACCTTCCTAGGGTTACTGTTAGGCTTAGGCCTAGGACTTTTAAAACCAGGAAGCCCTGGGCTCCAGGCACACTGCAGCTGCGAAAGGCATCCCAAGGGGAGCGCAAAAGTGACGCAACTTGGCTGCCACCACTGATATTTCCATGAGACCATCCCGAACCATAGGCTGACTTTCCTTCCTAGGGTTAAGGTTTGAGTTACGCCTAGGGTAAGGGTTCTATTAACCAGAAAGCCCTGAGTTCCAACAACACAGCAGCTGCGAAGGACTAGCCAAGAAGAGCGCAAAAGTACCACAACATGCCTGACTCCACAGCTTTTTCCTTGGGGACATGCCTAATTCCTGGCTGATTTGCCTTTCTCGTCTTAGGGTTGGGGTTCGGCCTAGGGCTAGGATTTTTAAAATCAGGAAGCCCTGAGTTCCAGGCACACTGGAGCTGTGAAAGGCATCCAAAAGGGAGTGCAAAAGTGCCACAACATGGCTGCTTTCACGGCTTTTTCCTTGGCAAGAAGCCTAACACCAGGCTGATTTCCCTTCCCAGGGTTACTGTTAGGCTTAGGCCTAGGGCTAGGATTTTTAAAACTAGGAAGCCCTTAGCTCCAGGCACACTGCAGCTGTTCAAGGCATCCCAAGGGGAGTACAAAAGTGCAACAACATGGCAGCTTTCACAGCTTTTTCCTTGGCACCATCCCTATACCTAGGCTGATTTATCTGCCTAGGGTTAGGGTTAGGCTTCAGCCTAGGGCTTGGAGTTTTTTAACCAGGAAGCCCTGAGTTCCAGGCTTACTTCATCTGCCAAAGGCATCCCAAAGGGAGTGCAGAAGTGCCACAACATGGCTGCTTTCACGGCTTTTCCCTTAGGAAGAACCCTAATACCTGGCTGATTTACCTTCCTAGGGTTACTGTTAGGCTTAGGCCTAGGACTTTTAAAACCAGGAAGCCCTGGGCTCCAGGCACACTGCAGCTGCCAAAGGCATCCCAAGGGGAGCGCAAAAGTGACGCAACTTGGCTGCCACCACTGATATTTCCATGAGACCATCCCGAACCATAGGCTGATTTTCCTTCCTAGGGTTAAGGTTTGAGTTACGCCTAGGGTAAGGGTTCTATTAACCAGAAAGCCCTGAGTTCCAAGAACACAGCAGCTGCGAAGGACTAGCCAAGAAGAGCGCAAAAGTACCACAACATGCCTGCCTCCACAGCTTTTTCCTTGGGGACATGCCTAATTCCTGGCTGATTTGCCTTTCTCGTCTTAGGGTTGGGGTTCGGCCTAGGGCTAGGATTTTTAAAATCAGGAAGCCCTGAGTTCCAGGCACACTGGAGCTGTGAAAGGCATCCAAAAGGGAGTGCAAAAGTGCCACAACATGGCTGCTTTCACGGCTTTTTCCTTGGCAAGAAGCCTAACACCAGGCTGATTTCCCTTCCCAGGGTTACTGTTAGGCTTAGGCCTAGGGCTAGGATTTTTAAAACTAGGAAGCCCTTAGCTCCAGGCACACTGCAGCTGTTCAAGGCATCCCAAGGGGAGTACAAAAGTGCAACAACATGGCAGCTTTCACAGCTTTTTCCTTTGCACCATCCCTATACCTAGGCTGATTTATCTGCCTATGGTTAGCGTTAGGCTTCAGCCTAGGGCTTGGAGTTTTTTAACCAGGAAGCCCTGAGTTCCAGGCTTACTTCATCTGCCAAAGGCATCCCAAAGGGAGTGCAGAAGTGCCACAACATGGCTGCTTTCACGCCTTTTCCCTTAGGAAGAACCCTAATACCCGGCTGATTTACCTTCCTAGGGTTACTGTTAGGCTTAGGCCTAGGACTTTTAAAACCAGGAAGCCCTGGGCTCCAGGCACACTGCAGCTGCAAAAGGCATCCCAAGGGGAGCGCAAAAGTGACGCAACTTGGCTGCCACCACTGATATTTCCATGAGACCATCCCGAACCATAGGCTGATTTTCCTTCCTAGGGTTAAGGTTTGAGTTACGCCTAGGGTAAGGGTTCTATTAACCAGAAAGCCCTGAGTTCCAAGAACACAGCAGCTGCGAAGGACTAGCCAAGAAGAGCGCAAAAGTACCGCAACATGCCTGCCTCCACAGCTTTTTCCTTGGGGACATGCCTAAATCCTGGCTGATTTGCCTTTCTCGTCTTAGGGTTGGGGTTCGGCCTAGGGCTCGGATATTTAAAATCAGGAAGCCCTGAGTTCAAGGCACACTGGAGCTGTGAAAGGCATCCAAAAGGGAGTGCAAAAGTGGTACAACATGGCTGCTTTCACGGCTTTTTCCTTGGCAAGAAGCCTAACACCAGGCTGATTTCCCTTCCCAGGGTTACTGTTAGGCTTAGGCCTAGGGCTAGGATTTTTAAAACTAGGAAGCCCTTAGCTCCAGGCACACTGCAGCTGTTCAAGGCATCCCAAGGGGAGTACAAAAGTGCAACAACATGGCAGCTTTCACAGCTTTTTCCTTGGCACCATCCCTATACCTAGGCTGATTTATCTGCCTAGGGTTAGGGTTAGGCTTCAGCCTAGGGCTTGGATATTTTTAACCAGGAAGCCCTGAGTTCCAGGCTTACTTCATCTGCCAAAGGCATCCCAAAGGGAGTGCAGAAGTGCCACAACATGGCTGCTTTCACGGCTTTTCCCTTAGGAAGAACCCTAATACCCGGCTGATTTACCTTCCCAGGGTTACTGTTAGGCTTAGGCCTAGGACTTTTAAAACCAGGAAGCCCTGGGCTCCAGGCTCACTGCAGCTGCGAAAGGCATCGCAAGGGGAGCGCAAAAGTTACGCAACTTGGCTGCCACCACTGATATTTCCATGAGACCATCCCGAACCATAGGCTGATTTTCCTTCCTAGGCTTATGATTTGAGTTACGCCTAGGGTAAGGGTTCTATTAACCAGAAAGCCCTGAGTTCCAAGAACACAGCAGCTGCGAAGGACTAGCCAAGAAGAGCGCAAAAGTACCACAACATGCCTGCCTCCACAGCTTTTTCCTTGGGGACATGCCTAATTCCTGGCTGATTTGCCTTTCTCGTCTTAGGGTTGGGGTTCGGCCTAGGGCTAGGATTTTTAAAATCAGGAAGCCCTGAGTTCCAGGCACACTGGAGCTGTGAAAGGCATCCAAAAGGGAGTGCAAAAGTGCCACAACATGGCTGCTTTCACGGCTTTTTCCTTGGCAAGAAGCCTAACACCAGGCTGATTTCCCTTCCCAGGGTTACTGTTAGGCTTAGGCCTAGGGCTAGGATTTTTAAAACTAGGAAGCCCTTAGCTCCAGGCACACTGCAGCTGTTCAAGGCATCCCAAGGGGAGTACAAAAGTGCAACAACATGGCAGCTTTCACAGCTTTTTCCTTGGCACCATCCCTATACCTAGGCTGATTTATCTGCCTAGGGTTAGGGTTAGGCTTCAGCCTAGGGCTTGGAGTTTTTTAACCAGGAAGCCCTGAGTTCCAGGCTTACTTCATCTGCCAAAGGCATCCCAAAGGGAGTGCAGAAGTGCCACAACATGGCTGCTTTCACGGCTTTTCCCTTAGGAAGAACCCTAATACCCGGCTGATTTACCTTCCCAGGGTTACTGTTAGGCTTAGGCCTAGGACTTTTAAAACCAGGAAGCCCTGGGCTCCAGGCACACTGCAGCTGCGAAAGGCATCCCAAGGGGAGCGCAAAAGTGACGCAACTTGGCTGCCACCACTGATATTTCCATGAGACCATCCCGAACCATAGGCTGATTTTCCTTCCTAGGGTTAAGGTTTGAGTTACGCCTAGGGTAAGGGTTCTATTAACCAGAAAGCCCTGAGTTCCAAGAACACAGCAGCTGCGAAGGACTAGCCAAGAAGAGCGCAAAAGTACCACAACATGCCTGCCTCCACAGCTTTTTCCTTGGGGACATGCCTAATTCCTGGCTGATTTGCCTTTCTCGTCTTAGGGTTGGGGTTCGGCCTAGGGCTAGGATTTTTAAAATCAGGAAGCCCTGAGTTCCAGGCACACTGGAGCTGTGAAAGGCATCCAAAAGGGAGTGCAAAAGTGCCACAACATGGCTGCTTTCACGGCTTTTTCCTTGGCAAGAAGCCTAACACCAGGCTGATTTCCCTTCCCAGGGTTACTGTTAGGCTTAGGCCTAGGGCTAGGATTTTTAAAACTAGGAAGCCCTTAGCTCCAGGCACACTGCAGCTGTTCAAGGCATCCCAAGGGGAGTACAAAAGTGCAACAACATGGCAGCTTTCACAGCTTTTTCCTTTGCACCATCCCTATACCTAGGCTGATTTATCTGCCTATGGTTAGCGTTAGGCTTCAGCCTAGGGCTTGGAGTTTTTTAACCAGGAAGCCCTGAGTTCCAGGCTTACTTCATCTGCCAAAGGCATCCCAAAGGGAGTGCAGAAGTGCCACAACATGGCTGCTTTCACGCCTTTTCCCTTAGGAAGAACCCTAATACCCGGCTGATTTACCTTCCTAGGGTTACTGTTAGGCTTAGGCCTAGGACTTTTAAAACCAGGAAGCCCTGGGCTCCAGGCACACTGCAGCTGCGAAAGGCATCCCAAGGGGAGCGCAAAAGTGACGCAACTTGGCTGCCACCACTGATATTTCCATGAGACCATCCCGAACCATAGGCTGATTTTCCTTCCTAGGGTTAAGGTTTGAGTTACGCCTAGGGTAAGGGTTCTATTAACCAGAAAGCCCTGAGTTCCAAGAACACAGCAGCTGCGAAGGACTAGCCAAGAAGAGCGCAAAAGTACCACAACATGCCTGCCTGCACAGCTTTTTCCTTGGGGACATGCCTAAATCCTGGCTGATTTGCCTTTCTCGTCTTAGGGTTGGGGTTCGGCCTAGGGCTAGGATTTTTAAAATCAGGAAGCCCTGAGTTCCAGGCACACTGGAGCTGTGAAAGGCATCCAAAAGGGAGTGCAAAAGTGCCACAACATGGCTGCTTTCACGGCTTTTTCCTTGGCAAGAAGCCTAACACCAGGCTGATTTCCCTTCCCAGGGTTACTGTTAGGCTTAGGCCTAGGGCTAGGATTTTTAAAACTAGGAAGCCCTTAGCTCCAGGCACACTGCAGCTGTTCAAGGCATCCCAAGGGGAGTACAAAAGTGCAACAACATGGCAGCTTTCACAGCTTTTTCCTTGGCACCGTCCCTATACCTAGGCTGATTTATCTGCCTAAGGATAGGGTTAGGCTTCAGCCTAGGGCTTGGATTTTTTAACCAGGAAGCCCTGAGTTCCAGGCTTACTTCATCTCCCAAAGGCATCCCAAAGGGAGTGCAGAAGTGCCACAACATGGCTGCTTTCACGGCTTTTCCCTTAGGAAGAACCCTAATACCCGGCTGATTTACCTTCCCAGGGTTACTGTTAGGCTTAGGCCTAGGACTTTTAAAACCAGGAAGCCCTGGGCTCCAGGCACACTGCAGCTGCCAAAGGCATCCCAAGGGGAGCGCAAAAGTGACGCAACTTGGCTGCCACCACTGATATTTCCATGAGACCATCCCGAACCATAGGCTGATTTTCCTTCCTAGGGTTAAGGTTTGAGTTACGCCTAGGGTAAGGGTTCTATTAACCAGAAAGCCCTGAGTTCCAACAACACAGCAGCTGCGAAGGACTAGCCAAGAAGAGCGCAAAAGTACCACAACATGCCTGCCTCCACAGCTTTTTCCTTGGGGACATGCCTAATTCCTGGCTGATTTGCCTTTCTCGTCTTAGGGTTGGGGTTCGGCCTAGGGCTCGGATTTTTAAAATCAGGAAGCCCTGAGTTCAAGGCACACTGGAGCTGTGAAAGGCATCCAAAAGGGAGTGCAAAAGTGCCACAACATGGCTGCTTTCACGGCTTTTTCCTTGGCAAGAAGCCTAACACCAGGCTGATTTCCCTTCCCAGGGTTACTGTTAGGCTTAGGCCTAGGGCTAGGATTTTTAAAACTAGGAAGCCCTTAGCTCCAGGCACACTGCAGCTGTTCAAGGCATCCCAAGGGGAGTACAAAAGTGCAACAACATGGCAGCTTTCACAGCTTTTTCCTTGGCACCATCCCTATACCTAGGCTGATTTATCTGCCTAGGGTTAGGGTTAGGCTTCAGCCTAGGGCTTGGATATTTTTAACCAGGAAGCCCTGAGTTCCAGGCTTACTTCATCTGCCAAAGGCATCCCAAAGGGAGTGCAGAAGTGCCACAACATGGCTGCTTTCACGGCTTTTCCCTTAGGAAGAACCCTAATACCCGGCTGATTTACCTTCCCAGGGTTACTGTTAGGCTTAGGCCTAGGACTTTTAAAACCAGGAAGCCCTGGGCTCCAGGCTCACTGCAGCTGCGAAAGGCATCGCAAGGGGAGCGCAAAAGTTACGCAACTTGGCTGCCACCACTGATATTTCCATGAGACCATCCCGAACCATAGGCTGATTTTCCTTCCTAGGCTTATGATTTGAGTTACACCTAGGGTAAGGGTTCTATTAACCAGAAAGCCCTGAGTTCCAAGAACACAGCAGCTGCGAAGGACTAGCCAAGAAGAGCGCAAAAGTACCACAACATGCCTGCCTCCACAGCTTTTTCCTTGGGGACATGCCTAATTCCTGGCTGATTTGCCTTTCTCGTCTTAGGGTTGGGGTTCGGCCTAGGGCTAGGATTTTTAAAATCAGGAAGCCCTGAGTTCCAGGCACACTGGAGCTGTGAAAGGCATCCAAAAGGGAGTGCAAAAGTGCCACAACATGGCTGCTTTCACGGCTTTTTCCTTGGCAAGAAGCCTAACACCAGGCTGATTTCCCTTCCCAGGGTTACTGTTAGGCTTAGGCCTAGGGCTAGGATTTTTAAAACTAGGAAGCCCTTAGCTCCAGGCACACTGCAGCTGTTCAAGGCATCCCAAGGGGAGTACAAAAGTGCAACAACATGGCAGCTTTCACAGCTTTTTCCTTGGCACCATCCCTATACCTAGGCTGATTTATCTGCCTAGGGTTAGGGTTAGGCTTCAGCCTAGGGCTTGGAGTTTTTTAACCAGGAAGCCCTGAGTTCCAGGCTTACTTCATCTGCCAAAGGCATCCCAAAGGGAGTGCAGAAGTGCCACAACATGGCTGCTTTCACGGCTTTTCCCTTAGGAAGAACCCTAATACCCGGCTGATTTACCTTCCCAGGGTTACTGTTAGGCTTAGGCCTAGGACTTTTAAAACCAGGAAGCCCTGGGCTCCAGGCACACTGCAGCTGCGAAAGGCATCCCAAGGGGAGCGCAAAAGTGACGCAACTTGGCTGCCACCACTGATATTTCCATGAGACCATCCCGAACCATAGGCTGATTTTCCTTCCTAGGGTTAAGGTTTGAGTTACGCCTAGGGTAAGGGTTCTATTAACCAGAAAGCCCTGAGTTCCAAGAACACAGCAGCTGCGAAGGACTAGCCAAGAAGAGCGCAAAAGTACCACAACATGCCTGCCTCCACAGCTTTTTCCTTGGGGACATGCCTAATTCCTGGCTGATTTGCCTTTCTCGTCTTAGGGTTGGGGTTCGGCCTAGGGCTAGGATTTTTAAAATCAGGAAGCCCTGAGTTCCAGGCACACTGGAGCTGTGAAAGGCATCTAAAAGGGAGTGCAAAAGTGCCACAACATGGCTGCTTTCACGGCTTTTTCCTTGGCAAGAAGCCTAACACCAGGCTGATTTCCCTTCCCAGGGTTACTGTTAGGCTTAGGCCTAGGGCTAGGATTTTTAAAACAAGGAAGCCCTTAGCTCCAGGCACACTGCAGCTGTTCAAGGCATCCCAAGGGGAGTACAAAAGTGCAACAACATGGCAGCTTTCACAGCTTTTTCCTTGGCACCATCCCTATACCTAGGCTGATTTATCTGCCTAGGGTTAGGGTTAGGCTTCAGCCTAGGGCTTGGATTTTTTTAACCAGGAAGCCCTGAGTTCCAGGCTTACTTCATCTGCCAAAGGCATCCCAAAGGGAGTGCAGAAGTGCCACAACATGGCTGCTTTCACGGCTTTTCCCTTAGGAAGAACCCTAATACCCGGCTGATTTACCTTCCCAGGGTTACTGTTAGGCTTAGGCCTAGGACTTTTAAAACCAGGAAGCCCTGGGCTCCAGGCACACTGCAGCTGCGAAAGGCATCCCAAGGGGAGCGCAAAAGTGACGCAACTTGGCTGCCACCACTGATATTTCCATGAGACCATCCCGAACCATAGGCTGATTTTCCTTCCTAGGCTTATGGTTTGAGTTACGCCTAGGGTAAGGGTTCTATTAACCAGAAAGCCCTGAGTTCCAAGAACACAGCAGCTGCGAAGGACTAGCCAAGAAGAGCGCAAAAGTACCACAACATGCCTGCCTCCACAGCTTTTTCCTTGGGGACATGCCTAATTCCTGGCTGATTTGCCTTTCTCCTCTTAGGGTTGGGGTTCGGCCTAGGGCTAGGATTTTTACAATCAGGAAGCCCTGAGTTCCAGGCACACTGGAGCTGTGAAAGGCATCTAAAAGGGAGTGCAAAAGTGCCACAACATGGCTGCTTTCACGGCTTTTTCCTTGGCAAGAAGCCTAACACCAGGCTGATTTCCCTTCCCAGGGTTACTGTTAGGCTTAGGCCTAGGGCTAGGATTTTTAAAACTAGGAAGCCCTTAGCTCCAGGCACACTGCAGCTGTTCAAGGCATCCCAAGGGGAGTACAAAAGTGCAACAACATGGCAGCTTTCACAGCTTTTTCCTTGGCACCATCCCTATACCTAGGCTGATTTATCTGCCTAGGGTTAGGGTTAGGCTTCAGCCTAGGGCTTGGATTTTTTTAACCAGGAAGCCCTGAGTTCCAGGCTTACTTCATCTGCCAAAGGCATCCCAAAGGGAGTGCAGAAGTGCCACAACATGGCTGCTTTCACGGCTTTTCCCTTAGGAAGAACCCTAATACCCGGCTGATTTACCTTCCCAGGGTTACTGTTAGGCTTAGGCCTAGGACTTTTAAAACCAGGAAGCCCTGGGCTCCAGGCACACTGCAGCTGCGAAAGGCATCCCAAGGGGAGCGCAAAAGTGACACAACTTGGCTGCCACCACTGATATTTCCATGAGACCATCCCGAACCATAGGCTGATTTTCCTTCCTAGGGTTAAGGTTTGAGTTACGCCTAGGGTAAGGGTTCTATTAACCAGAAAGCCCTGAGTTCCAAGAACACAGCAGCTGCGAAGGACTAGCCAAGAAGAGCGCAAAAGTACCACAACATGCCTGCCTCCAACACTTTTTCCTTGGGGACATGCCTAATTCCTGGCTGATTTGCCTTTCTCGTCTTAGGGTTGGGGTTCGGCCTAGGGCTAGGATTTTTAAAATCAGGAAGCCCTGAGTTCCAGGCACACTGGAGCTGTGAAAGGCATCCAAAAGGGAGTGCAAAAGTGCCACAACATGGCTGCTTTCACGGCTTTTTCCTTGGCAAGAAGCCTAACACCAGGCTGATTTCCCTTCCCAGGGTTACTGTTAGGCTTCAGCCTAGGGCTAGGATTTTTAAAACTAGGAAGCCCTTAGCTCCAGGCACACTGCAGCTGTTCAAGGCATCCCAAGGGGAGTACAAAAGTGCAACAACATGGCAGCTTTCACAGCTTTTTCCTTGGCACCATCCCTATACCTAGGCTGATTTATCTGCCTAGGGTTAGGGTTAGGCTTCAGCCTAGGGCTTGGATTTTTTTAACCAGGAAGCCCTGAGTTCCAGGCTTACTTCATCTGCCAAAGGCATCCCAAAGGGAGTGCAGAAGTGCCACAACATGGCTGCTTTCACGGCTTTTCCCTTAGGAAGAACCCTAATACCCGGCTGATTTACCTTCCCAGGGTTACTGTTAGGCTTAGGCCTAGGACTTTTAAAACCAGGAAGCCCTGGGCTCCAGGCACACTGCAGCTGCAAAAGGCATCCCAAGGGGAGCGCAAAAGTGACACAACTTGGCTGCCACCACTGATATTTCCATGAGACCATCCTGAACCATAGGCTGATTTTCCTTCCTAGGGTTAAGGTTTGAGTTACGCCTAGGGTAAGGGTTCTATTAACCAGAAAGCCCTGAGTTCCAAGAACACAGCAGCTGCGAAGGACTAGCCAAGAAGAGCGCAAAAGTACCACAACATGCCTGCCTCCACAGCTTTTTCCTTGGGGACATGCCTAAATCCTGGCTGATTTGCCTTTCTCGTCTTAGGGTTGGGGTTCGGCCTAGGGCTAGGATTTTTAAAATCAGGAAGCCCTGAGTTCCAGGCACACTGGAGCTGTGAAAGGCATCCAAAAGGGAGTGCAAAAGTGCCACAACATGGCTGCTTTCACGGCTTTTTCCTTGGCAAGAAGCCTAACACCAGGCTGATTTCCCTTCCCAGGGTTACTGTTAGGCTTAGGCCTAGGGCTAGGATTTTTAAAACTAGGAAGCCCTTAGCTCCAGGCACACTGCAGCTGTTCAAGGCATCCCAAGGGGAGTACAAAAGTGCAACAACATGGCAGCTTTCACAGCTTTTTCCTTGGCACCATCCCTATACCTAGGCTGATTTATCTGCCTAGGGTTAGGGTTAGGCTTCAGCCTAGGGCTTGGATATTTTTAAACAGGAAGCCCTGAGTTCCAGGCTTACTTCATCTGCCAAAGGCATCCCAAAGGGAGTGCAGAAGTGCCACAACATGGCTGCTTTCACGGCTTTTCCCTTAGGAAGAACCCTAATACCCGGCTGATTTACCTTCCCAGGGTTACTGTTAGGCTTAGGCCTAGGACTTTTAAAACCAGGAAGCCCTGGGCTCCAGGCACACTGCAGCTGCGAAAGGCATCCCAAGGGGAGCGCAAAAGTGACGCAACTTGGCTGCCACCACTGATATTTCCATGAGACCATCCCGAACCATAGGCTGATTTTCCTTCCTAGGGTTAAGGTTTGAGTTACGCCTAGGGTAAGGGTTCTATTAACCAGAAAGCCCTGAGTTCCAAGAACACAGCAGCTGTGAAGGACTAGCCAAGAAGAGCGCAAAAGTACCACAACATGCCTGCCTGCACAGCTTTTTCCTTGGGGACATGCCTAATTCCTGGCTGATTTGCCTTTCTCGTCTTAGGGTTGGGGTTCGGCCTAGGGCTAGGATTTTTAAAATCAGGAAGCCCTGAGTTCCAGGCACACTGGAGCTGTGAAAGGCATCCAAAAGGGAGTGCAAAAGTGCCACAACATGGCTGCTTTCACGGCTTTTTCCTTGGTAAGAAGCCTAACACCAGTCTGATTTCCCTTCCCAGGGTTACTGTAAGGCTTAGGCCTAGGGCTAGGATTTTTAAAACTAGGAAGCCCTTAGCTCCAGGCACACTGCAGCTGTTCAAGGCATCCCAAGGGGAGTACAAAAGTGCAACAACATGGCAGCTTTCACAGCTTTTTCCTTGGCACCATCCCTATACCTAGGCTGATTTATCTGCCTAGGGTTAGGGTTAGGCTTCAGCCTAGGGCTTGGATATTTTTAACCAGGAAGCCCTGAGTTCCAGGCTTACTTCATCTGCCAAAGGCATCCCAAAGGGAGTGCAGAAGTGCCACAACATGGCTGCTTTCACGGCTTTTCCCTTAGGAAGAACCCTAATACCCGGCTGATTTACCTTCCCAGGGTTACTGTTAGGCTTAGGCCTAGGACTTTTAAAACCAGGAAGCCCTGGGCTCCAGGCACACTGCAGCTGCGAAAGGCATCCCAAGGGGAGCGCAAAAGTGACGCAACTTGGCTGCCACCACTGATATTTCCATGAGACCATCCCGAACCATAGGCTGATTTTCCTTCCTAGGGTTAAGGTTTGAGGTACGCCTAGGGTAAGGATTCTATTACCAGAAAGCCCTGAGTTCCAAGAACACAGCAGCTGCGAAGGACTACCCAAGAAGAGCGCAAAAGTACCACAACATGCCTGCCTCCACAGCTTTTTCCTTGGGGACATGCCTAATTCCTGGCTGATTTGCCTTTCTCCTCTTAGGGTTGGGGTTCGGCCTAGGGCTAGGATTTTTAAAATCAGGAAGCCCTGAGTTCCAGGCACACTGGAGCTGTGAAAGGCATCCAAAAGGGAGTGCAAAAGTGCCACAACATGGCTGCTTTCACGGCTTTTTCCTTGGCAAGAAGCCTAACACCAGGCTGATTTCCCTTCCCAGGGTTACTGTTAGGCTTAGGCCTAGGGCTAGGATTTTTAAAACTAGGAAGCCCTTAGCTCCAGGCACACTGCAGCTGTTCAAGGCATCCCAAGGGGAGTACAAAAGTGCAACAACATGGCAGCTTTCACAGCTTTTTCCTTGGCACCATCCCTATACCTAGGCTGATTTATCTGCCTAGGGTTAGGGTTAGGCTTCAGCCTAGGGCTTGGATATTTTTAACCAGGAAGCCCTGAGTTCCAGGCTTACTTCATCTGCCAAAGGCATCCCAAAGGGAGTGCAGAAGTGCCACAACATGGCTGCTTTCACGGCTTTTCCCTTAGGAAGAACCCTAATACCCGGCTGATTTACCTTCCCAGGGTTACTGTTAGGCTTAGGCCTAGGACTTTTAAAACCAGGAAGCCCTGGGCTCCAGGCACACTGCAGCTGCGAAAGGCATCCCAAGGGGAGCGCAAAAGTGACGCAACTTGGCTGCCACCACTGATATTTCCATGAGACCATCCCGAACCATAGGCTGATTTTCCTTCCTAGGGTTAAGGTTTGAGTTACGCCTAGGGTAAGGGTTCTATTAACCAGAAAGCCCTGAGTTCCAAGAACACAGCAGCTGCGAAGGACTAGCCAAGAAGAGCGCAAAAGTACCACAACATGCCTGCCTCCACAGCTTTTTCCTTGGGGACAGGCCTAATTCCTGGCTGATTTGCCTTTCTCCTCTTAGGGTTGGGGTTCGGCCTTGGGCTAGGATTTTTAAAATCAGGAAGCCCTGAGTTCCAGGCACACTGGAGCTGTGAAAGGCATCCAAAAGGGAGTGCAAAAGTGCCACAACATGGCTGCTTTCACGGCTTTTTCCTTGACAAGAAGACTAACACCAGGCTGATTTACCTTCCCAGGGTTACTGTTAGGCTTAGGCCTAGGGCTAGGATTTTTAAAACTAGGAAGCCCTTAGCTCCAGGCACACTGCAGCTGTTCAAGGCATCCCAAGGGGAGTACAAAAGTGCAACAACATGGCAGCTTTCACAGCTTTTTCCTTGGCACCATCCCTATACCTAGGCTGATTTATCTGCCTAGGGTTAGGGTTAGGCTTCAGCCTAGGGCTTGGATATTTTTAAACAGGAAGCCCTGAGTTCCAGGCTTACTTCATCTGCCAAAGGCATCCCAAAGGGAGTGCAGAAGTGCCACAACATGGCTGCTTTCACGGCTTTTCCCTTAGGAAGAATCCTAATACCCGGCTGATTTACCTTCCCAGGGTTACTGTTAGGCTTAGGCCTAGGACTTTTAAAACCAGGAAGCCCTGGGCTCCAGGCACACTGCAGCTGCGAAAGGCATCCCAAGGGGAGCGCAAAAGTGACGCAACTTGGCTGCCACCACTGATATTTCCATGAGACCATCCCGAAGCATAGGCTGATTTTCCTTCCTAGGGTTAAGGTTTGAGTTACGCCTTGCGTAAGGGTTCTATTAACCAGAAAGCCCTGAGTTCCAAGAACACAGCAGCTGCGAAGGACTAGCCAAGAAGAGCGCAAAAGTACCACAACATGCCTGCCTCCACAGCTTTTTCCTTGGGGACATGCCTAATTCCTGGCTGATTTGCCTTTCTCGTCTTAGGGTTGGGGTTCGGCCTAGGGCTAGGATTTTTAAAATCAGGAAGCCCTGAGTTCCAGGCACACTGGAGCTGTGAAAGGCATCCAAAAGGGAGTGCAAAAGTGCCACAACATGGCTGCTTTCATGGCTTTTTCCTTGGCAAGAAGCCTAACACCAGGCTGATTTCCCTTCCCAGGGTTACTGTTAGGCTTAGGCCTAGGGCTAGGATTTTTAAAACTAGGAAGCCCTTAGCTCCAGGCACACTGCAGCTGTTCAAGGCATCCCAAGGGGAGTACAAAAGTGCAACAACATGGCAGCTTTCACAGCTTTTTCCTTGGCACCATCCCTATACCTAGGCTGATTTATCTGCCTAGGGTTAGGGTTAGGCTTCAGCCTAGGGCTTGGATATTTTTAACCAGGAAGCCCTGAGTTCCAGGCTTACTTCATCTGCCAAAGGCATCCCAAAGGGAGTGCAGAAGTGCCACAACATGGCTGCTTTCACGGCTTTTCCCTTAGGAAGAACCCTAATACCCGGCTGATTTACCTTCCCAGGGTTACTGTTAGGCTTAGGCCTAGGACTTTTAAAACCAGGAAGCCCTGGGCTCCAGGCACACTGCAGCTGCGAAAGGCATCCCAAGGGGAGCGCAAAAGTGACGCAACTTGGCTGCCACCACTGATATTTCCATGAGACCATCCCGAACCATAGGCTGATTTTCCTTCCTAGGGTTAAGGTTTGAGGTACGCCTAGGGTAAGGATTCTATTACCAGAAAGCCCTGAGTTCCAAGAACACAGCAGCTGCGAAGGACTAGCCAAGAAGAGCGCAAAAGTACCACAACATGCCTGCCTCCACAGCTTTTTCCTTGGGGACATGCCTAATTCCTGGCTGATTTGCCTTTCTCGTCTTAGGGTTGGGGTTCGGCCTAGGGCTAGGATTTTTAAAATCAGGAAGCCCTGAGTTCCAGGCACACTGGAGCTGTGAAAGGCATCCAAAAGGGAGTGCAAAAGTGCCACAACATGGCTGCTTTCACGGCTTTTTCCTTGGCAAGAAGCCTAACACCAGGCTGATTTCCCTTCCCAGGGTTACTGTTAGGCTTAGGCCTAGGGCTAGGATTTTTAAAACTAGGAAGCCCTTAGCTCCAGGCACACTGCAGCTGTTCAAGGCATCCCAAGGGGAGTACAAAAGTGCAACAACATGGCAGCTTTCACAGCTTTTTCCTTGGCACCATCCCTATACCTAGGCTGATTTATCTGCCTAGGGTTAGGGTTAGGCTTCAGCCTAGGGCTTGGATATTTTTAACCAGGAAGCCCTGAGTTCCAGGCTTACTTCATCTGCCAAAGGCATCCCAAAGGGAGTGCAGAAGTGCCACAACATGGCTGCTTTCACGGCTTTTCCCTTAGGAAGAACCCTAATACCCGGCTGATTTACCTTCCCAGGGTTACTGTTAGGCTTAGGCCTAGGACTTTTAAAACCAGGAAGCCCTGGGCTCCAGGCACACTGCAGCTGCGAAAGGCATCCCAAGGGGAGCGCAAAAGTGACGCAACTTGGCTGCCACCACTGATATTTCCATGAGACCATCCCGAACCATAGGCTGATTTTCCTTCCTAGGGTTAAGGTTTGAGTTACGCCTAGGGTAAGGGTTCTATTAACCAGAAAGCCCTGAGTTCCAAGAACACAGCAGCTGCGAAGGACTAGCCAAGAAGAGCGCAAAAGTACCACAACATGCCTGCCTCCACAGCTTTTTCCTTGGGGACAGGCCTAATTCCTGGCTGATTTGCCTTTCTCCTCTTAGGGTTGGGGTTCGGCCTTGGGCTAGGATTTTTAAAATCAGGAAGCCCTGAGTTCCAGGCACACTGGAGCTGTGAAAGGCATCCAAAAGGGAGTGCAAAAGTGCCACAACATGGCTGCTTTCACGGCTTTTTCCTTGACAAGAAGACTAACACCAGGCTGATTTACCTTCCCAGGGTTACTGTTAGGCTTAGGCCTAGGGCTAGGATTTTTAAAACTAGGAAGCCCTTAGCTCCAGGCACACTGCAGCTGTTCAAGGCATCCCAAGGGGAGTACAAAAGTGCAACAACATGGCAGCTTTCACAGCTTTTTCCTTGGCACCATCCCTATACCTAGGCTGATTTATCTGCCTAGGGTTAGGGTTAGGCTTCAGCCTAGGGCTTGGATATTTTTAAACAGGAAGCCCTGAGTTCCAGGCTTACTTCATCTGCCAAAGGCATCCCAAAGGGAGTGCAGAAGTGCCACAACATGGCTGCTTTCACGGCTTTTCCCTTAGGAAGAATCCTAATACCCGGCTGATTTACCTTCCCAGGGTTACTGTTAGGCTTAGGCCTAGGACTTTTAAAACCAGGAAGCCCTGGGCTCCAGGCACACTGCAGCTGCGAAAGGCATCCCAAGGGGAGCGCAAAAGTGACGCAACTTGGCTGCCACCACTGATATTTCCATGAGACCATCCCGAACCATAGGATGATTTTCCTTCCTAGGGTTAAGGTTTGAGTTACGCCTAGGGGAAGGGTTCTATTAACCAGAAAGCCCTGAGTTCCAAGAACACAGCAGCTGCGAAGGACTAGCCAAGAAGAGCGCAAAAGTACCACAACATGCCTGCCTCCACAGCTTTTTCCTTGGGGACATGCCTAATTCCTGGCTGATTTGCCTTTCTCGTCTTAGGGTTGGGGTTCGGCCTAGGGCTAGGATTTTTAAAATCAGGAAGCCCTGAGTTCCAGGCACACTGGAGCTGTGAAAGGCATCCAAAAGGGAGTGCAAAAGTGCCACAACATGGCTGCTTTCACGGCTTTTTCCTTGGCAAGAAGCCTAACACCAGGCTGATTTCCCTTCCCAGGGTTACTGTTAGGCTTAGGCCTAGGGCTAGGATTTTTAAAACTAGGAAGCCCTTAGCTCCAGGCACACTGCAGCTGTTCAAGGCATCCCAAGGGGAGTACAAAAGTGCAACAACATGGCAGCTTTCACAGCTTTTTCCTTGGCACCATCCCTATACCTAGGCTGATTTATCTGCCTAGGGTTAGGGTTAGGCTTCAGCCTAGGGCTTGGAGTTTTTTAACCAGGAAGCCCTGAGTTCCAGGCTTACTTCATCTGCCAAAGGCATCCCAAAGGGAGTGCAGAAGTGCCACAACATGGCTGCTTTCACGGCTTTTCCCTTAGGAAGAACCCTAATACCCGGCTGATTTACCTTCCTAGGGTTACTGTTAGGCTTAGGCCTAGGACTTTTAAAACCAGGAAGCCCTTGGCTCCAGGCACACTGCAGCTGCGAAAGGCATCCCAAGGGGAGCGCAAAAGTGACGCAACTTGGCTGCCACCACTGATATTTCCATGAGACCATCCCGAACCATAGGCTGATTTTCCTTCCTAGGGTTAAGGTTTGAGTTACGCCTAGGGTAAGGTTTCTATTACCAGAAAGCCCTGAGTTCCAAGAACACAGCAGCTGCGAAGGACTAGCCAAGAAGAGCGCAAAAGTACCACAACATGCCTGCCTCCACAGCTTTTTCCTTGGGGACATGCCTAATTCCTGGCTGATTTGCCTTTCTCGTCTTAGGGTTGGGGTTCGGCCTAGGGCTAGGATTTTTAAAATCAGGAAGCCCTGAGTTCCAGGCACACTGGAGCTGTGAAAGGCATCCAAAAGGGAGTGCAAAAGTGCCACAACATGGCTGCTTTCACGGCTTTTTCCTTGGCAAGAAGCCTAACACCAGGCTGATTTCCCTTCCCAGGGTTACTGTTAGGCTTAGGCCTAGAGCTAGGATTTTTAAAACTAGGAAGCCCTTAGCTCCAGGCACACTGCAGCTGTTCAAGGCATCCCAAGGGGAGTACAAAAGTGCAACAACATGGCAGCTTTCACAGCTTTTTCCTTGGCACCATCCCTATACCTAGGCTGATTTATCTGCCTAGGGTTAGGGTTAGGCTTCAGCCTAGGGCTTGGAGTTTTTTAACCAGGAAGCCCTGAGTTCCAGGCTTACTTCATCTGCCAAAGGCATCCCAAAGGGAGTGCAGAAGTGCCACAACATGGCTGCTTTCACGGCTTTTCCCTTAGGAAGAACCCTAATACCCGGCTGATTTACCTTCCTAGGGTTACTGTTAGGCTTAGGCCTAGGACTTTTAAAACCAGGAAGCCCTTGGCTCCAGGCACACTGCAGCTGCGAAAGGCATCCCAAGGGGAGCGCAAAAGTGACGCAACTTGGCTGCCACCACTGATATTTCCATGAGACCATCCCGAACCATAGGCTGATTTTCCTTCCTAGGGTTAAGGTTTGAGTTACGCCTAGGGGAAGGGTTCTATTAACCAGAAAGCCCTGAGTTCCAAGAACACAGCAGCTGCGAAGGACTAGCCAAGAAGAGCGCAAAAGTACCACAACATGCCTGCCTCCACAGCTTTTTCCTTGGGGACATGCCTAAATCCTGGCTGATTTGCCTTTCTCGTCTTAGGGTTGGGGTTCGGCCTAGGGCTAGGATTTTTAAAATCAGGAAGCCCTGAGTTCCAGGCACACTGGAGCTGTGAAAGGCATCCAAAAGGGAGTGCAATAGTGCCACAACATGGCTGCTTTCACGGCTTTTTCCTTGGCAAGAAGACTAACACCAGGCTGATTTACCTTCCCAGGGTTACTGTTAGGCTTAGGCCTAGGGCTGGGATTTTTAAAACTAGGAAGCCCTTAGCTCCAGGCACACTGCAGCTGTTCAAGGCATCCCAAGGGGAGTACAAAAGTGCAACAACATGGCAGCTTTCACAGCTTTTTCCTTGGCACAATCCCTATACCTAGGCTGATTTATCTGCCTAGGGTTAGGGTTAGGCTTCAGCCTAGGGCTTGGAGTTTTTTAAAATCTGGAAGCCCTGAGTTCCAGGCTTACTGCATCTGCCAAAGGCATCCCAAAGGGAGTGCAGAAGTGCCACAACATGGCTGCTTTCACGGCTTTTCCCTTAGGAAGAACCCTAATACCCGGCTGATTTACCTTCCCAGGGTTACTGTTAGGCTTAGGCCTAGGACTTTTAAAACCAGGAAGCCCTGGGCTCCAGGCACACTGCAGCTGCGAAAGGCATCCCAAGGGGAGCGCAAAAGTGACGCAACTTGGCTGCCACCACTGATATTTCCATGAGACCATCCTGAACCATAGGCTGATTTCCCTTCCTAGGGTTAAGGTTTGAGTTACCCCTCGGGTAAGTGTTCTACTAACCAGAAAGCCCTGAGTTCCAAGAACACAGCAGCTGCGAAGGACTTCCCAAGAAGAGCGCAAAAGTACCACAACATGCCTGCCTCCACAGCTTTTTCCTTGGGGACATGCCTAATTCCTGGCTGATTTGCCTTTCTCGTCTTAGGGTTGGGGTTCGGCCTAGGCCTAGGACTTTTAAAACCAGGAAGCCCTGGGCTCCAGGCACACTGCAGCTGCGAAAGGCATCCCAAGGGGAGCGCAAAAGTGACGCAACTTGGCTGCCACCACTGATATTTCCATGAGACCATCCCGAACCATAGGCTGATTTTCCTTCCTAGGGTTAAGGTTTGAGTTACGCCTAGGGGAAGGGTTCTATTAACCAGAAAGCCCTGAGTTCCAAGAACACAGCAGCTGCGAAGGACTAGCCAAGAAGAGCGCAAAAGTACCACAACATGCCTGCCTCCACAGCTTTTTCCTTGGGGACATGCCTAAATCCTGGCTGATTTGCCTTTCTCGTCTTAGGGTTGGGGTTCGGCCTAGGGCTAGGATTTTTAAAATCAGGAAGCCCTGAGTTCCTGGCACACTGGAGCTGTGAAAGGCATCCAAAAGGGAGTGCAATAGTGCCACAACATGGCTGCTTTCACGGCTTTTTCCTTGGCAAGAAGACTAACACCAGGCTGATTTACCTTCCCAGGGTTACTGTTAGGCTTAGGCCTAGGGCTAGGATTTTTAAAACTAGGAAGCCCTTAGCTCCAGGCACACTGCAGCTGTTCAAGGCATCCCAAGGGGAGTACAAAAGTGCAACAACATGGCAGCTTTCACAGCTTTTTCCTTGGCACAATCCCTATACCTAGGCTGATTTATCTGCCTAGGGTTAGGGTTAGGCTTCAGCCTAGGGCTTGGGGTTTTTTAAAATCTGGAAGCCCTGAGTTCCAGGCTTACTGCATCTGCCAAAGGCATCCCAAAGGGAGTGCAGAAGTGCCACAACATGGCTGCTTTCACGGCTTTTCCCTTAGGAAGAACCCTAATACCCGGCTGATTTACCTTCCCAGGGTTACTGTTAGGCTTAGGCCTAGGACTTTTAAAACCAGGAAGCCCTGGGCTCCAGGCACACTGCTGCTGCGAAAGGCATCCCAAGGGGAGCACAAAAGTGACGCAACTTGGCTGCCACCACTGATATTTCCATGAGACCATCCTGAACCATAGGCTGATTTTCCTTCCTAGGGTTAAGGTTTGAGTTACCCCTCGGGTAAGTGTTCTACTAACCAGAAAGCCCTGAGTTCCAAGAACACAGCAGCTGCGAAGGACTAGCCAAGAAGAGCGCAAAAGTACCACAACATGCCTGCCTCCACAGCTTTTTCCTTGGGGACATGCCTAATTCCTGGCTGATTTGCCTTTCTCGTCTTAGGGTTGGGGTTCGGCCTAGGGCTAGGATTTTTAAAATCAGGAAGCCCTGAGTTCCAGGCACACTGGAGCTGTGAAAGGCATCCAAAAGGGAGTGCAATAGTGCCACAACATGGCTGCTTTCACGGCTTTTTCCTTGGCAAGAAGACTAACACCAGGCTGATTTACCTTCCCAGGGTTACTGTTAGGCTTAGGCCTAGGGCTAGGATTTTTAAAACTAGGAAGCCCTTAGCTCCAGGCACACTGCAGCTGTTCAAGGCATCCCAAGGGGAGTACAAAAGTGCAACAACATGGCAGCTTTCACAGCTTTTTCCTTGGCACCATCCCTATACCTAGGCTGATTTATCTGCCTAGGGTTAGGGTTAGGCTTCAGCCTAGGGCTTGGAGTTTTTTAACCAGGAAGCCCTGAGTTCCAGGCTTACTTCATCTGCCAAAGGCATCCCAAAGGGAGTGCAGAAGTGCCACAACATTGCTGCTTTCACGGTTTTTCCTTTAGGAAGTACCCTAATACCCGGCTGATTTACCTTCCTAGGGTTACTCTTAGGCTTATGCCTAGGACTTTTAAAACCAGGAAGCCCTGGGCTCCAGGCACACTGCAGCTGCGAAAGGCATCCCAAGGGGAGCGCAAAAGTGACGCAACTTGGCTGCCACCACTGTTATTTCCATGAGACCATCCTGAGCCATAGGCTGATTTTCCTTCCTAGGGTTAAGGTTTGAGTTACGCCTGGGGTAAGGGTTCTATTAACCAGAAAGCCCTGAGTTCCAAGAACACAGCAGCTGCGAAGGACTTCCCAAGAAGAGTGCAAAAGTACCACAACATGCCTGCCTCCACAGCTTTTTCCTTGGGGACATGCCTAATTCCTGGCTGATTTGCCTTTCTCGTCTTAGGGTTGGGGTTCAGCCTAGGGCTAGGATTTTTTTAACTAGGAAGCCCTGAGTTCCAGGCTTACTTCATCTGCCAAAGGTCCCAAAGGGAGTGCAAAAGTGCCACAACATGGCTGCTTTCATGGCTTTTCCCTTAGGAAGAACCCTAATACCCCGTTGATTTACCTTCCGAGGGTTACTGTTAGGCTTAGACCTAACAGTAACCCTCGGAAGGTAAATCAGGCTTTAAAACCAGGAAGAACTGGGGTCCAGGCACTCTGCAGCTGCGAAAGGCATCCCAAGGGGAGCGCAAAAGTGACGCAACTTGGCTGCCACCACTGATATTTCCATGAGACCATCCCGAACCATAGGCTGATTTTCCTTCCTAGGGTTAAGGTTTGAGTTACGCCTAGGGTAAGGGTTCTATTAACCAGAAAGCCCTGAGTTCCAAGAACACAGCAGCTGCGAAGGACTAGCCAAGAAGAGCGCAAAAGTACCACAACATGCCTGCCTCCACAGCTTTTTCCTTGGGGACATGCCTAATTCCTGGCTGATTTGCCTTTCTCGTCTTAGGGTTGGGGTTCGGCCTAGGGCTAGGATTTTTAAAATCAGGAAGCCCTGAGTTCCTGGCACACTGGAGCTGTGAAAGGCATCCAAAAGGGAGTGCAATAGTGCCACAACATGGCTGCTTTCACGGCTTTTTCCTTGGCAAGAAGACTAACACCAGGCTGATTTACCTTCCCAGGGTTACTGTTAGGCTTAGGCCTAGGGCTAGGATTTTTAAAACTAGGAAGCCCTTAGCTCCAGGCACACTGCAGCTGTTCAAGGCATCCCAAGGGGAGTACAAAAGTGCAACAACATGGCAGCTTTCACAGCTTTTTCCTTGGCACAATCCCTATACCTAGGCTGATTTATCTGCCTAGGGTTAGGGTTAGGCTTCAGCCTAGGGCTTGGGGTTTTTTAAAATCTGGAAGCCCTGAGTTCCAGGCTTACTGCATCTGCCAAAGGCATCCCAAAGGGAGTGCAGAAGTGCCACAACATGGCTGCTTTCACGGCTTTTCCCTTAGGAAGAACCCTAATACCCGGCTGATTTACCTTCCCAGGGTTACTGTTAGGCTTAGGCCTAGGACTTTTAAAACCAGGAAGCCCTGGGCTCCAGGCACACTGCTGCTGCGAAAGGCATCCCAAGGGGAGCACAAAAGTGACGCAACTTGGCTGCCACCACTGATATTTCCATGAGACCATCCTGAACCATAGGCTGATTTTCCTTCCTAGGGTTAAGGTTTGAGTTACCCCTCGGGTAAGTGTTCTACTAACCAGAAAGCCCTGAGTTCCAAGAACACAGCAGCTGCGAAGGACTAGCCAAGAAGAGCGCAAAAGTACCACAACATGCCTGCCTCCACAGCTTTTTCCTTGGGGACATGCCTAATTCCTGGCTGATTTGCCTTTCTCGTCTTAGGGTTGGGGTTCGGCCTAGGGCTAGGATTTTTAAAATCAGGAAGCCCTGAGTTCCAGGCACACTGGAGCTGTGAAAGGCATCCAAAAGGGAGTGCAATAGTGCCACAACATGGCTGCTTTCACGGCTTTTTCCTTGGCAAGAAGACTAACACCAGGCTGATTTACCTTCCCAGGGTTACTGTTAGGCTTAGGCCTAGGGCTAGGATTTTTAAAACTAGGAAGCCCTTAGCTCCAGGCACACTGCAGCTGTTCAAGGCATCCCAAGGGGAGTACAAAAGTGCAACAACATGGCAGCTTTCACAGCTTTTTCCTTGGCACCATCCCTATACCTAGGCTGATTTATCTGCCTAGGGTTAGGGTTAGGCTTCAGCCTAGGGCTTGGAGTTTTTTAACCAGGAAGCCCTGAGTTCCAGGCTTACTTCATCTGCCAAAGGCATCCCAAAGGGAGTGCAGAAGTGCCACAACATTGCTGCTTTCACGGTTTTTCCTTTAGGAAGTACCCTAATACCCGGCTGATATACCTTCCTAGGGTTACTCTTAGGCTTATGCCTAGGACTTTTAAAACCAGGAAGCCCTGGGCTCCAGGCACACTGCAGCTGCGAAAGGCATCCCAAGGGGAGCGCAAAAGTGACGCAACTTGGCTGCCACCACTGTTATTTCCATGAGACCATCCTGAGCCATAGGCTGATTTTCCTTCCTAGGGTTAAGGTTTGAGTTACGCCTGGGGTAAGGGTTCTATTAACCAGAAAGCCCTGAGTTCCAAGAACACAGCAGCTGCGAAGGACTTCCCAAGAAGAGTGCAAAAGTACCACAACATGCCTGCCTCCACAGCTTTTTCCTTGGGGACATGCCTAATTCCTGGCTGATTTGCCTTTCTCGTCTTAGGGTTGGGGTTCAGCCTAGGGCTAGGATTTTTTTAACTAGGAAGCCCTGAGTTCCAGGCTTACTTCATCTGCCAAAGGTCCCAAAGGGAGTGCAAAAGTGCCACAACATGGCTGCTTTCATGGCTTTTCCCTTAGGAAGAACCCTAATACCCCGTTGATTTACCTTCCGAGGGTTACTGTTAGGCTTAGACCTAACAGTAACCCTCGGAAGGTAAATCAGGCTTTAAAACCAGGAAGAACTGGGGTCCAGGCACTCTGCAGCTGCGAAAGGCATCCCAAGGGGAGCGCAAAAGTGACGCAACTTGGCTGCCACCACTGATATTTCCATGAGACCATCCCGAACCATAGGCTGATTTTCCTTCCTAGGGTTAAGGTTTGAGTTACGCCTAGGGTAAGGGTTCTATTAACCAGAAAGCCCTGAGTTCCAAGAACACAGCAGCTGCGAAGGACTAGCCAAGAAGAGCGCAAAAGTACCACAACATGCCTGCCTCCACAGCTTTTTCCTTGGGGACATGCCTAATTCCTGGCTGATTTGCCTTTCTCGTCTTAGGGTTGGGGTTCGGCCTAGGGCTTGGAGTTTTTTAACTAGGAAGCCCTGAGTTCCAGGCTTACTTCATCTTCCAAAGGCATCCCAAAGGGAGTGCAGAAGTGCCACAACATGGCTGCTTTCACGGTTTTTCCCTTAGGAAGAACCCTACTACCCGGCTGATTTACCTTCCTAGGGTTACTGTTAGGCTTAGGCCTAGGACTTTTAAAACCAGGAAGCCCTGGGCTCCAGGCACACTGCAGCTGCGAAAGGCATCCCAAGAGGGCCGCAGAACTGACACAACTTGGCTGCCTCAGCTGCTATTCTCATGAGTCCATCCCGATCCATAGGCTGATTTTCCTTCCTAGGGTTAGGGTTAGAGTTACGCCTAGGGTAAGAGTTCTATTAACCAGAAAGCCCTTAGTTCCAAGAACACAGCAGCTGCGAAGGACTACCCAAGAGGAGCGGAAAAGTGCCGCAACATGGCTGCCTCCAGCGCTTTTTCCTTGGGACCATCATTGAACCTAGGCTGATTTACTTGCCTCCAGTTGCACCTATGGTCACGCCAAGGCATAGGGATTTTAAATCAGTAAACCCTGAGCTCCAGACCCAGTGCAGCTGCAAAAGGCTTCCCAAGGGCAGCCAAAAATTGCCTCAACATGCTCCTTCCAGTGCTTTTTTCCTTGGGAACATCCCTATACCCAGGCTGATTTATCTGCCTAGGGTTAGGGTTAGGGTTCAGCCTGGAGATAGGATTTTTTCAAACAGGAAGCCCTGAATTCCAGGCACACTGCAGCTGTTAAAGGCAGTGTTCTACGTCAACCGCAACTTAGTGTGAAATAAATGCTTTTTCCCTGAGAGCATCTGAGAGGTTTGTATGAAGCACTGATATCTGACATTTGCAATTTTGAATAGGAGAGGAGAAAGAAAATGGGAAGAAGTTTTTAATTTTAGTGGTTTCAATGTTAATTTCCGTACACTTTTTCAAAACTTGTCAGCTCAAATGCCCATCAACATCTTTTAGTCATCTGTAAGTCAGTATTCATATAAAATGTGCTTCAAATCAAAAGAATTTCAAATTTGCACTCCAAATTTCTATGCCTAGATTTATGATTTCCTACACATATTAGATGAAAGGAAGGCCTTTTTTACTGTGGGAGTGCTGGAACACTGGAACAGGTTGCCCAGGGAAGTTGTGGGTGTCCCATCCCTGAAAGTATTCAAGGTCAGCTTGGACGGGGCTTGGAGCAGCAACAAAGGAGAAGCTTGATGGTAGAGAAACAAAGTTGGACTATAGAAGAAACTGGGATTGAAGTATAGGAGCAAGTTTTCTCTCAGCTCTTGGGGTAAATTCAAAGTTGTACAAAATGACATTTATCTGTGCTATTCACTACTGTAACAGAAATGTTCATGAAAACTGTACAGAAGATAGCAAATTTTAAAAGAGATAAGAATTACAGCATAAAATCCATGGGATGGGTTACAACATGAGACACTCTCTAAGAGAAAATCTCTGTGTTTCAGCACTTCATCATGGTAAGATTTCATGAAGTGCCAAAGAAGGCGGCAAAATATCATTCGGGACGTTATTTCCTGGAATTCAGCCTGGCCATTAGTAGGAACTGGGTTTGAACACATCATGTAGATATACCACACACACTTGCCCTTCACTGAAAAATGACTGTTTACAACGAAGAAGCAATTGACGATCAAAATTGATTGAAAGCATCTTAAACATGTCAAGTATTTCATTGTAGATGATCTGTGATCCAAATGCTTCTTCCACCTTCGAGAGGGACAGAACAATTCTTCCATATCATGATGGTTTAAAATTGTATCAACCAATGTTTTCTGCTGAAAAGATAGCATCTATTTTTTTCTATTTTTGGAAGAAAATATTCCTAGACATACAACAGGTGAGAACTAAGTAATTTTAAAGAAACAAATGAAAAGAAAATATTCTGTAAATAGAATGAAATGAAAAGCTGTGTTTTAAATAGGAGCTAAATATGAAACAGAATTTTTGTACCAGGCATTTGAATTACTGCACCAGCTCTTTTGCCCATCAAGAGAGGCGTTTAGCATTTCAGTCTTTTCCAAGGTGTTCATGATCTGCTATGCTGATCTCTGTGTGTGCCTAGGTGTGTGTGGAAGGGGGGGCATGTGAAGGGGAGTGTGTATGTTTGCTTTACAATTGTTGTGGCAGATTCATGCCTCAGCTCCACATTTTGTTTTAGAAAGGTCACACAGAGTGGATGTGAAGTTTACTATCAACAAGAGATCAATTCCCAAATCATCCATTTCACTCTACCTTATAAATCATGTGCTTTGTTGCATATTTTATCAAATCTACTTTCAAGCCAGATGGAGGAAGGAGGATGTGGCAATCCCTCCACCATCTTGCAACTTTTATGCAAGTAGGTTTTCAAGAAAATCATCATTTCTCTTTGAAATATGTCTGGAACAGGCATGATGGTAGTGTCAACCTGTTGGAGTTTTTGTTGCTGGAAGAAGTTATACAAAAGGATTGGTTTTTACATTGACCAGTTACTGAATCAAGCGCAGGAATACATTGGAAATTCAACTGGGGCTTCCTTTCCCCGGCAGACTACTTCTAGAACGAGCTTGTACACTGAAGCTTACTCTTTTGCCCTCTTTTTGTTTCTTTCCTATTTTCTTGGCTACTTTGCCACTCTCTAGACAATTTTGGAACTTTTTTCCCAACTCAAATGGTTTCAATAGTCTGATTGTGATCATACATTTTTACAAGGAATTTTTAAAATCTTTCCTCCAGTTAAGAAAGTCAAGGATTTAGGTCTTTTTCTTCCCTTATCAATAGTGCAATGAAATTGATAAGTAAAGACCAACTCTTTCTTTTTGTTTTTAACCCAAGCAGATAATTCCCATCCATTCATCCATTTGGTGGACCAATAGTTGCCATTCTGATGGAAGTTGTCACTTCTTAACAATAGGCATTCTGTGACTATGTTGACAGCACTTTGGGTGAAGATCCTAACTGGTCTTAGATACACATAGGGAGAAATTTGCTCAGCCAGTGTCAGTCTTAAGCATGCGTATCAGAAGATCTTTCTAGAGCTGGGAATTTTCCCATGAAAGGGATTCAGTTAGGGAAGAGACACTTGCCCCAGAGGTTTACATTCTTCTTGAAGACTGCTGAAGGAACTTAGATGCCATGTCCATTTGGATCTGTGTCTGCACAGAACTTTGTCATGCCAGTGCTTGAAATGCATCTTGAAGAGAATTCACTAGCACAGAATGAATGAGAGTGGAAGGGGTTGGTGGGGCTAACCAGGCCCAACCCCCCTGCCTAAACCAGGATACCTAGAGCCTCTTGCCCAGGAGTCTATCTGGGTGTACTTTTAATGTCTTCAAAGGTCCAGGCTCCACAATCTTTCTGGGCAGTCTGTGCCGTGGTTCACTCACCCTCACAGTAAAGAATCATTTCCTGATGTTCCTGTATTTCAGTGTGTGCCCACTGCCTCTTGTCTTTTCACTCAGCATCACTGAAAAGACACTGATTCCCTCCCCTTTGCACTATTGCTTCCATATGGATGTGTGCTGCCATGTAGAGATATGTCAAAAACCTCCCTGAAGCCCAGGCAGATAATATTGCCTTCATCTACCAGTCAAGTTGATTCATCAGAGGAGTTTAAAGTGATGTTCAGCATGAAATGCCCCTGAAAAATCATGCTAACTACATTATTGTGTCGTCTTTCATGTGCCTGGCAAGGTTTTCCAGGAAGAGCTGCTTCATCAACTTCCTGGGTATAAAAAAGAGGCTGGCTGTATTGTACTATTGCGAGTCCTCCTAATTAACTTTTTTGAAGATGAGTGTCATATGCTTACAACCAGTCCTTAGCCGCTCTTGTCGTCTACACCTTAGCAAAAAGCTTTTCCACTATGTCTGGCAAGGAGAAATTGTGCCAGAACAGAAAATATCTCCTATCGTGTTCTAGACGTTGCACGGAGGTGTGCCGAGTGTTTGGCATGAAGAAAAGAAAAGTTGTCCAAAACAGCTTCCAATTGAATGTTCATGTGATTGGAAAAGTCAGGAGAGTGCAAAGGTACTGTTTTCTAGCAGTTGGCAAGCTGCGCACACAATCCCAGTGTTGTACAGCTTCCTTCTTCACCTTTCCGAAGGTGCCGCTCTCTCCGGCTCCCGGAGGCGAAGAAGCGGCTTCTTCGCGCAAAGACGATTGTGCCGCTCACTGTGCACTCCTTAGCGCGGCTTCTGCCGAAAGACGCCCGGGAGCGGCTCTTAGCTCCGGAGAGCATCGTACCTTCGTCTTTAGCGTCTCTTCTCGTCTACATCTTAGCAAAAAGCTATTCCAATATGTCTGGCGAGGAAAAACTGTGCCAGCACAGAAAACATCTCCCATCGTGTTCTAGACGTTGCACGGAGGTCTTCCAAATGTTTGGCATGAAGAAAAGTTGTCCAAAACAGCTTCCAATCGAATGTTCATGTGATTGGAAAAGTCAGGAGAGTGCAAAGGTACTGTTTTCTAGCAGTTGGCAAGCTGCGCACACAATCCCAGTGTTGTACAGCTTCCTTCTTCACCTTTCCGAAGGTGCCGCTCTCTCCGGCTCCCGGAGGCGAAGAAGCGGCTTCTTCGCGCAAAGACGATTGTGCCGCTCACTGTGCACTCCTTAGCGCGGCTTCTGCTGAAAGACGCCCGGGAGCGGCTCTTAGCTCAGGACAGCATCGTACCTTCGTCTTTAGCGTCTCTTCTCGTCTACATCTTAGCAAAAAGCTTTTCTACTATGTCTGGCGAGGAAAAACTGTGCCAGCACAGAAAACATCTCCCATCGTGTTCTAGACGTTGCACGGAGGAGTGCCGAGTGTTTGGCATGAAGAAAAGTAAAGTTGTCCAAAACAGCTTCCAATCGAATGTTCATGTGATTGGAAAAGTCAGGAGAGTGCAAAGGTACTGTTTTCTAGCAGTTGGCAAGCTGCGCACACAATCCCAGTGTTGTACAGCTTCCTTCTTCACCTTTCCGAAGGTGCCGCTCTCTCCGGCTCCCGGAGGCGAAGAAGCGGCTTCTTCGCGCAAAGACGATTGTTCCTCTCACTGTGCACTCCTTAGCGCGGCTTCTGCCGAAAGACGCCCGGGAGCGACTCTTAGCTCCGGAGAGCATCGTACCTTCGTCTTTAGCGTCTCTTCTCGTCTACATCTTAGCAAAAAGCTTTTCTACTATGTCTGGCGAGGAAAAACTGTGCCAGCACAGAAAACATCTCCCATCGTGTTCTAGACGTTGCACGGGTGTCTTCCAAGTGTTTGGCATGAAGAAAAGAAAAGTTGTCCAAAACAGCTTCCAATCGAATGTTCATGTGATTGGAAAAGTCAGGAGAGTGCAAAGGTACTGTTTTCTAGCAGTTGGCAAGCTGCGCACACAATCCCAGTGTTGTACAGCTTCCTTCTTCACCTTTCCGAAGGTGCCGCTCTCTCCGGCTCCCGGAGGCGAAGAAGCGGCTTCTTCGCGCAAAGACGATTGTGCCGCTCACTGTGCACTCCTTAGTGCGGCTTCTGCCGAAAGACGCCCGGGAGCGGCTCTTAGCTCCGGACAGCATCGTACCTTCGTCTTTAGCGTCTCTTCTCGTCTACATCTTAGCAAAAAGCTTTTCTACTATGTCTGGCGAGGAAAAACTGTGCCAGCACAGAAAACATCTCCCATCGTGTTCTAGACGTTGCACGGAGGAGTGCCGAGTGTTTGGCATGAAGAAAAGTAAAGTTGTCCAAAACAGCTTCCAATCGAATGTTCATGTGATTGGAAAAGTCAGGAGAGTGCAAAGGTACTGTTTTCTAGCAGTTGGCAAGCTGCGCACACAATCCCAGTGTTGTACAGCTTCCTTCTTCACCTTTCCGAAGGTGCCGCTCTCTCCGGCTGCCGGAGGCGAAGAAGCGGCTTCTTCGCGCAAAGACGATTGTGCCGCTCACTGTGCACTCCTTAGTGCGGCTTCTGCCGAAAGACGCCCGGGAGCGGCTCTTAGCTCCGGAGAGCATCGTACCTTCGTCTTTAGCGTCTCTTCTCGTCTACATCTTAGCAAAAAGCTTTTCTACTATGTCTGGAGAGGAAAAACTGTGCCAGCACAGAAAACATCTCCCATCGTGTTCTAGACGTTGCACGGAGGAGTGCCGAGTGTTTGGCATGAAGAAAAGAAAAGTTGTCCAAAACAGCTTCCAATCGAATGTTCATGTGATTGGAAAAGTCAGGAGAGTGCAAAGGTACTGTTTTCTAGCAGTTGGCAAGCTGCGCACACAATCCCAGTGTTGTACAGCTTCCTTCTTCACCTTTCCGAAGGTGCCGCTCTCTCCGGCTCCCGGAGGCGAAGAAGCGGCTTCTTCGCGCAAAGACGATTGTGCCGCTCACTGTGCTCTCCTTAGCGCGGCTTCTGCCGAAAGACGCCCGGGAGCGGCTCTTAGCTCCGGAGAGCATCGTACCTTCGTCTTTAGCGTCTCTTCTCGTCTACATCTTAGCAAAAAGCTTTTCTACTATGTCTGGCCAGGAAAAACTGTGTCAGCAAAGAAAACAGCTCCCATCGTGTTCTAGAAGTTGCACGGAGGAGTGCCGAGTGTTTGGCATGAAGAAAAGTAAAGTTGTCCAAAACAGCTTCCAATCGAATGTTCATGTGATTGGAAAAGTCAGGAGAGTGCAAAGGTACTGTTTTCTAGCAGTTGGCAAACTGCGCACACAATCCCAGTGTTGTACAGCTTCCTTCTTCACCTTTCCGAAGGTGCCGCTCTCTCCGGCTCCCAGAGGCGAAGAAGCGGCTTCTTCGCGCAAAGACGATTGTGCCTCTCACTGTGCACTCCTTAGCGCAGCTTCTGCCGAAAGACGCCCGGGAGCGGCTCTTAGCTCCGGACAGCATCGTACCTTCGTCTTTAGCGTCTCTTCTCGTCTACATCTTAGCAAAAAGCTTTTCTACTATGTCTGGCGAGGAAAAACTGTGCCAGCACAGAAAACATCTCCCATCGTGTTCTAGACGATGCACCGAGGTCTTCCAAGTGTTTGGCATGAAGAAAAGAAAAGTTGTCCAAAACAGCTTCCAATCGAAAGTTCATGTGATTGGAAAAGTCAGGAGAGTGCAAAGGTACTGTTTTCTAGCAGTTGGCAAGCTGCGCACACAATCCCAGTGTTGTACAGCTTCCTTCTTCACCTTTCCGAAGGTGCCGCTCTCTCCGGCTCCCGGAGGCGAAGAAGCGGCTTCTTCGCGCAAAGACGATTGTGCCGCTCACTGTGCACTCCTTAGCGCGGCTTCTGCCGAAAGACGCCCGGGAGCGGCTCTTAGCTCCGGAGAGCATCGTACCTTCGTCTTTAGCGTCTCTTCTCGTCTACATCTTAGCAAAAAGCTTTTCTACTATGTCTGGCGAGGAAAAACTGTGCCAGCACAGAAAACATCTCCCATCGTGTTCTAGACGTTGCATGGATGTCTTTAAAGTGTTTGGCATGAAGAAAAGAAAAGTTGTCCAAAACAGCTTCCAATCGAATGTTCATGTGATTGGAAAAGTCAGGAGAGTGCAAAGGTACTGTTTTCTAGCAGTTGGCAAGCTGCGCACACAATCCCAGTGTTGTACAGCTTCCTTCTTCACCTTTCCGAAGGTGCCGCTCTCTCCGGCTCCCGGAGGCGAAGAAGCGGCTTCTTCGCGCAAAGACGATTGTGCCGCTCACTGTGCACTCCTTAGCGCGGCTTCTGCTGAAAGACGCCCGGGAGCGGCTCTTAGCTCCGGATAGCATCGTACCTTCGTCTTTAGCGGCTCTTCTCGTCTACATCTTCGCAAAAAGCTTTTCCACTATGTCTGGCGAGGAAAAACTGTGCCAGCACAGAAAACATCTCCCATCGTGTTCTAGACGTTGCACGGAGGTCTTCCAAGTGTTTGGCATGAAGAAAAGAAAAGTTGTCCAAAACAGCTTCCAATCGAATGTTCATGTGATTGGAAAAGTCAGGAGAGTGCAAAGGTACTGTTTTCTAGCAGTTGGCAAGCTGCGCACACAATCCCAGTGTTGTACAGCTTCCTTCTTCACCTTTCCGAAGGTGCCGCTCTCTCCGGCTCCCGGAGGCGAAGAAGCGGCTTCTTCGCGCAAAGACGATTGTGCCGCTCACTGTGCACTCCTTAGCGCGGCTTCTGCCGAAAGACGCCCGGGAGTGGCTCTTAGCTCCGGATAGCATCGTACCTTCGTCTTTAGCGGCTCTTCTCGTCTACATCTTAGCAAAAAGCTTTTCCAATATGTCTGGCGAGGAAAAACTGTGCCAGCATAGAAAACATCTCCCATCGTGTTCTAGACGTTGCATGGACGTGTGCCGAGTGTTTGGCATGAAGAAAATAAAAGTTGTCCAAAACAGCTTCCAATCGAATGTTCATGTGATTGGAAAAGTCAGGAGAGTGCAAAGGTACTGTTTTCTAGCAGTTGGCAAGCTGCGCACACAATCCCAGTGTTGTACAGCTTCCTTCTTCACCTTTCCGAAGGTGCCGCTCTCTCCGGCTCCCGGAGGCGAAGAAGCGGCTTCTTCGCGCAAAGACGATTGTGCCGCTCACTGTGCACTCCTTAGCGCGGCTTCTGCCGAAAGACGCCCGGGAGCGGCTCTTAGCTCCGGAGAGCATCGTACCTTCGTCTTTAGCGTCTCTTCTCGTCTACATCTTAGCAAAAAGCTTTTCCACTATGTCTGGCGAGGAAAAACTGTGCCAGCATAGAAAACATCTCCCATCGTGTTCTAGACGTTGCAGGGACGTGTGCCGAGTGTTTGGCATGAAGAAAAGAAAAGTTGTCCAAAACAGCTTCCAATTGAATGTTCATGTGATTGGAAAAGTCAGGAGAGTGCAAAGGTACTGTTTTCTAGCAGTTGGCAAGCTGCGCACACAATCCCAGTGTTGTACAGCTTCCTTCTTCACCTTTCCGAAGGTGCCGCTCTCTCCGGCTCCCGGAGGCGAAGAAGCGGCTTCTTCGCGCAAAGACGATTGTGCCGCTCACTGTGCACTCCTTAGCGCGGCTTCTGCCGAAAGACGCCCGGGAGCGGCTCTTAGCTCCGGACAGCATCGTACCTTCGTCTTTAGCGTCTCTTCTCGTCTACATCTTAGCAAAAAGCTATTCCAATATGCCTGGCGAGGAAAAACTGTGCCAGCACAGAAAACATCTCCCATCGTGTTCTAGACGTTGCACGGAGGTCTTCCAAATGTTTGGCATGAAGAAAAGTTGTCCAAAACAGCTTCCAATCGAATGTTCATGTGATTGGAAAAGTCAGGAGAGTGCAAAGGTACTGTTTTCTAGCAGTTGGCAAGCTGCGCACACAATCCCAGTGTTGTACAGCTTCCTTCTTCACCTTTCCGAAGGTGCCGCTCTCTCCGGCTCCCGGAGGCGAAGAAGCGGCTTCTTCGCGCAAAGACGATTGTGCCGCTCACTGTGCACTCCTTAGCGCGGCTTCTGCTGAAAGACGCCCGGGAGCGGCTCTTAGCTCAGGACAGCATCGTACCTTCGTCTTTAGCGTCTCTTCTCGTCTACATCTTAGCAAAAAGCTTTTCTACTATGTCTGGCGAGGAAAAACTGTGCCAGCACAGAAAACATCTCCCATCGTGTTCTAGACGTTGCACGGAGGAGTGCCGAGTGTTTGGCATGAAGAAAAGTAAAGTTGTCCAAAACAGCTTCCAATCGAATGTTCATGTGATTGGAAAAGTCAGGAGAGTGCAAAGGTACTGTTTTCTAGCAGTTGGCAAGCTGCGCACACAATCCCAGTGTTGTACAGCTTCCTTCTTCACCTTTCCGAAGGTGCCGCTCTCTCCGGCTCCCGGAGGCGAAGAAGCGGCTTCTTCGCGCAAAGACGATTGTGCCGCTCACTGTGCACTCCTTAGTGCGGCTTCTGCCGAAAGACGCCCGGGAGCGGCTCTTAGCTCCGGACAGCATCGTACCTTCGTCTTTAGCGTCTCTTCTCGTCTACATCTTAGCAAAAAGCTTTTCTACTATGTCTGGCGAGGAAAAACTGTGCCAGCACAGAAAACATCTCCCATCGTGTTCTAGACGTTGCACGGAGGAGTGCCGAGTGTTTGGCATGAAGAAAAGTAAAGTTGTCCAAAACAGCTTCCAATCGAATGTTCATGTGATTGGAAAAGTCAGGAGAGTGCAAAGGTACTGTTTTCTAGCAGTTGGCAAGCTGCGCACACAATCCCAGTGTTGTACAGCTTCCTTCTTCACCTTTCCGAAGGTGCCGCTCTCTCCGGCTCCCGGAGGCGAAGAAGCGGCTTCTTCGCGCAAAGACGATTGTGCCGCTCACTGTGCACTCCTTAGTGCGGCTTCTGCCGAAAGACGCCCGGGAGCGGCTCTTAGCTCCGGAGAGCATCGTACCTTCGTCTTTAGCGTCTCTTCTCGTCTACATCTTAGCAAAAAGCTTTTCTACTATGTCTGGAGAGGAAAAACTGTGCCAGCACAGAAAACATCTCCCATCGTGTTCTAGACGTTGCACGGAGGAGTGCCGAGTGTTTGGCATGAAGAAAAGAAAAGTTGTCCAAAACAGCTTCCAATCGAATGTTCATGTGATTGGAAAAGTCAGGAGAGTGCAAAGGTACTGTTTTCTAGCAGTTGGCAAGCTGCGCACACAATCCCAGTGTTGTACAGCTTCCTTCTTCACCTTTCCGAAGGTGCCGCTCTCTCCGGCTCCCGGAGCCGAAGAAGCGGCTTCTTCGCGCAAAGACGATTGTGCCGCTCACTGTGCTCTCCTTAGCGCGGCTTCTGCCGAAAGACGCCCGGGAGCGGCTCTTAGCTCCGGAGAGCATCGTACCTTCGTCTTTAGCGTCTCTTCTCGTCTACATCTTAGCAAAAAGCTTTTCTACTATGTCTGGCCAGGAAAAACTGTGTCAGCAAAGAAAACAGCTCCCATCGTGTTCTAGAAGTTGCACGGAGGAGTGCCGAGCGTTTGGCATGAAGAAAAGTAAAGTTGTCCAAAACAGCTTCCAATCGAATGTTCATGTGATTGGAAAAGTCAGGAGAGTGCAAAGGTACTGTTTTCTAGCAGTTGGCAAACTGCGCAAACAATCCCAGTGTTGTACAGCTTCCTTCTTCACCTTTCCGAAGGTGCCGCTCTCTCCGGCTCCCAGAGGCGAAGAAGCGGCTTCTTCGCGCAAAGACGATTGTGCCTCTCACTGTGCACTCCTTAGCGCAGCTTCTGCCGAAAGACGCCCGGGAGCGGCTCTTAGCTCCGGACAGCATCGTACCTTCGTCTTTAGCGTCTCTTCTCGTCTACATCTTAGCAAAAAGCTTTTCTACTATGTCTGGCGAGGAAAAACTGTGCCAGCACAGAAAACATCTCCCATCGTGTTCTAGACGATGCACCGAGGTCTTCCAAGTGTTTGGCATGAAGAAAAGAAAAGTTGTCCAAAACAGCTTCCAATCGAAAGTTCATGTGATTGGAAAAGTCAGGAGAGTGCAAAGGTACTGTTTTCTAGCAGTTGGCAAGCTGCGCACACAATCCCAGTGTTGTACAGCTTCCTTCTTCACCTTTCCGAAGGTGCCGCTCTCTCCGGCTCCCGGAGGCGAAGAAGCGGCTTCTTCGCGCAAAGACGATTGTGCCGCTCACTGTGCACTCCTTAGCGCGGCTTCTGCCGAAAGACGCCCGGGAGCGGCTCTTAGCTCCGGAGAGCATCGTACCTTCGTCTTTAGCGTCTCTTCTCGTCTACATCTTAGCAAAAAGCTTTTCCACTATGTCTGGCGAGGAAAAACTGTGCCAGCATAGAAAACATCTCCCATCGTGTTCTAGACGTTGCAGGGACGTGTGCCGAGTGTTTGGCATGAAGAAAAGAAAAGTTGTCCAAAACAGCTTCCAATTGAATGTTCATGTGATTGGAAAAGTCAGGAGAGTGCAAAGGTACTGTTTTCTAGCAGTTGGCAAGCTGCGCACACAATCCCAGTGTTGTACAGCTTCCTTCTTCACCTTTCCGAAGGTGCCGCTCTCTCCGGCTCCCGGAGGCGAAGAAGCGGCTTCTTCGCGCAAAGACGATTGTGCCGCTCACTGTGCTCTCCTTAGCGCGGCTTCTGCCGAAAGACGCCCGGGAGCGGCTCTTAGCTCCGGACAGCATCGTACCTTCGTCTTTAGCGTCTCTTCTCGTCTACATCTTAGCAAAAAGCTTTTCTACTATGTCTGGCGAGGAAAAACTGTGCCAGCACAGAAAACATCTCCCATCGTGTTCTAGACGTTGCACGGAGGTCTTCCAAGTGTTTGGCATGAAGAAAAGAAAAGTTGTCCAAAACAGCTTCCAATCGAATGTTCATGTGATTGGAAAAGTCAGGAGAGTGCAAAGGTACTGTTTTCTAGCAGTTGGCAAGCTGTGCACACAATCCCAGTGTTGTACAGCTTCCTTCTTCACCTTTCCGAAGGTGCCGCTCTCTCTGGCTCCCGGAGGCGAAGAAGCGGCTTCTTCGCGCAAAGACGATTGTGCCGCTCACTGTGCACTCCTTAGCGCGGCTTCTGCCGAAAGACGCCCGGGAGCGGCTCTTAGCTCCGGACAGCATCGTACCTTCGTCTTTAGCGTCTCTTCTCGTCTACATCTTAGCAAAAAGCTTTTCCACTATGTCTGACGAGGAAAAACTGTGCCAGCACACAAAACATCTCCCATCGTGTTCTAGACGTTGCACGGAGGTCTTCCAAGTGTTTGGCATGAAGAAAAGAAAAGTTGTCCAAAACAGCTTCCAATCGAATGTTCATGTGATTGGAAAAGTCAGGAGAGTGCAAAGGTACTGTTTTCTAGCAGTTGGCAAGCTGCGCACACAATCCCAGTGTTGTACAGCTTCCTTCTTCACCTTTCCGAAGGTGCCGCTCTCTCCGGCTCCCGGAGGCGAAGAAGCGGCTTCTTCGCGCAAAGACGATTGTGCCGCTCACTGTGCACTCCTTAGCGCGGCTTCTGCCGAAAGACGCCCGGGAGCGGCTCTTAGCTCCGGATAGCATCGTACCTTCATCTTTAGCGGCTCTTCTCGTCTACATCTTAGCAAAAAGCTTTTCCACTATGTCTGGCGAGGAAAAACTGTGCCAGCACACAAAACATCTCCCATCGTGTTCTAGACGTTGCACGGAGGTGTGCCGAGTGTTTGGCATGAAGAAAAGAAAAGTTGTCCAAAACAGCTTCCAATCGAATGTTCATGTGATTGGAAAAGTCAGGAGAGTGCAAAGGTACTGTTTTCTATCAGTTGGCAAGCTGCGCACACAATCCCAGTGTTGTACAGCTTCCTTCTTCACCTTTCCGAAGGTGCCGCTCTCTCCGGCTCCCGGAGGCGAAGAAGCGGCTTCTTCGCGCAAAGACGATTGTGCCGCTCACTGTGCACTCCTTAGCGCGGCTTCTGCCGAAAGACGCCCGGGAGCGGCTCTTAGCTCCGGATAGCATCGTACCTTCGTCTTTAGCGGCTCTTCTCGTCTACATCTTCGCAAAAAGCTTTTCCACTATGTCTGGCGAGGAAAAACTGTGCCAGCACAGAAAACATCTCCCATCGTGTTCTAGACGTTGCACGGAGGTCTTCCAAGTGTTTGGCATGAAGAAAAGAAAAGTTGTCCAAAACAGCTTCCAATCGAATGTTCATGTGATTGGAAAAGTCAGGAGAGTGCAAAGGTACTGTTTTCTATCACTTGGCAAGCTGCGCACACAATCCCAGTGTTGTACAGCTTCCTTCTTCACCTTTCCGAAGGTGCCGCTCTCTCCGGCTCCCGGAGGCGAAGAAGCGGCTTCTTCGCGCAAAGACGATTGTGCCGCTCACTGTGCACTCCTTAGCGCGGCTTCTGCCGAAAGACGCCCGGGAGCGGCTCTTAGCTCCGGACAGCATCGTACCTTCGTCTTTAGCGTCTCTTCTCGTCTACATTTAGCAAAAAGCTTTTCCACTATGTCTGGCGAGGAAAAACTGTTCCAGCACAGAAAACATCTCCCATCGTGTTCTAGACGTTGCACGGAGGTGTGCCGAGTGTTTGGCATGAAGAAAAGAAAAGTTGTCCAAAACAGCTTCCAATCGAATGTTCATGTGATTGGAAAAGTCAGGAGAGTGCAAAGGTACTGTTTTCTATTAGTTGGCAAGCTGCGCACACAATCCCAGTGTTGTACAGCTTCCTTCTTCACCTTTCCGAAGGTGCCGCTCTTTCTGGCCCCCGGAGGCGAAGAAGCGGCTTCTTCGCGCAAAGACGATTGTGCCGCTCACTGTGCACTCCTTAGCGCGGCTTCTGCCGAAAGACGCCCGGGAGCGGCTCTTAGCTCCGGATAGCATCGTACCTTCGTCTTTAGCGGCTCTTCTCGTCTACATCTTAGCAAAAAGCTTTTCCACTATGTCTGGCGAGGAAAAACTGTGCCAGCAAACAAAACATCTCCCATCGTGTTCTAGACGTTGCACGGGTGTCTTCCAAGTGTTTGGCATGAAGAAAAGAAAAGTTGTCCAAAACAGCTTCCAATCGAATGTTCATGTGATTGGAAAAGTCAGGAGAGTGCAAAGGTACTGTTTTCTAGCAGTTGGCAAGCTGCGCACACAATCCCAGTGTTGTACAGCTTCCTTCTTCACCTTTCTGAAGGTGCCGCTCTCTCCGGCTCCCGGAGGCGAAGAAGCGGCTTCTTCGCGCAAAGACGATTGTGCCGCTCACTGTGCACTCCTTAGCGCGGCTTCTGCCGAAAGACGCCCGGGAGCGGCTCTTAGCTCCGGAGAGCATCGTACCTTCGTCTTTAGCGTCTCTTCTCGTCTACATCTTAGCAAAAAGCTTTTCCACTATGTCTGGCGAGGAAAAACTGTGCCAGCATAGAAAACATCTCCCATCGTGTTCTAGACGTTGCAGGGACGTGTGCCGAGTGTTTGGCATGAAGAAAAGAAAAGTTGTCCAAAACAGCTTCCAATTGAATGTTCATGTGATTGGAAAAGTCAGGAGAGTGCAAAGGTACTGTTTTCTAGCAGTTGGCAAGCTGCGCACACAATCCCAGTGTTGTACAGCTTCCTTCTTCACCTTTCCGAAGGTGCCGCTCTCTCCGGCTCCCGGAGGCGAAGAAGCGGCTTCTTCGCGCAAAGACGATTGTGCCGCTCACTGTGCTCTCCTTAGCGCGGCTTCTGCCGAAAGACGCCCGGGAGCGGCTCTTAGCTCCGGACAGCATCGTACCTTCGTCTTTAGCGTCTCTTCTCGTCTACATCTTAGCAAAAAGCTTTTCTACTATGTCTGGCGAGGAAAAACTGTGCCAGCACAGAAAACATCTCCCATCGTGTTCTAGACGTTGCACGGAGGTCTTCCAAGTGTTTGGCATGAAGAAAAGAAAAGTTGTCCAAAACAGCTTCCAATCGAATGTTCATGTGATTGGAAAAGTCAGGAGAGTGCAAAGGTACTGTTTTCTAGCAGTTGGCAAGCTGTGCACACAATCCCAGTGTTGTACAGCTTCCTTCTTCACCTTTCCGAAGGTGCCGCTCTCTCTGGCTCCCGGAGGCGAAGAAGCGGCTTCTTCGCGCAAAGACGATTGTGCCGCTCACTGTGCACTCCTTAGCGCGGCTTCTGCCGAAAGACGCCCGGGAGCGGCTCTTAGCTCCGGACAGCATCGTACCTTCGTCTTTAGCGTCTCTTCTCGTCTACATCTTAGCAAAAAGCTTTTCCACTATGTCTGACGAGGAAAAACTGTGCCAGCACACAAAACATCTCCCATCGTGTTCTAGACGTTGCACGGAGGTCTTCCAAGTGTTTGGCATGAAGAAAAGAAAAGTTGTCCAAAACAGCTTCCAATCGAATGTTCATGTGATTGGAAAAGTCAGGAGAGTGCAAAGGTACTGTTTTCTAGCAGTTGGCAAGCTGCGCACACAATCCCAGTGTTGTACAGCTTCCTTCTTCACCTTTCCGAAGGTGCCGCTCTCTCCGGCTCCCGGAGGCGAAGAAGCGGCTTCTTCGCGCAAAGACGATTGTGCCGCTCACTGTGCACTCCTTAGCGCGGCTTCTGCCGAAAGACGCCCGGGAGCGGCTCTTAGCTCCGGATAGCATCGTACCTTCATCTTTAGCGGCTCTTCTCGTCTACATCTTAGCAAAAAGCTTTTCCACTATGTCTGGCGAGGAAAAACTGTGCCAGCACACAAAACATCTCCCATCGTGTTCTAGACGTTGCACGGAGGTGTGCCGAGTGTTTGGCATGAAGAAAAGAAAAGTTGTCCAAAACAGCTTCCAATCGAATGTTCATGTGATTGGAAAAGTCAGGAGAGTGCAAAGGTACTGTTTTCTATCAGTTGGCAAGCTGCGCACACAATCCCAGTGTTGTACAGCTTCCTTCTTCACCTTTCCGAAGGTGCCGCTCTCTCCGGCTCCCGGAGGCGAAGAAGCGGCTTCTTCGCGCAAAGACGATTGTGCCGCTCACTGTGCACTCCTTAGCGCGGCTTCTGCCGAAAGACGCCCGGGAGCGGCTCTTAGCTCCGGATAGCATCGTACCTTCGTCTTTAGCGGCTCTTCTCGTCTACATCTTCGCAAAAAGCTTTTCCACTATGTCTGGCGAGGAAAAACTGTGCCAGCACAGAAAACATCTCCCATCGTGTTCTAGACGTTGCACGGAGGTCTTCCAAGTGTTTGGCATGAAGAAAAGAAAAGTTGTCCAAAACAGCTTCCAATCGAATGTTCATGTGATTGGAAAAGTCAGGAGAGTGCAAAGGTACTGTTTTCTATCACTTGGCAAGCTGCGCACACAATCCCAGTGTTGTACAGCTTCCTTCTTCACCTTTCCGAAGGTGCCGCTCTCTCCGGCTCCCGGAGGCGAAGAAGCGGCTTCTTCGCGCAAAGACGATTGTGCCGCTCACTGTGCACTCCTTAGCGCGGCTTCTGCCGAAAGACGCCCGGGAGCGGCTCTTAGCTCCGGACAGCATCGTACCTTCGTCTTTAGCGTCTCTTCTCGTCTACATTTAGCAAAAAGCTTTTCCACTATGTCTGGCGAGGAAAAACTGTTCCAGCACAGAAAACATCTCCCATCGTGTTCTAGACGTTGCACGGAGGTGTGCCGAGTGTTTGGCATGAAGAAAAGAAAAGTTGTCCAAAACAGCTTCCAATCGAATGTTCATGTGATTGGAAAAGTCAGGAGAGTGCAAAGGTACTGTTTTCTATTAGTTGGCAAGCTGCGCACACAATCCCAGTGTTGTACAGCTTCCTTCTTCACCTTTCCGAAGGTGCCGCTCTTTCTGGCCCCCGGAGGCGAAGAAGCGGCTTCTTCGCGCAAAGACGATTGTGCCGCTCACTGTGCACTCCTTAGCGCGGCTTCTGCCGAAAGACGCCCGGGAGCGGCTCTTAGCTCCGGATAGCATCGTACCTTCGTCTTTAGCGGCTCTTCTCGTCTACATCTTAGCAAAAAGCTTTTCCACTATGTCTGGCGAGGAAAAACTGTGCCAGCAAACAAAACATCTCCCATCGTGTTCTAGACGTTGCACGGGTGTCTTCCAAGTGTTTGGCATGAAGAAAAGAAAAGTTGTCCAAAACAGCTTCCAATCGAATGTTCATGTGATTGGAAAAGTCAGGAGAGTGCAAAGGTACTGTTTTCTAGCAGTTGGCAAGCTGCGCACACAATCCCAGTGTTGTACAGCTTCCTTCTTCACCTTTCTGAAGGTGCCGCTCTCTCCGGCTCCCGGAGGCGAAGAAGCGGCTTCTTCGCGCAAAGACGATTGTGCCGCTCACTGTGCACTCCTTAGCGCGGCTTCTGCCGAAAGACGCCCGGGAGCGGCTCTTAGCTCCGGAGAGCATCGTACCTTCGTCTTTAGCGTCTCTTCTCGTCTACATCTTAGCAAAAAGCTTTTCCACTATGTCTGGCGAGGAAAAACTGTGCCAGCATAGAAAACATCTCCCATCGTGTTCTAGACGTTGCAGGGACGTGTGCCGAGTGTTTGGCATGAAGAAAAGAAAAGTTGTCCAAAACAGCTTCCAATCGAATGTTCATGTGATTGGAAAAGTCAGGAGAGTGCAAAGGTACTGTTTTCTATCAGTTGGCAAGCTGCGCACACAATCCCAGTGTTGTACAGCTTCCTTCTTCACCTTTCCGAAGGTGCCGCTCTCTCCGGCTCCCGGAGGCGAAGAAGCGGCTTCTTCGCGCAAAGACGATTGTGCCGCTCACTGTGCACTCCTTAGCGCGGCTTCTGCCGAAAGACGCCCGGGAGCGGCTCTTAGCTCCGGAGAGCATCGTACCTTCGTCTTTAGCGTCTCTTCTCGTCTACATCTTAGCAAAAAGCTTTTCTACTATGTCTGGCGAGGAAAAACTGTGCCAGCACAGAAAACATCTCCCATCGTGTTCTAGACGTTGCATGGAGGTCTTTAAAGTGTTTGGCATGAAGAAAAGAAAAGTTGTCCAAAACAGCTTCCAATCGAATGTTCATGTGATTGGAAAAGTCAGGAGAGTGCAAAGGTACTGTTTTCTAGCAGTTGGCAAGCTGCGCACACAATCCCAGTGTTGTACAGCTTCCTTCTTCACCTTTCCGAAGGTGCCGCTCTCTCCGGCTCCCGGAGGCGAAGAAGCGGCTTCTTCGCGCAAAGACGATTGTGCCGCTCACTGTGCACTCCTTAGCGCGGCTTCTGCCGAAAGACGCCCGGGAGCGGCTCTTAGCTCCGGACAGCATCGTACCTTCGTCTTTAGCGTCTCTTCTCGTCTACATCTTAGCAAAAAGCTTTTCTACTATGTCTGGCGAGGAAAAACGGTGCCAGCACAGAAAACATCTCCCATCGTGTTCTAGACGTTGCACGGAGGTCTTCCAAGTGTTTGGCATGAAGAAAAGAAAAGTTGTCCAAAACAGCTTCCAATCGAATGTTCATGTGATTGGAAAAGTCAGGAGAGTGCAAAGGTACTGTTTTCTAGCAGTTGGCAAGCTGTGCACACAATCCCAGTGTTGTACAGCTTCCTTCTTCACCTTTCCGAAGGTGCCGCTCTCTCTAGCTCCCGGAGGCGAAGAAGCGGCTTCTTCGCGCAAAGACGATTGTGCCGCTCACTGTGCACTCCTTAGCGCGGCTTCTGCCGAAAGACGCCCGGGAGAGGCTCTTAGCTCCGGACAGCATCGTACCTTCGTCTTTAGCGTCTCTTCTCGTCTACATCTTAGCAAAAAGCTTTTCCACTATGTCTGACGAGGAAAAACTGTGCCAGCACACAAAACATCTCCCATCGTGTTCTAGACGTTGCACGGAGGTCTTCCAAGTGTTTGGCATGAAGAAAAGAAAAGTTGTCCAAAACAGCTTCCAATCGAATGTTCATGTGATTGGAAAAGTCAGGAGAGTGCAAAGGTACTGTTTTCTAGCAGTTGGCAAGCTGCGCACACAATCCCAGTGTTGTACAGCTTCCTTCTTCACCTTTCCGAAGGTGCCGCTCTCTCCGGCTCCCGGAGGCGAAGAAGCGGCTTCTTCGCGCAAAGACGATTGTGCCGCTCACTGTGCACTCCTTAGCGCGGCTTCTGCCGAAAGACGCCCGGGAGCGGCTCTTAGCTCCGGATAGCATCGTACCTTCGTCTTTAGCGGCTCTTCTCGTCTACATCTTAGCAAAAAGCTTTTCCACTATGTCTGGCGAGGAAAAACTGTGCCAGCACACAAAACATCTCCCATCGTGTTCTAGACGTTGCACGGAGGTGTGCCGAGTGTTTGGCATGAAGAAAAGAAAAGTTGTCCAAAACAGCTTCCAATCGAATGTTCATGTGATTGGAAAAGTCAGGAGAGTGCAAAGGTACTGTTTTCTATCAGTTGGCAAGCTGCGCACACAATCCCAGTGTTGTACAGCTTCCTTCTTCACCTTTCCGAAGGTGCCGCTCTCTCCGGCTCCCGGAGGCGAAGAAGTGGCTTCTTCGCGCAAAGACGATTGTGCCGCTCACTGTGCACTCCTTAGCGCGGCTTCTGCCGAAAGACGCCCGGGAGCGGCTCTTAGCTCCGGATAGCATCGTACCTTCGTCTTTAGCGGCTCTTCTCGTCTACATCTTCGCAAAAAGCTTTTCCACTATGTCTGGCGAGGAAAAACTGTGCCAGCACAGAAAACATCTCCCATCGTGTTCTAGACGTTGCATGGACGTGTGCCGAGTGTTTGGCATGAAGAAAATAAAAGTTGTCCAAAACAGCTTCCAATCGAATGTTCATGTGATTGGAAAAGTCAGGAGAGTGCAAAGGTACTGTTTTCTAGCAGTTGGCAAGCTGCGCACACAATCCCAGTGTTGTACAGCTCCGTTCTTCACCTTTCCGAAGGTGCCGCTCTTTCTGGCCCCCGGAGGCGAAGAAGCGGCTTCTTCGCGCAAAGACGATTGTGCCGCTCACTGTGCACTCCTTAGCGCGGCATCTGCCGAAAGACGCCCGGGAGCGGCTCTTAGCTCCGGATAGCATCGTACCTTCGTCTTTAGCGGCTCTTCTCGTCTACATCTTAGCAAAAAGCTTTTCCACTATGTCTGGCGAGGAAAAACTGTGCCAGCACACAAAACATCTCCCATCGTGTTCTAGACGTTGCACGGGTGTCTTCCAAGTGTTTGGCATGAAGAAAAGAAAAGTTGTCCAAAACAGCTTCCAATCGAATGTTCATGTGATTGGAAAAGTCAGGAGAGTGCAAAGGTACTGTTTTCTAGCAGTTGGCAAGCTGCGCACACAATCCCAGTGTTGTACAGCTTCCTTCTTCACCTTTCCGAAGGTGCCGCTCTCTCCGGCTCCCGGAGGCGAAGAAGCGGCTTCTTCGCGCAAAGACGATTGTGCCGCTCACTGTGCTCTCCTTAGCGCGGCTTCTGCCGAAAGACGCCCGGGAGCGGCTCTTAGCTCCGGACAGCATCGTACCTTCGTCTTTAGCGTCTCTTCTCGACTACATCTTAGCAAAAAGCTTTTCCACTATGTCTGGCGAGGAAAAACTGTGCCAGCATAGAAAACATCTCCCATCGTGTTCTAGACGTTGCAGGGACGTGTGCCGAGTGTTTGGCATGAAGAAAAGAAAAGTTGTCCAAAACAGCTTCCAATCGAATGTTCATGTGATTGGAAAAGTCAGGAGAGTGCAAAGGTACTGTTTTCTAGCAGTTGGCAAGCTGCGCACACAATCCCAGTGTTGTACAGCTTCCTTCTTCACCTTTCCGAAGGTGCCGCTCTCTCCGGCTCCCGGAGGCGAAGAAGCGGCTTCTTCGCGCAAAGACGATTGTGCCGCTCACTGTGCACTCCTTAGCGCGGCTTCTGCCGAAAGACGCCCGGGAGCGGCTCTTAGCTCCGGACAGCATTGTACCTTCGTCTTTAGCGTCTCTTCTCGTCTACATCTTAGCAAAAAGCTTTTCCACTATGTCTGGCGAGGAAAAACTGTTCCAGCACAGAAAACATCTCCCATCGTGTTCTAGCCGTTGCACGGAGGTCTTCCAAGTGTTTGGCATGAAGAAAAGAAAAGTTGTCCAAAACAGCTTCCAATCGAATGTTCATGTGATTGGAAAAGTCAGGAGAGTGCAAAGGTACTGTTTTCTAGCAGTTGGCAAGCTGCGCACACAATCCCAGTGTTGTACAGCTTCCTTCTTCACCTTTCCGAAGGTGCCGCTCTCTCCGGCTCCCGGAGGCGAAGAAGCGGCTTCTTCGCGCAAAGACGATTGTGCCGCTCACTGTGCACTCCTTAGCGCGGCTTCTGCCGAAAGACGCCCGGGAGCGGCTCTTAGCTCCGGACAGCATCGTACCTTCGTCTTTAGCGTCTCTTCTCGTCTACATCTTAGCAAAAAGCTTTTCCACTATGTCTGGCGAGGAAAAACTGTGCCAGCACAGAAAACATCTCCCATCGTGTTCTAGACGTTGCACGGAGGAGTGCCGAGTGTTTGGCATGAAGAAAAGTAAAGTTGTCCAAAACAGCTTCCAATCGAATGTTCATGTGATTGGAAAAGTCAGGAGAGTGCAAAGGTACTGTTTTCTAGCAGTTGGCAAGCTGCGCACACAATCCCAGTGTTGTACAGCTTCCTTCTTCACCTTTCCGAAGGTGCCGCTCTCTCCGGCTCCCGGAGGCGAAGAAGCGGCTTCTTCGCGCAAAGACGATTGTGCCTCTCACTGTGCACTCCTTAGCGCGGCTTCTGCCGAAAGACGCCCAGGAGCGACTCTTAGCTCCGGAGAGCATTGTACCTTCGTCTTTAGCGTCTCTTCTCGTCTACATCTTAGCAAAAAGCTTTTCTACTATGTCTGGCGAGGAAAAACTGTGCCAGCACAGAAAACATCTCCCATCGTGTTCTAGACGTTGCACGGGTGTCTTCCAAGTGTTTGGCATGAAGAAAAGAAAAGTTGTCCAAAACAGCTTCCAATCGAATGTTCATGTGATTGGAAAAGTCAGGAGAGTGCAAAGGTACTGTTTTCTAGCAGTTGGCAAGCTGCGCACACAATCCCAGTGTTGTACAGCTTCCTTCTTCACCTTTCCGAAGGTGCCGCTCTCTCCGGCTCCCGGAGGCGAAGAAGCGGCTTCTTCGCGCAAAGACGATTGTGCCGCTCACTGTGCACTCCTTAGCGCGGCTTCTGCCGAAAGACGCCCGGGAGCGGCTCTTAGCTCCGGACAGCATCGTACCTTCGTCTTTAGCGTCTCTTCTCGTCTACATCTTAGCAAAAAGCTTTTCTACTATGTCTGGCGAGGAAAAACTGTGCCAGCACAGAAAACATCTCCCATCGTGTTGTAGACGTTGCACAGAGGTCTTCCAAGTGTTTGGCATGAAGAAAAGAAAAGTTGTCCAAAACAGCTTCCAATCGAATGTTCATGTGATTGGAAAAGTCAGGAGAGTGCAAAGGTACTGTTTTCTAGCAGTTGGCAAGCTGCGCACACAATCCCAGTGTTGTACAGCTTCCTTCTTCACCTTTCCGAAGGTGCCGCTCTCTCTGGCTCCCGGAGGCGAAGAAGCGGCTTCTTCGCGCAAAGACGATTGTGCCGCTCACTGTGCACTCCTTAGCGCGGCTTCTGCCGAAAGACGCCCGGGAGAGGCTCTTAGCTCCGGACAGCATCGTACCTTCGTCTTTAGCGTCTCTTCTCGTCTACATCTTAGCAAAAAGCTTTTCCACTATGTCTGACGAGGAAAAACTGTGCCAGCACACAAAACATCTCCCATCGTGTTCTAGACGTTGCACGGAGGTCTTCCAAGTGTTTGGCATGAAGAAAAGAAAAGTTGTCCAAAACAGCTTCCAATCGAATGTTCATGTGATTGGAAAAGTCAGGAGAGTGCAAAGGTACTGTTTTCTAGCAGTTGGCAAGCTGCGCACACAATCCCAGTGTTGTACAGCTTCCTTCTTCACCTTTCCGAAGGTGCCGCTCTCTCCGGCTCCCGGAGGCGAAGAAGCGGCTTCTTCGCGCAAAGACGATTGTGCCGCTCACTGTGCACTCCTTAGCGCGGCTTCTGCCGAAAGACGCCCGGGAGCGGCTCTTAGCTCCGGATAGCATCGTACCTTCGTCTTTAGCGGCTCTTCTCGTCTACATCTTAGCAAAAAGCTTTTCCACTATGTCTGGCGAGGAAAAACTGTGCCAGCACACAAAACATCTCCCATCGTGTTCTAGACGTTGCACGGAGGTGTGCCGAGTGTTTGGCATGAAGAAAAGAAAAGTTGTCCAAAACAGCTTCCAATCGAATGTTCATGTGATTGGAAAAGTCAGGAGAGTGCAAAGGTACTGTTTTCTATCAGTTGGCAAGCTGCGCACACAATCCCAGTGTTGTACAGCTTCCTTCTTCACCTTTCCGAAGGTGCCGCTCTCTCCGGCTCCCGGAGGCGAAGAAGCGGCTTCTTCGCGCAAAGACGATTGTGCCGCTCACTGTGCACTCCTTAGCGCGGCTTCTGCCGAAAGACGCCCGGGAGCGGCTCTTAGCTCCGGATAGCATCGTACCTTCGTCTTTAGCGGCTCTTCTCGTCTACATCTTCGCAAAAAGCTTTTCCACTATGTCTGGCGAGGAAAAACTGTGCCAGCACAGAAAACATCTCCCATCGTGTTCTAGACGTTGCATGGACGTGTGCCGAGTGTTTGGCATGAAGAAAATAAAAGTTGTCCAAAACAGCTTCCAATCGAATGTTCATGTGATTGGAAAAGTCAGGAGAGTGCAAAGGTACTGTTTTCTATCAGTTGGCAAGCTGCGCACACAATCCCAGTGTTGTACAGCTTCCTTCTTCACCTTTCCGAAGGTGCCGCTCTCTCCGGCTCCCGGAGGCGAAGAAGCGGCTTCTTCGCGCAAAGACGATTGTGCCGCTCACTGTGCACTCCTTAGCGCGGCTTCTGCCGAAAGACGCCCGGGAGCGGCTCTTAGCTCCGGACAGCATCGTACCTTCGTCTTTAGCGTCTCTTCTCGTCTACATTTAGCAAAAAGCTTTTCCACTATGTCTGGCGAGGAAAAACTGTTCCAGCACAGAAAACATCTCCCATCGTGTTCTAGACGTTGCACGGAGGTGTGCCGAGTGTTTGGCATGAAGAAAAGAAAAGTTGTCCAAAACAGCTTCCAATCGAATGTTCATGTGATTGGAAAAGTCAGGAGAGTGCAAAGGTACTGTTTTCTATTAGTTGGCAAGCTGCGCACACAATCCCAGTGTTGTACAGCTCCGTTCTTCACCTTTCCGAAGGTGCCGCTCTTTCTGGTCCCCGGAGGCGAAGAAGCGGCTTCTTCGCGCAAAGACGATTGTGCCGCTCACTGTGCACTCCTTAGCGCGGCATCTGCCGAAAGACGCCCGGGAGCGGCTCTTAGCTCCGGATAGCATCGTACCTTCGTCTTTAGCGGCTCTTCTCGTCTACATCTTAGCAAAAAGCTTTTCCACTATGTCTGGCGAGGAAAAACTGTGCCAGCACACAAAACATCTCCCATCGTGTTCTAGACGTTGCACGGGTGTCTTCCAAGTGTTTGGCATGAAGAAAAGAAAAGTTGTCCAAAACAGCTTCCAATCGAATGTTCATGTGATTGGAAAAGTCAGGAGAGTGCAAAGGTACTGTTTTCTAGCAGTTGGCAAGCTGCGCACACAATCCCAGTGTTGTACAGCTTCCTTCTTCACCTTTCCGAAGGTGCCGCTCTCTCCGGCTCCCGGAGGCGAAGAAGCGGCTTCTTCGCGCAAAGACGATTGTGCCGCTCACTGTGCACTCCTTAGCGCGGCTTCTGCCGAAAGACGCCCGGGAGCGGCTCTTAGCTCCGGACAGCATCGTACCTTTGTCTTTAGCGTCTCTTCTCGTCTACATCTTAGCAAAAAGCTTTTCCACTATGTCTGGCGAGGAAAAACTGTGCCAGCATAGAAAACATCTCCCATCGTGTTCTAGACGTTGCAGGGACGTGTGCCGAGTGTTTGGCATGAAGAAAAGAAAAGTTGTCCAAAACAGCTTCCAATCGAATGTTCATGTGATTGGAAAAGTCAGGAGAGTGCAAAGGTACTGTTTTCTATCAGTTGGCAAGCTGCGCACACAATCCCAGTGTTGTACAGCTTCCTTCTTCACCTTTCCGAAGGTGCCGCTCTCTCCGGCTCCCGGAGGCGAAGAAGCGGCTTCTTCGCGCAAAGACGATTGTGCCGCTCACTGTGCACTCCTTAGCGCGGCTTCTGCCGAAAGACGCCCGGGAGCGGCTCTTAGCTCCGGACAGCATTGTACCTTCGTCTTTAGCGTCTCTTCTCGTCTACATCTTAGCAAAAAGCTTTTCCACTATGTCTGGCGAGGAAAAACTGTTCCAGCACAGAAAACATCTCCCATCGTGTTCTAGCCGTTGCACGGAGGTCTTCCAAGTGTTTGGCATGAAGAAAAGAAAAGTTGTCCAAAACAGCTTCCAATCGAATGTTCATGTGATTGGAAAAGTCAGGAGAGTGCAAAGGTACTGTTTTCTAGCAGTTGGCAAGCTGCGCACACAATCCCAGTGTTGTACAGCTTCCTTCTTCACCTTTCCGAAGGTGCCGCTCTCTCCGGCTCCCGGAGGCGAAGAAGCGGCTTCTTCGCGCAAAGACGATTGTGCCGCTCACTGTGCACTCCTTAGCGCGGCTTCTGCCGAAAGACGCCCGGGAGCGGCTCTTAGCTCCGGACAGCATCGTACCTTCGTCTTTAGCGTCTCTTCTCGTCTACATCTTAGCAAAAAGCTTTTCCACTATGTCTGGCGAGGAAAAACTGTGCCAGCACAGAAAACATCTCCCATCGTGTTCTAGACGTTGCACGGAGGAGTGCCGAGTGTTTGGCATGAAGAAAAGTAAAGTTGTCCAAAACAGCTTCCAATCGAATGTTCATGTGATTGGAAAAGTCAGGAGAGTGCAAAGGTACTGTTTTCTAGCAGTTGGCAAGCTGCGCACACAATCCCAGTGTTGTACAGCTTCCTTCTTCACCTTTCCGAAGGTGCCGCTCTCTCCGGCTCCCGGAGGCGAAGAAGCGGCTTCTTCGCGCAAAGACGATTGTGCCTCTCACTGTGCACTCCTTAGCGCGGCTTCTGCCGAAAGACGCCCGAGAGCGACTCTTAGCTCCGGAGAGCATCGTACCTTCGTCTTTAGCGTCTCTTCTCGTCTACATCTTAGCAAAAAGCTTTTCTACTATGTCTGGCGAGGAAAAACTGTGCCAGCACAGAAAACATCTCCCATCGTGTTCTAGACGTTGCACGGGTGTCTTCCAAGTGTTTGGCATGAAGAAAAGAAAAGTTGTCCAAAACAGCTTCCAATCGAATGTTCATGTGATTGGAAAAGTCAGGAGAGTGCAAAGGTACTGTTTTCTAGCAGTTGGCAAGCTGCGCACACAATCCCAGTGTTGTACAGCTTCCTTCTTCACCTTTCCGAAGGTGCCGCTCTCTCCGGCTCCCGGAGGCGAAGAAGCGGCTTCTTCGCGCAAAGACGATTGTGCCGCTCACTGTGCACTCCTTAGCGCGGCTTCTGCCGAAAGACGCCCGGGAGCGGCTCTTAGCTCCGGACAGCATCGTACCTTCGTCTTTAGCGTCTCTTCTCGTCTACATCTTAGCAAAAAGCTTTTCTACTATGTCTGGCGAGGAAAAACTGTGCCAGCACAGAAAACATCTCCCATCGTGTTCTAGACGTTGCACAGAGGTCTTCCAAGTGTTTGGCATGAAGAAAAGAAAAGTTGTCCAAAACAGCTTCAAATCGAATGTTCATGTGATTGGAAAAGTCAGGAGAGTGCAAAGGTACTGTTTTCTAGCAGTTGGCAAGCTGCGCACACAATCCCAGTGTTGTACAGCTTCCTTCTTCACCTTTCCGAAGGTGCCGCTCTCTCCGGCTCCCGGAGGCGAAGAAGCGGCTTCTTCGCGCAAAGACGATTGTGCCGCTCACTGTGCACTCCTTAGCGCGGCTTCTGCCGAAAGACGCCCGGGAGCGGCTCTTAGCTCCGGAGAGCATCGTACCTTCGTCTTTAGCGTCTCTTCTCGTCTACATCTTAGCAAAAAGCTTTTCCACTATGTCTGGCGAGGAAAAACTGTGCCAGCACACAAAACATCTCCCATCGTGTTCTAGACGTTGCACGGAGGTCTTCCAAGTGTTTGGCATGAAGAAAAGAAAAGTTGTCCAAAACAGCTTCCAATCGAATGTTCATGTGATTGGAAAAGTCAGGAGAGTGCAAAGGTATTGTTTTCTATCAGTTGGCAAGCTGCGCACACAATCCCAGTGTTGTACAGCTTCCTTCTTCACCTTTCCGAAGGTGCCGCTCTCTCCGGCTCCCGGAGGCGAAGAAGCGGCTTCTTCGCGCAAAGACGATTGTGCCGCTCACTGTGCACTCCTTAGCGCGGCTTCTGCCGAAAGACGCCCGGGAGCGGCTCTTAGCTCCGGATAGCATCGTACCTTCGTCTTTAGCGGCTCTTCTCGTCTACATCTTAGCAAAAAGCTTTTCCACTATGTCTGGCGAGGAAAAACTGTGCCAGCACAGAAAACATCTCCCATCGTGTTCTAGACGTTGCACGGAGGTCTTCCAAGTGTTTGGCATGAAGAAAAGAAAAGTTGTCCAAAACAGCTTCCAATCGAATGTTCATGTGATTGGAAAAGTCAGGAGAGTGCAAAGGTACTGTTTTCTAGCAGTTGGCAAGCTGCGCACACAATCCCAGTGTTGTACAGCTTCCTTCTTCACCTTTCCGAAGGTGCCGCTCTCTCCGGCTCCCGGAGGCGAAGAAGCGGCTTCTTCGCGCAAAGACGATTGTGCCGCTCACTGTGCACTCCTTAGCGCGGCTTCTGCCGAAAGACGCCCGGGAGCGGCTCTTAGCTCTGGAGAGCATCGTACCTTCGTCTTTAGCGGCTCTTCTCGTCTACATCTTAGCTAAAAGCTTTCCTACTATGTCTGGAGAGGAAAAACTGTGCCAGCACAGAAAACATCTCCCATCGTGTTCTAGACGTTGCACGGAGGTGTGCCGAGTGTTTGGCATGAAGAAAAGAAAAGTTGTCCAAAACAGCTTCCAATCGAATGTTCATGTGATTGGAAAAGTCAGGAGAGTGCAAAGGTACTGTTTTCTAGCAGTTGGCAAGCTGCGCACACAATCCCAGTGTTGTACAGCTTCCTTCTTCACCTTTCCGAAGGTGCCGCTCTCTCCGGCTCCCGGAGGCGAAGAAGCGGCTTCTTCGCGCAAAGACGATTGTGCCGCTCACTGTGCACTCCTTAGTGCGGCTTCTGCCGAAAGACGCCCGGGAGCGGCTCTTAGCTCCGGAGAGCATCGTACCTTCGTCTTTAGCGTCTCTTCTCGTCTACATCTTAGCAAAAAGCTTTTCTACTATGTCTGGAGAGGAAAAACTGTGCCAGCACAGAAAACATCTCCCATCGTGTTCTAGACGTTGCACGGAGGTGTGCCGAGTGTTTGGCATGAAGAAAAGAAAAGTTGTCCAAAACAGCTTCCAATCGAATGTTCATGTGATTGGAAAAGTCAGGAGAGTGCAAAGGTACTGTTTTCTATCTGTTGGCAAGCTGCGCACACAATCCCAGTGTTGTACAGCTTCCTTCTTCACCTTTCCGAAGGTGCCGCTCTCTCCGGCTCCCGGAGGCGAAGAAGCGGCTTCTTCGCGCAAAGACGATTGTGCCGCTCACTGTGCACTCCTTAGCGCGGCTTCTGCCGAAAGACGCCCGGGAGCGGCTCTTAGCTCCGGACAGCATCGTACCTTCGTCTTTAGCGTCTCTTCTCGTCTACATCTTAGCAAAAAGCTTTTCTACTATGTCTGGCGAGGAAAAACTGTGCCAGCACAGAAAACATCTCCCATCGTGTTCTAGACGTTGCACGGAGGTCTTCCAAGTGTTTGGCATGAAGAAAAGAAAAGTTGTCCAAAACAGCTTCCAATCGAATGTTCATGTGATTGGAAAAGTCAGGAGAGTGCAAAGGTACTGTTTTCTAGCAGTTGGCAAGCTGTGCACACAATCCCAGTGTTGTACAGCTTCCTTCTTCACCTTTCCGAAGGTGCCGCTCTCTCCGGCTCCCGGAGGCGAAGAAGCGGCTTCTTCGCGCAAAGACGATTGTGCCGCTCACTGTGCACTCCTTAGCGCGGCTTCTGCCGAAAGACGCCCGGGAGCGGCTCTTAGCTCCGGACAGCATCGTACCTTCGTCTTTAGCGTCTCTTCTCGTCTACATCTTAGCAAAAAGCTTTTCCACTATGTCTGGCGAGGAAAAACTGTTCCAGCACAGAAAACATCTCCCATCGTGTTCTAGCCGTTGCACGGAGGTCTTCCAAGTGTTTGGCATGAAGAAAAGAAAAGTTGTCCAAAACAGCTTCCAATCGAATGTTCATGTGATTGGAAAAGTCAGGAGAGTGCAAAGGTACTGTTTTCTAGCAGTTGGCAAGCTGCGCACACAATCCCAGTGTTGTACAGCTTCCTTCTTCACCTTTCCGAAGGTGCCGCTCTCTCCGGCTCCCGGAGGCGAAGAAGCGGCTTCTTCGCGCAAAGACGATTGTGCCGCTCACTGTGCACTCCTTAGCGCGGCTTCTGCCGAAAGACGCCCGGGAGCGGCTCTTAGCTCCGGACAGCATCGTACCTTCGTCTTTAGCGTCTCTTCTCGTCTACATCTTAGCAAAAAGCTTTTCCACTATGTCTGGCGAGGAAAAACTGTGCCAGCACAGAAAACATCTCCCATCGTGTTCTAGACGTTGCACGGAGGAGTGCCGAGTGTTTGGCATGAAGAAAAGAAAAGTTGTCCAAAACAGCTTCCAATCGAATGTTCATGTGATTGGAAAAGTCAGGAGAGTGCAAAGGTACTGTTTTCTATCAGTTGGCAAGCTGCGCACACAATCCCAGTGTTGTACAGCTTCCTTCTTCACCTTTCCGAAGGTGCCGCTCTCTCCGGCTCCCGGAGGCGAAGAAGCGGCTTCTTCGCGCAAAGACGATTGTGCCGCTCACTGTGCACTCCTTAGCGCGGCTTCTGCCGAAAGACTCCCGGGAGCGGCTCTTAGCTCCGGACAGCATCGTACCTTCGTCTTTAGCATCTCTTCTCGTCTACATCTTAGCAAAAAGCTTTTCTACTATGTCTGGCTCGGAAAAACTGTGCCAGCAAAGAAAACATCTCCCATCGTGTTCTAGACGTTGCACGGAGGTCTTCCAAGTGTTTGGCATGAAGAAAAGAAAAGTTGTCCAAAACAGCTTCCAATCGAATGTTCATGAGATTGGAAAAGTCAGGAGAGTGCAAAGGTACTGTTTTCTAGCAGTTGGCAAGCTGCGCACACAATCCCAGTGTTGTACAGCTTCCTTCTTCACCTTTCCGAAGGTGCCGCTCTCTCTGGCTCCCGGAGGCGAAGAAGCGGCTTCTTCGCGCAAAGACGATTGTGCCTCTCACTGTGCACTCCTTAGCGCGGCTTCTGCCGAAAGACGCCCGGGAGCGGCCCTTAGCTCCGGAGAGCATCGTACCTTCGTCTTTAGCGTCTCTTATCGTCTACATCTTAGCAAAAAGCTTTTCTACTATGTCTGGGTAGGAAAAACTGTGCCAGCACAGAAAACATCTCCCATCGTGTTCTAGACGTTGCACGATCCCTATACTTAGGCTGATTTTCCTCGCTGGGGACAGGATTAGGTTTCAGCCTAGGGCAAGGATTTTAACAAGGAAGCCCTGAGTTCCAGGCACACTGGAGCTGTGAAAGACATCCAAAAGGGAGTGCAAAAGTGCCACAATATGGCTGCTTTCATGGCTTTTTCCTTAGCAAGAAGCCTAACACCAGGCTGATTTCCCTTCCCAGGGTTACTGTAAGGCTTAGGCCTTGGGCTAGGATTTTTAAAACTAGGAAGCCCTTAGCTCCAGGCACACTGCAGCTGTTCAAGGCATCCCAAGGGGAGTACAAAAGTGCAACAACATAGCAGCTTTCACAGCTTTTTCCTTCGCAACATCCTTATACCTAGGCTGATTTATCTGCCTATTGTTAGGGTTAGGCTTCAGCCTAGGGCTAGGATATTTTTAACTAGGAAGCCCTGAGTTCCAGGCTTACTTCATCTGCCAGAGGCATCCCAAATGGAGTGCAGAAGTTCCACAACATGGCTGCTTTCACGGCTTTTCCCTTAGGAAGAACCCTAATACCCGGCTGATTTACCTTCCTAGGGTTGCTGTTAGGCTTAGGCCTAGGACTTTTAAAACCAGGAAGCCCTGGGCTCCAGGCACACTGCAGCTGCGAAAGGCATCCCAAGGGGAGCGCAAAAGTGACACAACTTGGCTGCCACCACTGATATTTCCATGAGACCATCCCGAACCATAGGCTGATTTTCCTTCCTAGGGTTAAGGTTTGAGTTACGCCTAGTGTAAGGGTTCTATTAACCAGAAAGCCCTGAGTTCCAAGAACACAGCAGCTGCGAAGGACTAGCCAAGAAGAGCGCAAAAGTACCACAACATGCCTGCCTCCACAGCTTTTTCCTTGGGGACATGCCTAATTCCTGGCTGATTTGCCTTTCTCGTCTTAGGGTTGGGGTTCGGCCTAGGGCTAGGACTTTTTTAACTAGGAAGCCCTGAGTTCCAGGCTTACTTCATTTCAACAGGCATCCCAAAGGGAGTGCAAAAGTGCCACAACATGGCTGCTTTCACGGCTTTTCCCTTAGGAAGAACCCTAATACCCGGCTGATTTACCTTCCTAGGGTTACTGTTAGGCTTAGGCCTAGGACTTTTAAAACCAGGAAGCCCTGGGCTCCAAGCACACTGCAGCTGCGAAAGGCATCCCAAGGGGAGCGCAAAAGTGACGCAACTTGGCTGCCACCACTGATATTTCCATGAGACCATCCCGAACCATAGGCTGATTTTCCTTCCTAGGTTTAAGGTTTGATTTACGCCTAGGGTAAGGGTTCTATTAACCAGAAAGCCCTGAGTTCCAAGAACACAGCAGCTGCGAAGGACTTCCCAAGAAGAGCGCAAAAGTACCACAACATGCCTGCCTCCACAGCTTTTTCCTTGGGGACATGCCTAATTCCTGGCTGATTTGCCTATCTCGTCTTAGGGTTGGGGTTCGGCCTAGGGCTAGGATTTTTAAAATCAGGAAGCCCTGAGTTCCAGGCACACTGGAGCTGTGAAAGGCATCCAAAAGGGAGTGCAAAAGTGCCACAACATGGCTGCTTTCATGGCTTTTTCCTTGGCAAGAAGCCTAACACCAGGCTGATTTTCCTTCCCAGGGTTACTGTAAGGCTTAGGTCTAGGGCTAGGATTTTTAAAACTAGGAAGCCCTTAGCTCCAGGCACACTGCAGCTGTTCAAGGCATCCCAAGGGGAGTACAAAACTGCAACAACATGGCAGCTTTCACAGCTTTTTCCTTGGCACCATCCCTATACCTAGGCTGATTTATCTGCCTAGGGTTAGGGTTAGGCTTCAGCCTAGGGCTTGGATATTTTTAACCAGGAATCCCTGAGTTCCAGGCTTACTGCATCTGCCAAAGGCATCCCAAAGGGAGTGCAGAAGTTCCACAACATGGCTGCTTTCACGGCTTTTCCCTTAGGAAGAACCCTAATACCCGGCTGATTTACCTTCCCAGGGTTACTGTTAGGCTTAGGCCTAGGACTTTTAAAACCAGGAAGCCCTGGGCTCCAGGCACTCTGCGGCTGTTAAAGGCATCCCAAGGGGAGCGCAAAAGTGACACAACTTGGCTGCCACCACTGATATTTTTATGAGACCATCCCGAACCATAGGCTGATTTTCCTTCCTAGGGTTAAGGTTTGAGTTACGCCTAGGGTAAGGGTTCTATTAACCAGAAAGCCCTGAGTTCCAAGAACACAGCAGCTGCGAAGGACTAGCCAAGAAGAGCGCAAAAGTACCACAACATGCCTGCCTGCACAGCTTTTTCCTTGGGGACATGCCTAATTCCTGGCTGATTTGCCTTTCTCGTCTTAGGGTTGGGGTCCGGCCTAGGGCTTGGATTTTTTACCTAGGAAGCCCTGAGTTCCAGGCTTACTGCATCTGTCAAAGGCATCCCAAAGGGAGTGCAGAAGTGCCACAACATGGCTGCTTTCACGGCTTTTCCCTTAGGAAGAACCCTAATACCCAGCTGATTATCTTCCTAGGGTTACTGTTAGGCTTAGGCCTAGGACTTTTAAAACCAGGAAGCCCTGGGCTCCAGGCACACTGCTGTTGTGGTGTGTTGTTTAATTTCCCCAATTTTTTCCCCATTTTATGTATGCTCCCCTCAGTTTTCTGTAAAATGGTACCTCCCTCCCCTGGTTTTCCCACCACTGCCTCCACTGACTGCTGGTCTCCTTGGTTACCCCCTTCCCCCTCAACAGTCAATCTTCCTTATTATGTTATCACCCCTACTTCATTCCCCTTATAAGTAAGGTTTTCCTCCTCTCTGGGCCCAGTCAATCACCCCCCACTCCTCCCAAGTTTCCAGAATCTTCTCCTCTCTGGGGGCTGTGGTTGGCTGTGGTCCCGGGGCCCCTCTTTTATGTTGTATTTATTGGTTCGTCTCCTTTGCCAATTATGTTTGTACCCTTCCCCGATTGGCTAGTTGGGCTCCCCTCCTATCTCCACCCCTTGTTTTTAAAACTGTACCTCCCCCCTCATTCCTTGCCACTTGCTGGTTGGCACCCTCCCTACCTGTTCCTGTCACCGAACCTTCAATAAACCGGAGTTAGCCCCCAGCCTGTGGTCACCTCTGCCTTCGTTCCTTCGCGCTTCTGTCCACACCGCGCAGCCAGCTCAGCCCGAGGCCAAGACGCCGAGGGGGGCTGGCAGTACATGCGCCGGGGGTGTCGGCCACCTCCCTCGTAACAGCGGCTAGCCGGACACTCGGGCCAAATACGCCCTCGTGCAGGTTGGCGCCCAATGTGGGGCCTGAGAAGTGGACATCTGGACATCTGACCACGGACCGGACCCCGCGGTGTGGGATTCATAAATTCCATTGGCCGTCAACCTACCCCAAGGTAGTAGCAGGCCCGTTTTAGGGCAGCGTTCCCTGGGGATTGGAGTCGGGACTCCCAAGCACCCTTCGGGACGACTCCTGGAACGAAGACCCCCTCGCCTCGGTTTGTGTTGCCGCCCCAACGAGTTCGGTAAGTCCGGGCCCCTTCTCCCTGGGGACTTTCCGGGCTTCCCCCTTTGCCTTTTTAAACTCTTCCCTAGGGGTACGGGCCCTGCTCTGGGGACCTGCCCCCCACCCTTTTCCCTATTACCCAGAATTGGTTGTTTTAACTTTCCCGTGGGAGCCGGACTCTCCCCGGACGCGGGGGCCGGACCCACCACCCTAATTCCTGGTCCCTCACACCTTTTCCCTGGACTTCGGGGCGGTGGGAGGGCGAAGGCTCGTTGGTCGCGGTTTGTTGTTTTAGTTTGCGTTTTCCCCGGGCGAGAGGGGAGTGTCATCGGTTTCCTTTCCCCCTTTCTAGTAGTAAAATTTTTTGCTGCTAGAAAGGCGCCATGGGTGCAGGCTTGGGAAAGGAACAAAAAGAAGTTTACTATTATGTTAAAGGTTTACTGTTAACTGGTGGGCACAAGGCGCCCAAACCAGAGTTAAAATTGCTAGTTAAGTGGGTCTTTTCGAAGTTCCCCAATGCCTCCTCGGAAATTGTTAAACAGCCACGTTTTTGGACAGCCGTTGTGGCCAAATTGAACGAAACAGTGTAGTCCGGGGAGGCAAAACTGGTTAACGTGGCGTACTGGGCTGGTGTTGTGCTCGCCACTTTCTGCCCAGTAGGGGAGCCGAAGAAAGGGCCCACAAGTTCTGTTTTGTCCCCCCGTTCCCCACGTTCGCTTGCCCTTGTCCCTCATTCCGCTCCCTCATCCCATAGGCAGGAGCCCTCGAGGGGGATTTTAAAGGCCGACAAGAAGCAGGGGGTTCCACCTGCCCCTGCTCCCCCTCGACCTGCTCGGCCTTCCCCTTCGAGGAGCCCTGGCCAGGCTTCTCCTCTTCCCGATCCCTCTGTCCCTACCCCCAAGTCCCCAGTTGTTAAACCCAAAGTTCGGTTCGTTGAAGGTTTTGAAGATGGCTCCCAGGGTGCCCAAAATGGCGCCGGCCACATGGCCGCTCCCGCCAGGGCCCCTTCTCTTCCCCAGAATCCCTTTCTCCCAAATCCCAACCCCTTTTTCCCTCCTGACCAAACCCCGTTTTCAGCTGCCCCTCCCTCATATTCTGCTCCTCCCTCTACTCCCTATATTCCTCCGCCCACGGTTCAACCCTCTATTGATCCCGCCCCTGTCCCTCCCATTCAGTTGGCTCCTCCCTCTGCTCCTCCCATATCTCCTCCCCCAGTCCAGCCCCCCGCAGACCCCTCCCCTGTCACGCCTTCATGTTTGGCTCCGCCCCCATGTTCCACCCAGGGGGCGGAGAGGGGTGGTGTGCCATGCCCGCCCCCTCGTCCCGCCTCGCTGTCAGGCCCCGCCTCAACCTCCTCCACTTCTGGTTCCCACGCCTTCCCTTCCGGTTCCCACGCTTTGTGTTCTGGGGGGGGGGGGGGTGGATGACCGGAGGCCGGGACAGGCGCCCTTGTTGGAAGCCGCCCCGGTTTCATACACCCTAAGCGGAGAGGGGAGTTCTCTGGCGCAGTGGGTGCCTTTAGCACCAGCCAGGATCAAGGAACTGTGCAAGGCGCAGAAGGACTACTCCTGGGAGTCTGAATACTTCCGGGGGTTGCTCCGTGATGCCCTTGCACGGGGAGACCTGGTACCCGCTGACCTTAGGGCTCTCTTCTCCAGCTTAACCGGCCCGATGGAGTTCCGGATTTGGGTGGCGGAGTGGAGGAGGGAGATAGTGGAGGTTCTCCCAAACCTTTGGGGGAGCCCTACCACTTCTCATGACGCGGATGGTCTGATAGTGCAGGAAGAACACCTGTTGGGCGAGGGGCAATGGGCAAATGGGGCAGCCCAGGCTCGGGCTCTTTTCCCCCAACACCTGATGGAGACGGCTCAGGCTGCGGAGCGAGCCTTCTTTAGGCTGGCAGTAGTCACCTCCCAATGGGAGGAGGACGAAGTGCGGCAGGGTGCGCAGGAGCCCTACCTAGCCTTCATTGAACGCCTCTACCGCTTCGTAGAAGCACAGGTGTCTGGGTACCGGGAGAGAGAGTGCATGTTAAGAAAAATGGCATATTATAATGCCAATGTGGAATGCCGAAAGGCAATTCGCACTCTTCCCCGGACCCCCCGGCCCACGGTAGAGGCGATGATGGAGGTGGTAGTGGCTCACGTACCACTCTCTGCGCGCCCACGCCGAAGCTCCGTGGCCTTTGCCGACCTCCCAGAGCCCGAGCCGTTCGACCTGGAGGCTGCCCCCGCTGCTGGGCCACCGACACCAGGGCCCAGCAGAAGAACGACAGACACCCACCCCTGCCATTTGTGTGGCGAGATGGGGCACTGGATGCCCCAGTGTCCCATGAGGGCAGACTATCTTAATTTCAGGAGGCAAAGGGAGAGGGAGAAGTCTGCAAAAAACTAGAACGAGAGCGCAGCCCCTCCCTGCGCGCAGACAAAAATGCGGCGGGCAGAGCAACAACACGCGGGGAGGAGGAAGATAAGGGAGTGTCGCCGCCATGTTTCGTCTTGCCAGACTTTACTCAACTATCGGATGTGACAAATACCTGTGGTGCAGTTCCTGCGCTTAACACCTTGTCCTCTGCTTCCCCTTACAGGCTGCAGCTAACTAGGGATTTTTAAATCCCTAACAGTAACATCCAGCTGGTGTCTGTCGACCTCCATCATCCCGGTCGCTGGAGGAAACTAGGACGTTGCAGGTGGACTGTCATCGGTGACACAAAGCACACGCCGCGAGATGTGCACATTATCCCCGGGCTGGTCACTACCGACCGGGATCGTTTCGCGGTAGGGCTGTACTGTGTCTGACCCCCACTTCTCCTTCCCAAGGGACAGGTCATCGCCCAGGCCATCCCCGTTCCCGACCAAGACCACTGGAGTAGCGGCGCGGAGAGGACATCGCCTCCGTCGGTGGCCTGGGCACAGCTCGTAGGGAGGGAGAAGCCCCGCCTGACATGTCAGCTTTCGTTGGGCGGGGATCGTAAGGTCATCAGGGGTCTCTTGGACACGGGTGCAGATGTGACGATCATTCCCTCTCGGGAGTGGCCGTCGCATTGGGATTTGCAAAGTGCAGCGGGCACGATTTCTGGTGTCGGGGGTCTACAATTGGCCAAACAATCAAGGAGCACTGTACAAATTAAGGGGCCCGACGGGCAATTGGCTTCAGTGCGCCCGTTCGTTTTGGATTACAGCGAGCCTCTCTGAGGGAGAGATCTGCTAGCCCAGTGGGGGGCCAGAATTGACCTGCCAAAGGCTCCCCAGGTTTTTCGGGCAGTGGCCACTGATGAGCGCCGGACTTGGAAGCTGGATTGGCTTTCTGATAGACCAGTACAAGTCCAACAGTGGCCACTTAACAAACAGAAATTGAAGGCGCTCAACGAGCTCGTGCAGGAGCAGCTACTTAAGGGCAATATCGAGGAGTCCATGTCCCCATGGAACTCCCCGGTTTTTGTCATCAAGAAGCCCAATAAAGATAAGTGGCGGCTCCTGACCGACCTCCGCCAAATTAACGATATAATTGTTGACATGGGATCTCTCCAACCAGGGATGCCATCCCCAGCAATGCTCCCCCAAAATTGGAATCTGGCCGTCATTGATATAAAGGATTGTTTCTTCCAAATTCCCCTTCACCCGGACGATGCCCCGCGCTTTGCTTTCACGGTGCCGTCAATCAACCGTGAGTCCCCGGCCAAGCGCTATCATTGGCGGGTATTACCACAGGGAATGAAGAACAGCCCTGTGATCTGCCAATGGTACGTCGCTTCGCTGCTGTCACCTTTACGTACAGCCCTCGGGGATGCCGTCATCATCCATCATTACATGGACGACATCCTCGTGTGTGCGGCCGACCACAGTCTACTTGCCCATGCGCTTGACCTGACAACCAATGCGTTGGTTGCTGCAGGGTTCGAGCTCCAGCAGGATAAGATTCAGCAGATGCCACCTTGGAAGTACCTGGGCCTCGAAATCACAAAGCGGACCATTGTTCCGCAAAAATTGGCTATTCGGACGAAAGTCCAGACCCTAGCGGATGTCCATCAACTGTGTGGGTCTTTAAATTGGGTGAGACCCTGGCTAGGCATCCCCACCGAAGACCTAGCCCCCCTTTTCAATTTGTTGAAAGGGGGAGAGGGGCTTAGTTCCCCTAGGACTCTCACCCCAGAGGCGGGGGTGGCTCTGGAGAAGGTACAAAAGACTATTTCGGCCAGGCAGGCCCATCGGTACCATCCGGGCCTGCCATTCAAATTTATTGTGCTGGGAAAGCTGCCACACCTCCATGGCATAATCCACCAGTGGGACCAAGACCTAAAGGACCAGGGCCTGGGTGACCCCCTCTTAATTATAGAGTGGGTGTTCCTCAGCCACAATAGGTCCAAAAGGATGACACGGCCACAGGAGTTGGTAGCCGAACTGATCCTCAAGGCAAGATCGAGGATCAGGGAGTTGGCAGGGTGTGATTTTTCATGCATACACATCCCAATTAAATTGGAATCGGGCCAATTAAAATTGAAAACCTTCGAAGAATTGCTGCAAACAAATGAATATCTTCAGTTTGCACTTGACAGCTACACTGGGCGCATCGCAGTTGATCGGCCGGCCCACAAATTATTTAATTCGGAGTTCAAATTATCTCTCAAAAAGGTCCAAAGCAGGGAACCATTGGATGCCGTGACAGTTTTTACTGACGCGTCTGGAGCATCCCACAAGTCAGTGATGACTTGGAAGGATCCTCAGACTCAGCAGTGGGAGACCGATGTTGTTGTTGTGGAGGGTTCTCCACAGATTGCTGAGTTGGACGCAGTCGTCAGGGCATTCCAGAGATTCCCAGGACCTTTTAATTTGGTAACAGATTCTGCGTATGTAGCTGGTGTAGTGTCAAGAGCTGAGTGCGCAGTTCTTCAGGAGGTTTCCAACAAAAATTTATTTGATTTACTGAATAGGCTCGTCGAGTTGGTCTCCCACCGCGAGCATCCGTTCTACGTTATGCATATTAGATCACACACAGATCTGCCTGGGTTTATTGCGGAAGGCAACCGTCGTGCCGATTCTTTGGCCGCGGCTGCTGTGACGCAGGGCCCTCTCCCGGATGTGTTCGGCCAGGCTAAGATCAGCCACCAACTCTTCCATCAGAATGCGCCCGGCCTGGTTCGGCAATTCAATCTGACGCAGGACCAGGCCAAGGCGATTGTGGCCACATGTCCCCAATGCCAACGAGATCAAATGCCCACCGTGGTCTCGGGGGCTAATCCCCGAGGCCTGGCGAGCTGTGAGGTGTGGCAGACGGACGTAACACATGTTCCATCTTTTGGCCGGTTGTGTTACGTCCACGTCTCAGTGGATACCTTCTCCGGTGCCATCTACGCTTCTGCCCACGCAGGGGAAAAGGCAGCGGATGTTCAGAAGCATCTGCTTCAGGCATTCGCTGTCTTGGGCATCCCTAGGGCCCTAAAAACCGATAATGGCCCTGCGTATGTTTCTAAGGAACTGCGGAGCTTCCTACAGCAATGGGGAATAGTCCATAAGACCGGCATCCCCTATTCCCCGACAGGCCAAGCCATGGTGGAAAGGGCCCACCAGAGCCTTAAGAAGACCCTGTCCCGACAACAACCGGCGATGAAGGTGGAGACCCCCCACATCCGGCTGTCGAGAGCATTGTATACCCTAAACTTCCTTAATTGCTCTTTCGACAGCCAAAATCCTCCAGTGGTTCGGCACTTCGGCAGCCACCAGCAGCTGCAGCCCAAAGTCAGGCCTCCGGTTCTAGTTAAGGATCCGGAGACCTGGCGGACGGAGGGCCCCTTCGACTTGGTGACCTGGGGGAGGGGATACGCTTGTGTGTCTACCCCCTCAGGTCCCAAGTGGGTTCCATCCAAGTGGGTAAGGCCCTTCGTCCCGAAGCAGGGGACAAAAGCGGGAACTGTACCGCAAGTTCGGCAGGCGTGTTGGCGGCGACGGAGGAGACCCCACCATCTGTCATCTGCTCCTCCAAATCTCCCCTCCGTGGAGGAAGAGCCTTCCCCTCCGGCCTCTCCTCCACCGTTGGACCTCCTCCTCCATGTTTCCACCTGTTCTCCCCCTCTCCCTGATTTATCCCCTCGTATGTTTTATTTAAGTTGGCTTTTCGGGGAGGAACCATATTTATAGTTTTGATATACTCTCACCTTTCTTTGTCGTTTCAGTTCCATCTCCCTAATGGCCCCCGCTTGGTCACCGCTGGCCCCAAGCCCTGGAGTGCTGATCATCTTTATAACCACCTACTGGCTCCTGACACCATCCGTGGAGCCGTGGGTCGTCCCCCAGCCCAAGGTCAACGTCTGGCGTGCCTTGGCTCAATCACTTGGACAAGATAGTATTTGCCTGGACACCGGCGCAGCAGAGGACCCGATGTCGTCTTGCCTTGTGGGGATCCCATTCTCTCCAGGCGAGTTCCCTCCCACCTTCCAACGTTCCTTTTACCCGATTTTGGCCAGGAGCCTCACTATCCTCCCAAGTTTTGACGCCTCAAATGCCTGGAGAGACGGAGTGTTCAGGCTGGCTCCTGCAACCTCCGAGCCCACTGAATTACACCTGCTCGGCTCCGCCAATGCCTCTGTTTGTTTTCAGTTTGATTATGGTATCACCCCCGTAGAGAAGGGCAGTGAGGTGGTCCTCCAGACTAAAAAGGAATACCAGGCCAGGCAGTGGTGTCAGGCGGTTCTGAAAATCCTTGGCCCCACCACTACTGGCCGGACCCCTTACTCCCTTCCTCGGGGTGTGTTCTTAATTTGCGGAGACTGAGCGTGGGCAGGCATCCCCTCTGGCCTGGTCGGAGGGCCATGTACTTTTGGCCGGCTGACGCTGTTTACCCCTAACCTGACCCAAATTGCTAATTGGAAAAGAAATAATGTCACAGATGAATTGGGCAGAGCCAAAAGAGATCTTAAGGATCTCACAGAGGATTGTGACGACAAAATTACTCATTGGTCACATTCAAAGTCCATCGCCTTTACCATTTTATTGCCTTGGGTATCGGTGGCGAAGGCTCTAGGTGAATTGGGCCGCCTAGAGTGTTGGGTGGCTAAACAAGCCAACTTTACTTCAGCCGCGCTCTACGACCTCCTTACAGACGAGGAAATTACGAGGAAGGCGACACTCCAGAACAGGGCAGCGATACATTTTCTATTGCTGCTCCACCACCATCACTGTGAGGAGTTTGAGGGCCTCTGCTGCTTGAACTTGTCCACCCGAGCCGAGGACGCCAGACAATCCATACGCAAGCTGCAAGACCTTGTCCATAAAGTCCAGCAAGAGACATCAGACTGGCTGGGGGACCTTTTCAAGGGTTGGGGCCTGAGCGGGTGGGCCACATCTATTTTAGAATCTGTTATTAAGGTTGTTTTGAGTTTGGTTGCTTTTTCAGTTTTCATCATGGTGATCCGCGGTCTGGTCCAAAGACTGATATCAAAAGCCACTTCGCCCAGTGTCAACCATGCCACAATGCCCGCAGAGGAGCACATCGAGCTGGGGGACCTCTCCTCGGAGGCCGAAGAAGCTGCGGATGAGGAGGGGTCAATCGTGCCGCCCGCTGACCACCAATGGGCGGACGAGCCCCAGCTCGAAGAAAGCGAAGATTGGCCGGACCAGCCGCGGGTCCTCGACGTTTAAGTTTATATGGACTCTTTTGTTCCTTTTCTTTATTTGTTAAGAAACGGGGAGATGTTGTGGTGTGTTGTTTAATTTCCCCAATTATTTCCCCATTTTATGTATTCTCCCCTCAGTTTTCTGTAAAATGGTTCCTCCCTCCCCTGGTTTTCCCGCCACTGCCTCCCCTGACTGCTGGTCTCCTTGGTTACCCCCTTCCCCCTCAACAGTCAATCTTCCTTATTATGTAATCACCCCTCCTTCATTCCCCTTATAAGTAAGGTTTTCCTCCTCTCTGGGCCCAGTCAATCACCCCCCACTCCTCACAAGTTTCCAGAATCTTCTCTCTGGGGGCTGTGGTTGGCTGTGGTCCCGGGGCCCCTCCTTTATGTTGTATTTATTGGTTCGTCTCCTTTGCCAATTATGTTTGTACCCTTCCCCGATTGGCTAGTTGGGCTCCCCTCCTATCTCCACCCCTTGTTTTTAAAACTGTACCTCCCCCCTCATTCCTTGCCACTTGCTGGTTGGCACCCTCCCTACCTGTTCCTGTCACCGAACCTTCAATAAACCCAGCCTGTGGTCACCTCTGCCTTTGTTCCTTCGCGCTTCTGTCCACACGGCGCAGCCAGCTCAGCCCGAGGCCAAGACGCCGAGGGGGGGTGGCAGTACATGCGCCGGGGGTGTCGGCCACCTCCCTCGTAACAGCGGCTAGCCGGACACTCGGGCCAAATACGCCCTCGCGCACACATCAGCTGCGAAAGGCATCCCAAGGGGAGCGCAAAAGTGACACAACTTGGCTGCCACCACTGATATTTCCATGAGACCATCCCGAACCATAGGCTGATTTTCCTTCCTAGGTTTAAGGTTTGAGATACGCCTAGGGTAAGGGTTCTATTAACCAGAAAGCCCTGAGTTCCAAGAACACAGCAGCTGCGAAGGACTTCCCAAGAAGAGCGCAAAAGTACCACAACATGCCTGCCTCCACAGCTTTTTCCTTGGCAAGAAGCCTAACACCAGGCTGATTTCCCTTCCCAGGGTTACTGTAAGGCTTAGGTCTAGGGCTAGGATTTTTAAAACTATGAAGCCCTTAGCTCCAGGCACACTGCAGCTGTTCAAGGCATCCCAAGGGGAGTACAAAAGTGCAACAACATGGCAGCTTTCACAGCTTTTTCCTTGGCACCATCCCTATACCTAGGCTGATTTATCTGCCTAGGGTTAGGGTTAGGCTTCAGCCTAGGGCTTGGAGTTTTTAACCAGGAAGCCCTGAGTTCCAGGCTTACTGCATCTGCCAAAGGCATCCCAAAGGGTGTGCAAAAGTGCCACAACATGGCTGCTTTCACGGCTTTTCCCTTAGGAAGAACCCTAATACCCGGCTGATTTACCTTCCTAGGGTTACTGTTAGGCTTAGGCCTAGGACTTTTAAAACCAGGAAGCCCTGGGCTCCAGGCACACTGCAGCTGCGAAAGGCATCCCAAGGGGAGCGCAAAAGTGACACCACTTGGCTGCCACCACTGATATTTCCATGAGACCATCCCGAACCATAGGCTGATTTGCCTTCCTAGGGTTAAGGTTTGAGTTACGCCTAGGGTAAGGGTTCTATTAACCAGAAAGCCCTGAGTTCCAAGAACACAGCAGCTGCGAAGGACTAGCCAAGAAGAGCGCAAAAGTACCACAACATGCCTGCCTCCACAGCTTTTTCCTTGGGGACATGCCTAATTCCTGGCTGATTTGCCTTTCTCGTCTTAGGGTTGGGGTTAGGCCTAGGGCTAGGATTTTTAAAATCAGGAAGCCCTGAGTTCCAGGCACACTGGAGCTGTGAAAGGCATCGAAAAGGGACTGCAAAAGTGCCACAACATGGCTGCGTTCATGGCTTTTTCCTTGGCAAGAAGCCTAACACCAGGCTGATTTCCCTTCCCCGGACTACTGTTAGGCTTAGGCCTAGGGCTAGGATTTTTAAAACTAGGAAGCCCTTAGCTCCAGGTACACTGCAGCTGTTCAAGGCATCCCAAGGGGAGTACAAAAGTGCAACAACATGGCAGCTTTCACAGCTTTTTCCTTGGCACCATCCCTATACCTAGGCTGATTTATCTGCCTAGGGTTAGGGTTAGGCTTCAGCCTAGGGCTTAGAATTTTTTAACCAGGAAGCCCTGAGTTCCAGGCTTACTGCATCTGCCAAAGGCATCCCAAAGGGAGTGCAGTAGTGCCACAACATGGCTGCTTTCACGGCTTTTCCCTTAGGAAGAACCCTAATACCCGGCTGATTTACCTTCCTAGGGTTACTGTTAGGCTTAGGCCTAGGACTTTTAAAACCAGGAAGCCCTGGGCTCCAGGCACACTGCAGCTGCGAAAGGCATCCCAAGGGGAGCGCAAAAGTGACACAACTTGGCTGCCACCACTGATATTTCCATGAGACCATCCCGAACCATAGGCTGATTTTCCTTCCTAGGGTTAAGGTTTGAGTTACGCCTAGGGTAAGGGTTCTATTAACCAGAAAGCCCTGAGTTCCAAGAACACAGCAGCTGCGAAGGACTAGCCAAGAAGAGCGCAAAAGTACCACAACATGCCTGCCTCCACAGCTTTTTCCTTGGGGACATGCCTAATTCCTGGCTGATTTGCCTTTCTCGTCTTAGGGTTGGGGTTCGGCCTAGGGCTAGGATTTTTAAAATCAGGAAGCCCTGAGTTCCAGGCACACTGGAGCTGTGAAAGGCATCCAAAAGGGAGTGCAAAAGTGCCACAACATGGCTGCTTTCATGGCTTTTTCCTTGGCAAGAAGCCTAACACCAGGCTGATTTCCCTTCCCCGGGTTACTGTAAGGCTTAGGCCTAGGGCTAGGATTTTTAAAACTAGGAAGCCCTTAGCTCCAGGCACACTGCAGCTGTTCAAGGCATCCCAAGGGGAGTACAAAAGTGCAACAACATGGCAGCTTTCACAGCTTTTTCCTTGGCACCATCCCTATACCTAGGCTGATTTATCTGCCTAGGATTAGGGTTAGGCTTCAGCCTAGGGCTTAGAATTTTTTAACCAGGAAGCCCTGAGTTCCAGGCTTACTGCATCTGCCAAAGGCATCCCAAAGGGAGTGCAGTAGTGCCACAACATGGCTGCTTTCACGGCTTTTCCCTTAGGAAGAACCCTAATACGTGGCTGATTTACCTTCCTAGGGTTACTGTTAGGCTTAGGCCTAGGACTTTTAAAACCAGGAAGCCCTGGGCTCCAGACACACTGCAGCTGCGAAAGGCATCCCAAGGGGAGCGCAAAAGTGACACAACTTGGCTGCCACCACTGATATTTCCATGAGACCATCCCGAACCATAGGCTGATTTTCCTTCCTAGGGTTAAGGTTTGAGTTACGCCTAGGGTAAGGGTTCTATTAACCAGAAAGCCCTGAGTTCCAAGAACACAGCAGCTGCGAAGGACTAGCCAAGAAGAGCGCAATAGTACCACAACATGCCTGCCTCCACAGCTTTTTCCTTGGGGACATGCCTAATTCCTGGCTGATTTGCCTTTCTCGTCTTAGGGTTGGGGTTCGGCCTAGGGCTAGGATTTTTAAAATCAGGAAGCCCTGAGTTCCAGGCACACTGGAGCTGTGAAAGGCATCCCAAAGGGAGTGCAAAAGTGCCAACACATGGCTGCTTTCATGGCTTTTTCCTTGGCAAGAAGCCTAACACCAGGCTGATTTCCCTTCCCAGGGTTACTGTTAGGCTTAGGCCTAGGGCTAGGATTTTTAAAACTAGGAAGCCCTTAGCTCCAGGCACACTGCAGCTGTTCAAGGCATCCCAAGGGGAGTACAAAAGTGCAACAACATGGCAGCTTTCACAGCTTTTTCCTTGGCACCATCCCTAGACCTAGGCTGATTTATCTGCCTAGGGTTAGGGTTAGGCTTAAGCCTAGGGCTTAGAATTTTTTAACCAGACAGCCCTGAGTTCCAGGCTTACTGCATCTGCCAAAGGCATCCCAAAGGGAGTGCAGAAGTGCCACAACATGGCTGCTTTCACGGCTTTTCCCTTAGGAAGAACCCTAATACGCGGCTGATTTACCTTCCTAGGGTTACTGTTAGGCTAAGGCCTAGGACTTTAAACCAGGAAGCCCTGGGCTCCAGGCACACTGCAGCTGCGAAAGGCATCCCAAGGGGAGCGCAAAAGTGACACAACTTGGCTGCCACCACTGATATTTCCATGAGACCATCCCGAACCATAGGCTGATTTTCCTTCCTAGGGTTAAGGTTTGAGTTACGCCTAGGGTAAGGGTTCTATTAACCAGAAAGCCCTGAGTTCCAAGAACACAGCAGCTGCGAAGGACTTCCCAAGAAGAGCGCAAAAGTACCACAACATTCCTGCCTCCACAGCTTTTTCCTTGGGGACATGCCTAATTCCTGGCTGATTTGCCTTTCTCGTCTTAGGGTTGGGGTTCGGACTAGGGCTAGGACTTTTTTAACTAGGAAGCCCTGAGTTCCAGGCTTACTTCATCTGCCAAAGGAATCCCAAAGGGAGTGCAAAAGTGCCACAACATGGCTGCTTTCACGGCTTTTCCCTTAGGAAGAACCCTAATACGCGGCTGATTTACCTTCCTAGGGTTACTGTTAGGCTTAGGCCTAGGACTTTTAAAACCAGGAAGCCCTGGGCTCCAGGCACACTGCAGCTGCGAAAGGCATCCCAAGGGGAGCGCAAAAGTGACACAACTTGGCTGCCACCACTGATATTTCCATGAGACCATCCCGAACCATAGGCTGATTTGCCTTCCTAGGGTTAAGGTTTGAGTTACGCCTAGGGTAAGGGTTCTATTAACCAGAAAGCCCTGAGTTCCAAGAACACAGCAGCTGCGAAGGACTTCCCAAGAAGAGCGCAAAAGTACCACAACATGCCTGCCTCCACAGCTTTTTCCTTGGGGACATGCCTAATTCCTGGCTGATTTTCCTTTCTCGTCTTAGGGTTGGGGTTCGGCCTAGGGCTAGGATTTTTTTTACTAGGAAGCCCTGAGTTCCAGGCTTAATTCATCTGCCAAAGGCATCCCAAAGGGAGTGCAGAAGTGCCACAACATGGCTGCTTTCACGGCTTTTTCCTTGGCAAGAAGCCTAACACCAGGCTGATTTCCCTTCCCAGGATTACTGTAAGGCTTTGGCCTAGGGTTAGGATTTTTAAAACTAGGAAGCCCTTAGCTCCAGGCACACTGCAGCTGTTCAAGGCATCCCAAGGGGAGTACAAAAGTGCAACAACATGGCAGCTTTCACAGCTTTTTCCTTGGCACCATCCCTATACCTAGGCTGATTTATCTGCCTAGGGTTAGGGTTAGGCTTCAGCCTAGGGCTTGGAGTTTTTTAACCAGGAAGCCCTGAGTTCCAGGCTTACTGCATCTGCCAAAGGCATCCCTAAGGGAGTGCAAAAGTGCCACAACATGGCTGCTTTCACGGCTTTTCCCTTAGGAAGAACCCTAATACCCGGCTGATTTACCTTCCTAGGGTGACTGTTAGGCTTAGGCCTAGGACTTTTAAAACCAGGAAGCCCTGGGCTCCAGACACACTGCAGCTGCGAAAGGCATCCCAAGGGGAGCGCAAAAGTGACACAACTTGGCTGCCACCACTGATATTTCCATGAGACCATCCCGAACCATAGGCTGATTTTCCTTCCTAGGGTTAAGGTTTGAGTTACGCCTAGGGTAAGGGTTCTATTAACCAGAAAGCCCTGAGTTCCAAGAACACAGCAGCTGCGAAGGACTAGCCAAGAAGAGTGCAAAAGTACCACAACATGCCTGCCTCCACAGCTTTTTCCTTGGGGACATGCCTAATTCCTGGCTGATTTGCCTTTCTCGTCTTAGGGTTGGGGTTCGGCCTAGGGCTAGGATTTTTAAAATCAGGAAGCCCTGAGTTCCAGGCACACTGGAGCTGTGAAAGGCCTCCAAAAGGGAGTGCAAAAGTGCCACAACATGGCTGCTTTCATGGCTTTTTCCTTGGCAAGAAGCCTAACACCAGGCTGATTTCCCTTCCCAGGGTTACTGTTAGGCTTAGGCCTAGGGCTAGGATTTTTAAAACTAGGAAGCCCTTAGCTCCAGGCACACTGCAGCTGTTCAAGGCATCCCAAGGGGAGTACAAAAGTGCAACAACATGGCAGCTTTCACAGCTTTTTCCTCGGCACCATCCCTAGACCTAGGCTGATTTATCTGCCTAGGGTTAGGGTTAGGCTTCAGCCTAGGGCTTGGAGTTTTTTAACCAGGAAGCCCTGAGTTCCAGGCTTACTGCATCTGCCAAAGGCATCCCTAAGGGAGTGCAAAAGTGCCACAACATGGCTGCTTTCACGGCTTTTCCCTTAGGAAGAACCCTAATACCCGGCTGATTTACCTTCCTAGGGTGACTGTTAGGCTTAGGCCTAGGACTTTTAAAACCAGGAAGCCCTGGGCTCCAGGCACACTGCAGCTGCGAAAGGCATCCCAAGGGGAGCGCAAAAGTGCAACAACATGGCAGCTTTCACACCTTTTCCTTGGCACCATCCCTATACCAAGGCTGATTTATCTGCCTAGGGTTAGGGTTAGGCTTCAGCCTACGGCTTGGAGTTTTTTAACCAGGAAACCCTGAGTTCCAGGCTTACTGCATCTGCCAAAGGCATTCCAAATGGAGTGCAAAAGTACCACAACATTCCTGCCTCCACAGCTTTTTCCTTGGGGACATGCCGAATTCCTGGCTGATTTGCCTTTCTCGTCTTAGGGTCGGGGTTCGGCCTAGGGCTAAGACTTTTTTAACTAGGAAGCCTTGAGTTCGAGGCTTACTTCATCTGCCAAATGAATCCCAAAGGGAGTGCAGAAGTGCCACAACATGGCTGCTTTCACGGCTTTTCCCTTAGGAAGAACCCTAATACCCGGCTATTTTACCTTCCCAGGGTTACTGTTAGGCTTAGGCCTAGGACTTTTAAAACCAGGAAGCCCTGGGCTCCAGGCACTCTGCAGCTGCGAAAGGCATCCCAAGGGGAGCGCAAAAGTGACACAACTTGGCTGCCACCACTGATATTTCCATGAGACCATCCCGAAGCATAGGCTGATTTGCCTTCCTAGGGTTAAGGTTTGAGTTACGCCTAGGGTAAGGGTTCTATTAACCAGAAAGCCCTGAGTTCCAAGAACACAGCAGCTGCGAAGGACTTCCCAAGAAGAGCGCAAAAGTACCACAACATGCCTGCCTCCACAGCTTTTTCCTTGGGGACATGCCTAATTCCTGGCTGATTTGCCTTTCTCGTCTTAGGGTTGGGGTTCGGCCTAGGGCTAGGATTTTTTAACTAGGGAGCCTTGAGTTCCAGGCACACTGGAGCTGTGAAAGTCCTCCAAAAGGGAGTGCAAAAGTGCCACAACATGGCAGCTTTCAGAGCTTTTTCCTTGGCACCATCCCTATACCAAGGCTGATTTATCTGCCTAGGGTCAGGGTTAGGCTTCAGCCTAGGGCTTGGAGTTTTTTAACCAGGAAACCCTGAGTTCCAGGCTTACTGCATCTGCCAAAGGCATCCCAAAGGGAGTGCAAAAGTACCACAACATGCCTGCCTCCACAGCTTTTTCCTTGGGGACATGCCTAATTCCTGGCTGATTTGCCTTTCTCGTCTTAGGGTTGGGGTTCGGCCTAGGGCTAGGATTTTTAAAATCAGGAAGCCCTGAGTTCCAGGCACACTGGAGCTGTGAAAGGCATCCAAAAGGGAGTGCAAAAGTGCCACAACATGGCTGCTTTCATGGCTTTTTCCTTGGCAAGAAGCCTAACACCAGGCTGATTTCCCTTCCCCGGGTTACTGTAAGGCTTAGGCCTAGGGCTAGGATTTTTAAAACTAGGAAGCCCTTAGCTCCAGGCACACTGCAGCTGTTCAAGGCATCCCAAGGGGAGTACAAAAGTGCAACAACATGGCAGCTTTCACAGCTTTTTCCTTGGCACCATCCCTATACCTAGGCTGATTTATCTGCCTAGGATTAGGGTTAGGCTTCAGCCTAGGGCTTAGAATTTTTTAACCAGGAAGCCCTGAGTTCCAGGCTTACTGCATCTGCCAAAGGCATCCCAAAGGGAGTGCAGTAGTGCCACAACATGGCTGCTTTCACGGCTTTTCCCTTAGGAAGAACCCTAATACGTGGCTGATTTACCTTCCTAGGGTTACTGTTAGGCTTAGGCCTAGGACTTTTAAAACCAGGAAGCCCTGGGCTCCAGACACACTGCAGCTGCGAAAGGCATCCCAAGGGGAGCGCAAAAGTGACACAACTTGGCTGCCACCACTGATATTTCCATGAGACCATCCCGAACCATAGGCTGATTTTCCTTCCTAGGGTTAAGGTTTGAGTTACGCCTAGGGTAAGGGTTCTATTAACCAGAAAGCCCTGAGTTCCAAGAACACAGCAGCTGCGAAGGACTAGCCAAGAAGAGCGCAATAGTACCACAACATGCCTGCCTCCACAGCTTTTTCCTTGGGGACATGCCTAATTCCTGGCTGATTTGCCTTTCTCGTCTTAGGGTTGGGGTTCGGCCTAGGGCTAGGATTTTTAAAATCAGGAAGCCCTGAGTTCCAGGCACACTGGAGCTGTGAAAGGCATCCCAAAGGGAGTGCAAAAGTGCCAACACATGGCTGCTTTCATGGCTTTTTCCTTGGCAAGAAGCCTAACACCAGGCTGATTTCCCTTCCCAGGGTTACTGTTAGGCTTAGGCCTAGGGCTAGGATTTTTAAAACTAGGAAGCCCTTAGCTCCAGGCACACTGCAGCTGTTCAAGGCATCCCAAGGGGAGTACAAAAGTGCAACAACATGGCAGCTTTCACAGCTTTTTCCTTGGCACCATCCCTAGACCTAGGCTGATTTATCTGCCTAGGGTTAGGGTTAGGCTTAAGCCTAGGGCTTAGAATTTTTTAACCAGACAGCCCTGAGTTCCAGGCTTACTGCATCTGCCAAAGGCATCCCAAAGGGAGTGCAGAAGTGCCACAACATGGCTGCTTTCACGGCTTTTCCCTTAGGAAGAACCCTAATACGCGGCTGATTTACCTTCCTAGGGTTACTGTTAGGCTAAGGCCTAGGACTTTAAACCAGGAAGCCCTGGGCTCCAGGCACACTGCAGCTGCGAAAGGCATCCCAAGGGGAGCGCAAAAGTGACACAACTTGGCTGCCACCACTGATATTTCCATGAGACCATCCCGAACCATAGGCTGATTTTCCTTCCTAGGGTTAAGGTTTGAGTTACGCCTAGGGTAAGGGTTCTATTAACCAGAAAGCCCTGAGTTCCAAGAACACAGCAGCTGCGAAGGACTTCCCAAGAAGAGCGCAAAAGTACCACAACATTCCTGCCTCCACAGCTTTTTCCTTGGGGACATGCCTAATTCCTGGCTGATTTGCCTTTCTCGTCTTAGGGTTGGGGTTCGGACTAGGGCTAGGACTTTTTTAACTAGGAAGCCCTGAGTTCCAGGCTTACTTCATCTGCCAAAGGAATCCCAAAGGGAGTGCAAAAGTGCCACAACATGGCTGCTTTCACGGCTTTTCCCTTAGGAAGAACCCTAATACGCGGCTGATTTACCTTCCTAGGGTTACTGTTAGGCTTAGGCCTAGGACTTTTAAAACCAGGAAGCCCTGGGCTCCAGGCACACTGCAGCTGCGAAAGGCATCCCAAGGGGAGCGCAAAAGTGACACAACTTGGCTGCCACCACTGATATTTCCATGAGACCATCCCGAACCATAGGCTGATTTGCCTTCCTAGGGTTAAGGTTTGAGTTACGCCTAGGGTAAGGGTTCTATTAACCAGAAAGCCCTGAGTTCCAAGAACACAGCAGCTGCGAAGGACTTCCCAAGAAGAGCGCAAAAGTACCACAACATGCCTGCCTCCACAGCTTTTTCCTTGGGGACATGCCTAATTCCTGGCTGATTTTCCTTTCTCGTCTTAGGGTTGGGGTTCGGCCTAGGGCTAGGATTTTTTTTACTAGGAAGCCCTGAGTTCCAGGCTTAATTCATCTGCCAAAGGCATCCCAAAGGGAGTGCAGAAGTGCCACAACATGGCTGCTTTCACGGCTTTTTCCTTGGCAAGAAGCCTAACACCAGGCTGATTTCCCTTCCCAGGATTACTGTAAGGCTTTGGCCTAGGGTTAGGATTTTTAAAACTAGGAAGCCCTTAGCTCCAGGCACACTGCAGCTGTTCAAGGCATCCCAAGGGGAGTACAAAAGTGCAACAACATGGCAGCTTTCACAGCTTTTTCCTTGGCACCATCCCTATACCTAGGCTGATTTATCTGCCTAGGGTTAGGGTTAGGCTTCAGCCTAGGGCTTGGAGTTTTTTAACCAGGAAGCCCTGAGTTCCAGGCTTACTGCATCTGCCAAAGGCATCCCTAAGGGAGTGCAAAAGTGCCACAACATGGCTGCTTTCACGGCTTTTCCCTTAGGAAGAACCCTAATACCCGGCTGATTTACCTTCCTAGGGTGACTGTTAGGCTTAGGCCTAGGACTTTTAAAACCAGGAAGCCCTGGGCTCCAGACACACTGCAGCTGCGAAAGGCATCCCAAGGGGAGCGCAAAAGTGACACAACTTGGCTGCCACCACTGATATTTCCATGAGACCATCCCGAACCATAGGCTGATTTTCCTTCCTAGGGTTAAGGTTTGAGTTACGCCTAGGGTAAGGGTTCTATTAACCAGAAAGCCCTGAGTTCCAAGAACACAGCAGCTGCGAAGGACTAGCCAAGAAGAGTGCAAAAGTACCACAACATGCCTGCCTCCACAGCTTTTTCCTTGGGGACATGCCTAATTCCTGGCTGATTTGCCTTTCTCGTCTTAGGGTTGGGGTTCGGCCTAGGGCTAGGATTTTTAAAATCAGGAAGCCCTGAGTTCCAGGCACACTGGAGCTGTGAAAGGCCTCCAAAAGGGAGTGCAAAAGTGCCACAACATGGCTGCTTTCATGGCTTTTTCCTTGGCAAGAAGCCTAACACCAGGCTGATTTCCCTTCCCAGGGTTACTGTTAGGCTTAGGCCTAGGGCTAGGATTTTTAAAACTAGGAAGCCCTTAGCTCCAGGCACACTGCAGCTGTTCAAGGCATCCCAAGGGGAGTACAAAAGTGCAACAACATGGCAGCTTTCACAGCTTTTTCCTCGGCACCATCCCTAGACCTAGGCTGATTTATCTGCCTAGGGTTAGGGTTAGGCTTCAGCCTAGGGCTTGGAGTTTTTTAACCAGGAAGCCCTGAGTTCCAGGCTTACTGCATCTGCCAAAGGCATCCCTAAGGGAGTGCAAAAGTGCCACAACATGGCTGCTTTCACGGCTTTTCCCTTAGGAAGAACCCTAATACCCGGCTGATTTACCTTCCTAGGGTGACTGTTAGGCTTAGGCCTAGGACTTTTAAAACCAGGAAGCCCTGGGCTCCAGGCACACTGCAGCTGCGAAAGGCATCCCAAGGGGAGCGCAAAAGTGACGCAACTTGGCTGCCACCACTGATATTTCCATGAGACCATCCCGAATCATAGGCTGATTTTCCTTCCTAGGGTTAAGGTTTGAGTTACGCCTAGGGTAAGGGTTCTATTAACCAGAAAGCCCTGAGTTCCAAGAACACAGCAGCTGCGAAGGACTAGCCAAGAAGAGCGCAAAAGTACCACAACATGCCTGCCTCCACAGCTTTTTCCTTGGGGACATGCCTAATTCCTGGCTGATTTGCCTTTCTCGTCTTAGGGTTGGGGTTCGGCCTAGGGCTAGGATTTTTAAAATCAGGAAGCCCTGAGTTCCAGGCACACTGGAGCTGTGAAAGGCATCCAAAAGGGAGTGCAAAAGTGCCACAACATGGCTGCTTTCATGGCTTTTTCCTTGGCAAGAAGCCTAACACCAGGCTGATTTCCCTTCCCAGGGTTACTGTTAGGCTTAGGCCTAGGGCTAGGATTTTTAAAACTAGGAAGCCCTTAGCTCCAGGCACACTGCAGCTGTTCAAGGCATCCCAAGGGGAGTACAAAAGTGCAACAACATGGCAGCTTTCACACCTTTTCCTTGGCACCATCCCTATACCAAGGCTGATTTATCTGCCTAGGGTTAGGGTTAGGCTTCAGCCTACGGCTTGGAGTTTTTTAACCAGGAAACCCTGAGTTCCAGGCTTACTGCATCTGCCAAAGGCATCCCAAATGGAGTGCAAAAGTACCACAACATTCCTGCCTCCACAGCTTTTTCCTTGGGGACATGCCGAATTCCTGGCTGATTTGCCTTTCTCGTCTTAGGGTCGGGGTTCGGCCTAGGGCTAAGACTTTTTTAACTAGGAAGCCTTGAGTTCGAGGCTTACTTCATCTGCCAAATGAATCCCAAAGGGAGTGCAGAAGTGCCACAACATGGCTGCTTTCACGGCTTTTCCCTTAGGAAGAACCCTAATACCCGGCTATTTTACCTTCCCAGGGTTACTGTTAGGCTTAGGCCTAGGACTTTTAAAACCAGGAAGCCCTGGGCTCCAGGCACTCTGCAGCTGCGAAAGGCATCCCAAGGGGAGCGCAAAAGTGACACAACTTGGCTGCCACCACTGATATTTCCATGAGACCATCCCGAAGCATAGGCTGATTTGCCTTCCTAGGGTTAAGGTTTGAGTTACGCCTAGGGTAAGGGTTCTATTAACCAGAAAGCCCTGAGTTCCAAGAACACAGCAGCTGCGAAGGACTTCCCAAGAAGAGCGCAAAAGTACCACAACATTCCTGCCTCCACAGCTTTTTCCTTGGGGACATGCCTAATTCCTGGCTGATTTGCCTTTCTCGTCTTAGGGTTGGGGTTCGGCCTAGGGCTAGGATTTTTTAACTAGGGAGCCTTGAGTTCCAGGCACACTGGAGCTGTGAAAGTCCTCCAAAAGGGAGTGCAAAAGTGCCACAACATGGCAGCTTTCAGAGCTTTTTCCTTGGCACCATCCCTATACCAAGGCTGATTTATCTGCCTAGGGTCAGGGTTAGGCTTCAGCCTAGGGCTTGGAGTTTTTTAACCAGGAAACCCTGAGTTCCAGGCTTACTGCATCTGCCAAAGGCATCCCAAAGGGAGTGCAAAAGTACCACAACATGCCTGCCTCCACAGCTTTTTCCTTGGGGACATGCCTAATTCCTGGCTGATTTGCCTTTCTCGTCTTAGGGTTGGGGTTCGGCCTAGGGCTAGGATTTTTTTAACTAGGAAGCCCTGAGTTCCAGGCTTACTTCATCTGCCAAAGGCATCCCAAAGGGAGTGCAGAAGTGCCACAACATGGCTGCTTTCACGGCTTTTCCCTTAGGAAGAACCCTAATACCCGGCTGATTTACCTTTCTAGGGTTACTGTTAGGCTTAGGCCTGGGACTTTTAAAACCAGGAAGCCCTGGGCTCCGGGCACATGCAGCTGCGAAAGGCATCCCAAGAGGGCCGCAAAAGTGACACAACTTGGCTGCCTCTGCTGCTATTCTCATGAGACCATCCCGAACCATAGGCTGATTTGCCTTCCTAGGGTTAAGGTTTGAGTTACGCCTAGGGTAAGGGTTCTATTAACCAGAAAGCCCTGAGTTCCAAGAACACAGCAGCTGCGAAGGACTTCCCAAGAAGAGCGCAAAAGTACCACAACATGCCTGCCTCCACAGCTTTTTCCTTGGGGACATGCCTAATTCCTGGCTGATTTGCCTTTCTCGTCTTAGGGTTGGGGTTCGGCCTAGGGCTAGGATTTTTTAACTAGGAAGCCCTGAGTTCCAGGCTTAATTCATCTGCCAAAGGCATCCCAAAGGGAGTGCAGAAGTGCCACAACATGGCTGCTTTCACGGCTTTTTCCTTGGCAAGAACACTAACACCAGGCTGATTTCCCTTCCCAGGGTTACTGTTAGGCTTAGGCCTAGGGCTAGGATTTTTAAAACTAGGAAGCCCTTAGCTCCAGGCACACTGCAGCTGTTCAAGGCATCCCAAGGGGAGTACAAAAGTGCAACAACATGGCAGCTTTCACAGCTTTTTCCTCGGCACCATCCCTAGACCTAGGCTGATTTATCTGCCTAGGGTTAGGGTTAGGCTTCAGCCTAGGGCTTGGAGTTTTTTAACCAGGAAGCCCTGAGTTCCAGGCTTACTGCATCTGCCAAAGGCATCCCTAAGGGAGTGCAAAAGTGCCACAACATGGCTGCTTTCACGGCTTTTCCCTTAGGAAGAACCCTAATACCCGGCTGATTTACCTTCCTAGGGTGACTGTTAGGCTTAGGCCTAGGACTTTTAAAACCAGGAAGCCCTGGGCTCCAGGCACACTGCAGCTGCGAAAGGCATCCCAAGGAGGGCGCAAAAGGGACACCACCTTGCTGCCACCACTGATATTTCCATGAGACCATCCCGAACCATAGGCTGATTTTCCTTCCTAGGTTTAAGGTTTGAGTTCCGCCTAGGGTAAGGGTTCTATTAACCAGAAAGCCCTGAGTTCCAAGAACACAGCAGCTGCGAAGGACTAGCCAAGAAGAGTGCAAAAGTACCACAACATGCCTGCCTCCACAGATTTTTCCTTGGGGACATGCCTAATTCCTGGCTGATTTTCCTTTCTCGTCTTAGGGTTGGGATTCGGCCTAGGGCTAGGATTATTTTAACTAGGAAGCCCTGAGTTCCAGGCTTTCTGCATCTGCCAAAGGCATCCCAAAGGGAGTGCAAAAGTGCCACAACATGGCTGCTTTCACGGCTTTTCCCTTAGGAAGAACCCTAATACCCGGCTATTTTACCTTCCTAGGGTTACTGTTAGGCTTAGGCCTAGGACTTTTAAAACCAGTTAGCCCTGGTCTCCAGGCACTCTGCAGCTGCGAAAGGCATCCCAAGGGGAGCGCAAAAGTTAAACAACTAGGCTGCCACCACTGATATTTCCATGAGACCATCCCGAACCATAGGCTGATTTGCCTTCCTAGGGTTAAGGTTTGAGTTACGCCTAGGGTAAGGGTTCTATTAACCAGAAAGCCCTGAGTTCCAAGAACACAGCAGCTGCGAAGGACTTCCCAAGAAGAGTACAAAAGTACCACAACATGCCTACCTCCACAGCTTTTTCCTTGGGGACATGCCTAATTCCTGGCTGATTTGCCTTTCTCGTCTTAGGGTTGGGGTTCGGCCTAGGGCTAGGATTATTTAACTAGGGAGCCTTGAGTTCCAGGCACACTGGAGCTGTGAAAGGCCTCCAAAAGGGAGTGCAAAAGTGCCACAACATGGCTGCTTTCATGGCTTTTTCCTTGGCAAGAAGCCTAACACCAGGCTGATTTCCCTTCCCAGGGTTACTGTTAGGCTTAGGCCTAGGGCTAGGATTTTTAAAACTAGGAAGCCCTTAGCTCCAGGCACACTGCAGCTGTTCAAGGCATCCCAAGGGGAGTACAAAAGTGCAACAACATGGCAGCTTTCACAGCTTTTTCCTTGGCACCATCCCTATACCTAGGCTGATTTATCTGCCTAGGGTTAGGGTTAGGCTTAAGCCTAGGGCTTAGAATTTTTTAACCAGGAAGCCCTGAGTTCCAGGCTTACTGCATCTGCCAAAGGCATCCCAAAGGGAGTGCAGAAGTGCCACAACATGGCTGCTTTCACGGCTTTTCCCTTAGGAAGAACCCTAATACGCGGCTGATTTACCTTCCTAGGGTTACTGTTAGGCTTAGGCCTAGGACTTTTAAAACCAGGAAGCCCTGGGCTCCAGGCACACTGCAGCTGCGAAAGGCATCCCAAGGGGAGCGCAAAAGTGACACAACTTGGCTGCCACCACTGATATTTCCATGAGACCATCCCGAACCATAGGCTGATTTTCCTTCCTAGGGTTTAGTTTTGAGTTACGCCTAGGGTAAGGGTTCTATTAACCAGAAAGCCCTGAGTTCCAAGAACACAGCAGCTGCGAAGGACTTCCCAAGAAGAGCGCAAAAGTACCACAACATTCCTGCCTCCACAGCTTTTTCCTTGGGGACATGCCTAATTCCTGGCTGATTTGCCTTTCTCGTCTTAGGGTTGGGGCTCGGCCTAGGGCTAGGACTTTTTTAACTAGGAAGCCCTGAGTTCCAGGCTTACTTCATCTGCCAAAGGAATCCCAAAGGGAGTGCAGAAGTGCCACAACATGGCTGCTTTCACGGCTTTTCCCTTAGGAAGAACCCTAATACGCGGCTGATTTACCTTCCTAGGGTTACTGTTAGGCTTAGGCCTAGGACTTTTAAAACCAGGAAGCCCTGGGCTCCAGGCACACTGCAGCTGCGAAAGGCATCCCAAGGGGAGCGCAAAAGTGACACAACTTGGCTGCCACCACTGATATTTCCATGAGACCATCCCGAACCATAGGCTGATTTGCCTTCCTAGGGTTAAGGTTTGAGTTACGCCTAGGGTAAGGGTTCTATTAACCAGAAAGCCCTGAGTTCCAAGAACACAGCAGCTGCGAAGGACTTCCCAAGAAGAGCGCAAAAGTACCACAACATGCCTGCCTCCACAGCTTTTTCCTTGGGGACATGCCTAATTCCTGGCTGATTTGCCTTTCTCGTCTTAGGGTTGGGGTTCGGCCTAGGGCTAGGATTTTTTTAACTAGGAAGCCCTGAGTTCCAGGCTTAATTCATCTGCCAAAGGCATCCCAAAGGGAGTGCAGAAGTGCCACAACATGGCTGCTTTCACGGCTTTTTCCTTGGCAAGAAGCCTAACACCAGGCTGATTTCCCTTCCCAGGATTACTGTAAGGCTTTGGCCTAGGGCTAGGATTTTTAAAACTAGGAAGCCCTTAGCTCCAGGCACACTGCAGCTGTTCAAGGAATCCCAAGGGGAGTACAAAAGTGCAACAACATGGCAGCTTTCACAGCTTTTTCCTTGGCACCATCCCTATAACTAGGCTGATTTATCTGCCTAGGATTAGGGTTAGGCTTCAGCCTAGGGCTTGGAGTTTTTTAACCAGGAAGCCCTGAGTTCCAGGCTTACTGCATCTGCCAAAGGCATCCCTAAGGGAGTGCAAAAGTGCCACAACATGGCTGCTTTCACGGCTTTTCCCTTAGGAAGAACCCTAATACCCGGCTGATTTACCTTTCTAGGGTTACTGTTAGGCTTAGGCCTGGGACTTTTAAAACCAGGAAGCCCTGGGCTCCGGGCACATGCAGCTGCGAAAGGCATCCCAAGAGGGCCGCAAAAGTGACGCAACTTGGCTGCCTCTGCTGCTATTCTCATGAGACCATCCCGAACCATAGGCTGATTTTCCTTCCTAGGGTTAAGGTTTGAGTTACGCCTAGGGTAAGGGTTCTATTAACCAGAAAGCCCTGAGTTCCAAGAACACAGCAGCTGCGAAGGACTTCCCAAGAAGAGCGCAAAAGTACCACAACATGCCTGCCTCCACAGCTTTTTCCTTGGGGACATGCCTAATTCCTGGCTGATTTGCCTTTCTCGTCTTAGGGTTGGGGTTCGGCCTAGGGCTAGGATTTTTTAACTAGGAAGCCCTGAGTTCCAGGCTTAATTCATCTGCCAAAGGCATCCCAAAGGGAGTGCAGAAGTGCCACAACATGGCTGCTTTCACGGCTTTTTCCTTGGCAAGAACACTAACACCAGGCTGATTTCCCTTCCCAGGGTTACTGTTAGGCTTAGGCCTAGGGCTAGGATTTTTAAAACTAGGAAGCCCTTAGCTCCAGGCACACTGCAGCTGTTCAAGGCATCCCAAGGGGAGTACAAAAGTGCAACAACATGGCAGCTTTCACAGCTTTTTCCTCGGCACCATCCCTAGACCTAGGCTGATTTATCTGCCTAGGGTTAGGGTTAGGCTTCAGCCTAGGGCTTGGAGTTTTTTAACCAGGAAGCCCTGAGTTCCAGGCTTACTGCATCTGCCAAAGGCATCCCTAAGGGAGTGCAAAAGTGCCACAACATGGCTGCTTTCACGGCTTTTCCCTTAGGAAGAACCCTAATACCCGGCTGATTTACCTTCCTAGGGTGACTGTTAGGCTTAGGCCTAGGACTTTTAAAACCAGGAAGCCCTGGGCTCCAGGCACACTGCAGCTGCGAAAGGCATCCCAAGGAGGGCGCAAAAGGGACACCACCTTGCTGCCACCACTGATATTTCCATGAGACCATCCCGAACCATAGGCTGATTTTCCTTCCTAGGTTTAAGGTTTGAGTTCCGCCTAGGGTAAGGGTTCTATTAACCAGAAAGCCCTGAGTTCCAAGAACACAGCAGCTGCGAAGGACTAGCCAAGAAGAGTGCAAAAGTACCACAACATGCCTGCCTCCACAGATTTTTCCTTGGGGACATGCCTAATTCCTGGCTGATTTTCCTTTCTCGTCTTAGGGTTGGGATTCGGCCTAGGGCTAGGATTATTTTAACTAGGAAGCCCTGAGTTCCAGGCTTTCTGCATCTGCCAAAGGCATCCCAAAGGGAGTGCAAAAGTGCCACAACATGGCTGCTTTCACGGCTTTTCCCTTAGGAAGAACCCTAATACCCGGCTATTTTACCTTCCTAGGGTTACTGTTAGGCTTAGGCCTAGGACTTTTAAAACCAGTTAGCCCTGGTCTCCAGGCACTCTGCAGCTGCGAAAGGCATCCCAAGGGGAGCGCAAAAGTTAAACAACTAGGCTGCCACCACTGATATTTCCATGAGACCATCCCGAACCATAGGCTGATTTGCCTTCCTAGGGTTAAGGTTTGAGTTACGCCTAGGGTAAGGGTTCTATTAACCAGAAAGCCCTGAGTTCCAAGAACACAGCAGCTGCGAAGGACTTCCCAAGAAGAGTACAAAAGTACCACAACATGCCTGCCTCCACAGCTTTTTCCTTGGGGACATGCCTAATTCCTGGCTGATTTGCCTTTCTCGTCTTAGGGTTGGGGTTCGGCCTAGGGCTAGGATTATTTAACTAGGGAGCCTTGAGTTCCAGGCACACTGGAGCTGTGAAAGGCCTCCAAAAGGGAGTGCAAAAGTGCCACAACATGGCTGCTTTCATGGCTTTTTCCTTGGCAAGAAGCCTAACACCAGGCTGATTTCCCTTCCCAGGGTTACTGTTAGGCTTAGGCCTAGGGCTAGGATTTTTAAAACTAGGAAGCCCTTAGCTCCAGGCACACTGCAGCTGTTCAAGGCATCCCAAGGGGAGTACAAAAGTGCAACAACATGGCAGCTTTCACAGCTTTTTCCTCGGCACCATCCCTAGACATAGGCTGATTTATCTGCCTAGGGTTAGGGTTAGGCTTCAGCCTAGGGCTTGGAGTTTTTTAACCAGGAAGCCCTGAGTTCCAGGCTTACTGCATCTGCCAAAGGCATCCCAAAGGGAGTGCAGAAGTGCCACAACATGGCTGCTTTCACGGCTTTTCCCTTAGGAAGAACCCTAATACGCGGCTGATTTACCTTCCTAGGGTTACTGTTAGGCTTAGGCCTAGGACTTTTAAAACCAGGAAGCCCTGGGCTCCAGGCACACTGCAGCTGCGAAAGGCATCCCAAGGGGAGCGCAAAAGTGACACAACTTGGCTGCCACCACTGATATTTCCATGAGACCATCCCGAACCATAGGCTGATTTTCCTTCCTAGGGTTTAGTTTTGAGTTACGCCTAGGGTAAGGGTTCTATTAACCAGAAAGCCCTGAGTTCCAAGAACACAGCAGCTGCGAAGGACTTCCCAAGAAGAGCGCAAAAGTACCACAACATTCCTGCCTCCACAGCTTTTTCCTTGGGGACATGCCTAATTCCTGGCTGATTTGCCTTTCTCGTCTTAGGGTTGGGGCTCGGCCTAGGGCTAGGACTTTTTTAACTAGGAAGCCCTGAGTTCCAGGCTTACTTCATCTGCCAAAGGAATCCCAAAGGGAGTGCAGAAGTGCCACAACATGGCTGCTTTCACGGCTTTTCCCTTAGGAAGAACCCTAATACGCGGCTGATTTACCTTCCTAGGGTTACTGTTAGGCTTAGGCCTAGGACTTTTAAAACCAGGAAGCCCTGGGCTCCAGGCACACTGCAGCTGCGAAAGGCATCCCAAGGGGAGCGCAAAAGTGACACAACTTGGCTGCCACCACTGATATTTCCATGAGACCATCCCGAACCATAGGCTGATTTGCCTTCCTAGGGTTAAGGTTTGAGTTACGCCTAGGGTAAGGGTTCTATTAACCAGAAAGCCCTGAGTTCCAAGAACACAGCAGCTGCGAAGGACTTCCCAAGAAGAGCGCAAAAGTACCACAACATGCCTGCCTCCACAGCTTTTTCCTTGGGGACATGCCTAATTCCTGGCTGATTTGCCTTTCTCGTCTTAGGGTTGGGGTTCGGCCTAGGGCTAGGATTTTTTTAACTAGGAAGCCCTGAGTTCCAGGCTTAATTCATCTGCCAAAGGCATCCCAAAGGGAGTGCAGAAGTGCCACAACATGGCTGCTTTCACGGCTTTTTCCTTGGCAAGAAGCCTAACACCAGGCTGATTTCCCTTCCCAGGATTACTGTAAGGCTTTGGCCTAGGGCTAGGATTTTTAAAACTAGGAAGCCCTTAGCTCCAGGCACACTGCAGCTGTTCAAGGAATCCCAAGGGGAGTACAAAAGTGCAACAACATGGCAGCTTTCACAGCTTTTTCCTTGGCACCATCCCTATAACTAGGCTGATTTATCTGCCTAGGATTAGGGTTAGGCTTCAGCCTAGGGCTTGGAGTTTTTTAACCAGGAAGCCCTGAGTTCCAGGCTTACTGCATCTGCCAAAGGCATCCCTAAGGGAGTGCAAAAGTGCCACAACATGGCTGCTTTCACGGCTTTTCCCTTAGGAAGAACCCTAATACCCGGCTGATTTACCTTCCTTGGGTGACTGTTAGGCTTAGGCCTAGGACTTTTAAAACCAGGAAGCCCTGGGCTCCAGGCACACTGCAGCTGCGAAAGGCATCCCAAGGGGAGCGCAAAAGTGACGCAACTTGGCTGCCACCACTGATATTTCCATGAGACCATCCCGAATCATAGGCTGATTTTCCTCCTAGGGTTAAGGTTTGAGTTACGCCTAGGGTAAGGGTTCTATTAACCAGAAAGCCCTGAGTTCCAAGAACACAGCAGCTGCGAAGGACTAGCCAAGAAGAGCGCAAAAGTACCACAACATGCCTGCCTCCACAGCTTTTTCCTTGGGGACATGCCTAATTCCTGGCTGATTTGCCTTTCTCGTCTTAGGGTTGGGGTTCGGCCTAGGGCTAGGATTTTTAAAATCAGGAAGCCCTGAGTTCCAGGCACACTGGAGCTGTGAAAGGCCTCCAAAAGGGAGTGCAAAAGTGCCAACACATGGCTGCTTTCATGGCTTTTTCCTTGGCAAGAAGCCTAACACCAGGCTGATTTCCCTTCCCAGGGTTACTGTTAGGCTTAGGCCTAGGGCTAGGATTTTTAAAACTAGGAAGCCCTTAGCTCCAGGCACACTGCAGCTGTTCAAGGCATCCCAAGGGGAGTACAAAAGTGCAACAACATGGCAGCTTTCAGAGCTTTTTCCTTGGCACCATCCCTATACCAAGGCTGATTTATCTGCCTAGGGTCAGGGTTAGGCTTCAGCCTAGGGCTTGGAGTTTTTTAACCAGGAAACCCTGAGTTCCAGGCTTACTGCATCTGCCAAAGGCATCCCAAAGGGAGTGCAAAAGTACCACAACATGCCTGCCTCCACAGCTTTTTCCTTGGGGACATGCCTAATTCCTGGCTGATTTGCCTTTCTCGTCTTAGGGTTGGGGTTCGGCCTAGGGCTAGGATTTTTTAACTAGGAAGCCCTGAGTTCCAGGCTTAATTCATCTGCCAAAGGCATCCCAAAGGGAGTGCAGAAGTGCCACAACATGGCTGCTTTCACGGCTTTTTCCTTGGCAAGAACACTAACACCAGGCTGATTTCCCTTCCCAGGGTGACTGTTAGGCTTAGGCCTAGGGCTAGGATTTTTAAAACTAGGAAGCCCTTAGCTCCAGGCACACTGCAGCTGTTCAAGGAATCCCAAGGGGAGTACAAAAGTGCAACAACCTGGCAGCTTTCACAGCTTTTTCCTTGGCACCATCCCTAGACCTAGGCTGATTTATCTGCCTAGGGTTAGGGTTAGGCTTCAGCCTAGGGCATGGAGTTTTTTAACCAGGAAACCCTGAGTTCCAGGCTTACTGCATCTGCCAAAGGCATCCCAAATGGAGTGCAAAAGTACCACAACATGCCTGCCTCCACAGCTTTTTCCTTGGGGACATGCCGAATTCCTGGCTGATTTGCCTTTCTCGTCTTAGGGTCGGGGTTCGGCCTAGGGCTAGGACTTTTTTAACTAGGAAGCCTTGAGTTCGTGGCTTACTTCATCTGCCAAATGAATCCCAAAGGGAGTGCAGAAGTGCCACAACATGGCTGCTTTCACGGCTTTTCCCTTAGGAAGAACCCTAATACCCGGCTATTTTACCTTCCCAGGGTTACTGTTAGGCTTAGGCCTAGGACTTTTAAAACCAGGAAGCCCTGGGCTCCAGGCACTCTGCAGCTGCGAAAGGCATCCCAAGGGGAGCGCAAAAGTGACACAACTTGGCTGCCACCACTGATATTTCCATGAGACCATCCCGAAGCATAGGCTGATTTGCCTTCCTAGGGTTAAGGTTTGAGTTACGCCTAGGGTAAGGGTTCTATTAACCAGAAAGCCCTGAGTTCCAAGAACACAGCAGCTGCGAAGGACTTCCCAAGAAGAGCGCAAAAGTACCACAACATGCCTGCCTCCACAGCTTTTTCCTTGGGGACATGCCTAATTCCTGGCTGATTTGCCTTTCTCGTCTTAGGGTTGGGGTTCGGCCTAGGGCTAGGATTTTTTTAACTAGGGAGCCTTGAGTTCCAGGCACACTGGAGCTGTGAAAGTCCTCCAAAAGGGAGTGCAAAAGTGCCACAACATGGCAGCTTTCAGAGCTTTTTCCTTGGCACCATCCCTATACCAAGGCTGATTTATCTGCCTAGGGTCAGGGTTAGGCTTCAGCCTAGGGCTTGGAGTTTTTTAACCAGGAAACCCTGAGTTCCAGGCTTACTGCATCTGCCAAAGGCATCCCAAAGGGAGTGCAAAAGTACCACAACATGCCTGCCTCCACAGCTTTTTCCTTGGGGACATGCCTAATTCCTGGCTGATTTGCCTTTCTCGTCTTAGGGTTGGGGTTCGGCCTAGGGCTAGGATTTTTTTAACTAGGAAGCCCTGAGTTCCAGGCTTACTTCATCTGCCAAAGGCATCCCAAAGGGAGTGCAGAAGTGCCACAACATGGCTGCTTTCACGGCTTTTTCCTTGGCAAGAAGCCTAACACCAGGCTGATTTCCCTTCCCAGGATTACTGTAAGGCTTTGGCCTAGGGCTAGGATTTTTAAAACTAGGAAGCCCTTAGCTCCAGGCACACTGCAGCTGTTCAAGGAATCCCAAGGGGAGTACAAAAGTGCAACAACATGGCAGCTTTCACAGCTTTTTCCTTGGCACCATCCCTATACCTAGGCTGATTTATCTGCCTAGGATTAGGGTTAGGCTTCAGCCTAGGGCTTGGAGATTTTAACCAGGAAGCCCTGAGTTCCAGGCTTACTGCATCTGCCAAAGGCATCCCTAAGGGAGTGCAAAAGTGCCACAACATGGCTGCTTTCACGGCTTTTCCCTTAGGAAGAACCCTAATACCCGGCTGATTTACCTTCCTAGGGTGACTGTTAGGCTTAGGCCTAGGACTTTTAAAACCAGGAAGCCCTGGGCTCCAGGCGCACTGCAGCTGCGAAAGGCATCCCAAGGGGAGCGCAAAAGTGACACAACTTGGCTGCCACCACTGATATTTCCATGAGACCATCCCGAACCATAGGCTGATTTTCCTTCCTAGGGTTAAGGTTTGAGTTACGCCTAGGGTAAGGGTTCTATTAACCAGAAAGCCCTGAGTTCCAAGAACACAGCAGCTGCGAAGGACTAGCCAAGAAGAGTGCAAAAGTACCACAACATGCCTGCCTCCACAGCTTTTTCCTTGGGGACATGCCTAATTCCTGGCTGATTTGCCTTTCTCGTCTTAGGGTTGGGGTTCGGCCTAGGGATAGGATTTTTAAAATCAGGAAGCCCTGAGTTCCAGGCACACTGGAGCTGTGAAAGGCCTCCAAAAGGGAGTGCAAAAGTGCCAACACATGGCTGCTTTCACGGCTTTTTCCTTGGCAAGAAGCCTAACACCAGGCTGATTTCCCTTCCCAGGGTTACTGTTAGGCTTAGGCCTAGGGCTAGGATTTTTAAAACTAGGAAGCCCTTAGCTCCAGGCACACTGCAGCTGTTCAAGGCATCCCAAGGGGAGTACAAAACTGCAACAACATGGCAGCTTTCACAGCTTTTTCCTTGGCACCATCCCTATACCAAGGCTGATTTATCTGCCTAGGGTTAGGGTTAGGCTTCAGCCTAGGGCTTGGAGTTTTTTAACCAGGAAACCCTGAGTTCCAGGCTTACTGCATCTGCCAAAGGCATCCCAAATGGAGTGCAAAAGTACCACAACATGCCTGCCTCCACAGCTTTTTCCTTGGGGACATGCCGAATTCCTGGCTGATTTGCCTTTCTCGTCTTAGGGTCGGGGTTCGGCCTAGGGCTAGGATTTTTTTAACTAGGAAGCCTTGAGTTCGTGGCGTACTTCATCTGCCAAATGAATCCCAAAGGGAGTGCAGAAGTGCCACAACATGGCTGCTTTCACGGCTTTTCCCTTAGGAAGAACCCTAATACCCGGCTATTTTGCCTTCCCAGTGTTACTGTTAGGCTTAGGCCTAGGACTTTTAAAACCAGGAAGCCCTGGGCTCCAGGCACTCTGCAGCTGCGAAAGGCATCCCAAGGGGAGCGCAAAAGTGACACAACTTGGCTGCCTCTGCTGCTATTCTCATGAGACCATCCCGAACCATAGGCTGATTTTCCTTCCTAGGGTTAAGGTTTGAGTTACGCCTAGGGTAAGGGTTCTATTAACCAGAAAGCCCTGAGTTCCAAGAACACAGCAGCTGCGAAGGACTTCCCAAGAAGAGCGCAAAAGCACCACAACATGCCTGCCTCCACAGCTTTTTCCTTGGGGACATGCCTAATTCCTGGCTGATTTGCCTTTCTCGTCTTAGGGTTGGGGTTCGGCCTAGGGCTAGGATTTTTTTAACTAGGGAGCCTTGAGTTCCAGGCACACTGGAGCTGTGAAAGTCCTCCAAAAGGGAGTGCAAAAGTGCCACAACATGGCAGCTTTCAGAGCTTTTTCCTTGGCACCATCCCTATACCAAGGCTGATTTATCTGCCTAGGGTCAGGGTTAGGCTTCAGCCTAGGGCTTGGAGTTTTTTAACCAGGAAACCCTGAGTTCCAGGCTTACTGCATCTGCCAAAGGCATCCCAAAGGGAGTGCAAAAGTACCACAACATGCCTGCCTCCACAGCTTTTTCCTTGGGGACATGCCTAATTCCTGGCTGATTTGCCTTTCTCGTCTTAGGGTTGGGGTTCGGCCTAGGGCTAGGATTATTTAACTAGGGAGCCTTGAGTTCCAGGCACACTGGAGCTGTGAAAGGCCTCCAAAAGGGAGTGCAAAAGTGCCACAACATGGCTGCTTTCATGGCTTTTTCCTTGGCAAGAAGCCTAACACCAGGCTGATTTCCCTTCCCCCGGTTACCGTTAGCCTTAGGACTAGGGCTAGGATTATTAAAACTAGGAAGCCCTTAGCTCCAGGCACACTGCAGCTGTTCAAGGCATCCCAAGGGGAGTACAAAAGTGCAACAACATGGCAGCTTTCACAGCTTTTTCCTTGGCACCATCCCTAGACCTAGGCTGATTTATCTGCCTAGGGTTAGGGTTAGGCTTCAGCCTAGGGCTTGGAGTTTTTTAACAAGGAAGCCCTGAGTTCCAGGCTTACTGCATCTGCCAAAGGCATCCCAAAGGGAGTGCAAAAGTGCCACAACATGGCTGCTTTCACGGCTTTTCCCTTAGGAAGAACCCTAATACCCCGCTGATTTACCTTCCTAGGGTTACTGTTAGGCTTAGGCCTAGGACTTTTAAAACCAGGAAGCCCTGGGCTCCAGGCACACTGCAGCTGCGAAAGGCATCCCAAGGGGAGCGCAAAAGTGACACAACTTGGCTGCCACCACTGATATTTCCATGAGACCATCCCGAACCATAGGCTGATTTTCCTTCCTAGGGTTAAGGTTTGAGTTACGCCTAGGGTAAGGGTTCTATTAACCAGAAAGCCCTGAGTTCCAAGAACACAGCAGCTGCGAAGGACTAGCCAAGAAGAGCGCAAAAGTACCACAACATGCCTGCCTCCACAGCTTTTTCCTTGGGGACATGCCTAATTCCTGGCTGATTTTCCTTTCTCGTCTTAAGGTTGGGGTTCGGCCTAGGGCTAGGATTTTTTACCTAGGGAGCCCTGAGTTCCAGGCACACTGGAGCTGTGAAAGGCCTCCAAAAGGGAGTGCAAAAGTGCCACAACATGGCTGCTTTCATGGCTTTTTCCTTGGCAAGAACCCTAACACCAGGCTGATTTCCCTTCCCCCGGTTACCGTTTTTCTTAGGCCTAGGGCTAGGATTTTTAAAACTAGGAAGCCCTTAGCTCCAGGCACACTGCATCTGTTCAAGGCATCCCAAGGGGAGTACAAAAGTGCAACAACATGGCAGCTTTCAGAGCTTTTTCCTTGGCACCATCCCTATACCTAGGCTGATTTATCTGCCTAGGGTTAGGGTTAGGCTTCAGCCTAGGGCTTGGAGTTTTTTAACCAGGAAGCCCTGAGTTCCAGGCTTACTGCATCTGCCAAAGGCATCCCAAAGGGAGTGCAAAAGTGCCACAACATGGCTGCTTTCACGGCTTTTCCCTTAGGAAGAACCCTAATACCCGGCTGATTTACCTTCCTAGGGTTACTGTTAGGCTTAGGCCTAGGACTTTTAAAACCAGGAAGCCCTGGGCTCCAGGCACACTGCAGCTGCGAAAGGCATCCCAAGGGGAGCGCAAAAGTGACACAACTTGGCTGCCACCACTGATATTTCCATGAGACCATCCCGAACCATAGGCTGATTTTCCTTCCTAGGTTTAAGGTTTGAGTTCCGCCTAGGGTAAGGGTTCTATTAACCAGAAAGCCCTGAGTTCCAAGAACACAGCAGCTGCGAAGGACTAGCCAAGAAGAGTGCAAAAGTACCACAACATGCCTGCCTCCACAGCTTTTTCCTTGGGGACATGCCTAATTCCTGGCTGATTTTCCTTTCTCGTCTTAGGGTTGGGGTTCGGCCTAGGGCTAGGATTTTTAAAATCAGGAAGCCCTGAGTTCCAGGCTTACTTCATCTGCCAAAGGCATCCCAAAGGGAGTGCAGAAGTGCCACAACATGGCTGCTTTCACGGCTTTTTCCTTGGCAAGAACCCTAACACCAGGCTGATTTCCCTTCCCAGGATTACTGTAAGGCTTAGGTCTAGGGCTAGGATTTTTAAAACTAGGAAGCCTTTAGCTCCAGGCACACTGCAGCTGTTCAAGGCATCCCAAGGGGAGTACAAAAGTGCAACAACATGGCAGCTTTCAGAGCTTTTTCCTTGGCACCATCCCTATACCTAGGCTGATTTATCTGCCTAGGGTTAGGGTTAGGCTTCAGCCTAGGGCTTGGAGTTTTTTAACCAGGAAGCCCTGAGATCCAGGCTTACTGTATCTGCCAAAGGCATCCCAAAGGGAGTGCAAAAGTGCCACAACATGGCTGCTTTCACGGCTTTTCCCTTAGGAAAAACCCTAATAACCGGCTGATTTACCTTCCTAGGGTTACTGTTAGGCTTAGGCCTAGGACTTTTAAAACCAGGAAGCCCTGGGCTCCAGGCACACTGCAGCTGCGAAAGGCATCCCAAGGGGAGCGCAAAAGTGACACAACTTGGCTGCCACCACTGATATTTCCATGAGACCATCCCGAACCATAGGCTGATTTGCCTTCCTAGGGTTAAGGTTTGAGTTACGCCTAGGGTAAGGGTTCTATTAACCAGAAAGCCCTGAGTTCCAAGAACACAGCAGCTGCGAAGGACTAGCCAAGAAGAGCGCAAAAGTACCACAACATGCCTGCCTCCACAGCTTTTTCCTTGGGGACATGCCTAATTCCTGGCTGATTTGCCTTTCTCGTCTTAGGGTTGGGGTTCGGCCTAGGGCTAGGATTATTTAACTAGGGAGCCTTGAGTTCCAGGCACACTGGAGCTGTGAAAGGCCTCCAAAAGGGAGTGCAAAAGTGCCACAACATGGCTGCTTTCATGGCTTTTTCCTTGGCAAGAAGCCTAACACCAGGCTGATTTCCCTTCCCCCGGTTACCGTTAGGCTTAGGACTAGGGCTAGGATTTTTAAAACTAGGAAGCCCTTAGCTCCAGGCACACTGCAGCTGTTCAAGGCATCCCAAGGGGAGTACAAAAGTGCAACAACATGGCAGCTTTCAGAGCTTTTTCCTTGGCACCATCCCTATACCAAGGCTGATTTATCTGCCTAGGGTTAGGGTTAGGCTTCAGCCTAGGGCTTGGATTTTTTAACCAGGAAGCCCTGAGTTCCAGGCTTACTGCATCTGCCAAAGGCATCCCAAAGGGAGTGCAAAAGTGCCACAACATGGCTGCTTTCACGGCTTTTCCCTTAGGAAGAACCCTAATACCCGGCTGATTTACCTTCCTAGGGTTACTGTTAGGCTTAGGCCTAGGACTTTTAAAACCAGGAAGCCCTGGGCTCCAGGCACACTGCAGCTGCGAAAGGCATCCCAAGGGGAGCGCAAAAGTGACACAACTTGGCTGCCACCACTGATATTTCCATGAGACCATCCCGAACCATAGGCTGATTTTCCTTCCTAGGTTTAAGGTTTGAGTTACGCCTAGGGTAAGGGTTCTATTAACCAGAAAGCCCTGAGTTCCAAGAACACAGCAGCTGTGAAGGACTAGCCAAGAAGAGTGCAAAAGTACCACAACATGCCTGCCTCCACAGCTTTTTCCTTGGGGACATGCCTAATTCCTGGCTGATTTGCCTTTCTCGTCTTAGGGTTGGGGTTCGGCCTAGGGATAGGATTTTTAAAATCAGGAAGCCCTGAGTTCCAGGCACACTGGAGCTGTGAAAGGCCTCCAAAAGGGAGTGCAAAAGTGCCAACACATAGCTGCTTTCATGGCTTTTTCCTTGGCAAGAAGCCTAACACCAGGCTGATTTCCCTTCCCAGGGTTACTGTTAGGCTTAGGCCTAGGGCTAGGATTTTTAAAACTAGGAAGCCCTTAGCTCCAGGCACACTGCAGCTGTTCAAGGCATCCCAAGGGGAGTACAAAAGTGCAACAACATGGCAGCTTTCACAGCTTTTTCCTTGGCACCATCCCTATACCTAGGCTGATTTATCTGCCTAGGGTTAGGGTTAGGCTTCAGCCTAGGGCTTGGAGTTTTTTAACCAGGAAACCCTGAGTTCCAGGCTTACTGCATCTGCCAAAGGCATCCCAAATGGAGTGCAAAAGTACCACAACATGCCTGCCTCCACAGCTTTTTCCTTGGGGACATGCCGAATTCCTGGCTGATTTGCCTTTCTCGTCTTAGGGTCGGAGTTCGGACTAGGGCTAGGATTTTTTTAACTAGGAAGCCTTGAGTTCGTGGCTTACTTCATCTGCCAAATGAATCCCAAAGGGAGTGCAGAAGTGCCACAACATGGCTGCTTTCACGGCTTTTCCCTTAGGAAGAACCCTAATACCCGGCTATTTTACCTTCCCAGGGTTACTGTTAGGCTTAGGCCTAGGACTTTTAAAATCAGGAAGCCCTGGGCTCCAGGCACTCTGCAGCTGCGAAAGGCATCCCAAGGGGAGCGCAAAAGTGACACAACTTGGCTGCCACCACTGATATTTCCATGAGACCATCCCGAACCATAGGCTGATTTGCCTTCCTAGGGTTAAGGTTTGAGTTACGCCTAGGGTAAGGGTTCTATTAACCAGAAAGCCCTGAGTTCCAAGAACACAGCAGCTGCGAAGGACTTCCCAAGAAGAGCGCAAAAGTACCACAACATGCCTGCCTCCACAGCTTTTTCCTTGAGGACATGCCTAATTCCTGGCTGATTTGCCTTTCTCGTCTTAGGGTTGGGGTTCGGCCTAGGGCTAGGATTTTTTTACCTAGGGAGCCTTGAGTTCCAGGCACACTGGAGCTGTGAAAGTCCTCCAAAAGGGAGTGCAAAAGTGCCACAACATGGCAGCTTTCAGAGCTTTTTCCTGGGCACCATCCCTATACCAAGGCTGATTTATCTGCCTAGGGTCAGGGTTAGGCTTCAGCCTAGGGCTTGGAGTTTTTAAACCAGGAAACCCTGAGTTCCAGGCTTACTGCATCTGCCAAAGGCATCCCAAAGGGAGTGCAAAAGTACCACAACATGCCTGCCTCCACAGCTTTTTCCTTGGGGACATGCCTAATTCCTGGCTGATTTGCCTTTCGCGTCTTAGGGTCGGGGTTCGGCCTAGGGCTAGGATTTTTTTAACTAGGAAGCCTTGAGTTCCAGGCTTACTTCATCTGCCAAAGGAATCCCAAAGGGAGTGCAGAAGTGCCACAACATGGCTGCTTTCACGGCTTTTCCCTTAGGAAGAACCCTAATACGCGGCTGATTTACCTTCCTAGGGTTACTGTTAGGCTTAGGCCTAGGACTTTTAAAACCAGGAAGCCCTGGGCTCCAGGCACACTGCAGCTGCGAAAGGCATCCCAAGGGGAGCGCAAAAGTGACGCAACTTGGCTGCCACCACTGATATTTCCATGAGACCATCCCGAACCATAGGCTGATTTTCCTTCCTAGGTTTAAGGTTTGAGTTACGCCTAGGGTAAGGGTTCTATTAACCAGAAAGCCCTGAGTTCCAAGAACACAGCAGCTGCGAAGGACTACCCAAGAAGAGTGCAAAAATACCACAACATGCCTGCCTCCACAGCTTTTTCCTTGGGGACATGCCTAATTCCTGGCTGATTTGCCTTTCTCGTCTTAGGGTTGGGGTTCGGCCTAGGGCTAGGATTTTTTTAACTAGGAAGCCCTGAGTTCCAGGCTTAGTTCATCTGCCAAAGGCATCCCAAAGGGAGTGCAGAAGTGCCACAACATGGCTGCTTTCACGGCTTTTCCCTTAGGAAGAACCCTTATACCCGCCTGATTTACCTTCCTAGGGTTACTGTTAGGCTTAGGCCTAGGACTTTTAAAACCAGGAAGCCCTGGGCTCCGGGCACATGCAGCTGCGAAAGGCATCCCAAGAGGGCCGCAAAAGTGACACAACTTGGCTGCCTCTGCTGCTATTCTCATGAGACCATCCCGAACCATAGGCTGATTTTCCTTCCTAGGGTTAAGGTTTGAGTTACGCCTAGGGTAAGGGTTCTATTAACCAGAAAGCCCTGAGTTCCAAGAACACAGCAGCTGCGAAGGACTTCCCAAGAAGAGCGCAAAAGTACCACAACATGCCTGCCTCCACAGCTTTTTCCTTGGGGACATGCCTAATTCCTGGCTGATTTGCCTTTCTCGTCTTAGGGTTGGGGTTCGGCCTAGGGCTAGGATTTTTTAACTAGGAAGCCCTGAGTTCCAGGCTTAATTCATCTGCCAAAGGCATCCCAATGGGAGTGCAGAAGTGCCACAACATGGCTGCTTTCACGGCTTTTTCCTTGGCAAGAACACTAACACCAGGCTGATTTCCCTTCCCAGGGTTACTGTTAGGCTTAGGCCTAGGGCTAGGATTTTTAAAACTAGGAAGCCCTTAGCTCCAGGCACACTGCAGCTGTTCAAGGAATCCCAAGGGGAGTACAAAAGTGCAACAACATGGCAGCTTTCACAGCTTTTTCCTTGGCACCATCCCTAGACCTAGGCTGATTTATCTGCCTAGGGTTAGGGTTAGGCTTCAGCCTAGGGCTTGGAGTTTTTTAACCAGGAAGCCCTGAGTTCCAGGCTTACTGCATCTGCCAAAGGCATCCCTAAGGGAGTGCAAAAGTGCCACAACATGGCTGCTTTCACGGCTTTTCCCTTAGGAAGAACCCTAATACCCGGCTGATTTACCTTCCTAGGGTGACTGTTAGGCTTAGGCCTAGGACTTTTAAAACCAGGAAGCCCTGGGCTCCAGGCACACTGGAGCTGCGAAAGGCATCCCAAGGAGGGCGCAAAAGGGACACCACTTGGCTGCCACCACTGATATTTCCATGAGACCATCCCGAACCATAGGCTGATTTTCCTTCCTAGGTTTAAGGTTTGAGTTCCGCCTAGGGTAAGGGTTCTATTAACCAGAAAGCCCTGAGTTCCAAGAACACAGCAGCTGCGAAGGACTAGCCAAGAAGAGTACAAAAGTACCACAACATGCCTGCCTCCACAGATTTTTCCTTGGGGACATGCCTAATTCCTGGCTGATTTTCCTTTCTCGTCTTAGGGTTGGGATTAGGCCTAGGGCTAGGATTATTTTAACTAGGAAGCCCTGAGTTCCAGGCTTTCTGCATCTGCCAAAGGCATCCCAAAGGGAGTGCAAAAGTGCCACAACATGGCTGCTTTCACGGCTTTTCCCTTAGGAAGAACCCTAATACCCGGCTATTTTACCTTCCTAGGGTTACTGTTAGGCTTAGGCCTAGGACTTTTAAAACCAGTTAGCCCTGGTCTCCAGGCACTCTGCAGCTGCGAAAGGCATCCCAAGGGGAGCGCAAAAGTGAAACAACTTGGCTGCCACCACTGATATTTCCATGAGACCATCCCGAACCATAGGCTGATTTGCCTTCCTAGGGTTAAGGTTTGAGTTACGCCTAGGGTAAGGGTTCTATTAACCAGAAAGCCCTGAGTTCCAAGAACACAGCAGCTGCGAAGGACTTCCCAAGAAGAGCGCAAAAGTACCACAACATGCCTGCCTCCACAGCTTTTTCCTTGGGGACATGCCTAATTCCTGGCTGATTTGCCTTTCTCGTCTTAGGGTTGGGGTTCGGCCTAGGGCTAGGATTATTTAACTAGGGAGCCTTGAGTTCCAGGCACACTGGAGCTGTGAAAGGCCTCCAAAAGGGAGTGCAAAAGTGCCACAACATGGCTGCTTTCATGGCTTTTTCCTTGGCAAGAAGCCTAACACCAGGCTGATTTCCCTTCCCAGGGTTACCGTTAGGCTTAGGACTAGGGCTAGGATTTTTAAAACTAGGAAGCCCTTAGCTCCAGGCACACTGCAGCTGTTCAAGGCATCCCAAGGGGAGTACAAAAGTGCAACAACATGGCAGCTTTCAGAGCTTTTTCCTTGGCACCATCCCTATACCTAGGCTGATTTATCTGCCTAGGGTTAGGGTTAGGGTTCAGCCTAGGGCTTGGATTTTTTAACCAGGAAGCCCTGAGTTCCAGGCTTACTTCATCTGCCAAAGGCATCCCAAAGGGAGTGCAGAAGTGCCACAACATGGCTGCTTTCGCGGCTTTTCCCTTAGGAAGAACCCTAATACCCGGCTGATTTACCTTCCTAGGGTTACTGTTAGGCTTAGGCCTAGGACTTTTAAAACCAGGAAGCCCTGGGCTCCAGGCACACTGCAGCTGCGAAAGGCATCCCAAGGGGAGCGCAAAAGTGACACAACTTGGCTGCCACGACTTATATTTCCATGAGACCATCCCGAACCATAGGCTGATTTTCCTTCCTAGGTTTAAGGTTTGAGTTACGCCTAGGGTAAGGGTTCTATTAACCAGAAAGCCCTGAGTTCCAAGAACACAGCAGCTGCGAAGGACTAGCCAAGAAGAGTGCAAAAGTACCACAACATGCCTGCCTCCACAGCTTGTTCCTTGGGGACATGCCTAAATCCTGGCTGATTTTCCTTTCTCGTCTTAGGGTTGGGGTTCGACCTAGGGCTAGGATTTTTAAAATCAGGAAGCCCTGAGTTCCAGGCTTACTTCATCTGCCAAAGGCATCCCAAAGGGAGTGCAGAAGTGCCACAACATGGCTGCTTTCACGGCTTTTTCCTTGGCAAGAAGCCTAACACCAGGCTGATTTCCCTTCCCAGGATTACTGTAAGGCTTAGGTCTAGGGCTAGGATTTTTAAAACTAGGAAGCCCTTAGCTCCAGGCACACTGCAGCTGTTCAAGGCATCCCAAGGGGAGTACAAAAGTGCAACAACATGGCAGCTTTCACAGCTTTTTCCTTGGCACCATCCCTAGACCTAGGCTGATTTATCTGCCTAGGGTTAGGGTTAGGCTTCAGCCTAGGGCTTGGAGTTTTTTAACCAGGAAGCCCTGAGTTCCAGGCTTACTGCATCTGCCAAAGGCATCCCAAAGGGAGTGCAAAAGTGCCACAACATGGCTGCTTTCACGGCTTTTCCCTTAGGAAGAACCCTAATACACGGCTGATTTACCTTCCTAGGGTTACTGTTAGGCTTAGGCCTAGGACTTTTAAAACCAGGAAGCCCTGGGCTCCAGGCACACTGCAGCTGCGAAAGGCATCCCAAGGGGAGCGCAAAAGTGACACAACTTGGCTGCCACCGCTGATATTTCCATGAGACCATCCCGAACCATAGGCTGATTTTCCTTCCTAGGGTTAAGGTTTGAGTTACGCCTAGGGTAAGGGTTCTATTAACCAGAAAGCCCTGAGTTCCAAGAACACAGCAGCTGCGAAGGACTTCCCAAGAAGAGCGCAAAAGTACCACAACATGCCTGCCTCCACTACTTTTTCCTTGGGGACATGCCTAATTCCTGGCTGATTTTCCTTTCTCGTCTTAGGGTTGGGGTTCGGCCTAGGGCTAGGATTTTTAAAATCAGGAAGCCCTGAGTTCCAGGCTTACTTCATCTGCCAAAGGCATCCCAAAGGGAGTGCAAAAGTGCCACAACATGGCTGCTTTCACGGCTTTTCCCTTAGGAAAAACCTTAATAACCGGCTGATTTACCTTCCTAGAGTTACTGTTAGGCTTAGGCCTAGGACTTTTAAAACCAGGAAGCCCTGGGCTCCAGGCACACTGCAGCTGCGAAAGGCATCCCAAGGGGAGCGCAAAAGTGACACAACTTGGCTGCCACCACTGATATTTCCATGAGACCATCCCGAACCATAGGCTGATTTGCCTTCCTAGGGTTAAGGTTTGAGTTACGCCTAGGGTAAGGGTTCTATTAACCAGAAAGCCCTGAGTTCCAAGAACACAGCAGCTGCGAAGGACTTCCCAAGAAGAGCGCAAAAGTACCACAACATGCCTGCCTCCACAGCTTTTTCCTTGAGGACATGCCTAATTCCTGGCTGATTTGCCTTTCTCGTCTTAGGGTTGGGGTTCGGCCTAGGGCTAGGATTTTTTTACCTAGGGAGCCTTGAGTTCCAGGCACACTGGAGCTGTGAAAGTCCTCCAAAAGGGAGTGCAAAAGTGCCACAACATGGCAGCTTTCAGAGCTTTTTCCTGGGCACCATCCCTATACCAAGGCTGATTTATCTGCCTAGGGTCAGGGTTAGGCTTCAGCCTAGGGCTTGGAGTTTTTAAACCAGGAAACCCTGAGTTCCAGGCTTACTGCATCTGCCAAAGGCATCCCAAAGGGAGTGCAAAAGTACCACAACATGCCTGCCTCCACAGCTTTTTCCTTGGGGACATGCCTAATTCCTGGCTGATTTGCCTTTCGCGTCTTAGGGTCGGGGTTCGGCCTAGGGCTAGGATTTTTTTAACTAGGAAGCCTTGAGTTCCAGGCTTACTTCATCTGCCAAAGGAATCCCAAAGGGAGTGCAGAAGTGCCACAACATGGCTGCTTTCACGGCTTTTCCCTTAGGAAGAACCCTAATACGCGGCTGATTTACCTTCCTAGGGTTACTGTTAGGCTTAGGCCTAGGACTTTTAAAACCAGGAAGCCCTGGGCTCCAGGCACACTGCAGCTGCGAAAGGCATCCCAAGGGGAGCGCAAAAGTGACGCAACTTGGCTGCCACCACTGATATTTCCATGAGACCATCCCGAACCATAGGCTGATTTTCCTTCCTAGGTTTAAGGTTTGAGTTACGCCTAGGGTAAGGGTTCTATTAACCAGAAAGCCCTGAGTTCCAAGAACACAGCAGCTGCGAAGGACTACCCAAGAAGAGTGCAAAAATACCACAACATGCCTGCCTCCACAGCTTTTTCCTTGGGGACATGCCTAATTCCTGGCTGATTTGCCTTTCTCGTCTTAGGGTTGGGGTTCGGCCTAGGGCTAGGATTTTTTTAACTAGGAAGCCCTGAGTTCCAGGCTTAGTTCATCTGCCAAAGGCATCCCAAAGGGAGTGCAGAAGTGCCACAACATGGCTGCTTTCACGGCTTTTCCCTTAGGAAGAACCCTTATACCCGCCTGATTTACCTTCCTAGGGTTACTGTTAGGCTTAGGCCTAGGACTTTTAAAACCAGGAAGCCCTGGGCTCCGGGCACATGCAGCTGCGAAAGGCATCCCAAGAGGGCCGCAAAAGTGACACAACTTGGCTGCCTCTGCTGCTATTCTCATGAGACCATCCCGAACCATAGGCTGATTTTCCTTCCTAGGGTTAAGGTTTGAGTTACGCCTAGGGTAAGGGTTCTATTAACCAGAAAGCCCTGAGTTCCAAGAACACAGCAGCTGCGAAGGACTTCCCAAGAAGAGCGCAAAAGTACCACAACATGCCTGCCTCCACAGCTTTTTCCTTGGGGACATGCCTAATTCCTGGCTGATTTGCCTTTCTCGTCTTAGGGTTGGGGTTCGGCCTAGGGCTAGGATTTTTTAACTAGGAAGCCCTGAGTTCCAGGCTTAATTCATCTGCCAAAGGCATCCCAATGGGAGTGCAGAAGTGCCACAACATGGCTGCTTTCACGGCTTTTTCCTTGGCAAGAACACTAACACCAGGCTGATTTCCCTTCCCAGGGTTACTGTTAGGCTTAGGCCTAGGGCTAGGATTTTTAAAACTAGGAAGCCCTTAGCTCCAGGCACACTGCAGCTGTTCAAGGAATCCCAAGGGGAGTACAAAAGTGCAACAACATGGCAGCTTTCACAGCTTTTTCCTTGGCACCATCCCTAGACCTAGGCTGATTTATCTGCCTAGGGTTAGGGTTAGGCTTCAGCCTAGGGCTTGGAGTTTTTTAACCAGGAAGCCCTGAGTTCCAGGCTTACTGCATCTGCCAAAGGCATCCCTAAGGGAGTGCAAAAGTGCCACAACATGGCTGCTTTCACGGCTTTTCCCTTAGGAAGAACCCTAATACCCGGCTGATTTACCTTCCTAGGGTGACTGTTAGGCTTAGGCCTAGGACTTTTAAAACCAGGAAGCCCTGGGCTCCAGGCACACTGGAGCTGCGAAAGGCATCCCAAGGAGGGCGCAAAAGGGACACCACTTGGCTGCCACCACTGATATTTCCATGAGACCATCCCGAACCATAGGCTGATTTTCCTTCCTAGGTTTAAGGTTTGAGTTCCGCCTAGGGTAAGGGTTCTATTAACCAGAAAGCCCTGAGTTCCAAGAACACAGCAGCTGCGAAGGACTAGCCAAGAAGAGTACAAAAGTACCACAACATGCCTGCCTCCACAGATTTTTCCTTGGGGACATGCCTAATTCCTGGCTGATTTTCCTTTCTCGTCTTAGGGTTGGGATTAGGCCTAGGGCTAGGATTATTTTAACTAGGAAGCCCTGAGTTCCAGGCTTTCTGCATCTGCCAAAGGCATCCCAAAGGGAGTGCAAAAGTGCCACAACATGGCTGCTTTCACGGCTTTTCCCTTAGGAAGAACCCTAATACCCGGCTATTTTACCTTCCTAGGGTTACTGTTAGGCTTAGGCCTAGGACTTTTAAAACCAGTTAGCCCTGGTCTCCAGGCACTCTGCAGCTGCGAAAGGCATCCCAAGGGGAGCGCAAAAGTGAAACAACTTGGCTGCCACCACTGATATTTCCATGAGACCATCCCGAACCATAGGCTGATTTGCCTTCCTAGGGTTAAGGTTTGAGTTACGCCTAGGGTAAGGGTTCTATTAACCAGAAAGCCCTGAGTTCCAAGAACACAGCAGCTGCGAAGGACTTCCCAAGAAGAGCGCAAAAGTACCACAACATGCCTGCCTCCACAGCTTTTTCCTTGGGGACATGCCTAATTCCTGGCTGATTTGCCTTTCTCGTCTTAGGGTTGGGGTTCGGCCTAGGGCTAGGATTATTTAACTAGGGAGCCTTGAGTTCCAGGCACACTGGAGCTGTGAAAGGCCTCCAAAAGGGAGTGCAAAAGTGCCACAACATGGCTGCTTTCATGGCTTTTTCCTTGGCAAGAAGCCTAACACCAGGCTGATTTCCCTTCCCAGGGTTACCGTTAGGCTTAGGACTAGGGCTAGGATTTTTAAAACTAGGAAGCCCTTAGCTCCAGGCACACTGCAGCTGTTCAAGGCATCCCAAGGGGAGTACAAAAGTGCAACAACATGGCAGCTTTCAGAGCTTTTTCCTTGGCACCATCCCTATACCTAGGCTGATTTATCTGCCTAGGGTTAGGGTTAGGGTTCAGCCTAGGGCTTGGATTTTTTAACCAGGAAGCCCTGAGTTCCAGGCTTACTTCATCTGCCAAAGGCATCCCAAAGGGAGTGCAGAAGTGCCACAACATGGCTGCTTTCGCGGCTTTTCCCTTAGGAAGAACCCTAATACCCGGCTGATTTACCTTCCTAGGGTTACTGTTAGGCTTAGGCCTAGGACTTTTAAAACCAGGAAGCCCTGGGCTCCAGGCACACTGCAGCTGCGAAAGGCATCCCAAGGGGAGCGCAAAAGTGACACAACTTGGCTGCCACGACTTATATTTCCATGAGACCATCCCGAACCATAGGCTGATTTTCCTTCCTAGGTTTAAGGTTTGAGTTACGCCTAGGGTAAGGGTTCTATTAACCAGAAAGCCCTGAGTTCCAAGAACACAGCAGCTGCGAAGGACTAGCCAAGAAGAGTGCAAAAGTACCACAACATGCCTGCCTCCACAGCTTGTTCCTTGGGGACATGCCTAAATCCTGGCTGATTTTCCTTTCTCGTCTTAGGGTTGGGGTTCGACCTAGGGCTAGGATTTTTAAAATCAGGAAGCCCTGAGTTCCAGGCTTACTTCATCTGCCAAAGGCATCCCAAAGGGAGTGCAGAAGTGCCACAACATGGCTGCTTTCACGGCTTTTTCCTTGGCAAGAAGCCTAACACCAGGCTGATTTCCCTTCCCAGGATTACTGTAAGGCTTAGGTCTAGGGCTAGGATTTTTAAAACTAGGAAGCCCTTAGCTCCAGGCACACTGCAGCTGTTCAAGGCATCCCAAGGGGAGTACAAAAGTGCAACAACATGGCAGCTTTCACAGCTTTTTCCTTGGCACCATCCCTAGACCTAGGCTGATTTATCTGCCTAGGGTTAGGGTTAGGCTTCAGCCTAGGGCTTGGAGTTTTTTAACCAGGAAGCCCTGAGTTCCAGGCTTACTGCATCTGCCAAAGGCATCCCAAAGGGAGTGCAAAAGTGCCACAACATGGCTGCTTTCACGGCTTTTCCCTTAGGAAGAACCCTAATACACGGCTGATTTACCTTCCTAGGGTTACTGTTAGGCTTAGGCCTAGGACTTTTAAAACCAGGAAGCCCTGGGCTCCAGGCACACTGCAGCTGCGAAAGGCATCCCAAGGGGAGCGCAAAAGTGACACAACTTGGCTGCCACCGCTGATATTTCCATGAGACCATCCCGAACCATAGGCTGATTTTCCTTCCTAGGGTTAAGGTTTGAGTTACGCCTAGGGTAAGGGTTCTATTAACCAGAAAGCCCTGAGTTCCAAGAACACAGCAGCTGCGAAGGACTTCCCAAGAAGAGCGCAAAAGTACCACAACATGCCTGCCTCCACTACTTTTTCCTTGGGGACATGCCTAATTCCTGGCTGATTTTCCTTTCTCGTCTTAGGGTTGGGGTTCGGCCTAGGGCTAGGATTTTTAAAATCAGGAAGCCCTGAGTTCCAGGCTTACTTCATCTGCCAAAGGCATCCCAAAGGGAGTGCAAAAGTGCCACAACATGGCTGCTTTCACGGCTTTTCCCTTAGGAAAAACCTTAATAACCGGCTGATTTACCTTCCTAGAGTTACTGTTAGGCTTAGGCCTAGGACTTTTAAAACCAGGAAGCCCTGGGCTCCAGGCACACTGCAGCTGCGAAAGGCATCCCAAGGGGAGCGCAAAAGTGACACAACTTGGCTGCCACCACTGATATTTCCATGAGACCATCCCGAACCATAGGCTGATTTGCCTTCCTAGGGTTAAGGTTTGAGTTACGCCTAGGGTAAGGGTTCTATTAACCAGAAAGCCCTGAGTTCCAAGAACACAGCAGCTGCGAAGGACTTCCCAAGAAGAGCGCAAAAGTACCACAACATGCCTGCCTCCACAGCTTTTTCCTTGGGAACATGCCTAATTCCTGGCTGATTTGCCTTTCTCGTCTTAGGGTTGGGGTTCGGCCTAGGGGTAGGATTTTTTACCTAGGGAGCCTTGAGTTCCAGGCACACTGGAGCTGTGAAAGGCCTCCAAAAGGGAGTGCAAAAGTGCCACAACATGGCTGCTTTCATGGCTTTTTCCTTGGCAAGAAGCCTAACACCAGGCTGATTTCCCTTCCCAGGATTACTGTAAGGCTTAGGTCTAGGGCTAGGATTTTTAAAACTAGGAAGCCCTTAGCGCCAGGCACACTGCAGCTGTTCAAGGCATCCCAAGGGGAGTACAAAAGTGCAACAACATGGCAGCTTTCACAGCTTTTTCCTTGGCACCATCCCTATACCTAGGCTGATTTATCTGCCTAGGGTTAGGGTTAGGCTTCAGCCTAGGGCTTGGAGTTTTTTAACCAGGAAGCCCTGAGTTCCAGGCTTACTGCATCTGCCAAAGGCATCCCAAAGGGAGTGCAAAAGTGCCAAAACATGGCTGCTTTCACGGCTTTTCCCTTAGGAAGAACCCTAATACCCGGCTGATTTACCTTCCTAGGGTTACTGTTAGGCTTAGGCCTAGGACTTTTAAAACCAGGAAGCCCTGGGCTCCAGGCACACTGCAGCTGCGAAAGGCATCCCAAGGGGAGCGCAAAAGTGACACAACTTGGCTGCCACCACTGATATTTCCATGAGACCATCCCGAACCATAGGCTGATTTTCCTTCCTAGGGTTAAGGTCTGAGTTACGCCTAGGGTAAGGGTTCTATTAACCAGAAAGCCCTGAGTTCCAAGAACACAGCAGCTGCGAAGGACTTCCCAAGAAGAACGCAATAGTACCACAACATGCCTGCCTCCACAGCATTTTCCTTGGGGACATGCCTAATTCCTGGCTGATTTTCCTTTCTCGTCTTAGGGTTGGGGTTCGGCCTAGGGCTAGGATTTTTTTAACTAGGAAGCCCTGAGTTCCAGGCTTACTTCATCTGCAAAAGGCATCCCAAAGGGAGTGCAAAAGTGCCACAACATGGCTGCTTTCACGGCTTTTCCCTTAGGAAAAACCCTAATAACCGGCTGATTTACCTTCCTAGGGTTACTGTTAGGCTTAGGCCTAGGACTTTTAAAACCAGGAAGCCCTGGGCTCCAGGCACACTGCAGCTGCGAAAGGCATCCCAAGGGGAGCGCAAAAGTGACACAACTTGGCTGCCACCACTGATATTTCCATGAGACCATCCCGAACCATAGGCTGATTTGCCTTCCTAGGGTTAAGGTTTGAGTTACGCCTAGGGTAAGGGTTCTATTAACCAGAAAGCCCTGAGTTCCAAGAACACAGCAGCTGCGAAGGACTTCCCAAGAAGAGCGCAAAAGTACCACAACATGCCTGCCTCCACAGCTTTTTCCTTGGGGACATGCCTAATTCCTGGCTGATTTGCCTTTCTCGTCTTAGGGTTGGGGTTCGTCCTAGGGCTAGGATTTTAAAAATCAGGAAGCCCTGAGTTCCAGGCTTACTTCATCTGCCAAAGGCATCCCAAAGGGAGTGCAGAAGTGCCACAACATGGCTGCTTTCACGGCTTTTCCCTTAGGAAGAACCCTAATACCCGGCTGATTTACCTTCCTAGGGTTACTGTTAGGCTTAGGCTTAGGACTTTTAAAACCAGGAAGCCCTGGGCTCCAGGCACACTGCAGCTGCGAAAGGCATCCCAAGAGGGCCGCAGAAGTGACACAACTTGTCTGCCTCTGCTGCTATTCTCATGAGACCATCCCGAACCATAGGCTGATTTTCCTTCCTCGGGTTAAGGTTTGAGTTACGCCTAGGGTAAGGGTTCTATTAACCAGAAAGCCCTGAGTTCCAAGAACACAGCAGCTGCGAAGGACTTCCCAAGAAGAGCGCAAAAGTACCACAACATGCCTGCCTCCACAGCTTTTTCCTTGGGGACATGCCTAATTCCTGGCTGATTTGCCTTTCTCGTCTTAGGGTTGGGGTTCGGCCTAGGGCTAGGATTTTTAAAATCAGGAAGCCCTGAGTTCCAGGCACACTGGAGCTGTGAAAGGCATCCAAAAGGGAGTGCAAAAGTGCCACAACATGGCTTCTTTCATGGCTTTTTCCATGGCAAGAAGCCTAACACCAGGCTGATTTCCCTTCCCAGGGTTACTGTAAGGCTTAGGCCTAGGGCTAGGATTTTTAAAACTAGGAAGCCCTTAGCTCCAGGCACACTGCAGCTGTTCAAGGCATCCCAAGGGGAGTACAAAAGTGCAACAACATGGCAGCTTTCACAGCTTTTTCCTTGGCACCATCCCTATACCTAGGCTGATTTATCTGCCTAGGGTTAGGGTTAGGCTTCAGCCTAGGGCTTGGAGTTTTTTAACCAGGAAGCCCTGAGTTCCAGGCTTACTGCATCTGACAAAGGCATCCCAAAGGGAGTGCAAAAGTGCCACAACATGGCTGCTTTCACGGCTTTTCCCTTAGGAAGAACCCTAATACCCGGCTGATTTACCTTCCTAGGGTTACTGTTAGGCTTAGGCCTAGGACTTTTAAAACCAGGAAGCCCTGGGCTCCAGGCACACTGCAGCTGCGAAAGGCATCCCAAGGGGAGCGCAAAAGTGACACAACTTGGCTGCCACCACTGATATTTCCATGAGACCATCCCGAACCATAGGCTGATTTTCCTTCCTAGGGTTAAGTTTTCAGTTACGCCTAGGGTAAGGGTTCTATTAACCAGAAAGCCCTGAGTTCCAAGAACACAGCAGCTGCGAAGGACTTCCCAAGAAGAGCGCAAAAGTACCACAACATGCCTGCCTCCACAGCTTTTTCCTTGGGGACATGCCTAATTCCTGGCTGATTTGCCTTTCTCGTCTTAGGGTTGGGGTTCGGCCTAGGGCTAGGATTTTTTAACTAGGAAGCCCTGAGTTCCAGGCTTATTTCATCTGCCAAAGGCATCCCAAAGGGAGTGCAAAAGTTCCACAACATGGCTGCTTTCACGGCTTTTCCCTTAGGAAGAACCCTAATACCCGGCTGATTTACCTTCCTAGGGTTACTGTTAGGCTTAGGCCTAGGACTAGGATTTTTAAAACTAGGAAGCCCTTTGCTCCAGGCACACTGCAGCTGTTCAAGGCATCCGAAGGGGAGTACAAAAGTGTAACAACATGGCAGCTTTCAGAGCTTTTTCCTTGGCACCATCCCTATACCTAGGCTGATTTATCTGCCTAGGGTTAGGGTTAGGCTTCAGCCTAGGGCTTGGAGTTTTTTAACCAGGAAGCCCTGAGTTCCAGGCTTACTGCATCTGCCAAAGGCATCCCAAAGGGAGTGCAGAAGTGCCACAACATGGCTGCTTTCACGGCTTTTCCCTTAGGAAGAGCCCTAATACCCGGCTGATTTACCTTCCTAGGGTTACTGTTAGGCTTAGGCCTAGGACTTTTAAAACCAGGAAGCCCTGGGCTCCAGGCACACTGCAGCTGCGAAAGGCATCCCAAGGGGAGCGCAAAAGTGACGCAACTTCTCTGCCTCTGCTGCTATTCTCATGAGACCATCCCGAACCATAGGCTGATATTCCTTCCTAGGGTTAAGGTTTGAGTTACACCTAGGGTAAGGGTTCTATTAACCAGAAAGCCCTGAGTTCCAAGAACACAGCAGCTGCGAAGGACTACCCAAGAAGAGTGCAAAAGTATCACAACATGCCTGCCTCCACAGCTTTTTCCTTGGGGACATGCCTAATTCCTGGCTGATTTGCCTTTCTCGTCTTAGGGTTGGGGTTTGGCCTAGGGCTAGGATTTTTTAACTAGGAAGCCCTGAGTTCCAGGCTTATTTCATCTGCCAAAGGCATCCCAAAGGGAGTGCAAAAGTGCCACAACATGGCTGCTTTCACGGCTTTTCCCTTAGGAAGAACCCTAATACCCGACTGATTTACCTTCCTAGGGTTACTGTTAGGCTTAGGCCTAGGACTTTTAAAACCAGGAAGCCCTGGGCTCCAGGCACACTGCAGCTGCGAAAGGCATCCCTAGGGGAGCGCAAAAGTGACACAACTTGGCTGCCACCACTGATATTTCCATGAGACCATCCCGAACCATAGGCTGATTTTCCTTCCTAGGGTTAAGTTTTCAGTTACGCCTAGGGTAAGGGTTCTATTAACCAGAAAGCCCTGAGTTCCAAGAACACAGCAGCTGCGAAGGACTTCCCAAGAAGAGCGCAAAAGTACCACAACATGCCTGCCTCCACAGCTTTTTCCTTGGGGACATGCCTAATTCCTGGCTGATTTGCCTTTCTCGTCTTAGGGTTGGGGTTCGGCCTAGGGCTAGGATTTTTTAACTAGGAAGCCCTGAGTTCCAGGCTTATTTCATCTGCCAAAGGCATCCCAAAGGGAGTGCAAAAGTTCCACAACATGGCTGCTTTCACGGCTTTTCCCTTAGGAAGAACCCTAATACCCGGCTGATTTACCTTCCTAGGGTTACTGTTAGGCTTAGGCCTAGGACTTTTAAAACCAGGAAGCCCTGGGCTCCAGGCACACTGCAGCTGCGAAAGGCATCCCAAGGGGAGCGCAAAAGTGACACAACTTGTCTGCCTCTGCTGCTATTCTCATGAGACCATCCCGAAACATAGGCTGATTTTCCCTCCTAGGGTTAAGGTTTGAGTTACGCCTAGGGTAAGGGTTCTATTAACCAGAAAGCCCTGAGTTCCAAGAACACAGCAGCTGCGAAGGACTACCCAAGAAGAGTGCAAAAGTATCACAACATGCCTGCCTCCACAGCTTTTTCCTTGGGGACATGCCTAATTCCTGGCTGATTTGCCTTTCTCGTCTTAGGGTTGGGGTTTGGCCTAGGGCTAGGATTTTTTAACTAGGAAGCCCTGAGTTCCAGGCTTATTTCATCTGCCAAAGGAATCCCAAAGGGAGTGCAAAAGTGCCACAACATGGCTGCTTTCACGGCTTTTCCCTTAGGAAGAACCCTAATACCCGACTGATTTACCTTCCTAGGGTTACTGTTAGGCTTAGGCCTAGGACTTTTAAAACCAGGAAGCCCTGGGCTCCAGGCACACTGCAGCTGCGAAAGGCATCCCAAGGGGAGCGCAAAAGTGACACAACTTGGCTGCCACCACTGATATTTCCATGAGACCATCCCGAACCATAGGCTGATTTTCCTTCCTAGGGTTAAGTTTTCAGTTACGCTTAGGGTAAGGGTTCTATTAACCAGAAAGCCCTGAGTTCCAAGAACACAGCAGCTGCGAAGGACTTCCCAAGAAGAGCGCAAAAGTACCACAACATGCCTGCCTCCACAGCATTTTCCTTGGGGACATGCCTAATTCCTGGCTGATTTGCCTTTCTCGTCTTAGGGTTGGGGTTCGGCCTAGGGCTAGGATTTTTTACTAGGAAGCCCTGAGTTCCAGGCTTATTTCATCTGCCAAAGGCATCCCAAAGGGAGTGCAAAAGTGCCACAACATGGCTGCTTTCACGGCTTTTCCCTTAGGAAGAACCCTAATACCCGGCTGATTTACCTTCCTAGGTTTACTGTTAGGCTTAGGCCTAGGACTTTTAAAACCAGGAAGCCCTGGGCTCCAGGCACACTGCAGCTGCGAAAGGCATCCCAAGGGGAGCGCAAAAGTGACACAACTTGTCTGCCTCTGCCGCTATTCTCATGAGACCATCCCGAAACATAGGCTGATTTTCCTTCCTAGGGTTAAGGTTTGAGTTACGCCTAGGGTAAGGGTTCTATTAACCAGAAAGCCCTGAGTTCCAAGAACACAGCAGCTGCGAAGGACTAGCCAAGAAGAGCGCAAAAGTACCACAACATGCCTGCCTCCACAGCATTTTCCTTGGGGACATGCCTAATTCCTGGCTGATTTGCCTTTCTCGTCTTAGGGTTGGGGTTCGGCCTAGGGCTAGGATTTTTTTAACTAGGAAGCCCTGATTTCCAGGCTTACTTCATCTGTCAAAGTCCTCCAAAAGGGAGTGCAAAAGTGCCACAACATGGCTGCTTTCACGGCTTTGCCCTTAGGAAGAACCCTAATACCCGGCTGTTTTACCTTCCGAGTGTTAATGTTAGGCTTATACCTAACAGCAACCCTCGGAAGGTAAATCAGCCTTTAAAACCAGGAAGCCCTGGGCTCCAGGCACACTGCAGCTGCGAAAGGCATCCCAAGGGGAGCGCAAAAGTGACACAACTTGGCTGCCACCACTGATATTTCCATGAGACCATCCTGAAACATAAGCTGATTTTCCTTCCTAGGTTTAAGGTTTGAGTTAAGCCTAGGGTAAGGGTTCTATTAACCAGAAAGCCCTGAGTTCCAAGAACACAGCAGCTGCGAAGGACTTCCCAAGAAGAGCGCAAAAGTACCACAACATGCCTGCCTCCACAGCTTTTTCCTTGGGGACATGCCTAATTCCTGGCTGATTTGCCTTTCTCCTCTTAGGGTTGGGGTTCGGCCTAGGGCTAGGTTTTTTTTACCTAAGAAGCCCTGAGTTCCAGGCTTACTGCATCTGTCAAAGGCATCCCAAAGGGAGTGCAAAAGTGCCACAACATGGCTGCTTTCATGGCTTTTTCCTTGGCAAGAAGCCTAACACCAGGCTGATTTCCCTTCCCAGGGTTACTGTTAGGCTTAGGTCTAGGGCTAGGATTTTTAAAACTAGGAAGCCCTTAGCTCCAGGCACACTGCAACTGTTCAAGGCATCCCAAGGGGAGTACAAAAGTGCAACAATATGGCAGCTTTCACAGCTTTTTCCTTCGGAACATGCCTAATTCCTGGCTGATTTGCCATTCTCGTCTTAGGGTTGGGGTTCGGCCTAGGGCTGGGATTTTTAAAATCAGGAAGCCCTGGGCTCCAGGCACACTGCAGCTGCGAAAGGCATCCCAAGGGGAGCGCTAAAGTGACACAACTTGGCTGCCACCACTGATATTTCCATGAGACCATCCCGAACCATAGGCTGATTTATCTGCCTAGGGTTAGGGTTAGGCTTCAGCAAGGGCTTGGAGTTTTTTTACCAGGAAGCCCTGAGTTCCAGGCTTACTGCATCTGCCAAAGGCATCCCAAAGGGAGTGCAAAAGTGCCACAACATGGCTGCTTTCACGGCTTTTCCCTTAGGAAGAGCCCTAATACGCGGCTGATTTACCTTCCTAGGGTTACTGTTAGGCTTAGGCCTAGGACTTTTAAAACCAGGAAGCCCTGGGCTCCAGGCACACTGCAGCTGCGAAAGGCATCCCAAGGGGAGCGCTAAAGTGACACAACTTGGCTGCCACCACTGATATTTCCATGAGACCATCCCGAACCATAGGCTGATTTGCCTTCCTAGGGTTAAGGTTTGAGTTACGCCTAGGGTAATGGTTCTATTAACCAGAAAGCCCTGAGTTCCAAGAACACAGCAGCTGCGAAGGACTTCCCAAGAAGAGCGCAAAAGTACCACAACATGCCTCCCTCCACAGCTTTTTCCTTGGGGACATGCCTAATTCCTGGCTGATTTGCCTTTCTCGTCTTAGGGTTGGGGTTCAGACTAGGGATAGGATTTTTTTAACTAGGAAGCCCTGAGTTCCAGGCTTACTGCATCTGCCAAAGGCATCCCAAAGGGAGTGCAGAAGTGCCACAACATGGCTGCTTTCACGGCTTTTCCCTTAGGAAGAACCCTAATACGCGGCTGATTTACCTTCCTAGGGTTACTGTTAGGCTTAGGCCTAGGACTTTTAAAACCAGGAAGCCCTGGGCTCCAGGCACATGCAGCTTCTAAAGGTATCCCAAGAGGGCCGCAGAAGTGACACAACTTCGCTTCCTCTGTTGCTTTTCTCATGAGACCATCCCGAAACATAGGCTGATTTTCCTTCCAAGGGTTAAGGTTTGAGTGACGCCTAAGGTAAGGGTTCTATTAACCAGAAAGCCCTGAGTTCCAAGAACACAGCAGCTGCGAATGTCTACCCAAGAAGAGTGCAAAAGTACCACAACATGCCTGCCTCCACAGCTTTTGCCTTATGGACATGCCTAATTCCTGGCTGATTTGCCTTTCTCGTCTTAGGGTTGGGCTTCGGCCTAGGGCTAGGATTTTTAAAATCAGGAAGCCCTGAGTTCCAGGCACACTGGAGCTGTGAAAGGCATCCCAAGGGGAGTGCAGAAGTGCCACAACATGGATGCTTTCATGGCTTTTTCCTTGGCAAGAAGCCTAACACCAGGCTGATTTCCCTTCCCAGGATTACTGTAAGGCTTAGGCCTAGGGCTAGGATTTTTAAAACTAGGAAGCCCTTAGCTCCAGGCACACTGCAGCTGTTCAAGGCATCCCAAGGGGAGTACAAAAGTGCAACAACATGGCAGCTTTCACAGCTTTTTCCTTGGCACCATCCCTATACCTAGGCTGATTTATCTGCCTAGGGTTAGGGTTAGGCTTCAGCCTAGGGCTTGGAGTTTTTTAACCAGGAAGCCCTGAGTTCCAGGCTTACTGCATCTGCCAAAGGCATCCCAAAGGGAGTGCAAAAGTGCCACAACATGGCTGCTTTCACGGCTTTTCCCTTAGGAAGAACCCTAATACCCGGCTGATTTACCTTCCTAGGGTTACTGTTAGGCTTAGGCCTAGGACTTTTAAAACCAGGAAGCCCTGGGCTCCAGGCACATGCAGCTTTTAAAGGCATCCCAAGAGGGCCACAGAAGTGACACAACTTGGCTTCCTCTGTTGCTATTCTCATGAGACCATCCCGAACCATAGGCTGATTTTCCTTCCTAGGGTTAAGGTTTGAGTTACGCCTAGGGTAAGGGTTCTATTAACCAGAAAGCCCTGAGTTCCAAGAACACAGCAGCTGCGAAGGACTACCCAAGAAGAGCGCAAAAGTACCACAACATGCCTGCCTCCACAGCATTTTCCTTGGGGACATGCCTAATTCCTGGCTGATTTGCCTTTCTCGTCTTAGGGTTGGGGTCCGGCATAGGGCTAGGATTTTTAAAATCAGGAAGCCCTGAGTTCCAGGCACACTGGAGCTGTGAAAGGCATCCAAATGGGAGTGCAAAAGTGCCACAACATGGCTGCTTTCACGGCTTTTTCCTTGGCAAGAAGCCTAACACCAGGCTGATTTCCCTTCCCAGGGTTACTGTAAGGCTTAGGCCTAGGGCTAGGATTTTTAAAACTAGGAAGCCCTTAGCTCCAGGCACACTGCAGCTGTTGAAGGCATCCCAAGGGGAGTACAATAGTGCAACAACATGGCAGCTTTCAGAGCTTTTTCCTTGGCACCACCCCTATACCTAGGCTGATTTATCTGCCTAGGGTTAGGGTTAGGCTTCAGCCTAGGGCTTGGAGTTTTTTAACCAGGAAGCCCTGAGTTCCAGGCTTACTGCATCTGACAAAGGCATCCCAAAGGAAGTGCAAAAGTGCCACAACATGGCTGCTTTCACGGCTTTTCCCTTAGGAAGAACCCTAATACCCGGCTGATTTACCTTCCTAGGGTTACTGTTAGGCTTAGGCCTAGGACTTTTAAAACCAGGAAGCCCTGGGCTCCAGGCACACTGCAGCTGCGAAAGGCATCCCAAGGGGAGCGCAAAAGTGACACAACTTGGCTGCCACCACTGATATTTCCATGAGACCATCCCGAACCATAGGCTGATTTTCCTTCCTAGGGTTAAGGTTTGAGTTACGCCTAGGGTAAGGGTTCTATTAACCAGAAAGCCCTGAGTTCCAAGAACACAGCAGCTGCGAAGGACTAGCCAAGAAGAGCGCAAAAGTACCACAACATGCCTGCCTCCACAGCTTTTTCCTTGGGGACATGCCTAATTCCTGGCTGATTTGCCTTTCTCGTCTTAGGGTTGGGGTTCGGCCTAGGGCTAGGATTTTTAAAATCAGGAAGCCCTGAGTTCCAGGCACATTGGAGCTGTGAAAGGCATCCAAAAGGGAGTGCAAAAGTGCCACAACATGGCTGCTTCCATGGCTTTTTCCTTGTTAAGAAGCCTAACACCAGGCTGATTTACCTTCCCAGGATTACTGTAAGGCTTAGGCCTAGGGCTAGGATTTTTAAAACTAGGAAGCCCTTAGCTCCAGGCACATTGCAGCTGTTCAAGACATCGTAAGGGGAGTACAAAAGTGCAACAACATGGCAGCTTTCAGAGCTTTTTCCTTGGCACCATCCCTATACCTAGGCTGATTTTTCTCACTAGGGTTAGGGTTAGGCTTCAGCCTAGGGCTTGGAGTTTTTTAACCAGGAAGCCCTGAGTTCCAGGCTTACTGCATCTGCCAAAGGCATCCCAAAGGGAGTGCAAAAGTGCCACAACATGGCTGCTTTCACGGCTTTTCCCTTAGGAAGAACCCTAATACCCGGCTGATTTACCTTCCTAGGGTTACTGTTAGGCTTAGGCCTAGGACTTTTAAAACCAGGAAGCCCTGGGCTCCAGGCACATGCAGCTTTTAAAGGCATCCCAAAAGGGCCGCAGAAGTGACACAACTTGGCTTCCTCTGTTGCTATTCTCATGAGACCATCCCGAAACATAGGCTGATTTGCCTTCCTAGGGTTAAGGTTTGAGTTACGCCTAGGGTAAGGGTTCTATTAACCAGAAAGCCCTGAGTTCCAAGAACACAGCAGCTGCAAAGGACTTCCCAAGAAGAGCGCAAAAGTACCACAACATGCCTCCCTCCACAGCTTTTTCCTTGGGGACATGCCTAATTCCTGGCTGATTTGCCTATCTCGTCTTAGGGATGGGGTCCGGCCTAGGGCTTGGATTTTTTTACCTAGGAAGCCCTGAGTTCCAGGCACACTGGAGCTGTGAAAGGCATCCAAAAGGGAGTGCAAAAGTGCCACAACATGGCTGCTTTCACGGCTTTTCCCTTAGGAAGAGCCCTAATACGCGGCTGATTTACCTTCCTAGGGTTACTGTTAGGCTTAGGCCTAGGACTTTTAAAACCAGGAAGCCCTGGGCTCCAGGCACACTGCAGCTGCGAAAGGCATCCCAAGGGGAGCGCTAAAGTGACACAACTTGGCTGCCACCACTGATATTTCCATGAGACCATCCCGAACCATAGGCTGATTTGCCTTCCTAGGGTTAAGGTTTGAGTTACGCCTAGGGTAATGGTTCTATTAACCAGAAAGCCCTGAGTTCCAAGAACACAGCAGCTGCGAAGGACTTCCCAAGAAGAGCGCAAAAGTACCACAAAATGCCTCCCTCCACAGCTTTTTCCTTGGGGACATGCCTAATTCCTGGCTGATTTGCCTTTCTCGTCTTAGGGTTGGGGTTCAGACTAGGGATAGGATTTTTTTAACTAGGAAGCCCTGAGTTCCAGGCTTACTGCATCTGCCAAAGGCATCCCAAAGGGAGTGCAGAAGTGCCACAACATGGCTGCTTTCACGGCTTTTCCCTTAGGAAGAACCCTAATACGCGGCTGATTTACCTTCCTAGGGTTACTGTTAGGCTTAGGCCTAGGACTTTTAAAACCAGGAAGCCCTGGGCTCCAGGCACATGCAGCTTCTAAAGGTATCCCAAGAGGGCCGCAGAAGTGACACAACTTCGCTTCCTCTGTTGCTTTTCTCATGAGACCATCCCGAACCTTAGGCTGATTTTCCTTCCAAGGGTTAAGGTTTGAGTGACGCCTAGGGTAAGGGTTCTATTAACCAGAAAGCCCTGAGTTCCAAGAACACAGCAGCTGCGAATGTCTACCCAAGAAGAGTGCAAAAGTACCACAACATGCCTGCCTCCACAGCTTTTGCCTTATGGACATGCCTAATTCCTGGCTGATTTGCCTTTCTCGTCTTAGGGTTGGGCTTCGGCCTAGGGCTAGGATTTTTAAAATCAGGAAGCCCTGAGTTCCAGGCACACTGGAGCTGTGAAAGGCATCCCAAGGGGAGTGCAGAAGTGCCACAACATGGATGCTTTCATGGCTTTTTCCTTGGCAAGAAGCCTAACACCAGGCTGATTTCCCTTCCCAGGATTACTGTAAGGCTTAGGCCTAGGGCTAGGATTTTTAAAACTAGGAAGCCCTTAGCTCCAGGCACACTGCAGCTGTTCAAGGCATCCCAAGGGGAGTACAAAAGTGCAACAACATGGCAGCTTTCACAGCTTTTTCCTTGGCACCATCCCTATACCTAGGCTGATTTATCTGCCTAGGGTTAGGGTTAGGCTTCAGCCTAGGGCTTGGAGTTTTTTAACCAGGAAGCCCTGAGTTCCAGGCTTACTGCATCTGCCAAAGGCATCCCAAAGGGAGTGCAAAAGTGCCACAACATGGCTGCTTTCACGGCTTTTCCCTTAGGAAGAACCCTAATACCCGGCTGATTTACCTTCCTAGGGTTACTGTTAGGCTTAGGCCTAGGACTTTTAAAACCAGGAAGCCCTGGGCTCCAGGCACATGCAGCTTTTAAAGGCATCCCAAGAGGGCCACAGAACTGACACAACTTGGCTTCCTCTGTTGCTATTCTCATGAGACCATCCCGAACCATAGGCTGATTTTCCTTCCTAGGGTTAAGGTTTGAGTTACGCCTAGGGTAAGGGTTCTATTAACCAGAAAGCCCTGAGTTCCAAGAACACAGCAGCTGCGAAGGACTACCCAAGAAGAGCGCAAAAGTACCACAACATGCCTGCCTCCACAGCATTTTCCTTGGGGACATGCCTAATTCCTGGCTGATTTGCCTTTCTCGTCTTAGGGTTGGGGTCCGGCATAGGGCTAGGATTTTTAAAATCAGGAAGCCCTGAGTTCCAGGCACACTGGAGCTGTGAAAGGCATCCAAATGGGAGTGCAAAAGTGCCACAACATGGCTGCTTTCACGGCTTTTTCCTTGGCAAGAAGCCTAACACCAGGCTGATTTCCCTTCCCAGGGTTACTGTAAGGCTTAGGCCTAGGGCTAGGATTTTTAAAACTAGGAAGCCCTTAGCTCCAGGCACATTGCAGCTGTTGAAGGCATCCCAAGGGGAGTACAAAAGTGCAACAACATGGCAGCTTTCAGAGCTTTTTCCTTGGCACCATCCCTATACCTAGGCTGATTTATCTGCCTAGGGTTAGGGTTAGGCTTCAGCCTAGGGCTTGGAGTTTTTTAACCAGGAAGCCCTGAGTTCCAGGCTTACTGCATCTGACAAAGGCATCCCAAAGGAAGTGCAAAAGTGCCACAACATGGCTGCTTTCACGGCTTTTCCCTTAGGAAGAACCCTAATACCCGGCTGATTTACCTTCCTAGGGTTACTGTTAGGCTTAGGCCTAGGACTTTTAAAACCAGGAAGCCCTGGGCTCCAGGCACACTGCAGCTGCGAAAGGCATCCCAAGGGGAGCGCAAAAGTGACACAACTTGGCTGCCACCACTGATATTTCCATGAGACCATCCCGAACCATAGGCTGATTTTCCTTCCTAGGGTTAAGGTTTGAGTTACGCCTAGGGTAAGGGTTCTATTAACCAGAAAGCCCTGAGTTCCAAGAACACAGCAGCTGCGAAGGACTAGCCAAGAAGAGCGCAAAAGTACCACAACATGCCTGCCTCCACAGCTTTTTCCTTGGGGACATGCCTAATTCCTGGCTGATTTGCCTTTCTCGTCTTAGGGTTGGGGTTCGGCCTAGGGCTAGGATTTTTAAAATCAGGAAGCCCTGAGTTCCAGGCACATTGGAGCTGTGAAAGGCATCCAAAAGGGAGTGCAAAAGTGCCACAACATGGCTGCTTCCATGGCTTTTTCCTTGTTAAGAAGCCTAACACCAGGCTGATTTACCTTCCCAGGATTACTGTAAGGCTTAGGCCTAGGGCTAGGATTTTTAAAACTAGGAAGCCCTTAGCTCCAGGCACATTGCTGCTGTTCAAGACATCGTAAGGGGAGTACAAAAGTGCAACAACATGGCAGCTTTCAGAGCTTTTTCCTTGGCACCATCCCTATACCTAGGCTGATTTTTCTCACTAGGGTTAGGGTTAGGCTTCAGCCTAGGGCTTGGAGTTTTTTAACCAGGAAGCCCTGAGTTCCAGGCTTACTGCATCTGCCAAAGGCATCCCTAAGGGAGTGCAAAAGTGCCACAACATGGCTGCTTTCACGGCTTTTCCCTTAGGAAGAACCCTAATACCCGGCTGATTTACCTTCCTAGGGTTACTGTTAGGCTTAGGCCTAGGACTTTTAAAACCAGGAAGCCCTGGGCTCCAGGCACATGCAGCTTTTACAGGCATCCCAAAAGGGCCGCAGAAGTGACACAACTTCGCTTCCTCTGTTGCTATTCTCATGAGACCATCCCGAAACATAGGCTGATTTGCCTTCCTAGGGTTAAGGTTTGAGTTACGCCTAGGGTAAGGGTTCTATTAACCAGAAAGCCCTGAGTTCCAAGAACACAGCAGCTGCAAAGGACTTCCCAAGAAGAGCGCAAAAGTACCACAACATGCCTCCCTCCACAGCTTTTTCCTTGGGGACATGCCTAATTCCTGGCTGATTTGCCTATCTCGTCTTAGGGATGGGGTCCGGCCTAGGGCTTGGAGTTTTTTAACCAGGAAGCCCTGAGTTCCAGGCACACTGGAGCTGTGAAAGGCATCCAAAAGGGAGTGCAAAAGTGCCACAACATGGCTGCTTTCATGGCTTTTTCCTTGGCAAGAAGCCTAACACCAGGCTGATTTCCCTTCCCAGGGTTATTGTAAGGCTTAGGCCTAGGGCTAGGATTTTTAAAACTAGGAAGGCCTTAGCTACAGGCACACTGCAGCTGTTCAAGGCATCCCAAGGGGAGTGCAAAAGTGCAACAACATGGAAGCTTTCAGAGCTTTTTCCTTGGCACCATCCCTATACCTAGGCTGATATATCTGCCTAGGGTTAGGGTTAGGCTTCAGCCTAGAGCTTCGGGTTTTTTAACCAGGAAGCCCTGAGTTCCAGGCTTACTGCATCTGCCAAAGGCATCCCAAAGGGAGTGCAAAAGTGCCACAACATTGCTGCTTTCACGGCTTTTCCCTTAGGAAGAACCCTAATACCCGGCTGATTTACCTTCCTAGGGTTACTGTTAGGCTTAGGCCTAGGACTTTTAAAACCAGGAAGCCCTGGGCTCCAGGCACACTGCAGCTGCGAAAGGCATCCCAAGGGGAGCGCAAAAGTGACACAACTTGGCTGCCACCACTGATATTTCCATGAGACCATCCCGAACCATAGGCTGATTTTCCTTCCTAGGTTTAAGGTTTGAGTTACGCCTAGGGTAAGGGTTCTATTAACCAGAAAGCCCTGAGTTCCAAGAACACAGCAGCTGCGCAGGACTAGCCAAGAAGAGCGCAAAAGTACCACAACATGCCTGCCTCCACAGCTTTTTCCTTGGGGACATGCCTAATTCCTGGCTGATTTGCCTTTCTCGTCTTAGGGTTGGGGTTCGGCCTAGGGCTAGGATTTTTAAAATCAGGAAGCCCTGAGTTCCAGGCACATTGGAGCTGTGAAAGGCATCCAAAAGGGAGTGCAGAAGTGCCACAACATGGCTGCTTTCACGGCTTTTTCCTTGGCAAGAACACTAACACCAGGCTGATTTCCCTTCCCAGGGTTACTGTAAGGCTTAGGCCTAGGGCTAGGATTTTTAAAACTAGGAAGCTCTTAGCTCCACGCACACTGCAGCTGTTGAAGGCATCCCAAGGGGAGCGCAAAAGGGCAACAACATGGCAGCTTTCACAGCTTTTTCCTTGGCACCATCCCTATACCTAGGCTGATTTATCTGCCTAGGGTTAGGGTTAGGGTTCAGCCTAGGGCTTGGAGTTTTTTAACCAGGAAGCCCTGAGTTCCAGGCTTACTGCATCTGACAAAGGCATCCCAAAGAGAGTTCAAAAGTGCCACAACATGGCTGCTTTCACGTCTTTTCCCTTTGGAAGAACCCTCATACCCGGCTGATTTACCTTCCTAGGGTTACTGTTAGGCTTAGGCCTAGGACTTTTAAAACCAGGAAGCCCTGGGCTCCAGGCACACTGCAGCTGCGAAAGGCATCCCAAGGGGAGCGCAAAAGTGACACAACTTGGCTGCCACCACTGATATTTCCATGAGACCATCCCGAACCATAGGCTGATTTTCCTTCCTAGGTTTAATGTTTGAGTTACGCCAAGGATAAGGGTTCTATTAACCAGAAAGCCCTGAGTTCCAAGAACACAGCAGCTGCGAAGGACTTCCCAAGAAGAGCGCAAAAGTACCACAACATGCCTGCCTCCACAGCTTTTTCCTTGGGGACATGCCTAATTCCTGGCTGATTTGCCTTTCTCGTCTTAGGGTTGGGGTTCGGCCTAGGGCTAGGATTTTTAAAATCAGGAAGCCCTGAGTTCCAGGAACACTGGAGCTGTGAAAGGCATCCAAAAGGGAGTGCAAAAGTGCCACAACATGGCTGCTTTCATGGCTTTTTCCTTGGCAAGAAGCCTAACACCAGGCTTATTTACCTTCCCAGGATTACTGTTAGGCTTAGGCCTAGGGCTAGGATTTTTAAAACTAGGAAGCCCTTAGCTCCAGGCACACTGCAGCTGTTCACGACATCCCAAGCGGAGTACTAAAGTGCAACAACATGGCAGCTTTCACAGCTTTTTCCTTGGCACCATCCCTATACCTAGGCTGATTTATCTGCCTAGGGTTAGGGTTAGGCTTCAGCCTAGGGCTTGGAGTTTTTTAACCAGGAAGCCCTGAGTTCCAGGCTTACTGCATCTGCCAAAGGCATCCCAAAGGGAGTGCAAAAGTGCCACAACATGGCTGCTTTCACGTCTTTTCCCCTAGGAAGAACCCTAATACCCGGCTCATTTACCTTCCTAGGGTTACTGTTAGGCTTAGGCCTAGGACTTTTAAAACCAGGAAGCCCTGGGCTCCAGGCACACTGCAGCTGCGAAAGGCATCCCAAGGGGAGCGCAAAACTGACACAACTTGGCTGCCACCACTGATATTTCCATGAGACCATCCCGAACCATAGGCTGATTTGCCTTCCTAGGGTTAGGGTTTGAGTTACGCCTAGGGTAAGGGTTCTATTAACCAGAAAGCCCTGAGTTCCAAGAACACAGCAGCTGCGAAGGACTTCCCAAGAAGAGCGCAAAAGTACCACAACATGCCTGGCTCCACAGCTTTTTCCTTGGGGACATGCCTAATTCCTGGCTGATTTGCCTTTCTCGTCTTAGGGTTGGGGTTCGGCCTAGGGCTAGGATTTTTAAAATCAGGAAGCCCTGAGTTCCAGGCACATTGGAGCTGTGAAAGGCATCCAAAAGGGAGTGCAGAAGTGCCACAACATGGCTGCTTTCATGGCTTTTTCCTTGGCAAGAAGCCTAACACCAGGCTGATTTCCCTTCCCAGGCTTACTGTAAGGCTTAGGCCTAGGGCTAGGATTTTTAAAACTAGGAAGCCCTTAGCTCCAGGCACATTGCAGCTGTTCAAGACATCGCAAGGGGAGTACAAAAGTGCAACAACATGGCAGCTTTCAGAGCTTTTTCCTTGGCACCATCCCTATACCTAGGCTGATTTTTCTCACTAGGGTTAGGGTTAGGCTTCAGCCTAGGTCTTGGAGTTTTTTAACCAGGAAGCCCTGAGTTCCAGGCTTACTGCATCTGCCAAAGGCATCCCAAAGGGAGTGCAAAAGTGCCACAACATGGCTGCTTTCACGGCTTTTTCCTTGGCAAGAACACTAACACCAGGCTGATTTCCCTTCCCAGGGTTACTGTAAGGCTTAGGCCTAGGGCTAGGATTTTTAAAACTAGGAAGCCCTTAGCTCCAGGCACACTGCAGCTGTTCAAGGCATCCCAAGGGGAGCGCAAAAGGGCAACAACATGGCAGCTTTCACAGCTTTTTCCTTGGCACCATCCCTATACCTAGGCTGATTTATCTGCCTAGGGTTAGGGTTAGGGTTCAGCCTAGGGCTTGGAGTTTTTTAACCAGGAAGCCCTGAGTTCCAGGCTTACTGCATCTGACAAAGGCATCCCAAAGAGAGTTCAAAAGTGCCACAACATGGCTGCTTTCACGTCTTTTCCCTTTGGAAGAACCCTCATACCCGGCTGATTTACCTTCCTAGGGTTACTGTTAGGCTTAGGCCTAGGACTTTTAAAACCAGGAAGCCCTGGGCTCCAGGCACACTGCAGCTGCGAAAGGCATCCCAAGGGGAGCGCAAAAGTGACACAACTTGGCTGCCACCACTGATATTTCCATGAGACCATCCCGAACCATAGGCTGATTTTCCTTCCTAGGTTTAATGTTTGAGTTACGCCAAGGATAAGGGTTCTATTAACCAGAAAGCCCTGAGTTCCAAGAACACAGCAGCTGCGAAGGACTTCCCAAGAAGAGCGCAAAAGTACCACAACATGCCTCCCTCCACAGCTTTTTCCTTGGGGACATGCCTAATTCCTGGCTGATTTGCCTTTCTCGTCTTAGGGTTGGGGTTCGGCCTAGGGCTAGGATTTTTAAAATCAGGAAGCCCTGAGTTCCAGGCACACTGGAGCTGTGAAAGGCATCCAAAAGGGAGTGCAAAAGTGCCACAACATGGCTGCTTTCATGGCTTTTTCCTTGGCAAGAAGCCTAACACCAGGCTTATTTACCTTCCCAGGATTACTGTTAGGCTTAGGCCTAGGGCTAGGATTTTTAAAACTAGGAAGCCCTTAGCTCCAGGCACACTGCAGCTGTTCACGACATCCCAAGCGGAGTACTAAAGTGCAACAACATGGCAGCTTTCACAGCTTTTTCGTTGGCACCATCCCTATACCTAGGCTGATTTATCTGCCTAGGGTTAGGGTTAGGCTTCAGCCTAGGGCTTGGAGTTTTTTAACCAGGAAGCCCTGAGTTCCAGGCTTACTGCATCTGCCAAAGGCATCCCAAAGGGAGTGCAAAAGTGCCACAACATGGCTGCTTTCACGTCTTTTCCCTTAGGAAGAACCCTAATACCCGGCTCATTTACCTTCCTAGGGTTACTGTTAGGCTTAGGCCTAGGACTTTTAAAACCAGGAAGCCCTGGGCTCCAGGCACACTGCAGCTGCGAAAGGCATCCCAAGGGGAGCGCAAAAGTGACCCAACTTGGCTGCACCCACTGATATTTCCATGAGACCATCCCGAACCATAGGCTGATTTGCCTTCCTAGGGTTAAGGTTTGAGTTACGCCTAGGGTAAGGGTTCTATTAACCAGAAAGCCCTGAGTTCCAAGAACACAGCAGCTGCGAAGGACTAGCCAAGAAGAGCGCAAAAGTACCACAACATGCCTGCCTCCACAGCTTTTTCCTTGGGGACATGCCTAATTCCTGGCTGATTTGCCTTTCTCGTCTTAGGGTTGGGGTTCGGCCTAGGGCTAGGATTTTTAAAATCAGGAAGCCCTGAGTTCCAGGCACATTGGAGCTGTGAAAGGCATCCAAAAGGGAGTGCAAAAGTGCCACAACATGGCTGCTTCCATGGCTTTTTCCTTGTTAAGAAGCCTAACACCAGGCTGATTTACCTTCCCAGGATTACTGTAAGGCTTAGGCCTAGGGCTAGGATTTTTAAAACTAGGAAGCCCTTAGCTCCAGGCACATTGCAGCTGTTCAAGACATCGTAAGGGGAGTACAAAAGTGCAACAACATGGCAGCTTTCAGAGCTTTTTCCTTGGCACCATCCCTATACCTAGGCTGATTTTTCTCACTAGGGTTAGGGTTAGGCTTCAGCCTAGGGCTTGGAGTTTTTTAACCAGGAAGCCCTGAGTTCCAGGCTTACTGCATCTGCCAAAGGCATCCCAAAGGGAGTGCAGAAGTGCCACAACATGGCTGCTTTCACGGCTTTTCCCTTAGGAAGAACCCTAATACCCGGCTGATTTACCTTCCTAGGGTTACTGTTAGGCTTAGGCCTAGGACTTTTAAAACCAGGAAGCCCTGGGCTCCAGGCACATGCAGCTTTTAAAGGCATCCCAAAAGGGCCGCAGAAGTGACACAACTTGGCTTCCTCTGTTGCTATTCTCATGAGACCATCCCGAAACATAGGCTGATTTTCCTTCCTAGGTTTAAGGTTTGAGTTACGCCTAGGGTAAGGGTTCTATTAACCAGAAAGCCCTGAGTTCCAAGAACACAGCAGCTGCAAAGGACTTCCCAAGAAGAGCGCAAAAGTACCACAACATGCCTCCCTCCACAGCTTTTTCCTTGGGGACATGCCTAATTCCTGGCTGATTTGCCTATCTCGTCTTAGGGATGGGGTCCGGCCTAGGGCTTGGATTTTTTTACCTAGGAAGCCCTGAGTTCCAGGCACACTGGAGCTGTGAAAGGCATCCAAAAGGGAGTGCAAAAGTGCCACAACATGGCTGCTTTCATGGCTTTTTCCTTGGCAAGAAGCCTAACACCAGGCTGATTTCCCTTCCCAGGGTTATTGTAAGGCTTAGGCCTAGGGCTAGGATTTTTAAAACTAGGAAGGCCTTAGCTACAGGCACACTGCAGCTGTTCAAGGCATCCCAAGGGGAGTGCAAAAGTGCAACAACATGGAAGCTTTCAGAGCTTTTTCCTTGGCACCATCGCTATACCTAGGCTGATATATCTGCCTAGGGTTAGGGTTAGGCTTCAGCCTAGAGCTTCGGGTTTTTTAACCAGGAAGCCCTGAGTTCCAGGCTTACTGCATCTGCCAAAGGCATCCCAAAGGGAGTGCAAAAGTGCCACAACATTGCTGCTTTCACGGCTTTTCCCTTAGGAAGAACCCTAATACCCGGCTGATTTACCTTCCTAGGGTTACTGTTAGGCTTAGGCCTAGGACTTTTAAAACCAGGAAGCCCTGGGCTCCAGGCACACTGCAGCTGCGAAAGGCATCCCAAGGGGAGCGCAAAAGTGACACAACTTGGCTGCCACCACTGATATTTCCATGAGACCATCCCGAACCATAGGCTGATTTTCCTTCCTAGGTTTAAGGTTTGAGTTACGCCTAGGGTAAGGGTTCTATTAACCAGAAAGCCCTGAGTTCCAAGAACACAGCAGCTGCGCAGGACTAGCCAAGAAGAGCGCAAAAGTACCACAACATGCCTGCCTCCACAGCTTTTTCCTTGGGGACATGCCTAATTCCTGGCTGATTTGCCTTTCTCGTCTTAGGGTTAGGGTTCGGCCTAGGGCTAGGATTTTTAAAATCAGGAAGCCCTGAGTTCCAGGCACATTGGAGCTGTGAAAGGCATCCAAAAGGGAGTGCAGAAGTGCCACAACATGGCTGCTTTCACGGCTTTTTCCTTGGCAAGAACACTAACACCAGGCTGATTTCCCTTCCCAGGGTTACTGTAAGGCTTAGGCCTAGGGCTAGGATTTTTAAAACTAGGAAGCCCTTAGCTCCACGCACACTGCAGCTGTTGAAGGCATCCCAAGGGGAGCGCAAAAGGGCAACAACATGGCAGCTTTCACAGCTTTTTCCTTGGCACCATCCCTATACCTAGGCTGATTTATCTGCCTAGGGTTAGGGTTAGGGTTCAGCCTAGGGCTTGGAGTTTTTTAACCAGGAAGCCCTGAGTTCCAGGCTTACTGCATCTGACAAAGGCATCCCAAAGAGAGTTCAAAAGTGCCACAACATGGCTGCTTTCACGTCTTTTCCCTTTGGAAGAACCCTCATACCCGGCTGATTTACCTTCCTAGGGTTACTGTTAGGCTTAGGCCTAGGACTTTTAAAACCAGGAAGCCCTGGGCTCCAGGCACACTGCAGCTGCGAAAGGCATCCCAAGGGGAGCGCAAAAGTGACACAACTTGGCTGCCACCACTGATATTTCCATGAGACCATCCCGAACCATAGGATGATTTTCCTTCCTAGGGTTAATGTTTGAGTTACGCCAAGGATAAGGGTTCTATTAACCAGAAAGCCCTGAGTTCCAAGAACACAGCAGCTGCGAAGGACTTCCCAAGAAGAGCGCAAAAGTACCACAACATGCCTGCCTCCACAGCTTTTTCCTTGGGGACATGCCTAATTCCTGGCTGATTTGCCTTTCTCGTCTTAGGGTTGGGGTTCGGCCTAGGGCTAGGATTTTTAAAATCAGGAAGCCCTGAGTTCCAGGCACATTGGAGCTGTGAAAGGCATCCAAAAGGGAGTGCAGAAGTGCCACAACATGGCTGCTTTCATGGCTTTTTCCTTGGCAAGAAGCCTAACACCAGGCTGATTTCCCTTCCCAGGGTTACTGTAAGGCTTAGGCCTAGGGCTAGGATTTTTAAAACTAGGAAGCCCTTAGCTCCAGGCACATTGCAGCTGTTCAAGACATCGCAAGGGGAGTACAAAAGTGCAACAACATGGCAGCTTTCAGAGCTTTTTCCTTGGCACCATCCCTATACCTAGGCTGATTTTTCTCACTAGGGTTAGGGTTAGGCTTCAGCCTAGGTCTTGGAGTTTTTTAACCAGGAAGCCCTGAGTTCCAGGCTTACTGCATCTGCCAAAGGCATCCCAAAGGGAGTGCAAAAGTGCCACAACATGGCTGCTTTCACGGCTTTTTCCTTGGCAAGAACACTAACACCAGGCTGATTTCCCTTCCCAGGGTTACTGTAAGGCTTAGGCCTAGGGCTAGGATTTTTAAAACTAGGAAGCCCTTAGCTCCAGGCACACTGCAGCTGTTCAAGGCATCCCAAGGGGAGCGCAAAAGGGCAACAACATGGCAGCTTTCACAGCTTTTTCCTTGGCACCATCCCTATACCTAGGCTGATTTATCTGCCTAGGGTTAGGGTTAGGGTTCAGCCTAGGGCTTGGAGTTTTTTAACCAGGAAGCCCTGAGTTCCAGGCTTACTGCATCTGACAAAGGCATCCCAAAGAGAGTTCAAAAGTGCCACAACATGGCTGCTTTCACGTCTTTTCCCTTTGGAAGAACCCTCATACCCGGCTGATTTACCTTCCTAGGGTTACTGTTAGGCTTAGGCCTAGGACTTTTAAAACCAGGAAGCCCTGGGCTCCAGGCACACTGCAGCTGCGAAAGGCATCCCAAGGGGAGCGCAAAAGTGACACAACTTGGCTGCCACCACTGATATTTCCATGAGACCATCCCGAACCATAGGCTGATTTTCCTTCCTAGGTTTAATGTTTGAGTTACGCCAAGGATAAGGGTTCTATTAACCAGAAAGCCCTGAGTTCCAAGAACACAGCAGCTGCGAAGGACTTCCCAAGAAGAGCGCAAAAGTACCACAACATGCCTGCCTCCACAGCTTTTTCCTTGGGGACATGCCTAATTCCTGGCTGATTTGCCTTTCTCGTCTTAGGGTTGGGGTTCGGCCTAGGGCTAGGATTTTTAAAATCAGGAAGCCCTGAGTTCCAGGCACACTGGAGCTGTGAAAGGCATCCAAAAGGGAGTGCAAAAGTGCCACAACATGGCTGCTTTCATGGCTTTTTCCTTGGCAAGAAGCCTAACACCAGGCTTATTTACCTTCCCAGGATTACTGTTAGGCTTAGGCCTAGGGCTAGGATTTTTAAAACTAGGAAGCCCTTAGCTCCAGGCACACTGCAGCTGTTCACGACATCCCAAGCGGAGTACTAAAGTGCAACAACATGGCAGCTTTCACAGCTTTTTCCTTGGCACCATCCCTATACCTAGGCTGATTTATCTGCCTAGGGTTAGGGTTAGGCTTCAGCCTAGGGCTTGGAGTTTTTTAACCAGGAAGCCCTGAGTTCCAGGCTTACTGCATCTGACAAAGGCATCCCAAAGAGAGTTCAAAAGTGCCACAACATGGCTGCTTTCACGTCTTTTCCCTTTGGAAGAACCCTCATACCCGGCTGATTTACCTTCCTAGGGTTACTGTTAGGCTTAGGCCTAGGACTTTTAAAACCAGGAAGCCCTGGGCTCCAGGCACTCTGCAGCTGCGAAAGGCATCCCAAGGGGAGCGCAAAAGTGACACAACTTGGCTGCCACCACTGATATTTCCATGAGACCATCCCGAACCATAGGCTGATTTGCCTTCCTAGGGTTAAGGTTTGAGTTACGCCTAGGGTAAGGGTTCTATTAACCAGAAAGCCCTGAGTTCCAAGAACACAGCAGCTGCGAAGGACTTCCCAAGAAGAGCGCAAAAGTACCACAACATGCCTGCCTCCACAGCTTTTTCCTTGGGGACATGCATAATTCCTGGCTGATTTGCCTTTCTCGTCTTAGGGTTGGGGTTCGGCCTAGGGCTAGGATTTTTAAAATCAGGAAGCCCTGAGTTCCAGGCACACTGGAGCTGTGAAAGGCATCCAAAAGGGAGTGCAAAAGTGCCACAACATGGCTGCTTTCACGGCTTTTTCCTTGGCAAGAAGCCTAACACCAGGCTTATTTACCTTCCCAGGGTTACTGTTAGGCTTAGGCCTAGGGCTAGGATTTTTAAAACTAGGAAGCCCTTAGCTCCAGGCACACTGCAGCTGTTCAAGGCATCCCAAGCGGAGTACAAAAGTGCAACAACATGGCAGCTTTCACAGCTTTTTCCTTGGCACCATCCCTATACCTAGGCTGATTTATCTGCCTAGGGTTAGGGTTAGGCTTCAGCCTAGGGCTTGGAGTTTTTTAACCAGGAAGCCCTGAGTTCCAGGCTTACTGCATCTGCCAAAGGCATCCCAAAGGGAGTGCAAAAGTGCCACAACATGGCTGCTTTCACGTCTTTTCCCTTAGGAAGAACCCTAATACCCGGCTCATTTACCTTCCTAGGGTTACTGTTAGGCTTAGGCCTAGGACTTTTAAAACCAGGAAGCCCTGGGCTCCAGGCACACTGCAGCTGCGAAAGGCATCCCAAGGGGAGCGCAAAAGTGACACAACTTGGCTGCCACCACTGATATTTCCATGAGACCATCCCGAACCATAGGCTGATTTGCCTTCCTAGGGTTAAGGTTTGAGTTACGCCTAGGGTAAGGGTTCTATTAACCAGAAAGCCCTGAGTTCCAAGAACACAGCAGCTGCGAAGGACTTCCCAAGAAGAGCGCAAAAGTACCACAACATGCCTGGCTCCACAGCTTTTTCCTTGGGGACATGCCTAATTCCTGGCTGATTTGCCTTTCTCGTCTTAGGGTTGGGGTTCGGCCTAGGGCTAGGATTTTTTTAACTAGGAAGCCCTGAGTTCCACGCTTACTTCATCTGCCAAAGGCATCCCAAAGGGAGTGCAAAAGTGCCACAACATGGCTGCTTTCACGGCTTTTCCCTTAGGAAGAACCCTAATACCCGGCTGATTTACCTTCGTAGGGTTACTGTTAGGCTTAGGCCTAGGACTTTTTAAACCAGGAAGCCCTGGGCTCCAGGCACATGCAGCTGTTAAAGGCTTCCAAAGAGGTCCGCAGAAGTGACACAACTTGGCTGCCTCTGCTGCTATTCTCATGAGACTATCCCAAACCATAGTCTGATTTTCCTTCCTAGGGTTAAGGTTTGAGTTACGCCTAGGGTAAGGGTTCTATTAACCAGAAAGCCCTGAGTTCCAAGAACACAGCAGCTGCGAAGGACTTCCCAAGAAGAGTGCAAAAGTACAACAACATGCCTGCCTCCACAGCTTTTTCCTTGGGGACATGCCTAATTCCTGGCTGATTTGCCTTTCTCGTCTTAGGGTTGGGGTCCGGCCTAGGGCTTGGATTTTTTTACCTAGGAAGCCCTGAGTTCCAGGCTTACTGCATCTGTCAAAAGCATCCCAAAGGGAGTGCAAAAGTGCAACAACATGGCTGCTTTCACGGCTTTTCCCTTAGCAAAAACCCTAATTACTGGCTGATATACCTTCCTAGGGTTACTGTTAGGCTTAGGCCTAGGACTTTTTAAACCAGGAAGCCCTGGGCTCCAGGCACACTGCAGCTGCGAAAGGCATCCCAAGGGGAGCGCAAAAGTGACACAACTTGGCTGCCACCACTGATATTTCCATGAGACCATCCCGAACCATAGGCTGATTTGCCTTCCTAGGTTTAAGGTTTGAGTTACGCCTAGGGTAAGGGTTCTATTAACCAGAAAGCCCTGAGTTCCAAGAACACAGCAGCTGCGAAGGACTTCCCAAGAAGAGCGCAAAAGTACCACAACATGCCTGCCTCCAAAGCTTTTTCCTTGGGGACATGCCTAATTCCTGGCTGATTTGCCTTTCTCGTCTTAGGGTTGGGGTTCGGCCTAGGGCTAGGATTTTTAAAATCAGGAAGCCCTGAGTTCCAGGCACACTGGGGCTGTGAAAGGCATCCAAAAGGGAGTGCAAAAGTGCCACAACATGGCTGCTTCCATGGCTTTTTCCTTGGTAAGAAGCCTAACACCAGGCTGATTTACCTTCCCAGGATTACTGTAAGGCTTAGGCCTAGGGCTAGGATTTTTAAAACTAGGAAGCCCTTAGCTCCAGGCACATTGCAGCTGTTCAAGACATCGCAAGGGGAGAACAAAAGTGCAACAACATGGCAGCTTTCAGAGCTTTTTCCTTGGCACCATCCCTATACCTAGGCTGATTTATCTGCCTAGGGTTAGGGTTAGGCTTCAGCCTAGGGCTTGGAGTATTTAACCAGGAAGCCCTGAGTTCCAGGCTTACTGCATCTGCAAAAGGCATCCCAAAGGGAGTGCAAAAGTGCCACAACATGGCTGCTTTCACGGCTTTTCCCTTAGGAAGAACCCTAATACGCGGCTGATTTACCTTCCTAGGGTTACTGTTAGGCTTAGGTCTGGGACTTTTAAAACCAGGAAGCCCCGGGCTCCAGGCACATGCAGCTTTTAAAGGCATCCTAAAAGGGCCGCAGAAGTGACACAACTTGGCTTCCTCTGTTGCTATTCTCATGAGACCATCCCGAAACATAGGCTGATTTTCCTTCCTAGGGTTAAGGTTTGAGTTACGCCTAGGGTAAGGGTTCTATTAACCAGAAAGCCCTGAGTTCCAAGAACACAGCAGCTGCAAAGGACTTCCCAAGAAGAGCGCAAAAGTACCACAACATGCCTGCCTCCACAGCTTTTTCCTTGGGGACATGCCTAATTCCTGGCTGATTTGCCTTTCTCGTCTTAGGGTTGGGGTTCGGCCTAGGGCTAGGATTTTTAAAATCAGAAAGCCATGAGTTCCAGGCACACTGGAGCTGTGAAAGGCATCCAAAAGGGAGTGCAAAAGTGCCACAACATGGCTGCTTTCATGGCTTTTTCCTTGGTAAGAAGCCTAACACCAGGCTGATTTCCCTTCCCAGGATTACTGTAAACCTTAGGCCTAGGGCTAGGATTTTTAAAACTAGGAAGCCCTTAGCTCCAGGCACATTGCAGCTGTTCAAGACATCGCAAGGGGAGTACAAAAGTGCAACAACATGGCAGCTTTCACAGCTTTTTCCTTGGCACCATCCCTATACCTAGGCTGATTTTTCTCACTAGGGTTAGGGTTAGGCTTCAGCCTAGGGCTTGGAGTTTTTTAACCAGGAAGCCCTGAGTTCCAGGCTTACTGCACCTGCCAAAGGCATCCCAAAGGGAGTGCAAAAGTGCCACAACATGGCTGCTTTCACGTCTTTTCCCTTAGGAAGAACCCTAATACCCGGCTGATTTACCTTCCTAGGGTTACTGTTAGGCTTAGGCCTAGGACTTTTAAAACCAGGAAGCCCTGGGCTCCAGGCACATGCAGGTTTTAAAGGCATCCCAAAAGGGCCGCAGAAGTGACACAACTTGGCTTCCTCTGTTGCTATTCTCATGAGACCATCCCGAAACATAGGCTGATTTTCCTTCCTAGGGTTAAGGTTTGAGTTACGCCTAGGGTAAGGGTTCTATTAACCAGAAAGCCCTGAGTTCCAAGAACACAGCAGCTGCGAAGGACTAGCCAAGAAGAGCGCAAAAGTACCACAACATGCCTGCCTCCACAGCTTTTTCCTTGGGGACATGCCTAATTCCTGGCTGATTTGCCTATCTCGTCTTAGGGATGGGGTCCGGCCTAGGGCTTGGATTTTTTTACCTAGGAAGCCCTGAGTTCCAGGCACACTGGAGCTGTGAAAGGCATCCAAAAGGGAGTGCAAAAGTGCCACAACATGGCTGCTTTCATGGCTTTTTCCTTCGCAAGAAGCCTAACACCAGGCTGATTTCCCTTCCCAGGTTTACTGTTAGGCTTAGGCCTAGGGCTCGGATTTTTAAAACTACGAAGCCCTTAGCACCAGGCACACTGCAGCTGTTCAAGGCATCCCAAGGGGAGTGCAAAAGTGCAACAACATGGCAGCTTTCACAGCTTTTTCCTTGGCACCATCCCTATACCTAGGCTGATATATCTGCCTAGGGTTAGGGTTAGGCTTCAGCCTAGAGCTTCGGGTTTTAACCAGGAAGCCCTGAGTTCCAGGCTTACTGCATCTGCCAAAGGCATCCCAAAGGGAGTGCAAAAGTGCCACAACATTGCTGCTTTCACGGCTTTTCCCTTAGGAAGAACCCTAATACCCGGCTGATTTACCTTCCTAGGGTTACTGTTAGGCTTAGGCCTAGGACTTTTAAAACCAGGAAGCCCTGGGCTCCAGGCACACTGCAGCTGCGAAAGGCATCCCAAGGGGAGCGCAAAAGTGACACAACTTGGCTGCCACCACTGATATTTCCATGAGACCATCCCGAATATTAGGCTGATTTTCCTTCCTAGGTTTAAGGTTTGACTTACGCCTAGGGTAAGGGTTCTATTAACCAGAAAGCCCTGAGTTCCAAGAACACAGCAGCTGCGCAGGACTAGCCAAGAAGAGCGCAAAGGTACCACAACATGCCTGCCTCCACAGCTTTTTCCTTGGGGACATGCCTAATTCCTGGCTGATTTGCCTTTCTCGTCTTAGGGTTGGGGTTCGGCCTAGGGCTAGGATTTTGAAAATCAGGAAGCCCTGAGTTCCAGGCACATTGGAGCTGTGAAAGGCATCCAAAAGGGAGTGCAGAAGTGCCACAACATGGCTGCTTTCACGGCTTTTTCCTTGGCAAGAAGCCTAACACCAGGCTGATTTCCCTTCCCAGGGTTACTGTAAGGCTTAGGCCTAGGGCTAGGATTTTTAAAACTAGGAAGCCCTTAGCTCCAGGCACACTGCAGCTGTTCAAGGCATCCCAAGGGGAGCGCAAAAGGGCAACAACATGGCAGCTTTCACAGCTTTTTCCTTGGCACCATCCCTATACCTAGGCTGATTTATCTGCCTAGGGTTAGGGTTAGGCTTCAGCCTAGGGCTTGGAGTTTTTTAACCAGGAAGCCCTGAGTTCCAGGCTTACTGCATCTGACAAAGGCATCCCAAAGAGAGTTCAAAAGTGCCACAACATGGCTGCTTTCACGTCTTTTCCCTTAGGAAGAACCCTAATACCCGGCTGATTTACCTTCCTAGGGTTACTGTTAGGCTTAGGCCTAGGACTTTTAAAACCAGGAAGCCCTGGGCTCCAGGCACACTGCAGCTGCGAAAGGCATCCCAAGGGGAGCGCAAAAGTGACACAACTTGGCTGCCACCACTGATATTTCCATGAGACCATCCCGAACCATAGGCTGATTTTCCTTCCTAGGTTTAAGGTTTGAGTTACGCCTAGGGTAAGGGTTCTATTAACCAGAAAGCCCTGAGTTCCAAGAACACAGCAGCTGCGAAGGACTTCCCAAGAAGAGCGCAAAAGTACCACAACATGCCTGCCTCCACAGCTTTCTCCTTGGGGACATGCCTAATTCCTGGCTGATTTGCCTTTCTCCTCTTAGGGTTGGGGTTCGGCCTAGGGCTAGGATTTTTAAAATCAGGAAGCCCTGAGTTCCAGGCACACTGGAGCTGTGAAAGGCATCCAAAAGGGAGTGCAAAAGTGCCACAACATGGCTGCTTTCATGGCTTCTTCCTTGGCAAGAAGCCTAACACCAGGCTTATTTACCTTCCCAGGATTACTGTTAGGCTTAGGCCTAGGGCTAGGATTTTTAAAACTAGGAAGCCCTTAGCTCCAGGCACACTGCAGCTGTTCACGACATCCCAAGCGGAGTACAAAAGTGCAACAACATGGCAGCTTTCACAGCTTTTTCCTTGGCACCATCCCTATACCTAGGCTGATTTATCTGCCTAGGGTTAGGGTTAGGGTTCAGCCTAGGGCTTGGAGTTTTTTAACCAGGAAGCCCTGAGTTCCAGGCTTACTGCATCTGACAAAGGCATCCCAAAGAGAGTTCAAAAGTGCCACAACATGGCTGCTTTCACGGCTTTTCCCTTAGGAAGAACCCTAATACCCGGCTGATTTACCTTCCTAGGGTTACTGTTAGGCTTAGGCCTAGGACTTTTAAAACCAGGAAGCCCTGGGCTCCAGGCACATGCAGCTTTTAAAGGCATCCCAAAAGGGCCGCAGAAGTGACACAACTTGGCTTCCTCTGTTGCTATTCTCATGAGACCATCCCGAAACATAGGCTGATTTGCCTTCCTAGGGTTAAGGTTTGAGTTACGCCTAGGGTAAGGGTTCTATTAACCAGAAAGCCCTGAGTTCCAAGAACACAGCAGCTGCAAAGGACTTCCCAAGAAGAGCGCAAAAGTACCACAACATGCCTCCCTCCACAGCTTTTTCCTTGGGGACATGCCTAATTCCTGGCTGATTTGCCTATCTCGTCTTAGGGATGGGGTCCGGCCTAGGGCTTGGATTTTTTTACCTAGGAAGCCCTGAGTTCCAGGCACACTGGAGCTGTGAAAGGCATCCAAAAGGGAGTGCAAAAGTGCCACAACATGGCTGCTTTCATGGCTTTTTCCTTGGCAAGAAGCCTAACACCAGGCTGATTTCCCTTCCCAGGGTTATTGTAAGGCTTAGGCCTAGGGCTAGGATTTTTAAAACTAGGAAGGCCTTAGCTACAGGCACACTGCAGCTGTTCACGACATCCCAAGCGGAGTACAAAAGTGCAACAACATGGCAGCTTTCACAGCTTTTTCCTTGGCACCATCCCTATACCTAGGCTGATTTATCTGCCTAGGGTTAGGGTTAGGCTTCAGCCTAGGGCTTGGAGTTTTTTAACCAGGAAGCCCTGAGTTCCAGGCTTACTGCATCTGCCAAAGGCATCCCAAAGGGAGTGCAAAAGTGCCACAACATGGCTGCTTTCACGTCTTTTCCCTTAGGAAGAACCCTAATACCCGGCTGATTTACCTTCCTAGGGTTACTGTTAGGCTTAGGCCTAGGACTTTTAAAACCAGGAAGCCCTGGGCTCCAGGCACACTGCAGCTGCGAAAGGCATCCCAAGGGGAGCGCAAAAGTGACCCAACTTGGCTGCCACCACTGATATTTCCATGAGACCATCCCGAACCATAGGCTGATTTGCCTTCCTAGGGTTAAGGTTTGAGTTACGCCTAGGGTAAGGGTTCTATTAACCAGAAAGCCCTGAGTTCCAAGAACACAGCAGCTGCGAAGGACTAGCCAAGAAGAGCGCAAAAGTACCACAACATGCCTGCCTCCACAGCTTTTTCCTTGGGGACATGCCTAATTCCTGGCTGATTTGCCTTTCTCGTCTTAGGGTTGGGGTTCGGCCTAGGGCTAGGATTTTTAAAATCAGGAAGCCCTGAGTTCCAGGCACATTGGAGCTGTGAAAGGCATCCAAAAGGGAGTGCAGAAGTGCCACAACATGGCTGCTTTCATGGCTTTTTCCTTGGCAAGTAGCCTAACACCAGGCTGATTTCCCTTCCCAGGGTTACTGTAAGGCTTAGGCCTAGGGCTAGGATTTTTAAAACTAGGAAGCCCTTAGCTCCAGGCACACTGCAGCTGTTGAAGGCATCCCAAGGGGAGCGCAAAAGTGCAACAACATGGCAGCTTTCACAGCTTTTTCCTTGGCACCATCCCTATACCTAGGCTGATTTATCTGCCTAGGGTTAGGGTTAGGCTTCAGCCTAGGGCTTGGAGTTTTTTAACCAGGAAGCCCTGAGTTCCAGGCTTACTGCATCTGACAAAGGCATCCCAAAGAGAGTTCAAAAGTGCCACAACATGGCTGCTTTCACGTCTTTTCCCTTAGGAAGAACCCTAAAACCCGGCTGATTTACCTTCCTAGGGTTACTGTTAGGCTTAGGCCTAGGACTTTTAAAACCAGGAAGCCCTGGGCTCCAGGCACACTGCAGCTGCGAAAGGCATCCCAAGGGGAGCGCAAAAGTGACACAACTTGGCTGCCACCACTGATATTTCCATGAGACCATCCCGAACCATAGGCTGATTTTCCTTCCTAGGTTTAAGGTTTGAGTTACGCCTAGGGTAAGGGTTCTATTAACCAGAAAGCCCTGAGTTCCAAGAACACAGCAGCTGCGAAGGACTTCCCAAGAAGAGCGCAAAAGTACCACAACATGCCTGCCTCCACAGCTTTTTCCTTGGGGACATGCCTAATTCCTGGCTGATTTGCCTTTCTCGTCTTAGGGTTGGGGTTCGGCCTAGGGCTAGGATTTTTAAAATCAGGAAGCCCTGAGTTCCAGGCACACTGGAGCTGTGAAAGGCATCCCAAAGGGAGTGCAAAAGTGCCACAACATGGCTGCTTTCATGGCTTTTTCCTTGGCAAGAAGCCTAACACCAGGCTTATTTACCTTCCCAGGGTTACTGTTAGGCTTAGGCCTAGGGCTAGGATTTTTAAAACTAGGAAGCCCTTAGCTCCAGGCACACTGCAGCTGTTCAAGGCATCCCAAGCGGAGTACAAAAGTGCAACAACATGGCAGCTTTCACAGCTTTTTCCTTGGCACCATCCCTATACCTAGGCTGATTTATCTGCCTAGGGTTAGGGTTAGGCTTCAGCCTAGGGCTTGGAGTTTTTTAACCAGGAAGCCCTGAGTTCCAGGCTTACTGCATCTGCCAAAGGCATCCCAAAGGGAGTGCAAAAGTGCCACAACATGGCTGCTTTCACGTCTTTTCCCTTAGAAGAACCCTAATACCCGGCTCATTTACCTTCCTAGGGTTACTGTTAGGCTTAGGCCTAGGACTTTTTAAACCAGGAAGCCCTGGGCTCCAGGCACACTGCAGCTGCGAAAGGCATCCCAAGGGGAGCGCAAAAGTGACACAACTTGGCTGCCACCACTGATATTTCCATGAGACCATCCCGAACCATAGGCTGATTTGCCTTCCTAGGGTTAAGGTTTGAGTTACGCCTAGGGTAAGGGTTCTATTAACCAGAAAGCCCTGAGTTCCAAGAACACAGCAGCTGCGAAGGACTTCCCAAGAAGAGCGCAAAAGTACCACAACATGCCTGGCTCCACAGATTTTTCCTTGGGGACATGCCTAATTCCTGGCTGATTTGCCTTTCTCGTCTTAGGGTTGGGGTTCGGCCTAGGGCTAGGATTTTTTTAACTAGGAAGCCCTGAGTTCCACGCTTACTTCATCTGCCAAAGGCATCCCAAAGGGAGTGCAAAAGTGCCACAACATGGCTGCTTTCACGGCTTTTCCCTTAGGAAGAACCCTAATACCCGGCTGATTTACCTTCCTAGGGTTACTGTTAGGCTTAGGCCTAGGACTTTTTAAACCAGGAAGCCCTGGGCTCCAGGCACACTGCAGCTGCGAAAGGCATCCCAAGGGGAGCGCAAAAGTGACACAACTTGGCTGCCACCACTGATATTTCCATGAGACCATCCCGAACCATAGGCTGATTTTCCTTCCTAGGTTTAAGGTTTGAGTTACGCCTAGGGTAAGGGTTCTATTAACCAGAAAGCCCTGAGTTCCAAGAACACAGCAGCTGCGAAGGACTTCCCAAGAAGAGCGCAAAAGTACCACAACATGCCTGCCTCCACAGCTTTTTCCTTGGGGACATGCCTAATTCCTGGCTGATTTGCCTTTCTCGTCTTAGGGTTGGGGTTCGGCCTAGGGCTAGGATTTTTAAAATCAGGAAGCCCTGAGTTCCAGGCACACTGGAGCTGTGAAAGGCATCCAAAAGGGAGTGCAAAAGTGCCACAACATGGCTGCTTTCATGGCTTTTTCCTTGGCAAGAAGCCTAACACCAGGCTTATTTACCTTCCCAGGATTACTGTTAGGCTTAGGCCTAGGGCTAGGATTTTTAAAACTAGGAAGCCCTTAGCTCCAGGCACACTGCAGCTGTTCACGACATCCCAAGCGGAGTACAAAAGTGCAACAACATGGCAGCTTTCACAGCTTTTTCCTTGGCACCATCCCTATACCTAGGCTGATTTATCTGCCTAGGGTTAGGGTTAGGCTTCAGCCTAGGGCTTGGAGTTTTTTAACCAGGAAGCCCTGAGTTCCAGGCTTACTGCATCTGCCAAAGGCATCCCAAAGGGAGTGCAGAAGTGCCACAACATGGCTGCTTTCACGTCTTTTCCCTTAGGAAGAACCCTAATACGCGGCTGATTTACCTTCCTAGGGTTACTGTTAGGCTTAGGCCTAGGACTTTTAAAACCAGGAAGCCCTGGGCTCCAGGCACACTGCAGCTGCGAAAGGCATCCCAAGGGGAGCGCAAAAGTGACCCAACTTGGCTGCCACCACTGATATTTCCATGAGACCATCCCGAACCATAGGCTGATTTGCCTTCCTAGGGTTAAGGTTTGAGTTACGCCTAGGGTAAGGGTTCTATTAACCAGAAAGCCCTGAGTTCCAAGAACACAGCAGCTGCGAAGGACTTCCCAAGAAGAGCGCAAAAGTACCACAACATGCCTGGCTCCACCGCTTTTTCCTTGGGGACATGCCTAATTCCTGGCTGATTTGCCTTTCTCGTCTTAGGCTTGGGGTTCGGCCTAGGGCTAGGATTTTGAAAATCAGGAAGCCCTGAGTTCCAGGCACATTGGAGCTGTGAAAGGCATCCAAAAGGGAGTGCAGAAGTGCCACAACATGGCTGCTTTCATGGCTTTTTCCTTGGCAAGAAGCCTAACACCAGGCTGATTTCCCTTCCCAGGGTTACTGTTAGGCTTAGGCCTAGGGCTAGGATTTTTAAAACTAGGAAGCCCTTAGCTCCAGGCACACTGCAGCTGTTGAAGGCATCCCAAGGGGAGCGCAAAAGTGCAACAACATGGCAGCTTTCTCAGCTTTTTCCTTGGCACCATCCCTATACCTAGGCTGATTTATCTGCCTAGGGTTAGGGTTGGGCTTCAGCCTAGGGCTTGGAGTTTTTTAACCAGGAAGCCCTGAGTTCCAGGCTTACTGCATCTGACAAAGGCATCCCAAAGAGAGTTCAAAAGTGCCACAACATGGCTGCTTTCACGTCTTTTCCCTTAGGAAGAACCCTAATACCCGGCTGATTTACCTTCCTAGGGTTACTGTTAGGCTTAGGCCTAGGACTTTTAAAACCAGGAAGCCCTGGGCTCCAGGCACACTGCAGCTGCGAAAGGCATCCCAAGGGGAGCGCAAAAGTGACACAACTTGGCTGCCACCACTGATATTTCCATGAGACCATCCCGAACCATAGGCTGATTTTCCTTCCTAGGTTTAAGGTTTGAGTTACGCCTAGGGTAAGGGTTCTATTAACCAGAAAGCCCTGAGTTCCAAGAACGCAGCAGCTGCGAAGGACTTCCCAAGAAGAGCGCAAAAGTACCACAACATGCCTGCCTGCACAGCTTTTTCCTTGGGGACATGCCTAATTCCTGGCTGATTTGCCTTTCTCGTCTTAGGGTTGGGGTTCGGCCTAGGGCTAGGATTTTTAAAATCAGGAAGCCCTGAGTTCCAGGCACACTGGAGCTGTGAAAGGCATCCAAAAGGGAGTGCAAAAGTGCCACAACATGGCTGCTTTCATGGCTTTTTCCTTGGCAAGAAGCCTAACACCAGGCTTATTTACCTTCTCAGGGTTACTGTTAGGCTTAGGCCTAGGGCTAGGATTTTTAAAACTAGGAAGCCCTTAGCTCCAGGCACACTGCAGCTGTTCAAGGCATCCCAAGCCGAGCACAAAAGTGCAACAACATGGCAGCTTTCACAGCTTTTTCCTTGGCACCATCCCTATACCTAGGCTGATTTATCTGCCTAGGGTTAGGGTTAGGCTTCAGCCTAGGGCTTGGAGTTTTTTAACCAGGAAGCCCTGAGTTCCAGGCTTACTGCATCTGCCAAAGGCATCCCAAAGGGAGTGCAAAAGTGCCACAACATGGCTGCTTTCACGTCTTTTCCCTTAGGAAGAACCCTAATACCCGGCTCATTTACCTTCCTAGGGTTACTGTTAGGCTTAGGCCTAGGACTTTTAAAACCAGGAAGCCCTGGGCTCCAGGCACACTCCAGCTGCGAAAGGCATCCCAAGGGGAGCGCAAAAGTGACACAACTTGGCTGCCACCACTGATATTTCCATGAGACCATCCCGAACCATAGGCTGATTTGCCTTCCTAGGGTTAAGGTTTGAGTTACGCCTAGGGTAAGGGTTCTATTAACCAGAAAGCCCTGAGTTCCAAGAACACAGCAGCTGCGAAGGACTTCCCAAGAAGAGCGCAAAAGTACCACAACATGCCTGGCTCCACAGCTTTTTCCTTGGGGACATGCCTAATTCCTGGCTGATTTGCCTTTCTCGTCTTAGGGTTGGGGTTCGGCCTTGGGCTTGGATTTTTTTAACTAGGAAGCCCTGAGTTCCACGCTTACTTCATCTGCCAAAGGCATCCCAAAGTGTGTGCAAAAGTGCCACAACATGGCTGCTTTCACGGCTTTTCCCTTAGGAAGAACCCTAATACCCGGCTGATTTACCTTCCTAGGGTTACTGTTAGGCTTAGGCCTAGGACTTTTAAAACCAGGAAGCCCTGGGCTCCAGGCACATGCAGCTTTTAAAGGCATCCCAAGAGGGCCGCAGAAGTGACACAACTTGGCTTCCTCTGTTGCTATTCTCATGAGACCATCCCGAACCATAGGCTGATTTGCCTTCCTAGGTTTAAGGTTTGAGTTACGCCTAGGGTAAGGGTTCTATTAACCAGAAAGCCCTGAGTTCCAGGAACACAGCAGCTGCGAAGGACTTCCCAAGAAGAGCGCAAAAGTACCACAACATGCCTGCCTCCAAAGCTTTTTCCTTGGGGACATGCCTAATTCCTGGCTGATTTGCCTTTCTCGTCTTAGGGTTGGGATTCGGCATAGGGCTAGGAATTTTAAAATCAGGAAGCCCTGAGTTCCAGGCACACTGGAGCTGTGAAAGGCATCCAAATGGGAGTGCAAAAGTGCCACAACATGGCTGCTTTCCTGGCTTTTTCCTTGGCAAGAAGCCTAACACCAGGCTGATTTCCCTTCCCAGGTTTACTGTTAGGCTTAGGCCTAGGGCTCGGATTTTTAAAACTACGAAGCCCTTAGCACCAGGCACACTGCAGCTGTTCAAGGCATCCCAAGGGGAGTACAATAGTGCAACAACATGGCAGCTTTCAGAGCTTTTTCCTTGGCACCATCCCTATACCTAGGCTGATTTATCTGCCTAGGGTTAGGGTTAGGCTTCAGCCTAGGGCTTGGAGTTTTTTAACCAGGAAACCCTGAGTTCCAGGCTTACTGCATCTGCCAAAGGCATCCCAAAGGGAGTGCAAAAGTGCCACAACATGGCTGCTTTCACGGCTTTTCCCTTAGGAAGAACCCTAATACGCGGCTGATTTACCTTCCTAGGGTTACTGTTAGGCTTAGGCCTAGGACTTTTAAAACCAGGAAGCCCTGGGCTCCAGGCACACTCCAGCTGCGAAAGGCATCCCAAGGGGAGCGCAAAAGTGACACAACTTGGCTGCCACCACTGATATTTCCATGAGACCATCCCGAACCATAGGCTGATTTTCCTTCCTAGGGTTAAGGTTTGAGTTACGCCTAGGGTAAGGGTTCTATTAACCAGAAAGCCCTGAGTTCCAAGAACACAGCAGCTGCGAAGGACTTCCCAAGAAGAGCGCAAAAGTACCACAACATGCCTGCCTCCACAGCTTTTTCCTTGGGGACATGCCTAATTCCTGGCTGATTTGCCTTTCTCGTCTTAGGGTTGGGGTTCGGCCTAGGGCTAGGATTTTTTTAACTAGGAAGTCCTGAGTTCCACGCTTACTTCATCTGCCAAAGGCATCCCAAAGGGAGTGCAAAAGTGCCACAACATGGCTGCTTTCACGGCTTTTCCCTTAGGAAGAACCCTAATGCCCGGCTGATTTACCTTCCTAGGGTTACTGTTAGGCTTAGGCCTAGGACTTTTTAAACCAGGAAGCCCTGGGCTCCAGGCACATGCAGCTTTTAAAGGCATCCCAAGAGGGCCGCAGAAGTGACACAACTTGGCTTCCTCTGTTGCTATTCTCGTGAGACCATCCCGAACCATAGGCTGATTTGCCTTCCTAGGGTTAAGGTTTGAGTTACGCCTAGGGTAAGGGTTCTATTAACCAGAAAGCCCTGAGTTCCAAGAACACAGCAGCTGCGAAGGACTAGCCAAGAAGAGCGCAAAAGTACCACAACATGCCTGCCTCCACAGCTTTTTCCTTGGGGACATGCCTAATTCCTGGCTGATTTGCCTTTCTCGTCTTAGGGTTGGGGTTCGGCCTAGGGCTAGGATTTTTAAAATCAGGAAGCCCTGAGTTCCAGGCACATTGGAGCTGTGAAAGGCATCCAAAAGGGAGTGCAGAAGTGCCACAACATGGCTGCTTTCATGGCTTTTTCCTTGGCAAGTAGCCTAACACCAGGCTGATTTCCCTTCCCAGGGTTACTGTAAGGCTTAGGCCTAGGGCTAGGATTTTTAAAACTAGGAAGCCCTTAGCTCCAGGCACACTGCAGCTGTTGAAGGCATCCCAAGGGGAGCGCAAAAGTGCAACAACATGGCAGCTTTCACAGCTTTTTCCTTGGCACCATCCCTATACCTAGGCTGATTTATCTGCCTAGGGTTAGGGTTAGGCTTCAGCCTAGGGCTTGGAGTTTTTTAACCAGGAAGCCCTGAGTTCCAGGCTTACTGCATCTGACAAAGGCATCCCAAAGAGAGTTCAAAAGTGCCACAACATGGCTGCTTTCACGTCTTTTCCCTTAGGAAGAACCCTAAAACCCGGCTGATTTACCTTCCTAGGGTTACTGTTAGGCTTAGGCCTAGGACTTTTAAAACCAGGAAGCCCTGGGCTCCAGGCACACTGCAGCTGCGAAAGGCATCCCAAGGGGAGCGCAAAAGTGACACAACTTGGCTGCCACCACTGATATTTCCATGAGACCATCCCGAACCATAGGCTGATTTTCCTTCCTAGGTTTAAGGTTTGAGTTACGCCTAGGGTAAGGGTTCTATTAACCAGAAAGCCCTGAGTTCCAAGAACACAGCAGCTGCGAAGGACTTCCCAAGAAGAGCGCAAAAGTACCACAACATGCCTGCCTCCACAGCTTTTTCCTTGGGGACATGCCTAATTCCTGGCTGATTTGCCTTTCTCGTCTTAGGGTTGGGGTTCGGCCTAGGGCTAGGATTTTTAAAATCAGGAAGCCCTGAGTTCCAGGCACACTGGAGCTGTGAAAGGCATCCCAAAGGGAGTGCAAAAGTGCCACAACATGGCTGCTTTCATGGCTTTTTCCTTGGCAAGAAGCCTAACACCAGGCTTATTTACCTTCCCAGGGTTACTGTTAGGCTTAGGCCTAGGGCTAGGATTTTTAAAACTAGGAAGCCCTTAGCTCCAGGCACACTGCAGCTGTTCAAGGCATCCCAAGCGGAGTACAAAAGTGCAACAACATGGCAGCTTTCACAGCTTTTTCCTTGGCACCATCCCTATACCTAGGCTGATTTATCTGCCTAGGGTTAGGGTTAGGCTTCAGCCTAGGGCTTGGAGTTTTTTAACCAGGAAGCCCTGAGTTCCAGGCTTACTGCATCTGCCAAAGGCATCCCAAAGGGAGTGCAAAAGTGCCACAACATGGCTGCTTTCACGTCTTTTCCCTTAGAAGAACCCTAATACCCGGCTCATTTACCTTCCTAGGGTTACTGTTAGGCTTAGGCCTAGGACTTTTTAAACCAGGAAGCCCTGGGCTCCAGGCACACTGCAGCTGCGAAAGGCATCCCAAGGGGAGCGCAAAAGTGACACAACTTGGCTGCCACCACTGATATTTCCATGAGACCATCCCGAACCATAGGCTGATTTGCCTTCCTAGGGTTAAGGTTTGAGTTACGCCTAGGGTAAGGGTTCTATTAACCAGAAAGCCCTGAGTTCCAAGAACACAGCAGCTGCGAAGGACTTCCCAAGAAGAGCGCAAAAGTACCACAACATGCCTGGCTCCACAGATTTTTCCTTGGGGACATGCCTAATTCCTGGCTGATTTGCCTTTCTCGTCTTAGGGTTGGGGTTCGGCCTAGGGCTAGGATTTTTTTAACTAGGAAGCCCTGAGTTCCACGCTTACTTCATCTGCCAAAGGCATCCCAAAGGGAGTGCAAAAGTGCCACAACATGGCTGCTTTCACGGCTTTTCCCTTAGGAAGAACCCTAATACCCGGCTGATTTACCTTCCTAGGGTTACTGTTAGGCTTAGGCCTAGGACTTTTTAAACCAGGAAGCCCTGGGCTCCAGGCACACTGCAGCTGCGAAAGGCATCCCAAGGGGAGCGCAAAAGTGACACAACTTGGCTGCCACCACTGATATTTCCATGAGACCATCCCGAACCATAGGCTGATTTTCCTTCCTAGGTTTAAGGTTTGAGTTACGCCTAGGGTAAGGGTTCTATTAACCAGAAAGCCCTGAGTTCCAAGAACACAGCAGCTGCGAAGGACTTCCCAAGAAGAGCGCAAAAGTACCACAACATGCCTGCCTCCACAGCTTTTTCCTTGGGGACATGCCTAATTCCTGGCTGATTTGCCTTTCTCGTCTTAGGGTTGGGGTTCGGCCTAGGGCTAGGATTTTTAAAATCAGGAAGCCCTGAGTTCCAGGCACACTGGAGCTGTGAAAGGCATCCAAAAGGGAGTGCAAAAGTGCCACAACATGGCTGCTTTCATGGCTTTTTCCTTGGCAAGAAGCCTAACACCAGGCTTATTTACCTTCCCAGGATTACTGTTAGGCTTAGGCCTAGGGCTAGGATTTTTAAAACTAGGAAGCCCTTAGCTCCAGGCACACTGCAGCTGTTCACGACATCCCAAGCGGAGTACAAAAGTGCAACAACATGGCAGCTTTCACAGCTTTTTCCTTGGCACCATCCCTATACCTAGGCTGATTTATCTGCCTAGGGTTAGGGTTAGGCTTCAGCCTAGGGCTTGGAGTTTTTTAACCAGGAAGCCCTGAGTTCCAGGCTTACTGCATCTGCCAAAGGCATCCCAAAGGGAGTGCAGAAGTGCCACAACATGGCTGCTTTCACGTCTTTTCCCTTAGGAAGAACCCTAATACGCGGCTGATTTACCTTCCTAGGGTTACTGTTAGGCTTAGGCCTAGGACTTTTAAAACCAGGAAGCCCTGGGCTCCAGGCACACTGCAGCTGCGAAAGGCATCCCAAGGGGAGCGCAAAAGTGACCCAACTTGGCTGCCACCACTGATATTTCCATGAGACCATCCCGAACCATAGGCTGATTTGCCTTCCTAGGGTTAAGGTTTGAGTTACGCCTAGGGTAAGGGTTCTATTAACCAGAAAGCCCTGAGTTCCAAGAACACAGCAGCTGCGAAGGACTTCCCAAGAAGAGCGCAAAAGTACCACAACATGCCTGGCTCCACCGCTTTTTCCTTGGGGACATGCCTAATTCCTGGCTGATTTGCCTTTCTCGTCTTAGGCTTGGGGTTCGGCCTAGGGCTAGGATTTTGAAAATCAGGAAGCCCTGAGTTCCAGGCACATTGGAGCTGTGAAAGGCATCCAAAAGGGAGTGCAGAAGTGCCACAACATGGCTGCTTTCATGGCTTTTTCCTTGGCAAGAAGCCTAACACCAGGCTGATTTCCCTTCCCAGGGTTACTGTTAGGCTTAGGCCTAGGGCTAGGATTTTTAAAACTAGGAAGCCCTTAGCTCCAGGCACACTGCAGCTGTTGAAGGCATCCCAAGGGGAGCGCAAAAGTGCAACAACATGGCAGCTTTCTCAGCTTTTTCCTTGGCACCATCCCTATACCTAGGCTGATTTATCTGCCTAGGGTTAGGGTTGGGCTTCAGCCTAGGGCTTGGAGTTTTTTAACCAGGAAGCCCTGAGTTCCAGGCTTACTGCATCTGACAAAGGCATCCCAAAGAGAGTTCAAAAGTGCCACAACATGGCTGCTTTCACGTCTTTTCCCTTAGGAAGAACCCTAATACCCGGCTGATTTACCTTCCTAGGGTTACTGTTAGGCTTAGGCCTAGGACTTTTAAAACCAGGAAGCCCTGGGCTCCAGGCACACTGCAGCTGCGAAAGGCATCCCAAGGGGAGCGCAAAAGTGACACAACTTGGCTGCCACCACTGATATTTCCATGAGACCATCCCGAACCATAGGCTGATTTTCCTTCCTAGGTTTAAGGTTTGAGTTACGCCTAGGGTAAGGGTTCTATTAACCAGAAAGCCCTGAGTTCCAAGAACGCAGCAGCTGCGAAGGACTTCCCAAGAAGAGCGCAAAAGTACCACAACATGCCTGCCTGCACAGCTTTTTCCTTGGGGACATGCCTAATTCCTGGCTGATTTGCCTTTCTCGTCTTAGGGTTGGGGTTCGGCCTAGGGCTAGGATTTTTAAAATCAGGAAGCCCTGAGTTCCAGGCACACTGGAGCTGTGAAAGGCATCCAAAAGGGAGTGCAAAAGTGCCACAACATGGCTGCTTTCATGGCTTTTTCCTTGGCAAGAAGCCTAACACCAGGCTTATTTACCTTCTCAGGGTTACTGTTAGGCTTAGGCCTAGGGCTAGGATTTTTAAAACTAGGAAGCCCTTAGCTCCAGGCACACTGCAGCTGTTCAAGGCATCCCAAGCGGAGCACAAAAGTGCAACAACATGGCAGCTTTCACAGCTTTTTCCTTGGCACCATCCCTATACCTAGGCTGATTTATCTGCCTAGGGTTAGGGTTAGGCTTCAGCCTAGGGCTTGGAGTTTTTTAACCAGGAAGCCCTGAGTTCCAGGCTTACTGCATCTGCCAAAGGCATCCCAAAGGGAGTGCAAAAGTGCCACAACATGGCTGCTTTCACGTCTTTTCCCTTAGGAAGAACCCTAATACCCGGCTCATTTACCTTCCTAGGGTTACTGTTAGGCTTAGGCCTAGGACTTTTAAAACCAGGAAGCCCTGGGCTCCAGGCACACTCCAGCTGCGAAAGGCATCCCAAGGGGAGCGCAAAAGTGACACAACTTGGCTGCCACCACTGATATTTCCATGAGACCATCCCGAACCATAGGCTGATTTGCCTTCCTAGGGTTAAGGTTTGAGTTACGCCTAGGGTAAGGGTTCTATTAACCAGAAAGCCCTGAGTTCCAAGAACACAGCAGCTGCGAAGGACTTCCCAAGAAGAGCGCAAAAGTACCACAACATGCCTGGCTCCACAGCTTTTTCCTTGGGGACATGCCTAATTCCTGGCTGATTTGCCTTTCTCGTCTTAGGGTTGGGGTTCGGCCTTGGGCTTGGATTTTTTTAACTAGGAAGCCCTGAGTTCCACGCTTACTTCATCTGCCAAAGGCATCCCAAAGTGTGTGCAAAAGTGCCACAACATGGCTGCTTTCACGGCTTTTCCCTTAGGAAGAACCCTAATACCCGGCTGATTTACCTTCCTAGGGTTACTGTTAGGCTTAGGCCTAGGACTTTTAAAACCAGGAAGCCCTGGGCTCCAGGCACATGCAGCTTTTAAAGGCATCCCAAGAGGGCCGCAGAAGTGACACAACTTGGCTTCCTCTGTTGCTATTCTCATGAGACCATCCCGAACCATAGGCTGATTTGCCTTCCTAGGTTTAAGGTTTGAGTTACGCCTAGGGTAAGGGTTCTATTAACCAGAAAGCCCTGAGTTCCAGGAACACAGCAGCTGCGAAGGACTTCCCAAGAAGAGCGCAAAAGTACCACAACATGCCTGCCTCCAAAGCTTTTTCCTTGGGGACATGCCTAATTCCTGGCTGATTTGCCTTTCTCGTCTTAGGGTTGGGATTCGGCATAGGGCTAGGAATTTTAAAATCAGGAAGCCCTGAGTTCCAGGCACACTGGAGCTGTGAAAGGCATCCAAATGGGAGTGCAAAAGTGCCACAACATGGCTGCTTTCCTGGCTTTTTCCTTGGCAAGAAGCCTAACACCAGGCTGATTTCCCTTCCCAGGTTTACTGTTAGGCTTAGGCCTAGGGCTCGGATTTTTAAAACTACGAAGCCCTTAGCACCAGGCACACTGCAGCTGTTCAAGGCATCCCAAGGGGAGTACAATAGTGCAACAACATGGCAGCTTTCAGAGCTTTTTCCTTGGCACCATCCCTATACCTAGGCTGATTTATCTGCCTAGGGTTAGGGTTAGGCTTCAGCCTAGGGCTTGGAGTTTTTTAACCAGGAAGCCCTGAGTTCCAGGCTTACTGCATCTGCCAAAGGCATCCCAAAGGGAGTGCAAAAGTGCCACAACATGGCTGCTTTCACGGCTTTTCCCTTAGGAAGAACCCTAATACGCGGCTGATTTACCTTCCTAGGGTTACTGTTAGGCTTAGGCCTAGGACTTTTAAAACCAGGAAGCCCTGGGCTCCAGGCACACTCCAGCTGCGAAAGGCATCCCAAGGGGAGCGCAAAAGTGACACAACTTGGCTGCCACCACTGATATTTCCATGAGACCATCCCGAACCATAGGCTGATTTTCCTTCCTAGGGTTAAGGTTTGAGTTACGCCTAGGGTAAGGGTTCTATTAACCAGAAAGCCCTGAGTTCCAAGAACACAGCAGCTGCGAAGGACTTCCCAAGAAGAGCGCAAAAGTACCACAACATGCCTGCCTCCACAGCTTTTTCCTTGGGGACATGCCTAATTCCTGGCTGATTTGCCTTTCTCGTCTTAGGGTTGGGGTTCGGCCTAGGGCTAGGATTTTTTTAACTAGGAAGTCCTGAGTTCCACGCTTACTTCATCTGCCAAAGGCATCCCAAAGGGAGTGCAAAAGTGCCACAACATGGCTGCTTTCACGGCTTTTCCCTTAGGAAGAACCCTAATGCCCGGCTGATTTACCTTCCTAGGGTTACTGTTAGGCTTAGGCCTAGGACTTTTTAAACCAGGAAGCCCTGGGCTCCAGGCACATGCAGCTTTTAAAGGCATCCCAAGAGGGCCGCAGAAGTGACACAACTTGGCTTCCTCTGTTGCTATTCTCGTGAGACCATCCCGAACCATAGGCTGATTTGCCTTCCTAGGGTTAAGGTTTGAGTTACGCCTAGGGTAAGGGTTCTATTAACCAGAAAGCCCTGAGTTCCAAGAACACAGCAGCTGCGAAGGACTACCCAAGACGAGTGCAAAAGTACCAAAACATGCCTGCCTCCACAGCTTTTTCCTTGGGGACATGCCTAATTCCTGGCTGATTTGCCTTTCTCGTCTTAGGGTTGGGGTTCGGCCTAGGGCTAGGATTTTTAAAATCAGGAAGCCCTTAGTTCCAGGCACATTGGAGCTGTGAAAGGCATCCAAAAGGGAGTGCAAAAGTGCCACAACATGGCTGCTTTCATGGCTTTTTCCTTGGCAAGAAGCCTAACACCAGGCTGATTTCCCTTCCCAGGATTACTGTAAGGCTTAGGCCTAGGGCTAGGATTTTTAAAACTAGGAAACCCTTAGCTCCAGGCACACTGCAGCTGTTCAAGGCATCCCAAGGGGAGTACAAAAGTGCAACAACATGGCAGCTTTCACAGCATTTTCCTTGGCACCATCCCTATACCTAGGCTGATTTATCTGCCTAGGGATAGGGTTAGGCTTCAGCCTAGGGCTTGGAGTTTTTAGCCAGGAAGCCCTGAGTTCCAGGCTTACTACATCTGCAAAAGGCATCCCAAAGGGAGTGCAAAAGTGCCACAACATGGCTGCTTTCACGTCTTTTCCCTTAGGAAGAACCCTAAAACCCGGCTGATTTACCTTCCTAGGGTTACTGTTAGGCTTAGGCCTAGGACTTTTAAAACCAGGAAGCCCTGGGCTCCAGGCACACTGCAGCTGCGAAAGGCATCCCAAGGGGAGCGCAAAAGTGACACAACTTGGCTGCCACCACTGATATTTCCATGAGACCATCCCGAACCATAGGCTGATTTTCCTTCCTAGGTTTAAGGTTTGAGTTACGCCTAGGGTAAGGGTTCTATTAACCAGAAAGCCCTGAGTTCCAAGAACACAGCAGCTGCGAAGGACTTCCCAAGAAGAGCGCAAAAGTACCACAACATGCCTGCCTCCACAGCTTTTTCCTTGGGGACATGCCTAATTCCTGGCTGATTTGCCTTTCTCGTCTTAGGGTTGGGGTTCGGCCTAGGGCTAGGATTTTTAAAATCAGGAAGCCCTGAGTTCCAGGCACACTGGAGCTGTGAAAGGCATCCAAAAGGGAGTGCAAAAGTGCCACAACATGGCTGCTTTCATGGCTTTTTCCTTGGCAAGAAGCCTAACACCAGGCTTATTTACCTTCCCAGGGTTACTGTTAGGCTTAGGCCTAGGGCTAGGATTTTTAAAACTAGGAAGCCCTTAGCTCCAGGCACACTGCAGCTGTTCAAGGCATCCCAAGCGGAGCACAAAAGTGCAACAACATGGCAGCTTTCACAGCTTTTTCCTTGGCACCATCCCTATACCTAGGCTGATTTATCTGCCTAGGGTTAGGGTTAGGCTTCAGCCTAGGGCTTGGAGTTTTTTAACCTGGAAGCCCTGAGTTCCAGGCTTACTGCATCTGCCAAAGGCATCCCAAAGGGAGTGCAAAAGTGCCACAACATGGCTGCTTTCACGTCTTTTCCCTTAGGAAGAACCCTAATACCCGGCTCATTTACCTTCCTAGGGTTACTGTTAGGCTTAGGCCTAGGACTTTTAAAACCAGGAAGCCCTGGGCTCCAGGCACACTCCAGCTGCGAAAGGCATCCCAAGGGGAGCGCAAAAGTGACACAACTTGGCTGCCACCACTGATATTTCCATGAGACCATCCCGAACCATAGGCTGATTTGCCTTCCTAGGGTTAAGGTTTGAGTTACGCCTAGGGTAAGGGTTCTATTAACCAGAAAGCCCTGAGTTCCAAGAACACAGCAGCTGCGAAGGACTTCCCAAGAAGAGCGCAAAAGTACCACAACATGCCTGGCTCCACAGCTTTTTCCTTGGGGACATGCCTAATTCCTGGCTGATTTGCCTTTCTCGTCTTAGGGTTGGGGTTCGGCCTTGGGCTTGGATTTTTTTAACTAGGAAGCCCTGAGTTCCACGCTTACTTCATCTGCCAAAGGCATCCCAAAGGGAGTGCAAAAGTGCCACAACATGGCTGCTTTCACGGCTTTTCCCTTAGGAAGAACCCTAATACCCGGCTGATTTACCTTCCTAGGGTTACTGTTAGGCTTAGGCCTAGGACTTTTAAAACCAGGAAGCCCTGGGCTCCAGGCACATGCAGCTTTTAAAGGCATCCCAAGAGGGCCGCAGAAGTGACACAACTTGGCTTCCTCTGTTGCTATTCTCATGAGACCATCCCGAACCATAGGCTGATTTGCCTTCCTAGGTTTAAGGTTTGAGTTACGCCTAGGGTAAGGGTTCTATTAACCAGAAAGCCCTGAGTTCCAGGAACACAGCAGCTGCGAAGGACTTCCCAAGAAGAGCGCAAAAGTACCACAACATGCCTGCCTCCAAAGCTTTTTCCTTGGGGACATGCCTAATTCCTGGCTGATTTGCCTTTCTCGTCTTAGGGTTGGGATTCGGCATAGGGCTAGGAATTTTAAAATCAGGAAGCCCTGAGTTCCAGGCACACTGGAGCTGTGAAAGGCATCCAAATGGGAGTGCAAAAGTGCCACAACATGGCTGCTTTCCTGGCTTTTTCCTTGGCAAGAAGCCTAACACCAGGCTGATTTCCCTTCCCAGGTTTACTGTTAGGCTTAGGCCTAGGGCTCGGATTTTTAAAACTACGAAGCCCTTAGCACCAGGCACACTGCAGCTGTTCAAGGCATCCCAAGGGGAGTACAATAGTGCAACAACATGGCAGCTTTCAGAGCTTTTTCCTTGGCACCATCCCTATACCTAGGCTGATTTATCTGCCTAGGGTTAGGGTTAGGCTTCAGCCTAGGGCTTGGAGTTTTTTAACCAGGAAGCCCTGAGTTCCAGGCTTACTGCATCTGCCAAAGGCATCCCAAAGGGAGTGCAAAAGTGCCACAACATGGCTGCTTTCACGGCTTTTCCCTTAGGAAGAACCCTAATACGCGGCTGATTTACCTTCCTAGGGTTACTGTTAGGCTTAGGCCTAGGACTTTTAAAACCAGGAAGCCCTGGGCTCCAGGCACACTCCAGCTGCGAAAGGCATCCCAAGGGGAGCGCAAAAGTGACACAACTTGGCTGCCACCACTGATATTTCCATGAGACCATCCCGAACCATAGGCTGATTTTCCTTCCTAGGGTTAAGGTTTGAGTTACGCCTAGGGTAAGGGTTCTATTAACCAGAAAGCCCTGAGTTCCAAGAACACAGCAGCTGCGAAGGACTTCCCAAGAAGAGCGCAAAAGTACCACAACATGCCTGCCTCCACAGCTTTTTCCTTGGGGACATGCCTAATTCCTGGCTGATTTGCCTTTCTCGTCTTAGGGTTGGGGTTCGGCCTAGGGCTAGGATTTTTTTAACTAGGAAGTCCTGAGTTCCACGCTTACTTCATCTGCCAAAGGCATCCCAAAGGGAGTGCAAAAGTGCCACAACATGGCTGCTTTCACGGCTTTTCCCTTAGGAAGAACCCTAATGCCCGGCTGATTTACCTTCCTAGGGTTACTGTTAGGCTTAGGCCTAGGACTTTTTAAACCAGGAAGCCCTGGGCTCCAGGCACATGCAGCTTTTAAAGGCATCCCAAGAGGGCCGCAGAAGTGACACAACTTGGCTTCCTCTGTTGCTATTCTCGTGAGACCATCCCGAACCATAGGCTGATTTGCCTTCCTAGGGTTAAGGTTTGAGTTACGCCTAGGGTAAGGGTTCTATTAACCAGAAAGCCCTGAGTTCCAAGAACACAGCAGCTGCGAAGGACTACCCAAGACGAGTGCAAAAGTACCAAAACATGCCTGCCTCCACAGCTTTTTCCTTGGGGACATGCCTAATTCCTGGCTGATTTGCCTTTCTCGTCTTAGGGTTGGGGTTCGGCCTAGGGCTAGGATTTTTAAAATCAGGAAGCCCTTAGTTCCAGGCACATTGGAGCTGTGAAAGGCATCCAAAAGGGAGTGCAAAAGTGCCACAACATGGCTGCTTTCATGGCTTTTTCCTTGGCAAGAAGCCTAACACCAGGCTGATTTCCCTTCCCAGGATTACTGTAAGGCTTAGGCCTAGGGCTAGGATTTTTAAAACTAGGAAACCCTTAGCTCCAGGCACACTGCAGCTGTTCAAGGCATCCCAAGGGGAGTACAAAAGTGCAACAACATGGCAGCTTTCACAGCATTTTCCTTGGCACCATCCCTATACCTAGGCTGATTTATCTGCCTAGGGATAGGGTTAGGCTTCAGCCTAGGGCTTGGAGTTTTTAGCCAGGAAGCCCTGAGTTCCAGGCTTACTGCATCTGCAAAAGGCATCCCAAAGGGAGTGCAAAAGTGCCACAACATGGCTGCTTTCACGTCTTTTCCCTTAGGAAGAACCCTAAAACCCGGCTGATTTACCTTCCTAGGGTTACTGTTAGGCTTAGGCCTAGGACTTTTAAAACCAGGAAGCCCTGGGCTCCAGGCACACTGCAGCTGCGAAAGGCATCCCAAGGGGAGCGCAAAAGTGACACAACTTGGCTGCCACCACTGATATTTCCATGAGACCATCCCGAACCATAGGCTGATTTTCCTTCCTAGGTTTAAGGTTTGAGTTACGCCTAGGGTAAGGGTTCTATTAACCAGAAAGCCCTGAGTTCCAAGAACACAGCAGCTGCGAAGGACTTCCCAAGAAGAGCGCAAAAGTACCACAACATGCCTGCCTCCACAGCTTTTTCCTTGGGGACATGCCTAATTCCTGGCTGATTTGCCTTTCTCGTCTTAGGGTTGGGGTTCGGCCTAGGGCTAGGATTTTTAAAATCAGGAAGCCCTGAGTTCCAGGCACACTGGAGCTGTGAAAGGCATCCAAAAGGGAGTGCAAAAGTGCCACAACATGGCTGCTTTCATGGCTTTTTCCTTGGCAAGAAGCCTAACACCAGGCTTATTTACCTTCCCAGGGTTACTGTTAGGCTTAGGCCTAGGGCTAGGATTTTTAAAACTAGGAAGCCCTTAGCTCCAGGCACACTGCAGCTGTTCAAGGCATCCCAAGCGGAGCACAAAAGTGCAACAACATGGCAGCTTTCACAGCTTTTTCCTTGGCACCATCCCTATACCTAGGCTGATTTATCTGCCTAGGGTTAGGGTTAGGCTTCAGCCTAGGGCTTGGAGTTTTTTAACCAGGAAGCCCTGAGTTCCAGGCTTACTGCATCTGCCAAAGGCATCCCAAAGGGAGTGCAAAAGTGCCACAACATGGCTGCTTTCACGTCTTTTCCCTTAGGAAGAACCCTAATACCCGGCTCATTTACCTTCCTAGGGTTACTGTTAGGCTTAGGCCTAGGACTTTTAAAACCAGGAAGCCCTGGGCTCCAGGCACACTCCAGCTGCGAAAGGCATCCCAAGGGGAGCGCAAAAGTGACACAACTTGGCTGCCACCACTGATATTTCCATGAGACCATCCCGAACCATAGGCTGATTTGCCTTCCTAGGGTTAAGGTTTGAGTTACGCCTAGGGTAAGGGTTCTATTAACCAGAAAGCCCTGAGTTCCAAGAACACAGCAGCTGCGAAGGACTTCCCAAGAAGAGCGCAAAAGTACCACAACATGCCTGGCTCCACAGCTTTTTCCTTGGGGACATGCCTAATTCCTGGCTGATTTGCCTTTCTCGTCTTAGGGTTGGGGTTCGGCCTTGGGCTTGGATTTTTTTAACTAGGAAGCCCTGAGTTCCACGCTTACTTCATCTGCCAAAGGCATCCCAAAGGGAGTGCAAAAGTGCCACAACATGGCTGCTTTCACGGCTTTTCCCTTAGGAAGAACCCTAATACCCGGCTGATTTACCTTCCTAGGGTTACTGTTAGGCTTAGGCCTAGGACTTTTAAAACCAGGAAGCCCTGGGCTCCAGGCACATGCAGCTTTTAAAGGCATCCCAAGAGGGCCGCAGAAGTGACACAACTTGGCTTCCTCTGTTGCTATTCTCATGAGACCATCCCGAACCATAGGCTGATTTGCCTTCCTAGGTTTAAGGTTTGAGTTACGCCTAGGGTAAGGGTTCTATTAACCAGAAAGCCCTGAGTTCCAGGAACACAGCAGCTGCGAAGGACTTCCCAAGAAGAGCGCAAAAGTACCACAACATGCCTGCCTCCAAAGCTTTTTCCTTGGGGACATGCCTAATTCCTGGCTGATTTGCCTTTCTCGTCTTAGGGTTGGGATTCGGCATAGGGCTAGGAATTTTAAAATCAGGAAGCCCTGAGTTCCAGGCACACTGGAGCTGTGAAAGGCATCCAAATGGGAGTGCAAAAGTGCCACAACATGGCTGCTTTCCTGGCTTTTTCCTTGGCAAGAAGCCTAACACCAGGCTGATTTCCCTTCCCAGGTTTACTGTTAGGCTTAGGCCTAGGGCTCGGATTTTTAAAACTACGAAGCCCTTAGCACCAGGCACACTGCAGCTGTTCAAGGCATCCCAAGGGGAGTACAATAGTGCAACAACATGGCAGCTTTCAGAGCTTTTTCCTTGGCACCATCCCTATACCTAGGCTGATTTATCTGCCTAGGGATAGGGTTAGGCTTCAGCCTAGGGCTTGGAGTTTTTCAGCCAGGAAGCCCTGAGTTCCAGGCTTACTGCATCTGCCAAAGGCAGCCCAAAGAGAGTGCAAAAGTGCCACAACATGGCTGCTTTCACGGCTTTTGCCTTAGGAAGATCCCTAATACGCGGCTCATTTACCTTCCTAGGGTTACTGTTAGGCTTAGGCCTAGGACTTTTAAAACCAGGAAGCCCTGGGCTCCAGGCACACTGCAGCTGCGAAAGGCATCCCAAGGGGAGCGCAAAAGTGACACAACTTGGCTGCCACCACTGATATTTCCATGAGACCATCCTGAACCATAGGCTGATTTTCCTTCCTAGGGTTAAGGTTTGAGTTACGCCTAGGGTAAGGGTTCTATTAACCAGAAAGCCCTGAGTTCCAAGAACACAGCAGCTGCGAAGGACTAGCCAAGAAGAGCGCAAAAGTACCACAACATGCCTGCCTCCACAGCTTTTTCCATGGGGACATGTCTAATTCCTGGCTGATTTGCCTTTCTCGTCTTAGGGTTGGGGTCGGACTTGGGCTTGGATTTTTTTACCTAGGAAGCCCTGAGTTCCAGGCTTACTGCATCTATCAAAGGCATCCCAAAGGGAGTGCAGAAGTGCCTCAACATGGATGTTTTCACGGCTTTTCCCTTAGGAAGAACCCTAATACCCGGCTGATTTACCTTCCTAGTTTTACTCTTAGGCTTAGGCCTAGGACTTTTAAAACTAGGAAGCCCTTAGCTCCAGGCACACTGCAGCTGCGAAAGGCATCCCAAGGGGAGCGCAAAAGTGACACAACTTGGCTGCCACCACTGATATTTCCATGAGACCATCCCGAACATTAGGCTGATTTTCCTTCCTAGGTTTAAGGTTTGAATTACGCCTAGGGTAAGGGTTCTATTAACCAGAAAGCCCTGAGTTCCAAGAACACAGCAGCTGCGAAGGACTTCCCAAGAAGAGCGCAAAAGTACCACAACATGCCTGCCTCCACCGCTTTTTCCTTGGGGACATGCCTAATTCCTGGCTGATTTGCCTTTCTCGTCTTAGGGTTGGGGTTCAGCCTAGGGCTAGGATTTTTTTAACTAGGAAGCCCTGAGTTCCAGGCTTACTGCATCTGCCAAAGGCATCCCAAAGGGAGTGCAGAAGTGCCACAACATGGCTGCTTTCACGGCTTTTCCCTTAGGAAGAACCCTAATACGCGGCTGATTTACCTTCCTAGGGTTACTGTTAGGCTTAGGCCTAGGACTTTTAAAACCAGGAAGCCCTGGGCTCCAGGCACATGCAGCTTTTAAAGGCATCCCAAGAGGGCCGCAGAAGTGACACAACTTGGCTTCCTCTGTTGCTATTCTCATGAGACCATCCCGAACCATAGGCTGATTTGCCTTCCAAGGGTTAAGGTTTGAGTTACGCCTAGGGTAAGGGTTCTATTAACCAGAAAGCCCTGAGTTCCAAGAACACAGCAGCTGCGAAGGACTACCCAAGACGAGTGCAAAAGTACCACAACATGCCTGCCTCCACAGCTTTTGCCTTGGGGACATGCCTAATTCCTGGCTGATTTGCCTTTCTCGTCTTAGGGTTGGGGTTCGGCCTCGGGATAGGATTTTTAAAATCAGGAAGCCCTGAGTTCCAGGCACACTGGAGCTGTGAAAGGCATCCAAAAGGGAGTGCAAAAGTGCCACAACATGGCTGCTTTCATGGCTTTTTCCTTGGCAAGAAGCCTAACACCAGGCTGATGTCCCTTCCCAGGATTACTGTAAGGCTTAGGCCTAGGGCTAGGATTTTTAAAACTAGGAAGCCCTTAGCTCCAGGCACACTGCAGCTGTTCAAGGCATCCCAAGGGGAGTACAAAAGTGCAACAACATGGCAGCTTTCACAGCGTTTTCCTTGGCACCATCCCTATACCTAGGCTGATTTATCTGCCTAGGGATAGGGTTAGGCTTCAGCCTAGGGCTTGGAGTTTTTTAGCCAGGAAGCCCTGAGTTCCAGGCTTACTGCATCTGCCAAAGGCATACCAAAGAGAGTGCAAAAGTGCCACAACATGGCTGCTTTCACGGCTTTTCCCTTAGGAAGAACCCTAATACGCGGCTGATTTACCTTCCTAGGGTTACTGTTAGGCTTAGGCCTAGGACTTTTAAAACCAGGAAGCCCTGGGCTCCAGGCACACTGCAGCTGCGAAAGGCATCCCAAGGGGAGCGCAAAAGTGACACAACTTGGCTGCCACCACTGATATTTCCATGAGACCATCCCGAACCATAGGCTGATTTTCCTTCCTAGGGTTAAGGTTTGAGTTACGCCTAGGGTAAGGGTTCTATTAACCAGAAAGCCCTGAGTTCCAAGAACACAGCAGCTGCGAAGGACTACCCAAGGAGAGTGCAAAAGTACCACAACATGCCTGCCTCCACAGCTTTTTCCTTGGGGACATGCCTAATTCCTGGCTGATTTGCCTTTCTCGTCTTAGGGTTGGGGTTCGGCCTAGGGCTAGGATTTTTTTAACTAGGAAGCCCTGACTTCCAGGCTTACTGCATCTGCCAAAGGCATCCCAAAGGGAGTGCAGAAGTGCCACAACATGGCTGCTTTCACGGCTTTTCCCTTAGGAAGAACCCTAATACCCGGCTGATTTACCTTCCCAGGGTTACTGTTAGGCTTAGGCCTAGGACTTTTAAAACCAGGAAGCCCTGGGCTCCAGGCACACTGCAGCTGCGAAAGGCATCCCAAGGGGAGCGCAAAAGTGACACAACTTGGCTGCCACCACTGATATTTCCATGAGACCATCCCGAACCATAGGCTGATTTGCCTTCCTAGGGTTAAGGTTTGAGTTACGCCTAGGGTAAGGGTTCTATTAACCAGAAAGCCCTGAGTTCCAAGAACACAGCAGCTGCGAAGGACTACCCAAGAAGAGCGCAAAAGTACCACAACATGCCTGCCTCCAACACTTTTTCCTTGGGGACATGCCTAATTCCTGGCTGATTTGCCTTTCTCGTCTTAGGGTTGGGGTTCGTCCTAGGGCTAGGATTTTTTTAACTAGGAAGCCCTGAGTTCAAGGCTTACTTCATCTGCAAAAAGCATCCCAAAGGGAGTGCAGAAGTGCCACAACATGGCTGCTTTCACAGCTTTTCCATTAGGAAGAACCCTAATACGCGGCTGATTTACCTTCCTAGGGTTACTGATAGGCTTAGGCCTAGGACTTTTAAAACCAGGAAGCCCTGGGCTCCAGGCACACTGCAGCTGGTAATGGCATCCCAAGAGGGCCGCAGAAGTGACACAACTTGGCTGCCTCTGCTTCTATTCTCATGAGACCATCCTGAACCATAGGCTGATTTTCCTTCCTAGGGTTAAGGTTTGAGTTACGCCTAGGGTAAGAGTTCTATTAACCAGAAAGCCCTGAGTTCCAAGAACATAGCAGCTGCGAAGGACTACCCAAGGAGAGTGCAAAAGTACCACATCATGCCTGCCTCCACAGCTTTTTCCTTGGGGACATGCCTAATTCCTGGCTGATTTGCCTTTCTCGTCTTAGGGTTGGGGTACGGCCTAGGGCTAGGATTTTTTTAACTAGGAAGCCCTGAGTTCCAGGCTTACTGCATCTGCCAAAGGCATCCCAAAGGGAGTGCAGAAGTGCCACAACATGGCTGCTTTCACGGCTTTTCCCTTAGGAAGAACCCTAATACCCGGCTGATTTACCTTCCTAGGTTTACTGTTAGGCTTAGGCCTAGGACTTTTAAAACCAGGAAGCCCTGGGCTCCAGGCACACTGCAGCTGCGAAAGGCATCCCAAGGGGAGCGCAAAAGTGACACAACTTGGCTGCCACCACTGATATTTCCATGAGACCATCCCGAACCATAGGCTGATTTTCCTTCCTAGGCTTAAGGTTTGAGTTACGCCTAGGGTAAGGGTTCTATTAACCAGAAAGCCCTGAGTTCCAAGAACACAGCAGCTGCGAAGGACTAGCCAAGAAGAGCGCAAAAGTACCACAACATGCCTGCCTCCACAGCTTTTTCCTTGGGGACATGCCTAATTCCTGGCTGATTTGCCTTTCTCGTCTTAGGGTTGGGGTTCGGCCTAGGGCTAGGATATTTTCAACTAGGAAGCCCTGAGTTCCAGGCTTACTGCATCTGCCAAAGGCATCCCAAAGGGAGTGCAGAAGTGCCACAACATGGCTGCTTTCACGGCTTTTCCCTTAGGCAGAACCCTAATACGCGGCTGATTTACCTTCCTAGGGTTACTGTTAGGCTTAGGCCTAGGACTTTTTAAACCAGGAAGCCCTGGGCTCCAGGCACACTGCAGCTGCGAAAGGCATCCCAAGGGGAGCGCAAAAGTGACACAACTTGGCTGCCACCACTGATATTTCCATGAGACCATCCCGAACCATAGGCTGATTTTCCTTCCGAGGGTTAAGTTTTGAGTTACGCCTGGGGTAAGGGTTCTATTAACCAGAAAGCCCTGAGTTCCAAGAACACAGCAGCTGCGAAGGACTACCCAAGGAGAGTGCAAAAGTACCACATCATGCCTGCCTCCACAGCTTTTTCCTTGGGGACATGCCTAATTCCTGGCTGATTTGCCTTTCTCGTCTTAGGGTTGGGGTTCGGCCTAGGGCTAGGATTTTTTTTACTAGGAAGCCCTGAGTTCCAGGCTTACTGCATCTGCCAAAGGCATCCCAAAGGGAGTGCAGAAGTGCCACAACATGGCTGCTTTCACGGCTTTTCCCTTAGGAAGAACCCTAATACCCGGCTGATTTACCTTCCTAGGGTTACTGTTAGGCTTAGGCCTAGGACTTTTAAAACCAGGAAGCCCTGGGCTCCAGGCACACTGCAGCTGCGAAAGGCATCCCAAGGGGAGCGCAAAAGTGACACAACTTGGCTGCCACCACTGATATTTCCATGAGACCATCCCGAACCATAGGCTGATTTTCCTTCCTAGGCTTAAGGTTTGAGTTACGCCTAGGGTAAGGGTTCTATTAACCAGAAAGCCCTGAGTTCCAAGAACACAGCAGCTGCGAAGGACTAGCCAAGAAGAGCGCAAAAGTACCACAACATGCCTGCCTCCACAGCTTTTTCCTTGGGGACATGCCTAATTCCTGGCTGATTTGCCTTTCTCGTCTTAGGGTTGGGGTTCGGCCTAGGGCTAGGATATTTTCAACTAGGAAGCCCTGAGTTCCAGGCTTACTGCATCTGCCAAAGGCATCCCAAAGGGAGTGCAGAAGTGCCACAACATGGCTGCTTTCACGGCTTTTCCCTTAGGCAGAACCCTAATACGCGGCTGATTTACCTTCCTAGGGTTACTGTTAGGCTTAGGCCTAGGACTTTTTAAACCAGGAAGCCCTGGGCTCCAGGCACACTGCAGCTGCGAAAGGCATCCCAAGGGGAGCACAAAAGTGACACAACTTGGCTGCCACCACTGATATTTCCATGAGACCATCCCGAACCATAGGCTGATTTTCCTTCCTAGGTTTAAGGTTTGAGTTACGCCTAGGGTAAGGGTTCTATTAACCAGAAAGCCCTGAGTTCCAAGAACACAGCAGCTGCGAAGGACTTCCCAAGAAGAGCGCAAAAGTACCACAACATGCCTGCCTCCACAGCTTTTTCCTTGGGGACATGCCTAATTCCTGGCTGATTTGCCTTTCTCGTCTTAGGGTTGGGGTTCGGCCTAGGGCTAGGATTTTTTTAACTAGGAAGCCCTGAGTTCCACGCTTACTTCATCTGCAAAAAGCATCCCAAAGGGAGTGCAGAAGTGCCACAACATGGCTGCTTTCACGGCTTTTCCCTTAGGAAGAACCCTAATACCCGGCTGATTTAACTTCCTAGGGTTACTGTTAGGCTTAGGCCTAGGACTTTTAAAACCAGGAAGCCCTGGGCTCCAGGCACATGCATCTGCGAAAGGCATCCCAAGAGGGCCGCAGAAGTGACACAACTTGGCTGCCTCTGCTTCTATTCCCATGAGACCATCCCTAACCATAGGCTGATTTTCCTTCCTAGGGTTAAGGTTTGAGTTAAGCCTAGGGTAAGATTTCTATTAACCAGAAAGACCTGAGTTCCAAGAACACAGCAGCTGCGAAGGACTACCCAAGAAGAGCGCAAAAGTACCACAACGTGCCTGCCTCCACAGCTTTTTCCTTGGGGACATGCCTAATTCCTGGCTGATTTGCCTTTCTCGTCTTAGGGTTGGGGTTCGGCCTAGGGCTAGGATTTTTTTAACTAGGAAGCCCTGAGTTCCAGGCTTACTGCATCTGCCAAAGGCATCCCAAAGGGAGTGCAGAAGTGCCACAACATGGCTGCTTTCACGGCTTTTCCCTTAGGAAGAACCCTAATACCCAGCTGATTTACCTTCCCAGGGTTACTGTTAGGCTTAGGCCTAGGACTTTTAAAACCAGGAAGCCCTGGGCTCCAGGCACACTGCAGCTGCGAAAGGCATCCCAAGGGGAGCGCAAAAGTGACACAACTTGGCTGCCACCACTGATATTTCCATGAGACCATCCCGAATCATAGGCTGATTTTCCTTCCTAGGGTTAAGGTTTGAGTTACGCCTGGGGTAAGGGTTCTATTAACCAGAAAGCCCTGAGTTCCAAGAACACAGCAGCTGCGAAGGACTAGCCAAGAAGAGCGCAAAAGTACCACAACATTCCTGCCTCCAACACTTTTTCCTTGGGGACATGCCTAATTCCTGGCTGATTTGCCTTTCTCGTCTTAGGGTTGGGGTTCGTCCTAGGGCTAGGATTTTTTTAACTAGGAAGCCCTGAGTTCCAGGCTTACTTCATCTGCAAAAAGCATTCCAAAGGGAGTGCAGAAGTGCCACAACATGGCTGCTTTCACGGCTTTTCCCTTAGGAAGAACCCTAATACCCGGCTGATTTACCTTCCCAGGGTTACTGTTAGGCTTAGGCCTAGGACTTTTAAAAGCAGGAAGCCCTGGGCTCCAGGCACATGCAGCTGCGAAAGGCATCCCAAGAGGGCCGCAGAAGTGACACAACTTGGCTGCCTCTGCTTCTATTCTCATGAGACCATCCTGAAACTTAGGCTGATTTTCCTTCCTAGGGTTAAGGTTTGAGTTATGCCTAGGGTAAGAGTTCTATTAACCAGAAAGACCTGAGTTCCAAGAACACAGCAGCTGCGAAGGACTAGCCAAGAAGAGCGCAAAAGTACCACAACATGCCTGCCTCCACAGCTTTTTCCTTGGGGACATGCCTAATTCCTGGCTGATTTGCCTTTCTCGTCTTAGGGTTGGGGTTCGGCCCAGGGCTAGGATTTTTTTAACTAGGAAGCCCTGAGTTCCAGGCTTTCTTCATCTCCAAAAAGCATCCCAAAAGGAGTGCAGAAGTGCCACAACATGGCTGCTTTCACGGCTTTTCCCTTAGGAAGAACCCTAATACCCGGCTGATTTACCTTCCTAGGGTTACTGTTAGGCTTAGGCCTAGGACTTTTAAAACCAGGAAGCCCTGGGCTCCAGGCACATGCAGCTGCGAAAGGCATCCCAAGAGGGCCGCAGAAGTGACACAACTTGGCTGCCTCTGCTGGTATTCTCATGAGACCATCCTGAACCATAGGCTGATTTTCCTTCCTAGGGTTAAGGTTTGAGTTACGCCTAGGGTAAGAGTTCTATTAACCAGAAAGACCTGAGTTCCAAGAACACAGCAGCTGCGAAGGACTACCCAAGAAGAGCGCAAAAGTACCACAACATGCCTGCCTCCACAGCTTTTTCCTTGGGGACATGCCTAATTCCTGGCTGATTTGCCTTTCTCGTCTTAGGGTTGGGGTTCGGCCTAGGGCTAGGATTTTTAAAATCAGGAAGCCCTGAGTTCCAGGCACACTGGAGCTGTGAAAGGCATCCAAAAGGGAGTGCAAAAGTGCCACAACATGGTTGCTTTCACGGCTTTTTCCTTGGCAAGAAGCTTAACACCAGGCTGATTTCCCTTCCCAGGGTTACTGTTAGGCTTAGGCCTAGGGCTAGGATTTTTAAAACTAGGAAGCCCTTAGATCCAGGCACACTGCAGCTGTTCAAGGCATCCCAAGGTAAGTACAAAAGAGCAACACCATGGCAGCTTTCACAGCTTTTTCCTTGGCACCATCCCTATACCTAGGCTGTTTTATCTGCCTAGGGTTAGGGTTAGGCTTCAGCCTAGGGCTTGGAGTTTTTTAGCCAGGAAGCCCTGAGTTCCAGGCTTACTTCATCTGCCAAAGGCATCCCAAAGGGTGTGCAAAAGTGCCACAACATGGCTGCTTTCACGGCTTTTCCCTTAGGAAGAACCCTAATACCCGGCTGATTTACCTTCCTAGGGTTACTGTTAGGCTTAGGCCTAGGACTTTTAAAACTAGGAAGCCCTGGGCTCCAGGCACATGCAGCTGCGAAAGGCATCCCAAGAGGGCCGCAGAAGTGACACAACTTGGCTGCCTCTGCTTCTATTCTCATGAGACCATCCTGAACCATAGGCTGATTTTCCTTCCTAGGGTTAAGGTTTGAGTTTCGCCTGGGGTAAGGGTTCTATTAACCAGAAAGCCCTGAGTTCCAAGAACACAGCAGCTGCGAAGGACTACCCAAGAAGAGCGCAAAAGTACCACAACGTGCCTGCCTCCTCAGCTTTTTCCTTGGGGACATGCCTAATTCCTGGCTGATTTGCCTTTCTCGTCTTAGGGTTGGGGTTCGGCCTAGGGCTAGGATTTTTTCAACTAGGAAGCCCTGAGTTCCAGGCTTACTGCATCTGCCAAAGGCATCCCAAAGGGAGTGCAGAAGTGCCACAACATGGCTGCTTTCACGGCTTTTCTCTTAGGAAGAACCCTAATACGCGGCTGATTTACCTTCCTAGGGTTACTGTTAGGCTTTGGCCTAGGACTTTTTAAACCAGGAAGCCCTGGGCTCCAGGCACACTGCAGCTGCGAAAGGCATCCCAAGGGGAGCACAAAAGTGACACAACTTGGCTGCCACCACTGATATTTCCATGAGACCATCCCGAACCATAGGCTGATTTTCCTTCCTAGGCTTAAGGTTTGAGTTACGCCTGGGGTAAGTGTTCTATTAACCAGAAAGCCCTGAGTTCCAAGAACACAGCAGCTGCGAAGGACTAGCCAAGAAGAGCGCAAAAGTACCACAACATGCCTGCCTCCACAGCTTTTTCCTTGGGGACATGCCTAATTCCTGGCTGATTTGCCTTTCTCGTCTTAGGGTTGGGGTTCGGCCCAGGGCTAGGATTTTTTTAACTAGGAAGCCTTGAGTTCCAGACTTACTTCATCTGCAAAAAGCATCCCAAAGGGAGTGCAGAAGTGCCACAACATGGCTGCTTTCACGGCTTTTCCCTTAGGAAGAACCCTAATACGCGGCTGATTTACCTTCCCAGGGTTACTGTTAGGCATAGGCCTAGGACTTTTTAAACCAGGAAGCCCTGGGCTCCAGGCACATGCAGCTGCGAAAGGCATCCCAAGAGGGCCGCAGAAGTGACACAACTTGGCTGCCTCTGCCTCGATTCTCATGAGACCATCCTGAACCATAGGCTGATTTTCCTTCCTAGGGTTAAGGTTTGAGTTACGCCTAGGGTAAGAGCTCTATTAACCAGAAAGCCCTGAGTTCCAAGAACACAGCAGCTGCGAAGGACTACCCAAGAAGAGCGCAAAAGTACCACAACGTGCCTGCCTCCACAGCTTTTTCCTTGGGGACATGCCTAATTCCTGGCTGATTTGCCTTTCTCGTCTTAGGGTTGGGGTTCGGCCTAGGGCTAGGATTTTTTTAACTAGGAAGCCCTGAGTTCCAGGCTTACTTCATCTGCAAAAAGCATTCCAAAGGGAGTGCAGAAGTGCCACAACATGGCTGCTTTCACGGCTTTTCCCTTAGGAAGAACCCTAATACCCGGCTGATTTACCTTCCTAGGGTTACTGTTAGGCTTAGGCCTAGGACTTTTAAAAGCAGGAAGCCCTGGGCTCCAGGCACATGCAGCTGCAAAAGGCATCCCAAGAGGGCCGCAGAAGTGACACAACTTGGCTGCCTCTGCTTCTATTCTCATGAGACCATCCTGAACCATAGGCTGATTTTCCTTCCTAGGGTTAAGGTTTGAGTTACGCCTAGGGTAAGGGTTCTATTAACCAGAAAGCCCTGAGTTCCAAGAACACAGCAGCTGCGAAGGACTAGCCAAGAAGAGCGCAAAAGTACCACAACATGCCTGCCTCCACAGCTTTTTCCATGGGGACATGCCTAATTCCTGGCTGATTTGCCTTTCTCGTCTTAGGGTTGGGGTTCGGCCCAGGGCTAGGATTTTTTTAACTAGGAAGCCCTGAGTTCCAGGCTTTCTTCATCTCCAAAAAGCATCCCAAAAGGAGTGCAGAAGTGCCACAACATGGCTGCTTTCACGGCTTTTCCCTTAGGAAGAACCCTAATACCCGGCTGATTTACCTTCCTAGGGTTACTGTTAGGCTTAGGCCTAGGACTTTTAAAACCAGGAAGCCCTGGGCTCCAGGCACATGCAGCTGTGAAAGGCATCCCAAGAGGGCCGCAGAAGTGACACAACTTGGCTGCCTCTGCTGGTATTCTCATGAGACCATCCTGAACCATAGGCTGATTTTCCTTCCTAGGGTTAAGGTTTGAGTTACGCCTAGGGTAAGAGTTCTATTAACCAGAAAGCCCTGAGTTCCAAGAACACAGCAGCTGCGAAGGACTACCCAAGAAGAGCGCAAAAGTACCACAACATGCCTGCCTCCACAGCTTTTTCCTTGGGGACATGCCTAATTCCTGGCTGATTTGCCTTTCTCGTCTTAGGGTTGGGGTTCGGCCTAGGGCTAGGATATTTTTAACTAGGAAGCCCTGAGTTCCAGGCTTACTTCATCTGCCAAAGGCATCCCAAAGTGTGTGCAAAAGTGCCACAACATGGCTGCTTTCACGGCTTTTCCCTTAGGAAGAACCCTAATACGCGGCTGATTTACCTTCCTAGGGTTACTGTTAGGCTTAGGCCTAGGACTTTTAAAACCAGGAAGCCCTGGGCTCCAGGCACACTGCAGCTGTAAAAGGCATCCCAAGAGGGCTGCAGAAGTGACACAACTTGGCTGCCTCTGCTGCTATTCTCATGAGACCATCCCGAACCATAGGCTGATTTTCCTTCCTAGGGTTAAGGTTTGAGTTACGCCTAGGGTAAGGGTTCTATTAACCAGAAAGCCCTGAGTTCCAAGAACACAGCAGCTGCGAAGGACTTCCCAAGAAGAGCGCAAAAGTACCACAACATGCCTGCCTCCACAGCTTTTTCCTTGGGGACATGCCTAATTCCTGGCTGATTTGCCTTTCTCGTCTTAGGGTTGGGGTTCGGCCTAGGGCTAGGATTTTTAAAATCAGGAAGCCCTGAGTTCCAGGCACACTGGAGCTGTGAAAGGCATCCAAAAGGGAGTGCAAAAGTGCCACAACATGGTTGCTTTCACGGCTTTTTCCTTGGCAAGAAGCTTAACACCAGGCTGATTTCCCTTCCCAGGGTTACTGTTAGGCTTAGGCCTAGGGCTAGGATTTTTAAAACTAGGAAGCCCTTAGATCCAGGCACACTGCAGCTGTTCAAGGCATCCCAAGGTAAGTACAAAAGAGCAACACCATGGCAGCTTTCACAGCTTTTTCCTTGGCACCATCCCTATACCTAGGCTGTTTTATCTGCCTAGGGTTAGGGTTAGGCTTCAGCCTAGGGCTTGGAGTTTTTTAGCCAGGAAGCCCTGAGTTCCAGGCTTACTGCATCTGCCAAAGGCATCCCAAAGGGTGTGCAAAAGTGCCACAACATGGCTGCTTTCACGGCTTTTCCCTTAGGAAGAACCCTAATACCCGGCTGATTTACCTTCCTAGGGTTACTGTTAGGCTTAGGCCTAGGACTTTTAAAACTAGGAAGCCCTGGGCTCCAGGCACATGCAGCTGCGAAAGGCATCCCAAGAGGGCCGCAGAAGTGACACAACTTGGCTGCCTCTGCTGGTATTCTCATGAGACCATCCTGAACCATAGGCTGATTTTCCTTCCTAGGGTTAAGGTTTGAGTTACGCCTAGGGTAAGAGTTCTATTAACCAGAAAGACCTGAGTTCCAAGAACACAGCAGCTGCGAAGGACTACCCAAGAAGAGCGCAAAAGTACTACAACGTGCCTGCCTCCACAGCTTTTTCCTTGGGGACATGCCTAATTCCTGGCTGATTTGCCTTTCTCGTCTTAGGGTTGGGGTTCGGCCTAGGGCTAGGATATTTTCAACTAGGAAGCCCTGAGTTCCAGGCTTACTTCATCTGCCAAAGGCATCCCAAAGTGTGTGCAAAAGTGCCACAACATGGCTGCTTTCACGGCTTTTCCCTTAGGAAGAACCCTAATACGCGGCTGATTTACCTTCCTAGGGTTACTGTTAGGCTTAGGCCTAGGACTTTGAAAACCAGGAAGCCCTGGGCTCCAGGCACACTGCAGCTGTAAAAGGCATCCCAAGAGGGCTGCAGAAGTGACACAACTTGGCTGCCTCTTCTGCTATTCTCATGAGACCATCCCGAACCATAGGCTGATTTTCCTTCCTAGGGTTAAGGTTTGAGTTACGCCTAGGGTAAGGGTTCTATTAACCAGAAAGCCCTGAGTTCCAAGAACACAGCAGCTGCGAAGGACTTCCCAAGAAGAGCGCAAAAGTACCACAACATGCCTGCCTCCACAGCTTTTTCCTTGGGGACATGCCTAATTCCTGGCTGATTTGCCTTTCTCGTCTTAGGGTTGGGGTTCGGCCTAGGGCTAGGATTTTTAAAATCAGGAAGCCCTGAGTTCCAGGCACACTGGAGCTGTGAAAGGCATCCAAAAGGGAGTGCAAAAGTGCCACAACATGGTTGCTTTCACGGCTTTTTCCTTGGCAAGAAGCTTAACACCAGGCTGATTTCCCTTCCCAGGGTTACTGTTAGGCTTAGGCCTAGGGCTAGGATTTTTAAAACTAGGAAGCCCTTAGATCCAGGCACACTGCAGCTGTTCAAGGCATCCGAAGGTAAGTACAAAAGAGCAACACCATGGCAGCTTTCACAGCTTTTTCCTTGGCACCATCCCTATACCTAGGCTGTTTTATCTGCCTAGGGTTAGGGTTAGGCTTCAGCCTAGGGCTTGGAGTTTTTTAGCCAGGAAGCCCTGAGTTCCAGGCTTACTGCATCTGCCAAAGGCATCCCAAAGGGTGTGCAAAAGTGCCACAACATGGCTGCTTTCACGGCTTTTCCCTTAGGAAGAACCCTAATACGCGGCTGATTTACCTTCCTAGGGTTACTGTTAGGCTTAGGCCTTGGACTTTTAAAACCAGGAAGCCCTGGGCTCCAGGCACACTGCAGCTGCGAAAGGCATCCCAAGGGGAGCGCAAAAGTGACACAACTTGGCTGCCACCACTGATATTTCCATGAGACCATCCCGAACCATAGGCTGATTTTCCTTCCTAGGGTTAAGGTTTGAGTTACGCCTGGGGTAAGGGTTCTATTAACCAGAAAGCCCTGAGTTCCAAGAACACAGCAGCTGCGAAGGACTAGCCAAGAAGAGCGCAAAAGTACCACAACATGCCTGCCTCCACAGCTTTTTCCTTGGGGACATGCCTAATTCCTGGCTGATTTGCCTTTCTCGTCTTAGGGTTGGGGTTCGTCCTAGGGCTAGGATTTTTTTAACTAGGAAGCCCTGAGTTCCAGGCTTACTTCATCTGCAAAAAGCATCCCAAAGGGAGTGCAGAAGTGCCACAACATGGCTGCTTTCACGGCTTTTCCCTTAGGAAGAACCCTAATACGCGGCTGATTTACCTTCCTAGGGTTACTGATAGGCTTAGGCCTAGGACTTTTAAAACCAGGAAGCCCTGGGCTCCAGGCACATGCAGCTGCGAAAGGCATCCCAAGAGGGCCGCAGAAGTGACACAACTTGGCTGCCTCTGCTTCTATTCTCATGAGACCATCCTGAACCATAGGCTGATTTTCCTTCCTAGGGTTAAGGTTTGAGTTACGCCTAGGGTAAGAGTTCTATTAACCAGAAAGACCTGAGTTCCAAGAACACAGCAGCTGCGAAGGACTACCCAAGAAGAGCGCAAAAGTACCACAACGTGCCTGCCTCCACAGCTTTTTCCTTGGGGACATGCCTAATTCCTGGCTGATTTGCCTTTCTCCTCTTAGGGTTGGGGTTCGGCCTAGGGCTAGGATATTTTTAACTAGGAAGCCCTGAGTTCCAGGCTTACTTCATCTGCCAAAGGCATCCCAAAGTGTGTGCAAAAGTGCCACAACATGGCTGCTTTCACGGCTTTTCCCTTAGGAAGAACCCTAATACGCGGCTGATTTACCTTCCTAGGGTTACTGTTAGGCTTAGGCCTAGGACTTTTAAAACCAGGAAGCCCTGGGCTCCAGGCACACTGCAGCTGTTAAAGGCATCCCAAGAGGGCCGCAGAAGTGACACAACTTGGCTTCCTCTGTTGCTATTCTCATGAGACCATCCCGAATCATAGGCTGATTTTCCTTCCTAGGGTTAAGGTTTGAGTTACACCTGGGGTAAGGGTTCTATTAACCAGAAAGCCCTGAGTTCCAAGAACACAGCAGCTGCGAAGGACTACCCAAGAAGAGCGCAAATGTACCACAACGTGCCTGCCTCCACAGCTTTTTCCTTGGGGACATGCCTAATTCCTGGCTGATTTGCCTTTCTCGTCTTAGGGTTGGGGTTCGGCCTAGGGCTAGGATATTTTTAACTAGGAAGCCCTGAGTTCCAGGCTTACTTCATCTGCCAAAGGCATCCCAAAGGGTGTGCAAAAGTGCCACAACATGGCTGCTTTCACGGCTTTTCCCTTAGGAAGAACCCTAATACGCGGCTTATTTACCTTCCTAGGGTTACTGTTAGGCTTAGGCCTAGGACTTTTAAAACCAGGAAGCCCTGGGCTCCAGGCACATGCAGCTGTAAAAGGCATCCCAAGAGGGCTGCAGAAGTGACACAACTTGGCTTCCTCTGCTGCTATTCTCCTGAGACCATCCCGAACCATAGGCTGATTTTCCTTCCTAGGGTTAAGGTTTGAGTTACGCCTAGGGTGAGGGTTCTATTAACCAGAAAGCCCTGAGTTCCAAGAACACAGCAGCTGCGAAGGACTTCCCAAGAAGAGCGCAAAAGTACCACAACATGCCTGCCTCCACAGCTTTTTCCTTGGGGACATGCCTAATTCCTGGCTGATTTGCCTTTCTCGTCTTAGGGTTGGGGTTCGGCCTAGGGCTAGGATTTTTAAAATCAGGAAGCCCTGAGTTCCAGGCACACTGGAGCTGTGAAAGGCATCCAAAAGGGAGTGCAAAAGTGCCACAACATGGTTGCTTTCACGGCTTTTTCCTTGGCAAGAAGCTTAACACCAGGCTGATTTCCCTTCCCAGGGTTACTGTTAGGCTTAGGCCTAGGGCTAGGATTGTTAAAACTAGGAAGCCCTTAGATCCAGGCACACTGCAGCTGTTCAAGGCATCCCAAGGGGAGTACAAAAGTGCAACACCATGGCAGCTTTCACAGCTTTTTCCTTGGCACCATCCCTATACCTAGGCTGTTTTATCTGCCTAGGGTTAGGGTTAGGCTTCAGCCTAGGGCTTGGAGTTTTTTAGCCAGGAAGCCCTGAGTTCCAGGCTTACTGCATCTGCCAAAGGCATCCCAAAGGGTGTGCAAAAGTGCCACAACATGGCTGCTTTCACGGCTTTTCCCTTAGGAAGAACCCTAATACCCGGCTGATTTACCTTCCTAGGGTTACTGTTAGGCTTAGGCCTAGGACTTTTAAAACCAGGAAGCCCTGGGCTCCAGGCACATGCAGCTGCGAAAGGCATCCCAAGAGGGCCGCAGAAGTGACACAACTTGGCTTCCTCTGTTGCTATTCTCATGAGACCATCCCGAACCATAGGCTGATTTTCCTTCCTAGGGTTAAGGTTTGAGTTACGCCTAGGGTAAGAGTTCTATTAACCAGAAAGCCCTGAGTTCCAAGAACACAGCAGCTGCGAAGGACTACCCAAGAAGAGCGCAAAAGTACCACAACGTGCCTGCCTCCACAGCTTTTTCCTTGGGGACATGCCTAATTCCTGGCTGATTTGCCTTTCTCGTCTTAGGGTTGGGGTTCGTCCTAGGGCTAGGATTTTTTTAACTAGGAAGCCCTGAGTTCCAGGCTTACTGCATCTGCCAAAGGCATCCCAAAGGGAGTGCAGAAGTGCCACAACATGGCTGCTTTCACGGCTTTTCCCTTAGGAAGAACCCTAATACGCGGCTGATTTACCTTCCTAGGGTTACTGTTAGGCTTAGGCCTAGGACTTTTTAAACCAGGAAGCCCTGGGCTCCAGGCACACTGCAGCTGCGAAAGGCATCCCAAGGGGAGCGCAAAAGTGACACAACTTGGCTGCCACCACTGATATTTCCATGAGACCATCCCGAACCATAGGCTGATTTTCCTTCCTAGGGTTAAGGTTTGAGTTACGCCTGGGGTAAATGTTCTATTAACCAGAAAGACCTGAGTTCCAAGAACACAGCAGCTGCGAAGGACTACCCAAGAAGAGCGCAAAAGTACCACAACATGCCTGCCTCCACAGCTTTTTCCTTGGGGACATGCCTAATTCCTGGCTGATTTGCCTTTCTCGTCTTAGGGTTGGGGTTCGGCCTAGGGCTTGGAGTTTTTAACTGGGAAGCCCTGAGTTCCAGGCTTGCTTAATCTGCAAAAAGCATCCCAAAGGGAGTGCAAAAGTGCCACAACATGGCTGCTTTCACGGCTTTTCCCTTAGGTAGAACCCTAATACGCGGCAGATTTACCTTCCTAGGGTTACTGTTAGGCTTAGGCCTAGGACTTTTAAAACCAGGAAGCCCTGGGCTCCAGGCACATGCAGCTGCGAAAGGCATCCCAAGAGGGCCGCAGAAGTGACACAACTTGGCTGCCTCTGCAGGTATTCTCATGAGACCATCCTGAACCATAGGCTGATTTTCCTTCCTAGGGTTAAGGTTTGAGTTACGCCTAGGGTAAGAGTTCTATTAACCAGAAAGACCTGAGTTCCAAGAACACAGCAGCTGCGAAAGACTACCCAAGAAGAGCGCAAAAGTACCGCAACGTACCTGCCCCCACAGCTTTTTCCTTGGGGACATGCCTAATTCCTGGCTGATTTGCCTTTCTCGTCTTAGGGTAGACGTTCGGCCTAGGGCTAGGATATTTTTAACTAGGAGGCCCTGAGTTCCAGGCTTACTTCATCTGCCAAAGGCATCCCAAAGTGTGTGCAAAAGTGCCACAACATGGCTGCTTTCACGGCTTTTCCCTTAGGAAGAACCCTAATACGCGGCTGATTTACCTTCCTAGGGTTACTGTTAGGCTTAGGCCTAGGACTTTTAAATCCAGGAAGCCCTGGGCTCCAGGCACACTGCAGCTGTAAAAGGCATCCCAAGAGGGCTGCAGAAGTGACACAACTTGGCTGCCTCTGCTGCTATTCTCATGAGACCATCCCGAACCATAGGCTGATTTTCCTTCCTAGGGTTAAGGTTTGAGTTACGCCTAGGGTAAGGGTTCTATTAACCAGAAAGCCCTGAGTTCCAAGAACACAGCAGCTGCGAAGGACTTCCCAAGAAGAGCGCAAAAGTACCACAACATGCCTGCCTCCACAGCTTTTTCCTTGGGGACATGCCTAATTCCTGGCTGATTTGCCTTTCTCGTCTTAGGGTTGGGGTTCGGCCTAGGGCTGGGATTTTTAAAATCAGGAAGCCCTGAGTTCCAGGCACACTGGAGCTGTGAAAGGCATCCAAAAGGGAGTGCAAAAGTGCCACAACATGGTTGCTTTCACGGCTTTTTCCTTGGCAAGAAGCTTAACACCAGGCTGATTTCCCTTCCCAGGGTTACTGTTAGGCTTAGGCCTAGGGCTAGGATTTTTAAAACTAGGAAGCCCTTAGATCCAGGCACACTGCAGCTGTTCAAGGCATCCCAAGGTAAGTACAAAAGAGCAACACCATGGCAGCTTTCACAGCTTTTTCCTTGGCACCATCCCTATACCTAGGCTGTTTTATCTGCCTAGGGTTAGGGTTAGGCTTCAGCCTAGGGCTTGGAGTTTTTTAGCCAGGAAGCCCTGAGTTCCAGGCTTACTGCATCTGCCAAAGGCATCCCAAAGGGTGTGCAAAAGTGCCACAACATGGCTGCTTTCACGGCTTTTCCCTTAGGAAGAACCCTAATACCCGGCTGATTTACCTTCCTAGGGTTACTGTTAGGCTTAGGCCTAGGACTTTTAAAACTAGGAAGCCCTGGGCTCCAGGCACATGCAGCTGCGAAAGGCATCCCAAGAGGGCCGCAGAAGTGACACAACTTGGCTGCCTCTGCTTCTATTCTCATGAGACCATCCTGAACCATAGGCTGATTTTCCTTCCTAGGGTTAAGGTTTGAGTTACGCCTGGGGTAAGGGTTCTATTAACCAGAAAGCCCTGAGTTCCAAGAACACAGCAGCTGCGAAGGACTACCCAAGAAGAGCGCAAAAGTACCACAACGTGCCTGCCTCCTCAGCTTTTTCCTTGGGGACATGCCTAATTCCTGGCTGATTTGCCTTTCTCGTCTTAGGGTTGGGGTTCGGCCTAGGGCTAGGATTTTTTCAACTAGGAAGCCCTGAGTTCCAGGCTTACTGCATCTGCCAAAGGCATCCCAAAGGGAGTGCAGAAGTGCCACAACATGGCTGCTTTCACGGCTTTTCTCTTAGGAAGAACCCTAATACGCGGCTGATTTACCTTCCTAGGGTTACTGTTAGGCTTTGGCCTAGGACTTTTTAAACCAGGAAGCCCTGGGCTCCAGGCACACTGCAGCTGCGAAAGGCATCCCAAGGGGAGCACAAAAGTGACACAACTTGGCTGCCACCACTGATATTTCCATGAGACCATCCCGAACCATAGGCTGATTTTCCTTCCTAGGCTTAAGGTTTGAGTTACGCCTGGGGTAAGTGTTCTATTAACCAGAAAGCCCTGAGTTCCAAGAACACAGCAGCTGCGAAGGACTAGCCAAGAAGAGCGCAAAAGTACCACAACATGCCTGCCTCCACAGCTTTTTCCTTGGGGACATGCCTAATTCCTGGCTGATTTGCCTTTCTCGTCTTAGGGTTGGGGTTCGGCCTAGGGCTAGGATTTTTTTAACTAGGAAGCCTTGAGTTCCAGACTTACTTCATCTGCAAAAAGCATCCCAAAGGGAGTGCAGAAGTGCCACAACATGGCTGCTTTCACGGCTTTTCCCTTAGGAAGAACCCTAATACGCGGCTGATTTACCTTCCCAGGGTTACTGTTAGGCATAGGCCTAGGACTTTTTAAACCAGGAAGCCCTGGGCTCCAGGCACATGCAGCTGCGAAAGGCATCCGAAGAGGGCCGCAGCAGTGACACAACTTGGCTTCCTCTGTTGCTATTCTCATGAGACCATCCCGAACCATAGGCTGATTTTCCTTCCTAGGGTTAAGGTTTGAGTTACGCCTAGAGTAAGAGTTCTATTAACCAGAAAGACCTGAGTTCCAAGAACACAGCAGCTGCGAAGGACTACCCAAGAAGAGCGCAAAAGTACCACAACGTGCCTGCCTCCACAGCTTTTTCCTTGGGGACATGCCTAATTCCTGGCTGATTTGCCTTTCTCGTCTTAGGGTAGAGGTTCGGCCTAGGGCTAGGATATTTTTAACTAGGAAGCCCTGAGTTCCAGGCTTACTTCATCTGCCAAAGTCATCCCAAAGGGTGTGCAAAAGTGCCACAACATGGCTGCTTTCACGGCTTTTCCCTTAGGAAGAACCCTAATACGCGGCTGATTTACCTTCCTAGGGTTACTGTTAGGCTTAGGCCTTGGACTTTTAAAACCAGGAAGCCCTGGGCTCCAGGCACACTGCAGCTGCGAAAGGCATCCCAAGGGGAGCGCAAAAGTGACACAACTTGGCTGCCACCACTGATATTTCCATGAGACCATCCCGAACCATAGGCTGATTTTCCTTCCTAGGCTTAAGGTTTGAGTTACGCCTGGGGTAAGGGTTCTATTAACCAGAAAGCCCTGAGTTCCAAGAACACAGCAGCTGCGAAGAACTAGCCAAGAAGAGCGCAAAAGTACCACAACATGCCTGCCTCCAACACTTTTTCCTTGGGGACATGCCTAATTCCTGGCTGATTTGCCTTTCTCGTCTTAGGGTTGGGGTTCGTCCTAGGGCTAGGATTTTTTTAACTAGGAAGCCCTGAGTTCCAGGCTTACTTCATCTGCAAAAAGCATCCCAAAGGGAGTGCAGAAGTGCCACAACATGGCTGCTTTCACGGCTTTTCCCTTAGGAAGAACCCTAATACGCGGCTGATTTACCTTCCTAGGGTTACTGATAGGCTTAGGCCTAGGACTTTTAAAACCAGGAAGCCCTGGGCTCCAGGCACATGCAGCTGCGAAAGGCATCCCAAGAGGGCTGCAGAAGTGACACAACTTGGCTGCCTCTGCTTCTATTCTCATGAGACCATCCTGAACCATAGGCTGATTTTCCTTCCTAGGGTTAAGGTTTGAGTTACGCCTAGGGTAAGAGTTCTATTAACCAGAAAGCCCTGAGTTCCAAGAACACAGCAGCTGCGAAGGACTACCCAAGAAGAGCGCAAAAGTACCACAACGTGCCTGCCTCCACAGCTTTTTCCTTGGGGACATGCCTAATTCCTGGCTGATTTGCCTTTCTCCTCTTAGGGTTGGGGTTCGGCCTAGGGCTAGGATATTTTAATCTAGGAAGCCCTGAGTTCCAGGCTTACTTCATCTGCCAAAGGCATCCCAAAGTGTGTGCAAAAGTGCCACAACATGGCTGCTTTCACGGCTTTTCCCTTAGGAAGAACCCTAATACGCGGCTGATTTACCTTCCTAGGGTTACTGTTAGGCTTAGGCCTAGGACTTTTAAAACCAGGAAGCCCTGGGCTCCAGGCACACTGCAGCTGTTAAAGGCATCCCAAGAGGGCCGCAGAAGTGACACAACTTGGCTTCCTCTGTTGCTATTCTCATGAGACCATCCCGAATCATAGGCTGATTTTCCTTCCTAGGCTTAAAGTTTGAGTTACGCCTGGGGTAAGTGTTCTATTAACCAGAAAGCCCTGAGTTCCAAGAACACAGCAGCTGCGAAGGACTAGCCAAGAAGAGCGCAAAAGTACCACAACATGCCTGCCTCCACAGCTTTTTCCTTGGGGACATGCCTAATTCCTGGCTGATTTGCCTTTCTCGTCTTAGGCTTGGGGTTCGGCCTAGGGCTAGGATTTTTTTAACTAGGAAGCCTTGAGTTCCAGACTTACTTCATCTGCAAAAAGCATCCCAAAGGGAGTGCAGAAGTGCCACAACATGGCTGCTTTCACGGCTTTTCCCTTAGGAAGAACCCTAATACGCGGCTGATTTACCTTCCCAGGGTTACTGTTAGGCATAGGCCTAGGACTTTTTAAACCAGGAAGCCCTGGGCTCCAGGCACATGCAGCTGCGAAAGGCATCCCAAGAGGGCCGCAGAAGTGACACAACTTGGCTTCCTCTGTTGCTATTCTCATGAGACCATCCCGAACCATAGGCTGATTTTCCTTCCTAGGGTTAAGGTTTGAGTTACGCCTAGGGTAAGAGTTCTATTAACCAGAAAGACCTGAGTTCCAAGAACACAGCAGCTGCGAAGGACTACCCAAGAAGAGCGCAAAAGTACCACAACGTGCCTGCCTCCACAGCTTTTTCCTTGGGGACATGCCTAATTCCTGGCTGATTTGCCTTTCTCGTCTTAGGGTAGAGGTTCGGCCTAGGGCTAGGATATTTTTAACTAGGAAGCCCTGAGTTCCAGGCTTACTTCATCTGCCAAAGTCATCCCAAAGGGTGTGCAAAAGTGCCACAACATGGCTGCTTTCACGGCTTTTCCCTTAGGAAGAACCCTAATACGCGGCTGATTTACCTTCCTAGGGTTACTGTTAGGCTTAGGCCTTGGACTTTTAAAACCAGGAAGCCCTGGGCTCCAGGCACACTGCAGCTGCGAAAGGCATCCCAAGGGGAGCGCAAAAGTGACACAACTTGGCTGCCACCACTGATATTTCCATGAGACCATCCCGAACCATAGGCTGATTTTCCTTCCTAGGGTTAAGGTTTGAGTTACGCCTGGGGTAAGGGTTCTATTAACCAGAAAGCCCTGAGTTCCAAGAACACAGCAGCTGCGAAGAACTAGCCAAGAAGAGCGCAAAAGTACCACAACATGCCTGCCTCCAACACTCCTTCCTTGGGGACATGCCTAATTCCTGGCTGATTTGCCTTTCTCGTCTTAGGGTTGGGGTTCGTCCTAGGGCTAGGATTTTTTTAACTAGGAAGCCCTGAGTTCCAGGCTTACTTCATCTGCAAAAAGCATCCCAAAGGGAGTGCAGAAGTGCCACAACATGGCTGCTTTCACGGCTTTTCCCTTAGGAAGAACCCTAATACGCGGCTGATTTACCTTCCTAGGGTTACTGTTAGGCTTAGGCCTAGGACTTTTAAAACCAGGAAGCCCTGGGCTCCAGGCACACTGCAGCTGTTAAAGGCATCCCAAGAGGGCCGCAGAAGTGACACAACTTGGCTTCCTCTGTTGCTATTCTCATGAGACCATCCCGAATCATAGGCTGATTTTCCTTCCTAGGGTTAAGGTTTGAGTTACACCTGGGGTAAGGGTTCTATTAACCAGAAAGCCCTGAGTTCCAAGAACACAGCAGCTGCGAAGGACTACCCAAGAAGAGCGCAAAAGTACCACAACGTGCCTGCCTCCTCAGCTTTTACCTTGGGGACATGCCTAATTCCTGGCTGATTTGCCTTTCTCGTCTTAGGGTTGGGGTTCGGCCTAGGGCTAGGATTTTTTCAACTAGGAAGCCCTGAGTTCCAGGCTTACTGCATCTGCCAAAGGCATCCCAAAGGGAGTGCAGAAGTGCCACAACATGGCTGCTTTCACGGCTTTTCTCTTAGGAAGAACCCTAATACGCGGCTGATTTACCTTCCTAGGGTTACTATTAGGCTTTGGCCTAGGACTTTTTAAACCAGGAAGCCCTGGGCTCCAGGCACACTGCAGCTGCGAAAGGCATCCCAAGGGGAGCACAAAAGTGACACAACTTGGCTGCCACCACTGATATTTCCATGAGACCATCCCGAACCATAGGCTGATTTTCCTTCCTAGGCTTAAGGTTTGAGTTACGCCTGGGGTAAGTGTTCTATTAACCAGAAAGCCCTGAGTTCCAAGAACACAGCAGCTGCGAAGGACTAGCCAAGAAGAGCGCAAAAGTACCACAACATGCCTGCCTCCACAGCTTTTTCCTTGGGGACATGCCTAATTCCTGGCTGATTTGCCTTTCTCGTCTTAGGGTTGGGGTACGGCCTAGGGCTAGGATTTTTTTAACTAGGAAGCCTTGAGTTCCAGACTTACTTCATCTGCAAAAAGCATCCCAAAGGGAGTGCAGAAGTGCCACAACATGGCTGCTTTCACGGCTTTTCCCTTAGGAAGAACCCTAATACGCGGCTGATTTACCTTCCCAGGGTTACTGTTAGGCATAGGCCTAGGACTTTTTAAACCAGGAAGCCCTGGGCTCCAGGCACATGCAGCTGCGAAAGGCATCCCAAGAGGGCCGCAGAAGTGACACAACTTGGCTTCCTCTGTTGCTATTCTCATGAGACCATCCCGAACCATAGGCTGATTTTCCTTCCTAGGGTTAAGGTTTGAGTTACGCCTAGGGTAAGAGTTCTATTAACCAGAAAGACCTGAGTTGCAAGAACACAGCAGCTGCGAAGGACTACCCAAGAAGAGCGCAAAAGTACCACAACGTGCCTGCCTCCACAGCTTTTTCCTTGGGGACATGCCTAATTCCTGGCTGATTTGCCTTTCTCGTCTTAGGGTAGAGGTTCGGCCTAGGGCTAGGATATTTTTAACTAGGAAGCCCTGAGTTCCAGGCTTACTTCATCTGCCAAAGTCATCCCAAAGGGTGTGCAAAAGTGCCACAACATGGCTGCTTTCACGGCTTTTCCCTTAGGAAGAACCCTAATACGCGGCTGATTTACCTTCCTAGGGTTACTGTTAGGCTTAGGCCTTGGACTTTTAAAACCAGGAAGCCCTGGGCTCCAGGCACACTGCAGCTGCCAAAGGCATCCCAAGGGGAGCGCAAAAGTGACACAACTTGGCTGCCACCACTGATATTTCCATGAGACCATCCCGAACCATAGGCTGATTTCCCTTCCTAGGGTTAAGGTTTGAGTTACGCCTCGGGAAAGGGTTCTATTAACCAGAAAGCCCTGAGTTCCAAGAACACAGCAGCTGCGAAGAACTAGCCAAGAAGAGCGCAAAAGTACCACAACATGCCTGCCTCCAACACTTTTTCCTTGGGGACATGCCTAATTCCTGGCTGATTTGCCTTTCTCGTCTTAGGGTTGGGGTTCGTCCTAGGGCTAGGATTTTTTTAACTAGGAAGCCCTGAGTTCCAGGCTTACTTCATCTGCAAAAAGCATCCCAAAGGGAGTGCAGAAGTGCCACAACATGGCTGCTTTCACGGCTTTTCCCTTAGGAAGAACCCTAATACGCGGCTGATTTACCTTCCTAGGGTTACTGATAGGCTTAGGCCTAGGACTTTTAAAACCAGGAAGCCCTGGGCTCCAGGCACATGCAGCTGCGAAAGGCATCCCAAGAGGGCCGCAGAAGTGACACAACTTGGCTGCCTCTGCTTCTATTCTCATGAGACCATCCTGAACCATAGGCTGATTTTCCTTCCTAGGGTTAAGGTTTGAGTTACGCCTAGGGTAAGAGTTCTATTAACCAGAAAGACCTGAGTTCCAAGAACACAGCAGCTGCGAAGGACTACCCAAGAAGAGCGCAAAAGTACCACAACGTGCCTGCCTCCACAGCTTTTTCCTTGGGGACATGCCTAATTCCTGGCTGATTTGCCTTTCTCCTCTTAGGGTTGGGGTTCGGCCTAGGGCTAGGATATTTTTAACTAGGAAGCCCTGAGTTCCAGGCTTACTTCATCTGCCAAAGGCATCCCAAAGTGTGTGCAAAAGTGCCACAACATGGCTGCTTTCACGGCTTTTCCCTTAGGAAGAACCCTAATACGCGGCTGATTTACCTTCCTAGGGTTACTGTTAGGCTTAGGCCTAGGACTTTTAAAACCAGGAAGCCCTGGGCTCCAGGCACACTGCAGCTGTTAAAGGCATCCCAAGAGGGCCGCAGAAGTGACACAACTTGGCTGCCACCACTGATATTTCCATGAGACCATCCCGAACCATAGGCTGATTTTCCTTCCTAGGGTTAAGGTTTGAGTTACGCCTGGGGTAAATGTTCTATTAACCAGAAAGCCCTGAGTTGCAAGAACACAGCAGCTGCGAAGGACTACCCAAGAAGAGCGCAAAAGTACCACAACATGCCTGCCTCCACAGCTTTTTCCTTGGGGACATGCCTAATTCCTGGCTGATTTGCCTTTCTCGTCTTAGGGTTGGGGTTCGGCCTAGGGCTTGGAGTTTTTTAACTGGGAAGCCCTGAGTTCCAGGCTTGCTTAATCTGCAAAAAGCATCCCAAAGGGAGTGCAAAAGTGCCACAACATGGCTGCTTTCACGGCTTTTCCCTTAGGTAGAACCCTAATACGCGGCAGATTTACCTTCCTAGGGTTACTGTTAGGCTTAGGCCTAGGACTTTTAAAACCAGGAAGCCCTGGGCTCCAGGCACATGCAGCTGCGAAAGGCATCCCAAGAGGGCCGCAGAAGTGACACAACTTGGCTGCCTCTGCAGGTATTCTCATGAGACCATCCTGAACCATAGGCTGATTTTCCTTCCTAGGGTTAAGGTTTGAGTTACGCCTAGGGTAAGAGTTCTATTAACCAGAAAGACCTGAGTTCCAAGAACACAGCAGCTGCGAAAGACTACCCAAGAAGAGCGCAAAAGTACCACAACGTACCTGCCTCCACAGCTTTTTCCTTGGGGACATGCCTAATTCCTGGCTGATTTGCCTTTCTCGTCTTAGGGTAGACGTTCGGCCTAGGGCTAGGATATTTTTAACTAGGAGGCCCTGAGTTCCAGGCTTACTTCATCTGCCAAAGGCATCCCAAAGTGTGTGCAAAAGTGCCACAACATGGCTGCTTTCACGGCTTTTCCCTTAGGAAGAACCCTAATACCCGGCTGATTTACCTTCCTAGGGTTACTGTTAGGCTTAGGCCTAGGACTTTTAAAACCAGGAAGCCCTGGGCTCCAGGCACACTGCAGCTGTAAAAGGCATCCCAAGAGGGCTGCAGAAGTGACACAACTTGGCTGCTTCTGCTGCTATTCTCATGAGACCATCCCGAACCATAGGCTGATTTTCCTTCCTAGGGTTAAGGTTTGAGTTACGCCTAGGGTAAGGGTTCTATTAACCAGAAAGCCCTGAGTTCCAAGAACACAGCAGCTGCGAAGGACTACCCAAGAAGAGCGCAAAAGTACCACAACATGCCTGCCTCCACAGCTTTTTCCTTGGGGACATGCCTAATTCCTGGCTGATTTGCCTTTCTCGTCTTAGGGTTGGGGTTCGGCCTAGGGCTAGGATTTTTAAAATCAGGAAGCCCTGAGTTCCAGGCACACTGGAGCTGTGAAAGGCATCCAAAAGGGAGTGCAAAAGTGCCACAACATGGTTGCTTTCACGGCTTTTTCCTTGGCAAGAAGCTTAACACCAGGCTGATTTCCCTTCCCAGGGTTACTGTTAGGCTTAGGCCTAGGGCTAGGATTTTTAAAACTAGGAAGCCCTTAGATCCAGGCACACTGCAGCTGTTCAAGGCATCCCAAGGTAAGTACAAAAGAGCAACACCATGGCAGCTTTCACAGCTTTTTCCTTGGCACCATCCCTATACCTAGGCTGTTTTATCTGCCTAGGGTTAGGGTTAGGCTTCAGCCTAGGGCTTGGAGTTTTTTAGCCAGGAAGCCCTGAGTTCCAGGCTTACTGCATCTGCCAAAGGCATCCCAAAGGGTGTGCAAAAGTGCCACAACATGGCTGCTTTCACGGCTTTTCCCTTAGGAAGAACCCTAATACGCGGCTGATTTACCTTCCTAGGGTTACTGTTAGGCTTAGGCCTAGGACTTTTAAAACCAGGAAGCCCTGGGCTCCAGGCACACTGCAGCTGCGAAAGGCATCCCAAGGGGAGCGCAAAAGTGACACAACTTGGCTGCCACCACTGATATTTCCATGAGACCATCCCGAACCATAGGCTGATTTTCCTTCCTAGGGTTAAGGTTTGAGTTACGCCTGGGGTAAGGGTTCTATTAACCAGAAAGCCCTGAGTTCCAAGAACACAGCAGCTGCGAAGGACTAGCCAAGAAGAGCGCAAAAGTACCACAACATGCCTGCCTCCACAGCTTTTTCCTTGGGGACATGCCTAATTCCTGGCTGATTTGCCTTTCTCGTCTTAGGGTTGGGGTTCGGCCTAGGGCTAGGATTTTTTTAACTAGGAAGCCTTGAGTTCCAGGCTTACTCCATCTGCAAAAAGCATCCCAAAGGGAGTGCAGAAGAGCCACAACATGGCTGCTTTCACGGCTTTTCCCTTAGGAAGAACCCTAATACGCGGCTGATTTACCTTCCCAGGGTTACTGTTAGGCTTAGGCCTAGGACTTTTTAAACCAGGAAGCCCTGGGCTCCAGGCACATGCAGCTGCGAAAGGCATCCCAAGAGGGCCGCAGAAGTGGCACAACTTGGCTGCCTCTGCCTCTATTCTCATGAGACCATCCTGAACCATAGGCTGATTTTCCTTCCTAGGGTTAAGGTTTGAGTTACGCCTAGGGTAAGAGTTCTATTAACCAGAAAGCCCTGAGTTCCAAGAACACAGCAGCTGCGAAGGACTACCCAAGAAGAGCGCAAAAGTACCACAACGTGCCTGCCTCCACAGCTTTTTCCTTGGGGACATGCCTAATTCCTGGCTGATTTGCCTTTCTCGTCTTAGGGTTGGGGTTCGGCCTAGGGCTAGGATTTTTAAAATCAGGAAGCCCTGAGTTCCAGGCACACTGGAGCTGTGAAAGGCATCCCAAAGGGAGTGCAAAAGTGCCACAACATGGTTGCTTTCACGGCTTTTTCCTTGGCAAGAAGCTTAACACCAGGCTGATTTCCCTTCCCAGGGTTACTGTTAGGCTTAGGCCTAGGCCTAGCATTTTTAAAACTAGGAAGCCCTTAGCTCCAGGCACACTGCAGCTGTTCAAGGCATCCCAAGGGGAGTACAAAAGTGCAACAACATGGCAGCTTTCACAGCTTTTTCCTTGGCACCATCCCTATACCTAGGCTGTTTTATCTGCCTAGCGTTAGGGTTAGGGTTCAGCCTAGGACTTGGAGATTTTAACCAGGAAGCCCTGAGTTCCAGGCTTACTGCATCTGCCAAAGGCATCCCAAAGGGAGTGCAGAAGTGCCACAACATGGCTGCTTTCACGGCTTTTCCCTTAGGAAGAACCCTAATACGCGGCTGATTTACCTTCCCAGGGTTACTGTAAGGCTTAGGCCTAGGGCTAGGATTTTTAAAACTAGGAAGCCGTTAGCTCCAGGCACACTGCAGCTGTTCAAGGCATCCCAAGAGGGCCGCAGAAGTGACACAACTTGGCTGCCTCTGCTGCTATTCTCATGAGTCCATCCCGAACCATAGGCTGATTTTCCTTCCTAGGGTGAGGGTTAGAGTTACGCCTAGGGTTAGTGTTTTTTTAACCAGAAAGCCCTGAGTTCCAAGAACACAGCAGCTGCCAAGGACTACCCAAGAGGAGGGGAAAAGTACCACAACATGGCTGCCTCCAGCGCTTTTTCCTTGGGACCATCATTGAACCTAGGCTGATTTACTTGCCTCCAGTTGCACCTATGGTCACGCCAAGGGATAGGGATTTTAAATCAGTAAACCCTGAGCTCCAGACCCAGTGCAGCTGCAAAAGGCTTCCCAAGGGCAGCCAAAAATTGCCTCAACATGCTCCTTCCAGTGCTTTTTTCTTTGGGAACATCCCTATACCCAGGCTGATTTATCTGCCTAGGGTTAGGGTTAGGGTTCAGCCTAGAGATAGGATTTTTTCAAACAGGAAGCCCTGAATTCCAGGCACACTGCAGCTGTTAAAGGCAGTGTTCTACGTCAACCGCAACTTAGTCTGAAATAAATGCTTTTTCCCTGAGAGCATCTGAGAGGTTTGCATGAAGCACTGATATCTGACATTTGCAATTTCGAATAGGAGAGGAGAAAGAAAATGGGAAGAAGTTTTTAATTTTAGTGGTTTCAATGTTAATTTCCGTACACTTTTTCAAAACTTGTCAGCTCAAATGCCCATCAACATCTTTTAGTCATCTGTAAGTCAGTATTCATATAAAATGTGCTTCAAATCAAAAGAATTTCAAATTTGCACTCCAAATTTCTATGCCTAGATTTATGATTTCCTGCACATACTAGATGAAAGGAATGCCTTTTTTACTGTGGGAGTGCTGGAACACTGGAACAGGTTGCCCAGGGAAGTTGTGGGTGTCCCATCCCTGAAAGTATTCAAGGTCAGCTTGGACGGGGCTTGGAGCAGCAACAAAGGAGAAGCTTGATGGTAGAGAAACAAAGTTGGACTATAGAAGAAACTGGGATTGAAGTATAGGAGCAAGTTTTCTCTCAGCTCTTGGGGTAAATTCAAAGTTGTACAAAATGACATTTATCTGTGCTATTCACTACTGTAACAGAAATGTTCATGAAAACTGTACAGAAGATAGCAAATTTTAAAAGAGATAAGAATTACAGCATAAAATCCATGGGATGGGTTACAACATGAGACACTCTCTAAGAGAAAATCTCTGTGTTTCAGCACTTCATCATGGTAAGATTTCATGAAGTGCCAAAGAAGGCGGAAAAATATCATTCGGGACGTTATTTCCTGGAATTCAGCCTGGCCATTAGTAGGAACTGGGTTTGAACACATCATGTAGATATACCACACACACTTGCCCTTCACTGAAAAATGACTGTTTACAACAAAGAAGCAATTGACGATCAAAATTGATTGAAAGCATCTTAAACATGTCAAGTATTTCATTGTAGATGATCTGTGATCCAAATGCTTCTTCCACCTTCGAGAGGGACAGAACAATTCTTCCATATCATGATGGTTTAAAATTGTATCAACCAATGTTTTCTGCTGAAAAGATAGCATCTATTTTTTTCTATTTTTGGAAGAAAATATTCCTAGACATACAACAGGTGAGAACTAAGTAATTTTAAAGAAACAAATGAAAAGAAAATATTCTGTAAATAGAATGAAATGAAAAGCTGTGTTTTAAATAGGAGCTAAATATGAAACAGAATTTTTGTACCAGGCATTTGAATTACTGCACCAGCTCTTTTGCCCATCAAGAGAGGCATTTAGCATTTCAGTCTTTTCCAAGGTGTTCATGATCTGCTATGCTGATCTCTGTGTGTGCCTAGGTGTGTGTGGAAGGGGGGGCATGTGAAGGGGAGTGTGTATGTTTGCTTTACAATTGTTGTGGCAGATTCATGCCTCAGCTCCACATTTTGTTTTAGAAAGGTCACACAGAGAGTGGATGTGAAGTTTACTATCAACAAGAGATCAATTCCCAAATCATCCATTTCACTCTACCTTATAAATCATGTGCTTTGTTGCATATTTTATCAAATCTACTTTCAAGCCAGATGGAGGAAGGAGGATGTGGCAATCCCTCCACCATCTTGCAACTTTTATGCAAGTAGGTTTTCAAGAAAATCATCATTTCTCTTGGAAATATGTCTGGAACAGGCATGATGGTAGTGTCAACCTGTTGGAGTTTTTGTTGCTGGAAGAAGTTATACAAAAGGATTGGTTTTTACATTGACCAGTTACTGAATCAAGCTCAGGAATACATTGGAAATTCAACTGGGGCTTCCTTTCCCCAGCAGACTACTTCTAGAACGAGCTTGTACACTGAAGCTTACTCTTTTGCCCTCTTTTTGTTTCTTTCCTATTTTCTTGGCTTCTTTGCCACTCTCTAGACAATTTTGGAACTTTTTTCCCAACTCAAATGGTTTCAATAGTCTGATTGTGATCATACATTTTTACAAGGAATTTTTAAAATCTTTCCTCCAGTTAAGAAAGTCAAGGACTTAGGTCTTTTTCTTCCCTTATCAATATTGCAATGAAATTGATATATAAAGACCAACTCTTTCTTTTTGTTTTTAACCCAAGCAGATAATTCCCATCCATTCATCCATTTGGTGGACCAATAGTTGCCATTCTGATGGAAGTTGTCACTTCTTAACAATAGGCATTCTGTAACTATGTTGACAGCACTTTGGGTGAAGATCCTAACTGGTCTTAGATACACATAGGGAGAAATTTGCTCAGCCAGTGTCAGTCTTAAGCATGCGTATCAGAAGATCTTTCTAGAGCTGGGAATTTTCCCATGAAAGGGATTCAGTTAGGGAAGAGACACTTGCCCCAGAGGTTTACATTCTTCTTGAAGACTGCTTAAGGAACTTAGATGCCATGTCCATTTGGATCTGTGTCTGCACAGAACTTTGTCATGCCAGTGCTTGAAATGCATCTTGAAGAGAATTCACTAGCACAGAATGAATGAGAGTGGAAGGGGTTGGTGGGGCTAACCAGGCCCAACCCCCCTGCCTAAACCAGGATACCTAGAGCCTCTTGCCCAGGATTCTATCTGGGTGTACTTTTAATGTCTTCAAAGATCCAGGCTCCACAATCTTTCTGGGCAGTCTGTGCCGTGGTTCACTCACCCTCACAGTAAAGAATCATTTCCTGATGTTCCTGTATTTCAGTGTGTGCCCACTGCCTCTTGTCTTTTCACTCAGCATCACTGAAAAGACACTGATTCCCTCCCCTTTGCACTATTGCTTCCATATGGATGTGTGCTGCCATGTAGAGATATGTCAAAAACCTCCCTGAAGCCCAGGCAGATAATATTCCCTTCATCTACAAGTCAAGTTGATTCATCAGAGGAGTTTAAAGTGATGTTCAGCATGAAATGCCCCTGAAAAATCATGCTAATTACATTATTGTGTCGTCTTTCATGTGCCTGGCAAGGTTTTCCAGGAAGAGCTGCTTCATCAACTTCCTGGGTATAAAAAAGAGTCTGGCTGGTTTGTACGATTGCGAGTCCTCCTAATTGCCTTTTTTGAAGATGAGTGTCATTTGCTTACATCCAGTCCTTAGCCTCTCTTGTCGTCTACATCTTAGCAAAAAGCTTTTCCACTATGTCTGGCGAGGAAAAACTGTGCCAGCACAGAAAACATCTCCCATCGTGTTCTAGACGTTGAACGGAGGTGTGCCGAGTGTTTGGCATGAAGAAAAGAAATGTTGTCCAAAACAGCTTCCAATCGAATGTTCATGTGATTGGAAAAGTCAGGAGAGTGCAAAGGTACTGTTTTCTATCAGTTGGCAAGCTGCGCACACAATCCCAGTGTTGTACAGCTTCCTTCTTCACCTTTCCGAAGGTGCCGCTCTCTCCGGCTCCCGGAGCCGAAGAAGCGGCTTCTTCGCGCAAAGACGATTGTGCCGCTCACTGTGCACTCCTTAGCGCGGCTTCTGCCAAAAGACGCCCGGGAGCGGCTCTTAGCTCCGGACAGCATCGTACCTTCGTCTTTAGCGTCTCTTCTCGTCTACATCTTAGCAAAAAGCTTTTCTACTATGTCTGGCGAGGAAAAACTGTGCCAGCACAGAAAACATCTCCCATCGTGTTCTAGACGTTGCACGGAGGTGTGCCGAGTGTTTGGCATGAAGGAAAGAAAAGTTGTCCAAAACAGCTTCTAATTGAATGTTCATGTGATTGGAAAAGTCAGGAGAGTGCAAAGGTACTGTTTTCTAGCAGTTGGCAAGCTGCGCACACAATCCCAGTGTTGTACAGCTTCCTTCTTCACCTTTCCGAAGGTGCCGCTCTCTCCGGCTCCCGGAGGCGAAGAAGCGGCTTCTTCGCGCAAAGACGATTGTGCCGCTCACTGTGCACTCCTTAGCGCGGCTTCTGCCGAAAGACGCCCGGGAACGGCTCTTAGCTCCGGACAGCATCGTACCTTCGTCTTTAGCGTCTCTTCTCGTCTACATCTTAGCAAAAAGCTTTTCCACTATGTCTGGCGAGGAAAAACTGTGCCAGCACAGAAAACATCTCCCATCGTGTTCTAGACGTTGCACGGAGGTGTGCCGAGTGTTTGGCATGAAGGAAAGAAAAGTTGTCCAAAACAGCTTCCAATCGAATGTTCATGTGATTGGAAAAGTCAGGAGAGTGCAAAGGTACTGTTTTCTATCAGTTGGCAAGCTGCGCACACAATCCCAGTGTTGTACAGCTTCCTTCTGCACCTTTCCGAAGGTGCCGCTCTCTCCGGCTCCCGGAGGCGAAGAAGCGGCTTTTTCGCGCAAAGACGATTGTGCCGCTCACTGTGCACTCCTTAGCGCGCCTTCGGCCAAAAGACGCCCGGGAGCGGCTCTTAGCTCCGGACAGCATCGTACCTTCGTCTTTAGCGTCTCTTCTCGTCTACATCTTAGCAAAAAGCTTTTCCACTATGTCTGGCAAGGAAAAACTGTGCCAGCAGAGAAAACATCTCCCATCGTGTTCTAGAGTTTGCACGGAGGTGTGCCGAGTGTTTGGCATGAAGGAAAGAAAAGTTGTCCAAAACAGCTTCCAATCGAATGTTCATGTGATTGGAAAAGTCAGGAGAGTGCAAAGGTACTGTTTTATAGCAGTTGGCAACCTGCGCACACAATCCCAGTGTTGTAAAGCTTTCTTCTTCACCTTTCCGAAAATGCCGCTCTTTTCCGCTCCCGGAGGCGAAGAAGCGGCTTCTTCGCGCAAAGACGATTGTGCCGCTCACTGTGCACTCCTTAGCGCGGCTTCTGCCAAAAGACGCCCGGGAGCGGCTCTTAGCCCCGGAGGGCATCGTACCTACGTCTTTAGCGTCTCTTCTCGTCTACATCTTAGCAAAAAGCTTTTCTACTATGTCTGGCGAGGAAAAACTGTGCCAGCACAGAAAACATCTCCCATCGTGTTCTAGACGTTGCACGGAGGTGTGCCGAGTGTTTGGCATGAAGGAAAGAAAAGTTGTCCAAAACAGCTTCCAATCGAATGTTCATGTGATTGGAAAAGTCAGGAGAGTGCAAAGGTACTGTTTTCTATCAGTGGGCAAGCTGCGCACACAATCCCAGTGTTGTACAGCTTCCTTCTTCACCTTTCCGAAGGTGCCGCTCTCTCCGGCTCCCGGAGGCGAAGAAGCGGCTTCTTCGCGCAAAGACGATTGTGCCGCTCACTGTGCACTCCTTAGCGCGGCTTCTGCCGAAAGACGCCCGGGAGCGGCTCTTAGCTCCGGACAGCATCGTACCTTCGTCTTTAGAGTCTCTTCTCGTCTACATCTTAGCAAAAAGCTTTTCTACTATGTCTGGCGAGGAAAAACTGTGCCAGCACAGAAAACATCTCCCATCGTGTTCTAGACGTTGCACGGAGGTGTGCCGAGTGTTTGGCATGAAGAAAAGAAAAGTTGTCCAAAACAGCTTCCAATCGAATGTTCATGTGATTGGAAAAGTCAGGAGAGTGCAAAGGTACTGTTTTCTATCAGTTGGCAAGCTGCGCACACAATCCCAGTGTTGTACAGCTTCCTTCTTCACCTTTCCGAAGGTGCCGCTCTCTCCGGCTCCCGGAGGCGAAGAAGCGGCTTCTTCGCGCAAAGACGATTGTGCCACTCACCGTGCACTCCTTAGCGCGCCTTCGGCCAAAAGACGCCCGGGAGCGGCTCTTAGCTCCGGACAGCATCGCACCTTCGTCTTTAGCGTCTCTTCTCGTCTACATCTTAGCAAAAAGCTTTTCTACTATGTCTGGCGAGGAAAAACTGTGCCAGCACAGAAAACATCTCCCATCGTGTTCTAGACGTTGCACGGAGGTGTGCCGAGTGTTTGGCATGAAGGAAAGAAAACTTGTCCAAAACAGCTTCCAATCGAATGTTCATGTGATTGGAAAAGTCAGGAGAGTGCAAAGGTACTGTTTTCTATCAGTGGGCAAGCTGCGCACACAATCCCAGTGTTGTACAGCTTCCTTCTTCACCTTTCCGAAGGTGCCGCTCTCTCCGGCTCCCGGAGGCGAAGAAGCGGCTTCTTCGCGCAAAGACGATTGTGCCGCTCACTGTGCACTCCTTAGCGCGGCTTCTGCCGAAAGACGCCCGGGAGCGGCTCTTAGCTCCGGACAGCATCGTACCTTCGTCTTTAGCGTCTCTTCTCGTCTACATCTTAGCAAAAAGCTTTTCTACTATGTCTGGAGAGGAAAAACTGTGCCAGCACAGAAAACATCTCCCATCGTGTTCTAGACGTTGCACGGAGGTGTGCCGAGTGTTTGGCATGAAGAAAAGTTGTCCAAAACAGCTTCCAATCGAATGTTCATGTGATTGGAAAAGTCAGGAGAGTGCAAAGGTACTGTTTTCTATCAGTTGGCAAGCTGCGCACACAATCCCAGTGTTGTACAGCTTCCTTCTTCACCTTTCCGAAGGTGCCGCTCTCTCCGGCTCCCGGAGGCGAAGAAGCGGCTTCTTCGCGCAAAGACGATTGTGCCGCTCACTGTGCACTCCTTAGCGCGGCTTCTGCCGAAAGACGCCCGGGAGCGGCTCTTAGCTCCGGACAGCATCGTACCTTCGTCTTTAGAGTCTCTTCTCGTCTACATCTTAGCAAAAAGCTTTTCTACTATGTCTGGCGAGGAAAAACTGTGCCAGCACAGAAAACATCTCCCATCGTGTTCTAGACGTTGCACGGAGGTGTGCCGAGTGTTTGGCATGAAGAAAAGAAAAGTTGTCCAAAACAGCTTCCAATCGAATGTTCATGTGATTGGAAAAGTCAGGAGAGTGCAAAGGTACTGTTTTCTATCAGTTGGCAAGCTGCGCACACAATCCCAGTGTTGTACAGCTTCCTTCTTCACCTTTCCGAAGGTGCCGCTCTCTCCGGCTCCCGGAGGCGAAGAAGCGGCTTCTTCGCGCAAAGACGATTGTGCCGCTCACCGTGCACTCCTTAGCGCGCCTTCGGCCAAAAGACGCCCGGGAGCGGCTCTTAGCTCCGGACAGCATCGCACCTTCGTCTTTAGCGTCTCTTCTCGTCTACATCTTAGCAAAAAGCTTTTCTACTATGTCTGGCGAGGAAAAACTGTGCCAGCACAGAAAACATCTCCCATCGTGTTCTAGACGTTGCACGGAGGTGTGCCGAGTGTTTGGCATGAAGGAAAGAAAACTTGTCCAAAACAGCTTCCAATCGAATGTTCATGTGATTGGAAAAGTCAGGAGAGTGCAAAGGTACTGTTTTCTATCAGTTGGCAAGCTGCGCACACAATCCCAGTGTTGTAAAGCTTCCTTCTTCACCTTTCCGAAAATGCCGCTCTCTCCGGCTCACGGAGGCGAAGAAGCGGCTTCTTCGCGCAAAGACGATTGTGCCGCTCACTGTGCACTCCTTAGCGCGCCTTCGGCCAAAAGACGCCCGGGAGCGGCTCTTAGCCCCGGAGAGCATCGTACCTACGTCTTTAGCGTCTCTTCTCGTCTACATCTTAGCAAAAAGCTTTTCCACTATGTCTGGCGAGGAAAAACTGTGCCAGCACAGAAAACATCTCCCATCGTGTTCTAGACGTTGCACAGAGGTTTGCCGAGTGTTTGGCATGAAGGAAAGAAATGTTGTCCAAAACAGCTTTCAATCGAATGTTCATGTGATTGGAAAAGTCAGGAGAGTGCAAAGGTACTGTTTTCTATCAGCTGGCAAGCTGTGCACACAATCCCAGTGTTGTACAGCTTCCTTCTTCACCTTTCCGAAGGTGCCGCTCTTTTCCGCTCCCGGAGGCGAAGAAGCGGCTTCTTCGCGCAAAGACGATTGTGCCGCTCACTGTGCACTCCTTAGCGCGGCTTCTGCCAAAAGACGCCCGGGAGCGGCTCTTAGCTCCGGACAGCATCGTACCTTCGTCTTTAGCGTCTCTTCTCGTCTACATCTTAGCAAAAAGCTTTTCCACTATGTCTGGCGAGGAAAAACTGTGCCAGCACAGAAAACATCTCCCATCGTGTTCTAGACGTTGCACGGAGGTGTGCCGAGTGTTTGGCATGAAGGAAAGAAAAGTTGTCCAAAACAGCTTCCAATCGAATGTTCATGTGATTGGAAAAGTCAGGAGAGTGCAAAGGTACTGTTTTCTATCAGTTGGCAAGCTGCGCACACAATCCCAGTGTTGTACAGCTTCCTTCTTCACCTTTCCGAAGGTGCCGCTCTCTCCGGCTCCCGGAGGCGAAGAAGCGGCTTCTTCGCGCAAAGACGATTGTGCCGCTCACTGTGCACTCCTTAGCGCGGCTTCTGCCAAAAGACGCCCGGGAGCGGCTCTTAGCTCCGGACAGCATCGTACCTTCGTCTTTAGCGTCTCTTCTCGTCTACATCTTAGCAAAAAGCTTTTCCACTATGTCTGGCGAGGAAAAACTGTGCCAGCACAGAAAACATCTCCCATCGTGTTCTACACGTTGCACGGAGGTGTGCCGAGTGTTTGGCATGAAGGAAAGAAAAGTTGTCCAAAACAGCTTCCAATCGAATGTTCATGTGATTGGAAAAGTCAGGAGAGTGCAAAGGTACTGTTTTCTATCAGTTGGCAAGCTGCGCACACAATCCCAGTGTTGTACAGCTTCCTTCTTCACCTTTCCGAAGGTGCCGCTCTCTCCGGCTCCCGGAGCCGAAGAAGCGGCTTCTTCGCGCAAAGACGATTGTGCCGCTCACTGTGCACTCCTTAGCGCGGCTTCTGCCAAAAGACGCCCGGGAGCGGCTCTTAGCTCCGGACAGCATCGCACCTTCGTCTTTAGCGTCTCTTCTCGTCTACATCTTAGCAAAAAGCTTTTCTACTATGTCTGGCGAGGAAAAACTGTGCCAGCACAGAAAACATCTCCCATCGTGTTCTAGACGTTGCACGGAGGTGTGCCGAGTGTTTGGCATGAAGGAAAGAAAACTTGTCCAAAACAGCTTCCAATCGAATGTTCATGTGATTGGAAAAGTCAGGAGAGTGCAAAGGTACTGTTTTCTATCAGTTGGCAAGCTGCGCACACAATCCCAGTGTTGTAAAGCTTCCTTCTTCACCTTTCCGAAAATGCCGCTCTCTCCGGCTCCCGGAGGCGAAGAAGCGGCTTCTTCGCGCAAAGACGATTGTGCCGCTCACTGTGCACTCCTTAGCGTGGCTTCTGCCGAAAGACGCCCGGGAGCGGCTCTTAGCCCCGGAGAGCATCGTACCTACGTCTTTAGCGTCTCTTCTCGTCTACATCTTAGCAAAAAGCTTTTCCACTATGTCTGGCGAGGAAAAACTGTGCCAGCACAGAAAACATCTCCCATCGTGTTCTAGACGTTGCACGGAGGTGTGCCGAGTGTTTGGCATGAAGTAAAGAAAAGTTGTCCAAAACAGCTTCCAATCGAATGTTCATGTGATTGGAAAAGTCAGGAGAGTGCAAAGGTACTGTTTTCTAGCAGTTGGCAAGCTGCGCACACAATCCCAGTGTTGTACAGCTTCCTTCTTCACCTTTCCGAAGGTGCCGCTCTCTCCGGCTCCCGGAGGCGAAGAAGCGGCTTCTTCGCGCAAAGACGATTGTGCCGCTCACTGTGCTCTCCTTTGCGCGGCTTCTGCCGAAAGACGCCCGGGAGCGGCTCTTAGCTCCGGACAGCATCGTACCTTCGTCTTTAGCGTCTCTTCTCGTCTACATCTTAGCAAAAAGCTTTTCTACTATGTCTGGCGAGGAAAAACTGTGCCAGCACAGAAAACATCTCCCATCGTGTTCTAGACGTTGCACGGAGGTGTGCCGAGTGTTTGGCATGAAGAAAAGAAAAGTTGTCCAAAACAGCTTCCAATCGAATGTTCATGTGATTGGAAAAGTCAGGAGAGTGCAAAGGTACTCTTTTCTATCAGTTGGCAAGCTGCGCACACAATCCCAGTGTTGTACAGCTTCCTTCTTCACCTTTCCGAAGGTGCCGCTCTCTCCGGCTCCCGGAGGCGAAGAAGCGGCTTCTTCGCGCAAAGACGATTGTGCCGCTCACTGTGCACTCCTTAGCGCGGCTTCTGCCGAAAGACGCCCGGGAGCGGCTCTTAGCTCCGGACAGCATCGTACCTTCGTCTTTAGCGTCTCTTCTCGTCTACATCTTAGCAAAAAGCTTTTCTACTATGTCTGGCGAGGAAAAACTGTGCCAGCACAGAAAACATCTCCCATCGTGTTCTAGACGTTGCACGGAGGTGTGCCGAGTGTTTGGCATGAAGAAAAGAAAAGTTGTCCAAAACAGCTTCCAATCGAATGTTCATGTGATTGGAAAAGTCAGGAGAGTGCAAAGGTACTGTTTTCTATCAGTTGGCAAGCTGCGCACACAATCCCAGTGTTGTACAGCTTCCTTCTTCACCTTTCCGAAGGTGCCGCTCTCTCCGGCTCCCGGAGCCGAAGAAGCGGCTTCTTCGCGCAAAGACGATTGTGCCGCTCACTGTGCACTCCTTAGCGCGGCTTGTGCCGAAAGACGCCCGGGAGCGGCTCTTAGCTCCGGACAGCATCGTACCTTCGTCTTTAGCGTCTCTTCTCGTCTACATCTTAGCAAAAAGCTTTTCTACTATGTCTGGCGAGGAAAAACTGTGCCAGCACAGAAAACATCTCCCATCGTGTTCTAGACGTTGCACGGAGGTGTGCCGAGTGTTTGGCATGAAGAAAAGAAAAGTTGTCCAAAACAGCTTCCAATCGAATGTTCATGTGATTGGAAAAGTCAGGAGAGTGCAAAGGTACTGTTTTCTATCAGTTGGCAAGCTGCGCACACAATCCCAGTGTTGTACAGCTTCCTTCTTCACCTTTCCGAAGGTGCCGCTCTCTCCGGCTCCCGGAGGCGAAGAAGCGGCTTCTTCGCGCAAAGACGATTGTGCCGCTCACTGTGCTCTCCTTTGCGCGGCTTCTGCCGAAAGACGCCCGGGAGCGGCTCTTAGCTCCGGACAGCATCGTACCTTCGTCTTTAGCGTCTCTTCTCGTCTACATCTTAGCAAAAAGCTTTTCTACTATGTCTGGCGAGGAAAAACTGTGCCAGCACAGAAAACATCTCCCATCGTGTTCTAGACGTTGCACGGAGGTGTGCCGAGTGTTTGGCATGAAGAAAAGTTGTCCAAAACAGCTTCCAATCGAATGTTCATGTGATTGGAAAAGTCAGGAGAGTGCAAAGGTACTGTTTTCTATCAGTTGGCAAGCTGCGCACACAATCCCAGTGTTGTACAGCTTCCTTCTTCACCTTTCCGAAGGTGCCGCTCTCTCCGGCTCCCGGAGGCGAAGAAGCGGCTTCTTCGCGCAAAGACGATTGTGCCGCTCACTGTGCACTCCTTAGCGCGGCTTCTGCCGAAAGACGCCCGGGAGCGGCTCTTAGCTCCGGACAGCATCGTACCTTCGTCTTTAGCGTCTCTTCTCGTCTACATCTTAGCAAAAAGCTTTTCTACTATGTCTGGCGAGGAAAAACTGTGCCAGCACAGAAAACATCTCCCATCGTGTTCTAGACGTTGCACGGAGGTGTGCCGAGTGTTTGGCATGAAGAAAAGAAAAGTTGTCCAAAACAGCTTCCAATCGAATGTTCATGTGATTGGAAAAGTCAGGAGAGTGCAAAGGTACTGTTTTCTATCAGTTGGCAAGCTGCGCACACAATCCCAGTGTTGTACAGCTTCCTTCTTCACCTTTCCGAAGGTGCCGCTCTCTCCGGCTCCCGGAGCCGAAGAAGCGGCTTCTTCGCGCAAAGACGATTGTGCCGCTCACTGTGCACTCCTTAGCGCGGCTTCTGCCAAAAGACGCCCGGGAGCGGCTCTTAGCTCCGGACAGCATCGTACCTTCGTCTTTAGCGTCTCTTCTCGTCTACATCTTAGCAAAAAGCTTTTCTACTATGTCTGGCGAGGAAAAACTGTGCCAGCACAGAAAACATCTCCCATCGTGTTCTAGACGTTGCACGGAGGTGTGCCGAGTGTTTGGCATGAAGGAAAGAAAAGTTGTCCAAAACAGCTTCCAATCGAATGTTCATGTGATTGGAAAAGTCAGGAGAGTGCAAAGGTACTGTTTTATAGCAGTTGGAAACCTGCGCACACAATCCCAGTGTTGTAAAGCTTCCTTCTTCACCTTTCCGAAGGTGCCGCTCTCTCCGGCTCCCGGAGGCGAAGAAGCGGCTTCTTCGCGCAAAGACGATTGTGCCGCTCACTGTGCACTCCTTAGCGCGGCTTCTGCCGAAAGACGCCCGGCAGCGGCTCTTAGCCCCGGAGAGCATCGTACCTACGTCTTTAGCGTCTCTTCTCGTCTACATCTTAGCAAAAAGCTTTTCCACTATGTCTGGCGAGGAAAAACTGTGCCAGCACAGAAAACATCTCCCATCGTGTTCTAGACGTTGCACGGAGGTGTGCCGAGTGTTTGGCATGAAGGAAAGAAAAGTTGTCCAAAACAGCTTCCAATCGAATGTTCATGTGATTGGAAAAGTCAGGAGAGTGCAAAGGTACTGTTTTCTAGCAGTTGGCAAGCTGCGCACACAATCCCAGTGTTGTACAGCTTCCTTCTTCACCTTTCCGAAGGTGCCGCTCTCTCCGGCTCCCGGAGGCGAAGAAGCGGCTTCTTCGCGCAAAGACGATTGTGCCGCTCACTGTGCTCTCCTTTGCGCGGCTTCTGCCGAAAGACGCCCGGGAGCGGCTCTTAGCTCCGGACAGCATCGTACCTTCGTCTTTAGCGTCTCTTCTCGTCTACATCTTAGCAAAAAGCTTTTCCACTATGTCTGGCGAGGAAAAACTGTGCCAGCACAGAAAACATCTCCCATCGTGTTCTAGATGTTGCACGGAGGTGTGCCGAGTGTTTGGCATGAAGAAAAGAAAAGTTGTCCAAAACAGCTTCCAATCGAATGTTCATGTGATTGGAAAAGTCAGGAGAGTGCAAAGGTACTGTTTTCTATCAGTTGGCAAGCTGCGCACACAATCCCAGTGTTGTACAGCTTCCTTCTTCACCTTTCCGAAGGTGCCGCTCTCTCCGGCTCCCGGAGGCGAAGAAGCGGCTTCTTCGCGCAAAGACGATTGTGCCGCTCACTGTGCACTCCTTTGCGCGGCTTCTGCCGAAAGACGCCCGGGAGCGGCTCTTAGCTCCGGACAGCATCGTACCTTCGTCTTTAGCGTCTCTTCTCGTCTACATCTTAGCAAAAAGCTTTTCCACTATGTCTGGCGAGGAAAAACTGTGCCAGCACAGAAAACATCTCCCATCGTGTTCTAGACGTTGCACGGAGGTGTGCCGAGTGTTTGGCATGAAGGAAAGAAAAGTTGTCCAAAACAGCTTCCAATCGAATGTTCATGTGATTGGAAAAGTCAGGAGAGTGCAAAGGTACTGTTTTCTATCAGTTGGCAAGCTGCGCACACAATCCCAGTGTTGTACAGCTTCCTTCTTCACCTTTCCGAAGGTGCCGCTCTCTCCGGCTCCCGGAGGCGAAGAAGCGGCTTCTTCGCGCAAAGACGATTGTGCCGCTCACTGTGCTCTCATTAGCGCGGCTTCTGCCGAAAGACGCCCGGGAGCGGCTCTTAGCTCCGGACAGCATCGTACCTTCGTCTTTAGCGTCTCTTCTCGTCTACATCTTAGCAAAAAGCTTTTCTACTATGTCTGGCGAGGAAAAACTGTGCCAGCACAGAAAACATCTCCCATCGTGTTCTAGACGTTGCACGGAGGTGTGCCGAGTGTTTGGCATGAAGGAAAGAAAAGTTCTCCAAAACAGCTTCCAATTGAATGTTCATGTGATTGGAAAAGTCAGGAGAGTGCAAAGGTACTGTTTTCTATCAGTTGGCAAGCTGCGCACACAATCCCAGTGTTGTACAGCTTCCTTCTTCACCTTTCCGAAGGTGCCGCTCTCTCCGGCTCCCGGAGGCGAAGAAGTGGCTTCTTCGCGCAAAGACGATTGTGCCGCTCACTGTGCTCTCCTTTGCGCGGCTTCTGCCGAAAGACGCCCGGGAGCGGCTCTTAGCTCCGGACAGCATCGTACCTTCGTCTTTAGCGTCTCTTCTCGTCTACATCTTAGCAAAAAGCTTTTCTACTATGTCTGGCGAGGAAAAACTGTGCCAGCACAGAAAACATCTCCCATCGTGTTCTAGACGTTGCACAGAGGTGTGCCGAGTGTTTGGCATGAAGAAAAGAAAAGTTGTCCAAAACAGCTTCCAATCGAATGTTCATGTGATTGGAAAAGTCAGGAGAGTGCAAAGGTACTGTTTTCTGGCAGTTGGCAAGCTGCGCACACAATCCCAGTGTTGTACAGCTTCCTTCTTCACCTTTCCGAAGGTGCCGCTCTCTCCGGCTCCCGGAGGCGAAGAAGCGGCTTCTTCGCGCAAAGACGATTGTGCCGCTCACTGTGCACTCCTTAGCGTGCCTTCTTCCAAAAGACGCCCGGGAGCGGTTCTTAGCTCCGGACAGCATCGTACCTTCGTCTTTAGCGTCTCTTCTCGTCTACATCTTAGCAAAAAGCTTTTCCACTATGTCTGGCGAGGAAAAACTGTGCCAGCACAGAAAACATCTCCCATCGTGTTCTAGACGATGCACGATTCCTATACTTAGGCTGAATTTCCTTCCTGGGGATAGGGTTAGGCTTCAGCCTAGGGCTTCGAGTTTTATAACCAGGAAGCCCTGAGTTCCTGGCTTACTGCATCTGCCAAAGGCATCCCAAAGGGAGTGCAGATGGGAGGGCTTTTCCCTTCGGAAGAACCCTAATACCCGGCTGATTTACCTTCCTAGGGTTAATGTTAGGCTTAGGCCTAGGACTTTTAAAACCAGGAAGCCCTGGGCTCCAGGCACACTGCAGCTGCGAAAGGCATCCCAAGGGGAGCGCAAAAGTGCCACAACATGGCTGTTTTCATGGCTTTTTCCATGGCAAGAAGCATAACACCAGGCTGATTTACCTTCGCAGGGTTACTGTAAGGCTTAGGCTTAGGGCTAGGATTTTTAAAACTAGGAAGCCCTGGGCTCCAGGCAGCTGCGAAAGGCATCCCAAGAGGAGTAAAAAAGTGCAACAACATGGCAGCTTTCACAGCTTTTTCCTTGGAACCATCCCTACACCTAGGCTGATTTATCTGCCTAGGGTTAGGGCTAGGGTTCGGCCTAGGGCTTGGAGTTTTTTAACCAGGAAGCCCTGAGTTCCAGGGGCCGCATCCCAAGAGGGCCGCAGAAGTGACACAACTTGGCTGCCACCACTGATATTTCCATGAGACCATCCCGAACCATAGGCTGATTTTCCTTCCTAGGGTTAAGGTTTGAGTTACGCCTGGGGTAAGTGTTCTATTAACCAGAAAGCCCTGAGTTCCAAGAACACAGCAGCTGCGAAGGACTAGCCAAGAAGAGCGCAAAAGTACCACAACATGCCTGCCTCCACAGCTTTTTCCTTGGGGACATGCCTAATTCCTGGCTGATTTGCCTTTCTCGTCTTAGGGTTGGGGTTCGGCCTAGGGCTAGGACTTTTTTAACTAGGAAGCCCTGAGTTCCAGGCTTACTTCATCTGCCAAAGGCATCCCAAAGGGTGTGCAAACGTGCCACAACATGGCTGCTTTCACGGCTTTTCCCTTAGGAAGAACCCTAATACGCGGCTGATTTACCTTCCTAGGGTTACTGTTAGGCTTAGGCCTAGGACTTTTAAAACCAGGAAGCCCTGGGCTCCAGGCACACTGCAGCTGCGAAAGGCATCCCAAGGGGAGCGCAAAAGTGACACAACTTGGCTGCCACCACTGATATTTCCATGAGACCATCCCGAACCATAGGCTGATTTTCCTTCCTAGGGTTAAGGTTTGAGTTACGCCTGGGGTAAGGGTTCTATTAACCAGAAAGCCCTGAGTTCCAAGAACACAGCAGCTGCGAAGGACTAGCCAAGAAGAGCGCAAAAGTACCACAACATGCCTGCCTCCACAGCTTTTTCCTTGGGGACATGCCTAATTCCTGGCTGATTTGCCTTTCTCGTCTTAGGGTTGGGGTTCGGCCTAGGGCTAGGATTTTTAAAATCAGGAAGCCCTGAGTTCCAGGCACACTGGAGCTGTGAAAGGCATCCCAAAGGGAGTGCAAAAGTGCCACAACATGGCTGTTTTCCCGGCTTTTTCCATGGCAAGAAGCATAACACCAGGCTGATTTACCTTCCCAGGGTTACTGTTAGGCTTAGGCTTAGGGCTAGGATTTTTAAAACTAGGAAGCCCTGGGCTCCAGGCACACTGCAGCTGCGAAAGGCATCCCAAGAGGAGTAAAAAAGTGCCACAACATGGCAGCTTTCACAGCTTTTTCCTTGGAACCATCCCTATACCTAGGCTGATTTATCTGCCTAGGGTTAGGGTTAGGGTTCAGCCTAGGGCTTGGAGTTTTTTAACCAGGAAGCCCTGAGTTCCAGGCTTACTGCATCTGCCAAAGGCATCCCAAAGGGAGTGCAAAAGTGCCACAACATGGCTGCTTTCACGGCTTTTCCCTTAGGAAGAACCCTAATACCCGGCTCATTTACCTTCCTAGGGTTACTGTTAGGCTTAGGCCTAAGACTTTTAAAACCAGGAAGCCCTAGGCTCCAGGCACATGCAGCTGCGAAAGGCATCCCAAGAGGGCCGCAGAAGTGACACAACTTGGCTGCCTCTGCTTCTATTCTCATGAGACCATCCTGAACCATACGCAGATTTTCCTTCCTAGGTTTAAAGTTTGAGTTTCGCCTAGGGTAAGGGTTCTATTAACCAGAAAGCCCTGAGTTCCAAGAACACAGCAGCTGCGAAGGACTAGCCAAGAAGAGCGCAAAAGTACCACAACGTGCCTGCCTCCACAGCTTTTTCCTTGGGGACATGCCTAATTCCTGGCTGATTTGCCTTTCTCGTCTTAGGGTTGGGGTTCGGCCTAGGGCTAGGATTTTTTTAACTAGGAAGCCCTGAGTTCCAGGCTTACTTTATCTGCAAAAAGCATCCCAAAGGGAGTGCAGAAGTGCCACAACATGGCTGCTTTCACGGCTTTTCCCTTAGGAAGAACCCTAATACGCGGCTGATTTACCTTCCTAGGGTTACTGTTAGGCTTAGGCCTAGGACTTTTAAAACCAGGAAGCCCTGGGCTCCAGGCACACTGCAGCTGCGAAAGGCATCCCAAGGGGAGCGCAAAAGTGACACAACTTGGCTGCCACCACTGATATTTCCATGAGACCATCCTGAACCATAGGCAGATTTTCCTTCCTAGGTTTAAAGTTTGAGTTTCGCCTAGGGTAAGGGTTCTATTAACCAGAAAGCCCTGAGTTCCAAGAACACAGCAGCTGCGAAGGACTAGCCAAGAAGAGCGCAAAAGTACCACAACGTGCCTGCCTCCACAGCTTTTTCCTTGGGGACATGCCTAATTCCTGGCTGATTTGCCTTTCTCGTCTTAGGGTTGGGGTTCGGCCTAGGGCTAGGATTTTTTTAACTAGGAAGCCCTGAGTTCCAGGCTTACTTTATCTGCAAAAAGCATCCCAAAGGGAGTGCAGAAGTGCCACAACATGGCTGCTTTCACGGCTTTTCCCTTAGGAAGAACCCTAATACGCGGCTGATTTACCTTCCTAGGGTTACTGTTAGGCTTAGGCCTAGGACTTTTAAAACCAGGAAGCCCTGGGCTCCAGGCACACTGCAGCTGCGAAAGGCATCCCAAGGGGAGCGCAAAAGTGACACAACTTGGCTGCCACCACTGATATTTCCATGAGACCATCCTGAACCATAGGCAGATTTTCCTTCCTAGGGTTAAGGTTTGAGATTCGCCTAGGGTAAGAGTTCTATTAACCAGAAAGCCCTGAGTTCCAAGAACACAGCAGCTGCGAAGGACTACCCAAGAAGAGCGCAAAAGTACCACAACATGCCTGCCTCCACAGCTTTTTCCTTGGGGACATGCCTAATTCCTGGCTGATTTGCCTTTCTCGTCTTAGGGTTGGGGTTCGGCCTAGGGCTAGGATTTTTTTAACTAGGAAGCCCTGAGTTCCAGGCTTACTTCATCTGCAAAAAGCATCCCAAAGGGAGTGCAGAAGTGCCACAACATGGCTGCTTTCACGGCTTTTCCCTTAGGAAGAACCCTAATACCCGGCTGATTTACCTTCCTAGGGTTACTGTTAGGCTTAGGCCTAGGACTTTTAAAACCAGGAAGCCCTGGGCTCCAGGCACATGCAGCTGCGAAAGGCATCCCAAGAGGGCCGCAGAAGTGACACAACTTGGCTGCCTCTGCTGCTATTCTCATGAGACCATCCTGAATCATAGGCAGATTTTCCTTCCTAGGGTTAAGGTTTGAGTTACGCCTGGGGTAAGGGTTCTATTAACCAGAAAGCCCTGAGTTCCAAGAACACAGCAGCTGCGAAGGACTACCCAAGAAGAGCGCAAAAGTACCACAACGTGCCTGCCTCCACAGCTTTTTCCTTGGGGACATGCCTAATTCCTGGCTGATTTGCCTTTCTCGTCTTAGGGTTGGGGTTCGGCCTAGGGCTAGGATTTTTAAAATCAGGAAGCCCTGAGTTCCAGGCACACTGGAGCTGTGAAAGGCATCCAAAAGGGAGTGCAAAAGTGCCACAACATGGCTGTTTTCACGGCTTTTTCCATGGCAAGAAGCATAACACCTGGCTGATTTACCTTCCCAGGGTTACTGTAAGGCTTAGGCTTAGGGCTAGGATTTTTAAAACTAGGAAGCCCTGGGCTCCAGGCACACTGCAGCTACGAAAGGCATCCCAAGAGGAGTAAAAAAGTGCAACAACATGGCAGCTTTCACAGCTTTTTCCTTGGAACCATCCCTATACCTAGGCTGCTTTATCTGCCTAGGGTTAGGGCTAGGGTTCAGCCTAGGGCTTGGAGTTTTTTAACCAGGAAGCCCTGAGTTCCAGGCTTACTGCATCTGCCAAAGGCATCCCAAAGGGAGTGCAAAAGTGCCACAACATGGCTGCTTTCACGGCTTATCCCTTAGGAAGAACCCTAATACCCGGCTGATTTACCTTCCTAGGGTTACTGATAGGCTTAGGCCTAGGACTATCAAAACCAGGAAGCCCTGGGCTCCAGGCACACTGCAGCTGCGAAAGGCATCCCAAGGGGAGCGCAAAAGTGACACAACTTGGCTGCCACCACTGATATTTCCATGAGACCATCCTGAACCATAGGCTGATTTTCCTTCCTAGGGTTAAGGTTTGAGTTACGCCTGGGGTAAGGGTTCTATTAACCAGAAAGCCCTGAGTTCCAAGAACACAGCAGCTGCGAAGGACTAGCCAAGAAGAGCGCAAAAGTACCACAACGTGCCTCCCTCCACAGCTTTTTCCTTGGGGACATGCCTAATTCCTGGCTGATTTGCCTTTCTCGTCTTAGGGTTGGGGTTCGGCCTAGGGCTAGGAGTTTTTTAACTAGGAAGCCCTGAGTTCCAGGATTACTTCATCTGCCAAAGGCATCCCAAAGGGTGTGCAAACGTGCCACAACATGGCTGCTTTCACGGCTTTTCCCTTAGGAAGAACCCTAATACGCGGCTGATTTACCTTCCTAGGGTTACTGTTAGGCTTAGGCCTAGGACTTTTAAAACCAGGAAGCCCTGGGCTCCAGGCACACTGCAGCTGCGAAAGGCATCCCAAGGGGAGCGCAAAAGTGACACAACTTGGCTGCCACCACTGATATTTCCATGAGACCATCCTGAACCATAGGCTGATTTTCCTTCCTAGGGTTAAGGTTTGAGTTACGCCTGGGGTAAGGGTTCTATTAACCAGAAAGCCCTGAGTTCCAAGAACACAGCAGCTGCGAAGGACTACCCAAGAAGTGCGCAAAAGTACCACAACGTGCCTGCCTCCACAGCTTTTTCCTTGGGGACATGCCTAATTCCTGGCTGATTTGCCTTTCTCGTCTTAGGGTTGGGGTTCGGCCTAGGGCTAGGATTTTTTTAACTAGGAAGCCCTGAGTTCCAGGCTTACTTCATCTGCAAAAAGCATCCCAAAGGGAGTGCAGAAGTGCCACAACATGGCTGCTTTCACGGCTTTTCCCTTAGGACGAACCCTAATACCCGGCTGATTTACCTTCCTAGGGTTACTGTTAGGCTTAGGCCTAGGACTTTTAAAACCAGGAAGCCCTGGGCTCCAGGCACACTGCAGCTGTGAAAGGCATCCCAAGGGGAGCGCAAAGGTGATGCAACTTGGCTGCCACCACTGATATTTCCATGAGACCATCCCGAACCATAGGCTGATTTTCCTTCCTAGGGTTAAGGTTTGAGTTACGCCTGGGGTAAGGGTTCTATTAACCAGAAAGCCCTGAGTTCCAAGAACACAGCAGCTGCGAAGGACTACCCAAGAAGTGCGCAAAAGTACCACAACGTGCCTGCCTCCACAGCTTTTTCCTTGGGGACATGCCTAATTCCTGGCTGATTTGCCTTTCTCGTCTTAGGGTTGGGGTTCGGCCTAGAGCTAGGATTTTTTTAACTAGGAAGCCCTGAGTTCCAGGCTTATTTATCCGCAAAAAGCATCCCAAAGGGAGTGCAGAAGTGCCACAACATGGCTGCTTTCACGGCTTTTCCCTTAGGAAGAACCCTAATACGCGGCTGATTTACCTTCCTAGGGTTACTGTTAGGCTTAGGCCTAGGACTTTTAAAACCAGGAAGCCCTGGGCTCCAGGCACATGCACCTGTAAAAGGCATCCCAAGAGGGCTGCAGAAGTGACACAACTTGGCTGCCTCTGCTGCTATTCTCATGAGACCATCCCGAACCATAGGCTGATTTTCCTTCCTAGGGTTAAGGTTTGAGTTACGCCTAGGGTAAGAGTTCTATTAACCAGAAAGCCCTGAGTTCCAAGAACACAGCAGCTGCGAAGGACTAGCCAAGAAGAGCGCAAAAGTACCACAACATGCCTGCCTCCACAGCTTTTTCCTTGGGGACATGCCTAATTCCTGGCTGATTTGCCTTTCTCGTCTTACGGTTGGGGTTCGGCCTAGGGCTAGGATTTTTTTAACTAGGAAGCCCTGAGTTCCCGGCTTACTGCATCTGCCAAAGGCATCCCAAAGGGAGTGCAGAAGTGCCACAACATGGTTGCTTTCACGGCTTTTCCCTTAGGAAGAACCCTAATACGCGGCTGATTTACCTTCCTAGGGTTACTGTTAGGCTTAGGCCTAGGACTTTTAAAACCAGGAAGCCCTGGGCTCCAGGCACACTGCAGCTGCGAAAGGCATCCCAAGGGGAGCGCAAAAGTGCCACAACATGGGCGCCACCACTGATATTTCCATGAGACCATCCTGAACCATAGGCTGATTTTCCTTCCTAGGGTTAAGGTTTTAGTTACGCCTAGGGTAAGGGTTCTATTAACCAGAAAGCCCTGAGTTCCAAGGACACAGCAGCTGCGAAGGACTAGCCAAGAAGAGCGCAAAAGTACCACAACGTGCCTGCCTCCACAGCTTTTTCCTTGGGGACATGCCTAATTCCTGGCTGATTTGCCTTTCTCGTCTTAGGGTTGGGGTTCGGCCTAGGGCAAGGATTCTTAAAATCAGGAAGCCCTGAGTTCCAGGCACACTGGAGCTGTGAAAGGCATCCAAAAGGGAGTGCAAAAGTGCCACAACATGGATGTTTTCACGGCTTTTTCCATGGCAAGAAGCATAACACCAGGCTGATTTACCTTCCCAGGGTTACTGAAAGGCTTAGGCTTAGGGCTAGGATTTTTAAAACTAGGAAGCCCTGGGCTCCAGGCACACTGCAGCTGCGAAAGGCATCCCAAGAGGAGTAAAAAAGTTCAACACCATGGCAGCTTTCACAGCTTTTTCCTTGGAACCATCCCTATACCTAGGGTGCTTTATCTGCCTAGGGTTAGGGCGAGGGTTCAGCCTAGGGCTTGGAGTTTTTTAACCAGGATGCCCTGAGTTCCAGGCTTACTGCATCTGCCAAGGGCATCCCAAAGGGAGTGCAAAAGTGCCACAACATGGCTGCTTTCACGGCTTTTCCCTTAGGAAGAACCCTAATACCCGGCTGATTTACCTTCCCAGGGTTACTGTTAGGCTTAGGCCTAGGACTTTTAAAACCAGGAAGCCCTGGGCTCCAGGCACATGCAGCTGCGAAAGGCATCCCAAGAGGGCCGCAGAAGTGACACAACTTGGCTGCCTCTGCTGCTATTCTCATGAGACCATCCTGAATCATAGGCAGATTTTCCTTCCTAGGGTTAAGGTTTGAGTTACGCCTGGGGTAAGGGTTCTATTAACCAGAAAGCCCTGAGTTCCAAGAACACAGCAGCTGCGAAGGACTACCCAAGAAGAGCGCAAAAGTACCACAACGTGCCTGCCTCCACAGCTTTTTCCTTGGGAACATGCCTAATTCCTGGCTGATTTGCCTTTCTCATCTTAGGGTTGGGGTTCGGCCTAGGGCTTGGAGTTTTTAACCAGGAAGCCCTGAGTTCCAGGCTTACTGCATCTGCCAAAGGCATCCCAAAGGGAGTGCAGAAGTGCCACAACATGGCTGCTTTCACGGCTTTTCCCTTAGGAAGAACCCTAATACGCGGCTGATTTACCTTCCTAGGGTTACTGTTAGGCTTAGGCCTAGGACTTTTAAAACCAGGAAGCCCTGGGCTCCAGGCACATGCAGCTGCGAAAGGCATCCCAAGAGGGCCGCAGAAGTGACGCAACTTGGCTGCCTCTGCTGCTATTCTCATGAGACCATCCTGAACCATAGAATGATTTTCCTTCCTAGGGTTAAGGTTTGAGTTACGCCTAGGGTAAGAGTTCTATTAACCGGAAAGCCCTGAGTTCCAAGAACACAGCAGCTGCGAAGGACTACCCAAGAAGAGCGCAAAAGTACCACAACATGCCTGCCTCCACAGCTTTTTCCTTGGGGACATGCCTAATTCTTGGCTGATTTGCCTTTCTCGTCTTAGGGTTGGGGTTCGGCCTAGGGCTAGGATTTTTTTAACTAGGAAGCCCTGAGTTCCAGGCTTACTTCATCTGCAAAAAGCATCCCAAAGGGAGTGCAGAAGTGCCACAACATGGCTGCTTTCACGGCTTTTCCCTTAGGAAGAACCCTAATACGCGGCTGATTTACCTTCCTAGGGTTACTGTTAGGCTTAGGCCTAGGACTTTTAAAACCAGGAAGCCCTCGGCTCCAGGCACACTGCAGCTGCGAAAGGCATCCCAAGAGGAGCGCAAAAGTGACACAACTTGGCTGCCACCACTGATATTTCCATGAGACCATCCTGAATCATAGGCAGATTTTCCTTCCTAGGGTTAAGGTTTGAGTTACGCCTGGGGTAAGGGTTCTATTAACCAGAAAGCCCTGAGTTCCAAGAACACAGCAGCTGCGAAGGACTACCCAAGAAGAGCGCAAAAGTACCACAACGTGCCTGCCTCCACAGCTTTTTCCTTGGGAACATGCCTAATTCCTGGCTGATTTGCCTTTCTCATCTTAGGGTTGGGGTTCGGCCTAGGGCTTGGAGTTTTTAACCAGGAAGCCCTGAGTTCCAGGCTTACTGCATCTGCCAAAGGCATCCCAAAGGGAGTGCAGAAGTGCCACAACATGGCTGCTTTCACGGCTTTTCCCTTAGGAAGAACCCTAATACGCGGCTGATTTACCTTCCTAGGGTTACTGTTAGGCTTAGGCCTAGGACTTTTAAAACCAGGAAGCCCTGGGCTCCAGGCACATGCAGCTGCGAAAGGCATCCCAAGAGGGCCGCAGAAGTGACGCAACTTGGCTGCCTCTGCTGCTATTCTCATGAGACCATCCTGAACCATAGAATGATTTTCCTTCCTAGGGTTAAGGTTTGAGTTACGCCTAGGGTAAGAGTTCTATTAACCGGAAAGCCCTGAGTTCCAAGAACACAGCAGCTGCGAAGGACTACCCAAGAAGAGCGCAAAAGTACCACAACATGCCTGCCTCCACAGCTTTTTCCTTGGGGACATGCCTAATTCTTGGCTGATTTGCCTTTCTCGTCTTAGGGTTGGGGTTCGGCCTAGGGCTAGGATTTTTTTAACTAGGAAGCCCTGAGTTCCAGGCTTACTTCATCTGCAAAAAGCATCCCAAAGGGAGTGCAGAAGTGCCACAACATGGCTGCTTTCACGGCTTTTCCCTTAGGAAGAACCCTAATACGCGGCTGATTTACCTTCCTAGGGTTACTGTTAGGCTTAGGCCTAGGACTTTTAAAACCAGGAAGCCCTCGGCTCCAGGCACACTGCAGCTGCGAAAGGCATCCCAAGGGGAGCGCAAAAGTGACACAACTTGGCTGCCACCACTGATATTTCCATGAGACCATCCTGAACCATAGGCAGATTTTCCTTCCTAGGGTTAAGGTTTGAGTTACGCCTGGGGTAAGGGTTCTATTAACCAGAAAGCCCTGAGTTCCAAGAACACAGCAGCTGCGAAGGACTACCCAAGAAGAGCGCAAAAGTACCACAACGTGCCTGCCTCCACAGCTTTTTCCTTGGGAACATGCCTAATTCCTGGCTGATTTGCCTTTCTCGTCTTAGGGTTGGGGTTCGGCCTAGGGCTTGGAGTTTTTAACCAGGAAGCCCTGAGTTCCAGGCTTACTGCATCTGCCAAAGGCATCCCAAAGGGAGTGCAGAAGTGCCACAACATGGCTGCTTTCACGGCTTTTCCCTTAGGAAGAACCCTAATACGCGGCTGATTTACCTTCCTAGGGTTACTGTTAGGCTTAGGCCTAGGACTTTTAAAACCAGGAAGCCCTGGGCTCCAGGCACATGCAGCTGCGAAAGGCATCCCAAGAGGGCCGCAGAAGTGACGCAACTTGGCTGCCTCTGCTGCTATTCTCATGAGACCATCCTGAACCATAGAATGATTTTCCTTCCTAGGGTTAAGGTTTGAGTTACGCCTAGGGTAAGAGTTCTATTAACCAGAAAGCCCTGAGTTCCAAGAACACAGCAGCTGCGAAGGACTACCCAAGAAGAGCGCAAAAGTACCACAACATGCCTGCCTCCACAGCTTTTTCCTTGGGGACATGCCTAATTCCTGGCTGATTTGCCTTTCTCGTCTTAGGGTTGGGGTTCGGCCTAGGGCTAGGATTTTTAAAATCAGGAAGCCCTGAGTTCCAGGCACACTGGAGCTGTGAAAGGCATCCAAAAGGGAGTGCAAAAGTGCCACAACATGGCTGTTTTCATGGGTTTTTCCATGGCAAGAAGCATAACACCAGGCTGATTTACCTTCCCAGGGTTACTGTAAGGCTTAGGCTTAGGGCTAGGATTTTTAAAACTAGGAAGCCCTGGGCTCCTGGCACACTGCAGCTGCGAAAGGCATCCCAAGAGGAGTAAAAAAGTGCAACAACATGGCAGCTTTCACAGCTTTTTCCTTGGAACCATCCCTACAACTAGGCTGCTTTATCTGCCTAGGGTTAGGGCTAGGGTTCAGCCTAGGGCTTGGAGTTTTTTAACCAGGAAGCCCTGAGTTCCAGGCTTACTGCATCTGCCAAAGGCATCCCAAAGGGAGTGCAAAAGTGCCACAACATGGCTGCTTTCACGGCTTTTCCCTTAGGAAGAACCCTAATACCCGGCTGATTTACCTTCCTAGGGTTACTGTTAGGCTTAGGCCTAGGACTTTTAAAAGCAGGAAGCCCTGGGCTCCAGGCACATGCAGCTGCGAAAGGCATCCCAAGAGGGCCGCAGAAGTGACACAACTTGGCTGCCTCTGCTGCTATTCTCATGAGACCATCCTGAACCATAGGCTGATTTTCCTTCCTAGGATTAAGGTTTGAGTTACGCCTGGGGTAAGGGTTCTATTAACCAGAAAGCCCTGAGTTCCAAGAACACAGCAGCTGCGAAGGACTAGCCAAGAAGAGCGCAAAAGTACCACAACATGCCTGCCTCCTCAGCTTTTTCCTTGGGGACATGCCTAATTCCTGGCTGATTTGCGTTTCTCGTCTTAGGGTTGGGGTTCGGCCTAGGGCTAGGATTTTTTTAACTAGGAAGCCCTGAGTTCCAGGCTTACTTCATCTGCAAAAAGCATCCCAAAGGGAGTGCAGAAGTGCCACAACATGGCTGCTTTCACGGCTTTTGCCTTAGGAAGAACCCTAATACCCGGCTGATTTACCTTCCTAGGGTTACTGTTAGGCTTAGGCCTAGGACTTTTAAAACCAGGAAGCCCTGGGCTCCAGGCACATGCAGCTGCGAAAGGCATCCCAAGGGGAGCGCAAAAGTGACAAAACTTGGCTGCCACCACTGATATTTCCATGAGACCATCCTGAACCATAGGCTGATTTTCCTTCCTAGGGTTAAGGTTTGAGTTACGCCTGGGGTAAGTGTTCTATTAACCAGAAAGCCCTGAGTTCCAAGAACACAGCAGCTGCGAAGGACTAGCCAAGAAGAGCGCAAAAGTACCACAACATGCCTGCCTCCACAGCTTTTTCCTTGGGGACATGCCTAATTCCTGGCTGATTTGCCTTTCTCGTCTTAGGGTTGGGGTTCGGCCTAGGGCTAGGATTTTTTTAACTAGGAAGCCCTGAGTTCCAGGCTTACTTCATCTGCCAAAGGCATCCCAAAGGGTGTGCAAACGTGCCACAACATGGCTGCTTTCACGGCTTTTCCCTTAGGAAGAACCCTAATACGCGGCTGATTTACCTTCCTAGGGTTACTGTTAGGCTTAGGCCTAGGACTTTTTAAACCAGGAAGCCCTGGGCTCCAGGCACACTGCAGCTGCGAAAGGCATCCCAAGGGGAGCGCAAAAGTGACACAACTTGGCTGCCACCACTGATATTTCCATGAGACCATCCCGAACCATAGGCTGATTTTCCTTCCTAGGGTTAAGGTTTGAGTTACGCCTGGGGTAAGGGTTCTATTAACCAGAAAGCCCTGAGTTCCAAGAACACAGCAGCTGCGAAGGACTAGCCAAGAAGAGCGCAAAAGTACCACAACATGCCTGCCTCCACAGCTTTTTCCTTGGGGACATGCCTAATTCCTGGCTGATTTGCCTTTCTCGTCTTCGGGTTGGGGTTCGGCCTAGGGCTAGGATTTTTAAAATCCGGAAGCCCTGCGTTCCAGGCACACTGGAGCTGTGAAAGGCATCCAAAAGGGAGTGCAAAAGTGCCACAACATGGCTGCTTTCACGGCTTTTTCCATGGCAAGAAGCATAACACCAGGCTGATTTACCTTCCCAGGGTTACTGTAAGGCTTAGGCTTAGGGCTAGGATTTTTAAAACTAGGAAGCCCTGGGCTCCAGGCACACTGCAGCTACGAAAGGCATCCCAAGAGGAGTAAAAAAGTGCAACAACATGGCAGCTTTCACAGCTTTTTCCTTGGCACCATCCCTATACCTAGCCTGCTTTATCTGCCTAGGGTTAGGGCTAGGGTTCAGCCTAGGGCTTGGAGTTTTTTAACCAGGAAGCCCTGAGTTCCAGGCTTACTGCATCTGCCAAAGGCATCCCAAAGGGAGTGCAAAAGTGCCACAACATGGCTGCTTTCACGGCTTTTCCCTTAGGAAGAACCCTAATACGCGGCTGATTTACCTTCCTAGGGTTACTGTTAGGCTTAGGCCTAGGACTTTTAAAACCAGGAAGCCCTGGGCTCCAGGCACACTGCAGCTGCGAAAGGCATCCCAAGGGGAGCGCAAAAGTGACACAACTTGGCCGCCACCACTGATATTTCCATGAGACCATCCTGAACCATAGGCTGATTTTCCTTCCTAGGGTTAAGGTTTGAGTTACGCCAGGGGTAAGGGTTCTATTAACCAGAAAGCCCTGAGTTCCAAGAACACAGCAGCTGCGAAGGACTAGCCAAGAAGAGCGCAAAAGTACCACAACATGCCTGCCTCCACAGCTTTTTCCTTGGGGACATGCCTAATTCCTGGCTGATTTGCCTTTCTCGTCTTAGGGTTGGGGTTCGGCCTAGGGCTAAAATTTTTAAAACTAGGAAGCCCTGGGCTCCAGGCACAGTGCAGCTACGAAAGGCATCCCAAGAGGAGTAAAAAATGGCCACAACATGGCAGCTTTCACAGCTTTTTCCTTGGAACCATCCCTATACCTAGGCTGCTTTATCTGCCTAGGGTTAGGGCGAGGGTTCAGCCTAGGGCTTGGAGTTTTTTAACCAGGATGCCCTGAGTTCCAGGCTTACTGCATCTGCCAAGGGCATCCCAAAGGGAGTGCAAAAGTGCCACAACATGGCTGCTTTCACGGCTTTTCCCTTAGGAAGAACCCTAATACCCGGCTGATTTACCTTCCCAGGGTTACTGTTAGGCTTAGGCCTAGGACTTTTAAAACCAGGAAGCCCTGGGCTCCAGGCACACTGCAGCTGCGAAAGGCATCCCAAGGGGAGCGCAAAAGTGACACAACTTGGCCGCCACCACTGATATTTCCATGAGACCATCCTGAACCATAGGCTGATTTTCCTTCCTAGGGTTAAGGTTTGAGTTACGCCTGGGGTAAGGGTTCTATTAACCAGAAAGCCCTGAGTTCCAAGAACACAGCAGCTGAGAAGGACTAGCCAAGAAGAGCGCAAAAGTACCACAACATGCCTGCCTCCACAGCTTTTTCCTTGGGGACATGCCTAATTCCTGGCTGATTTGCCTTTCTCGTCTTAGGGTTGGGGTTCGGCCTAGGGCTAGGATTTTTTTAACTAGGAAGCCCTGAGTTCCAGGCTTACTTCATCTGCAAAAGGCATCCCAAAGGGAGTGCAGAAGTGCCACAACATGGCTGCTTTCACGGCTTTTCCCTTAGGAAGAACCCTAATACCCGGCTGATTTACCTTCCTAGGGTTACTGTTAGGCTTAGGCCTAGGACTTTTAAAACCAGGAAGCCCTGGGCTCCAGGCACACTGCAGCTGCGAAAGGCATCCCAAGGGGAGCGCAAAAGTGACACAACTTGGCCGCCACCACTGATATTTCCATGAGACCATCCTGAACCATAGGCTGATTTTCCTTCCTAGGGTTAAGGTTTGAGTTACGCCTGGGGTAAGGGTTCTATTAACCAGAAAGCCCTGAGTTCCAAGAACACAGCAGCTGCGAAGGACTACCCAAGAAGAGCGCAAAAGTACCACAACGTGCCTGCCTCCACAGCTTTTTCCTTGGGAACATGCCTAATTCCTGGCTGATTTGCCTTTCTCGTCTTAGGGTTGGGGTTCGGCCTAGGGCTTGGAGTTTTTAACCAGGAAGCCCTGAGTTCCAGGCTTACTGCATCTGCCAAAGGCATCCCAAAGGGAGTGCAGAAGTGCCACAACATGGCTGCTTTCACGGCTTTTCCCTTAGGAAGAACCCTAATACGCGGCTGATTTACCTTCCTAGGGTTACTGTTAGGCTTAGGCCTAGGACTTTTAAAACCAGGAAGCCCTGGGCTCCAGGCACATGCAGCTGCGAAAGGCATCCCAAGAGGGCCGCAGAAGTGACGCAACTTGGCTGCCTCTGCTGCTATTCTCATGAGACCATCCTGAACCATAGAATGATTTTCCTTCCTAGGGTTAAGGTTTGAGTTACGCCTAGGGTAAGAGTTCTATTAACCAGAAAGCCCTGAGTTCCAAGAACACAGCAGCTGCGAAGGACTAGCCAAGAAGAGCGCAAAAGTACCACAACATGCCTGCCTCCACAGCTTTTTCCTTGGGGACATGCCTAATTCCTGGCTGATTTGCCTTTCTCGTCTTAGGGTTGGGGTTCGGCCTAGGGCTAGGATTTTTAAAATCAGGAAGCCCTGAGTTCCAGGCACACTGGAGCTGTGAAAGGCATCCAAAAGGGAGTGCAAAAGTGCCACAACATGGCTGTTTTCATGGCTTTTTCCATGGCAAGAAGCATAACACCAGGCTGATTTACCTTCCCAGGGTTACTATAAGGCTTAGGCTTAGGGCTAGGATTTTTAAAACTAGGAAGCCCTGGGCTCCTGGCACACTGCAGCTGCGAAAGGCATCCCAAGAGGAGTAAAAAAGTGCAACAACATGGCAGCTTTCACAGCTTTTTCCTTGGAACCATCCCTACAACTAGGCTTCTTTATCTGCCTAGGGTTAGGGCTAGGGTTCAGCCTAGGGCTTGGAGTTTTTTAACCAGGAAGCCCTGAGTTCCAGGCTTACTGCATCTGCCAAAGGCATCCCAAAGGGAGTGCAAAAGTGCCACAACATGGCTGCTTTCACGGCTTTTCCCTTAGGAAGAACCCTAATACCCGGCTGATTTACCTTCCTAGGGTTACTGTTAGGCTTAGGCCTAGGACTTTTAAAAGCAGGAAGCCCTGGGCTCCAGGCACATGCAGCTGCGAAAGGCATCCCAAGAGGGCCGCAGAAGTGACACAACTTGGCTGCCTCTGCTGCTATTCTCATGAGACCATCCTGAACCATAGGCTGATTTTCCTTCCTAGGATTAAGGTTTGAGTTACGCCTGGGGTAAGGGTTCTATTAACCAGAAAGCCCTGAGTTCCAAGAACACAGCAGCTGCGAAGGACTAGCCAAGAAGAGCGCAAAAGTACCACAACATGCCTGCCTCCTCAGCTTTTTCCTTGGGGACATGCCTAATTCCTGGCTGATTTGCCTTTCTCGTCTTAGGGTTGGGGTTCGGCCTAGGGCTAGGATTTTTTTAACTAGGAAGCCCTGAGTTCCAGGCTTACTTCATCTGCAAAAAGCATCCCAAAGGGAGTGCAGAAGTGCCACAACATGGCTGCTTTCACGGCTTTTGCCTTAGGAAGAACCCTAATACCCGGCTGATTTACCTTCCTAGGGTTACTGTTAGGCTTAGGCCTAGGACTTTTAAAACCAGGAAGCCCTGGGCTCCAGGCACATGCAGCTGCGAAAGGCATCCCAAGGGGAGCGCAAAAGTGACAAAACTTGGCTGCCACCACTGATATTTCCATGAGACCATCCTGAACCATAGGCTGATTTTCCTTCCTAGGGTTAAGGTTTGAGTTACGCCTGGGGTAAGTGTTCTATTAACCAGAAAGCCCTGAGTTCCAAGAACACAGCAGCTGCGAAGGACTAGCCAAGAAGAGCGCAAAAGTACCACAACATGCCTGCCTCCACAGCTTTTTCCTTGGGGACATGCCTAATTCCTGGCTGATTTGCCTTTCTCGTCTTAGGGTTGGGGTTCGGCCTAGGGCTAGGATTTTTTTAACTAGGAAGCCCTGAGTTCCAGGCTTACTTCATCTGCCAAAGGCATCCCAAAGGGTGTGCAAACGTGCCACAACATGGCTGCTTTCACGGCTTTTCCCTTAGGAAGAACCCTAATACGCGGCTGATTTACCTTCCTAGGGTTACTGTTAGGCTTAGGCCTAGGACTTTTTAAACCAGGAAGCCCTGGGCTCCAGGCACACTGCAGCTGCGAAAGGCATCCCAAGGGGAGCGCAAAAGTGACACAACTTGGCTGCCACCACTGATATTTCCATGAGACCATCCCGAACCATAGGCTGATTTTCCTTCCTAGGGTTAAGGTTTGAGTTACGCCTGGGGTAAGGGTTCTATTAACCAGAAAGCCCTGAGTTCCAAGAACACAGCAGCTGCGAAGGACTAGCCAAGAAGAGCGCAAAAGTACCACAACATGCCTGCCTCCACAGCTTTTTCCTTGGGGACATGCCTAATTCCTGGCTGATTTGCCTTTCTCGTCTTCGGGTTGGGGTTCGGCCTAGGGCTAGGATTTTTAAAATCCGGAAGCCCTGAGTTCCAGGCACACTGGAGCTGTGAAAGGCATCCAAAAGGGAGTGCAAAAGTGCCACAACATGGCTGCTTTCACGGCTTTTTCCATGGCAAGAAGCATAACACCAGGCTGATTTACCTTCCCAGGGTTACTGTAAGGCTTAGGCTTAGGGCTAGGATTTTTAAAACTAGGAAGCCCTGGGCTCCAGGCACACTGCAGCTACGAAAGGCATCCCAAGAGGAGTAAAAAAGTGCAACAACATGGCAGCTTTCACAGCTTTTTCCTTGGCACCATCCCTATACCTAGGCTGCTTTATCTGCCTAGGGTTAGGGCTAGGGTTCAGCCTAGGGCTTGGAGTTTTTTAACCAGGAAGCCCTGAGTTCCAGGCTTACTGCATCTGCCAAAGGCATCCCAAAGGGAGTGCAAAAGTGCCACAACATGGCTGCTTTCACGGCTTTTCCCTTAGGAAGAACCCTAATACGCGGCTGATTTACCTTCCTAGGGTTACTGTTAGGCTTAGGCCTAGGACTTTTAAAACCAGGAAGCCCTGGGCTCCAGGCACACTGCAGCTGCGAAAGGCATCCCAAGGGGAGCGCAAAAGTGACACAACTTGGCCGCCACCACTGATATTTCCATGAGACCATCCTGAACCATAGGCTGATTTTCCTTCCTAGGGTTAAGGTTTGAGTTACGCCAGGGGTAAGGGTTCTATTAACCAGAAAGCCCTGAGTTCCAAGAACACAGCAGCTGCGAAGGACTAGCCAAGAAGAGCGCAAAAGTACCACAACATGCCTGCCTCCACAGCTTTTTCCTTGGGGACATGCCTAATTCCTGGCTGATTTGCCTTTCTCGTCTTAGGGTTGGGGTTCGGCCTAGGGCTAGGATTTTTTTAACTAGGAAGCCCTGAGTTCCAGGCTTACTTCATCTGCAAAAAGCATCCCAAAGGGAGTGCAGAAGTGCCACAACATGGCTGCTTTCACGGCTTTTCCCTTAGGAAGAACCCTAATACCCGGCTGATTTACCTTCCTAGGGTTACTGTTAGCCTTAGGCCTAGGACTTTTAAAACCAGGAAGCCCTGGGCTCCAGGCACACTGCAGCTGCGAAAGGCATCCCAAGGGGAGCGCAAAAGTGACACAACTTGGCTGCCACCACTGATATTTCCATGAGACCATCCTGAACCATAGGCTGATTTTCCTTCCTAGGGTTAAGGTTTGAGTTACGCCTGGGGTAAGGGTTCTATTAACCAGAAAGCCCTGAGTTCCAAGAACACAGCAGCTGCGAAGGACTAGCCAAGAAGAGCGCAAAAGTACCACAACGTGCCTGCCTCCACAGCTTTTTCCTTGGGGACATGCCTAATTCCTGGCTGATTTGCCTTTCTCGTCTTAGGGTTGGGGTTCGGCCTAGGGCTTGGAGTTTTTAACCAGGAAGCCCTGAGTTCCAGGCTTACTGCATCTGCCAAAGGCATCCCAAAGGGAGTGCAAAAGTGCCACAACATGGCTGCTTTCACGGCTTTTCCCTTAGGAAGAACCCTAATACGCGGCTGATTTACCTTCCTAGGGTTACTGTTAGGCTTAGGCCTAGGACTTTTAAAACCAGGAAGCCCTGGGCTCCAGGCACACTGCAGCTGCGAAAGGCATCCCAAGGGGAGCGCAAAAGTGACACAACTTGGCCGCCACCACTGATATTTCCATGAGACCATCCTGAACCATAGGCTGATTTTCCTTCCTAGGGTTAAGGTTTGAGTTACGCCAGGGGTAAGGGTTCTATTAACCAGAAAGCCCTGAGTTCCAAGAACACAGCAGCTGCGAAGGACTAGCCAAGAAGAGCGCAAAAGTACCACAACATGCCTGCCTCCACAGCTTTTTCCTTGGGGACATGCCTAATTCCTGGCTGATTTGCCTTTCTCGTCTTAGGGTTGGGGTTCGGCCTAGGGCTAAAATTTTTAAAACTAGGAAGCCCTGGGCTCCAGGCACAGTGCAGCTACGAAAGGCATCCCAAGAGGAGTAAAAAATGGCCACAACATGGCAGCTTTCACAGCTTTTTCCTTGGAACCATCCCTATACCTAGGCTGCTTTATCTGCCTAGGGTTAGGGCGAGGGTTCAGCCTAGGGCTTGGAGTTTTTTAACCAGGATGCCCTGAGTTCCAGGCTTACTGCATCTGCCAAGGGCATCCCAAAGGGAGTGCAAAAGTGCCACAACATGGCTGCTTTCACGGCTTTTCCCTTAGGAAGAACCCTAATACCCGGCTGATTTACCTTCCCAGGGTTACTGTTAGGCTTAGGCCTAGGACTTTTAAAACCAGGAAGCCCTGGGCTCCAGGCACACTGCAGCTGCGAAAGGCATCCCAAGGGGAGCGCAAAAGTGACACAACTTGGCCGCCACCACTGATATTTCCATGAGACCATCCTGAACCATAGGCTGATTTTCCTTCCTAGGGTTAAGGTTTGAGTTACGCCTGGGGTAAGGGTTCTATTAACCAGAAAGCCCTGAGTTCCAAGAACACAGCAGCTGAGAAGGACTAGCCAAGAAGAGCGCAAAAGTACCACAACATGCCTGCCTCCACAGCTTTTTCCTTGGGGACATGCCTAATTCCTGGCTGATTTGCCTTTCTCGTCTTAGGGTTGGGGTTCGGCCTAGGGCTAGGATTTTTTTAACTAGGAAGCCCTGAGTTCCAGGCTTACTTCATCTGCAAAAGGCATCCCAAAGGGAGTGCAGAAGTGCCACAACATGGCTGCTTTCACGGCTTTTCCCTTAGGAAGAACCCTAATACCCGGCTGATTTACCTTCCTAGGGTTACTGTTAGGCTTAGGCCTAGGACTTTTAAAACCAGGAAGCCCTGGGCTCCAGGCACACTGCAGCTGCGAAAGGCATCCCAAGGGGAGCGCAAAAGTGACACAACTTGGCCGCCACCACTGATATTTCCATGAGACCATCCTGAACCATAGGCTGATTTTCCTTCCTAGGGTTAAGGTTTGAGTTACGCCTGGGGTAAGGGTTCTATTAACCAGAAAGCCCTGAGTTCCAAGAACACAGCAGCTGCGAAGGACTACCCAAGAAGAGCGCAAAAGTACCACAACGTGCCTGCCTCCACAGCTTTTTCCTTGGGAACATGCCTAATTCCTGGCTGATTTGCCTTTCTCGTCTTAGGGTTGGGGTTCGGCCTAGGGCTTGGAGTTTTTAACCAGGAAGCCCTGAGTTCCAGGCTTACTGCATCTGCCAAAGGCATCCCAAAGGGAGTGCAGAAGTGCCACAACATGGCTGCTTTCACGGCTTTTCCCTTAGGAAGAACCCTAATACGCGGCTGATTTACCTTCCTAGGGTTACTGTTAGGCTTAGGCCTAGGACTTTTAAAACCAGGAAGCCCTGGGCTCCAGGCACATGCAGCTGCGAAAGGCATCCCAAGAGGGCCGCAGAAGTGACGCAACTTGGCTGCCTCTGCTGCTATTCTCATGAGACCATCCTGAACCATAGAATGATTTTCCTTCCTAGGGTTAAGGTTTGAGTTACGCCTAGGGTAAGAGTTCTATTAACCAGAAAGCCCTGAGTTCCAAGAACACAGCAGCTGCGAAGGACTAGCCAAGAAGAGCGCAAAAGTACCACAACATGCCTGCCTCCACAGCTTTTTCCTTGGGGACATGCCTAATTCCTGGCTGATTTGCCTTTCTCGTCTTAGGGTTGGGGTTCGGCCTAGGGCTAGGATTTTTAAAATCAGGAAGCCCTGAGTTCCAGGCACACTGGAGCTGTGAAAGGCATCCAAAAGGGAGTGCAAAAGTGCCACAACATGGCTGTTTTCATGGCTTTTTCCATGGCAAGAAGCATAACACCAGGCTGATTTACCTTCCCAGGGTTACTATAAGGCTTAGGCTTAGGGCTAGGATTTTTAAAACTAGGAAGCCCTGGGCTCCTGGCACACTGCAGCTGCGAAAGGCATCCCAAGAGGAGTAAAAAAGTGCAACAACATGGCAGCTTTCACAGCTTTTTCCTTGGAACCATCCCTACAACTAGGCTTCTTTATCTGCCTAGGGTTAGGGCTAGGGTTCAGCCTAGGGCTTGGAGTTTTTTAACCAGGAAGCCCTGAGTTCCAGGCTTACTGCATCTGCCAAAGGCATCCCAAAGGGAGTGCAAAAGTGCCACAACATGGCTGCTTTCACGGCTTTTCCCTTAGGAAGAACCCTAATACCCGGCTGATTTACCTTCCTAGGGTTACTGTTAGGCTTAGGCCTAGGACTTTTAAAAGCAGGAAGCCCTGGGCTCCAGGCACATGCAGCTGCGAAAGGCATCCCAAGAGGGCCGCAGAAGTGACACAACTTGGCTGCCTCTGCTGCTATTCTCATGAGACCATCCTGAACCATAGGCTGATTTTCCTTCCTAGGATTAAGGTTTGAGTTACGCCTGGGGTAAGGGTTCTATTAACCAGAAAGCCCTGAGTTCCAAGAACACAGCAGCTGCGAAGGACTAGCCAAGAAGAGCGCAAAAGTACCACAACATGCCTGCCTCCTCAGCTTTTTCCTTGGGGACATGCCTAATTCCTGGCTGATTTGCCTTTCTCGTCTTAGGGTTGGGGTTCGGCCTAGGGCTAGGATTTTTTTAACTAGGAAGCCCTGAGTTCCAGGCTTACTTCATCTGCAAAAAGCATCCCAAAGGGAGTGCAGAAGTGCCACAACATGGCTGCTTTCACGGCTTTTGCCTTAGGAAGAACCCTAATACCCGGCTGATTTACCTTCCTAGGGTTACTGTTAGGCTTAGGCCTAGGACTTTTAAAACCAGGAAGCCCTGGGCTCCAGGCACATGCAGCTGCGAAAGGCATCCCAAGGGGAGCGCAAAAGTGACAAAACTTGGCTGCCACCACTGATATTTCCATGAGACCATCCTGAACCATAGGCTGATTTTCCTTCCTAGGGTTAAGGTTTGAGTTACGCCTGGGGTAAGTGTTCTATTAACCAGAAAGCCCTGAGTTCCAAGAACACAGCAGCTGCGAAGGACTAGCCAAGAAGAGCGCAAAAGTACCACAACATGCCTGCCTCCACAGCTTTTTCCTTGGGGACATGCCTAATTCCTGGCTGATTTGCCTTTCTCGTCTTAGGGTTGGGGTTCGGCCTAGGGCTAGGATTTTTTTAACTAGGAAGCCCTGAGTTCCAGGCTTACTTCATCTGCCAAAGGCATCCCAAAGGGTGTGCAAACGTGCCACAACATGGCTGCTTTCACGGCTTTTCCCTTAGGAAGAACCCTAATACGCGGCTGATTTACCTTCCTAGGGTTACTGTTAGGCTTAGGCCTAGGACTTTTTAAACCAGGAAGCCCTGGGCTCCAGGCACACTGCAGCTGCGAAAGGCATCCCAAGGGGAGCGCAAAAGTGACACAACTTGGCTGCCACCACTGATATTTCCATGAGACCATCCCGAACCATAGGCTGATTTTCCTTCCTAGGGTTAAGGTTTGAGTTACGCCTGGGGTAAGGGTTCTATTAACCAGAAAGCCCTGAGTTCCAAGAACACAGCAGCTGCGAAGGACTAGCCAAGAAGAGCGCAAAAGTACCACAACATGCCTGCCTCCACAGCTTTTTCCTTGGGGACATGCCTAATTCCTGGCTGATTTGCCTTTCTCGTCTTCGGGTTGGGGTTCGGCCTAGGGCTAGGATTTTTAAAATCCGGAAGCCCTGAGTTCCAGGCACACTGGAGCTGTGAAAGGCATCCAAAAGGGAGTGCAAAAGTGCCACAACATGGCTGCTTTCACGGCTTTTTCCATGGCAAGAAGCATAACACCAGGCTGATTTACCTTCCCAGGGTTACTGTAAGGCTTAGGCTTAGGGCTAGGATTTTTAAAACTAGGAAGCCCTGGGCTCCAGGCACACTGCAGCTACGAAAGGCATCCCAAGAGGAGTAAAAAAGTGCAACAACATGGCAGCTTTCACAGCTTTTTCCTTGGCACCATCCCTATACCTAGGCTGCTTTATCTGCCTAGGGTTAGGGCTAGGGTTCAGCCTAGGGCTTGGAGTTTTTTAACCAGGAAGCCCTGAGTTCCAGGCTTACTGCATCTGCCAAAGGCATCCCAAAGGGAGTGCAAAAGTGCCACAACATGGCTGCTTTCACGGCTTTTCCCTTAGGAAGAACCCTAATACGCGGCTGATTTACCTTCCTAGGGTTACTGTTAGGCTTAGGCCTAGGACTTTTAAAACCAGGAAGCCCTGGGCTCCAGGCACACTGCAGCTGCGAAAGGCATCCCAAGGGGAGCGCAAAAGTGACACAACTTGGCCGCCACCACTGATATTTCCATGAGACCATCCTGAACCATAGGCTGATTTTCCTTCCTAGGGTTAAGGTTTGAGTTACGCCAGGGGTAAGGGTTCTATTAACCAGAAAGCCCTGAGTTCCAAGAACACAGCAGCTGCGAAGGACTAGCCAAGAAGAGCGCAAAAGTACCACAACATGCCTGCCTCCACAGCTTTTTCCTTGGGGACATGCCTAATTCCTGGCTGATTTGCCTTTCTCGTCTTAGGGTTGGGGTTCGGCCTAGGGCTAGGATTTTTTTAACTAGGAAGCCCTGAGTTCCAGGCTTACTTCATCTGCAAAAAGCATCCCAAAGGGAGTGCAGAAGTGCCACAACATGGCTGCTTTCACGGCTTTTCCCTTAGGAAGAACCCTAATACCCGGCTGATTTACCTTCCTAGGGTTACTGTTAGCCTTAGGCCTAGGACTTTTAAAACCAGGAAGCCCTGGGCTCCAGGCACACTGCAGCTGCGAAAGGCATCCCAAGGGGAGCGCAAAAGTGACACAACTTGGCTGCCACCACTGATATTTCCATGAGACCATCCTGAACCATAGGCTGATTTTCCTTCCTAGGGTTAAGGTTTGAGTTACGCCTGGGGTAAGGGTTCTATTAACCAGAAAGCCCTGAGTTCCAAGAACACAGCAGCTGCGAAGGACTAGCCAAGAAGAGCGCAAAAGTACCACAACGTGCCTGCCTCCACAGCTTTTTCCTTGGGGACATGCCTAATTCCTGGCTGATTTGCCTTTCTCGTCTTAGGGTTGGGGTTCGGCCTAGGGCTTGGAGTTTTTAACCAGGAAGCCCTGAGTTCCAGGCTTACTGCATCTGCCAAAGGCATCCCAAAGGGAGTGCAAAAGTGCCACAACATGGCTGCTTTCACGGCTTTTCCCTTAGGAAGAACCCTAATACGCGGCTGATTTACCTTCCTAGGGTTACTGTTAGGCTTAGGCCTAGGACTTTTAAAACCAGGAAGCCCTGGGCTCCAGGCATATTCAGCTGTTAAAGGCATCCCAAGTGGGCCGCAGAAGTGACACAACTTGGCTGCCTCTGCTGCTATTCTCATGAGACCATCCTGAACGATAGGCTGATTTTCCTTCCTAGGGTTAAGGTTTGAGTTACGCCTAGGGTAAGAGTTCTATTAACCAGAAAGCCCTGAGTTCCAAGAACACAGCAGCTGCGAAGGACTACCCAAGAAGAGCGCAAAAGTACCACAACGTGCCTGCCTCCACAGTTTTTCCTTGGGGACATGCCTAATTCCTGGCTGATTTGCCTTTCTCGTCTTAGGGTTGGGGTTCGGCCTCGGGCATAGGATTTTTTTAACTAGGAAGCCCTGAGTTCCAGGCTTACTTCATCTGCCAAAGGCATCCCAAAGGGTGTACAAACGTGCCACAACATGGCTGCTTTCACGGCTTTTCCCTTAGGAAGAACCCTAATACGCGGCTGATTTACCTTCCTAGGGTTACTGTTAGGCTTAGGCCTAGGACTTTTAAAACCAGGAAGCCCTGGGCTCCAGGCACACTGCAGCTGTGAAAGGCATCCCAAGGGGAGCGCAAAAGTGACACAACTTGGCTGCCACCACTGATATTTCCATGAGACCATCCCGAACCATAGGCTGATTTTCCTTCCTAGGGTTAAGGTTTGAGTTACGCCTGGGGTAAGGGTTCTATTAACCAGAAAGCCCTGAGTTCCAAGAACACAGCAGCTGCGAAGGACTAGCCAAGAAGAGCGCAAAAGTACCACAACATGCCTGCCTCCACAGCTTTTTCCTTGGGGACATGCCTAATTCCTGGCTGATTTGCCTTTCTCGTCTTAGGGTTGGGGTTCGGCCTAGGGCTAGGATTTTTTTAACTAGGAAGCCCTGAGTTCCAGGCTTACTTCATCTGCAAAAAGCATCCCAAAGGGAGTGCAGAAGTGCCACAACATGGCTGCTTTCACGGCTTTTCCCTTAGGAAGAACCCTAACACACGGCTGATTTACCTTCCTAGGGTTACTGTTAGGCTTAGGCCTAGGACTTTTAAAACCAGGAAGCCCTGGGCTCCAGGCACATGCAGCTGCGAAAGGCATCCCAAGAGGGCCGCAGAAGTGACACAACTTGGCTGCCTCTGCTGCTATTCTCATGAGACCATCCTGAACCATAGGCTGATTTTCCTTTCTAGGGTTAAGGTTTGAGTTACGCCTAGGGTAAGAGTTCTATTAACCAGAAAGCCCTGAGTTCCAAGAACACAGCAGCTGCGAAGGACTACCCAAGAAGAGCGCAAAAGTACCACAACGTGCCTGCCTCCACAGCTTTTTCCTTGGGGACATGCCTAATTCCTGGCTGATTTGCCTTTCTCGTCTTAGGGTTGGGGTTCGGCCTAGGGCTTGGAGTTTTTAACCAGGAAGCCCTGAGTTCCAGGCTTACTGCATCTGCCAAAGGCATCCCAAAGGGAGTGCAAAAGTGCCACAACATGGCTGCTTTCACGGCTTTTCCCTTAGGAAGAACCCTAATACGTGGCTGATTTAACTTCCTAGGGTTACTGTTAGGCTTAGGCCTAGAACTTTTAAAACCAGGAAGCCCTGGGCTCCAGGCATATGCAGCTGTTAAAGGCATCCCAAGAGGGCCGCAGAAGTGACACAACTTGGCTGCCTCTGCTTCTATTCTCATGAGACCATCCTGAACCATAGGCTGATTTTCCTTCCTAGGGTTAAGGTTTGAGTTTCGCCTAGGGTAAGAGTTCTATTAACCAGAAAGCCCTGAGTTCCAAGAACACAGCAGCTGCGAAGGACTAGCCAAGAAGAGCGCAAAAGTACCACAACATGCCTGCCTCCACAGCTTTTTCCTTGGGGACATGCCTAATTCCTGGCTGATTTGCCTTTCTCATCTTAGGGTTGGGGTTCGGCCTAGGGCTAGGATTTTTTTAACTAGGAAGCCCTGAGTTCCAGGCTTACTGCATCTGCCAAAGGCATCCCAAAGGGAGTGCAAATGTTCCACAACATGGCTGCTTTCACGGCTTTTCCCTTAGGAAGAACCCTAATACGCGGCTGATTTACCTTCCTAGGGTTACTGTTAGGCTTAGGCCTAGGACTTTTAAAACCAGGAAGCCCTGGGCTCCAGGCACATGCAGCTGCGAAAGGCATCCCAAGAGGGCCGCAGAAGTGACACAACTTGGCTGCCTCTGCTGCTATTCTCATGAGACCATCCTGAACCATAGGCAGATTTTCCTTCCTAGGGTTAAGGTTTGAGTTACGCCTAGGGTAAGAGTTCTATTAACCAGAAAGCCCTGAGTTCCAAGAACACAGCAGCTGCGAAGGACTACCCAAGAAGAGCGCAAAAGTACCACAACATGCCTGCCTCCACAGCTTTTTCCTTGGGGACATGCCTAATTCCTGGCTGATTTGCCTTTCTCGTCTTAGGGTTGGGGTTCGGCCTAGGGCTAGGATTTTTAAAATCAGGAAGCCCTGAGTTCCAGGCACACTGGAGCTGTGAAAGGCATCCAAAAGGGAGTGCAAAAGTGCCACAACATGGCTGTTTTCACGGCTTTTTCCATGGCAAGAAGCATAACACCAGGCTGATTTACCTTCCCAGGGTTACTGTAAGGCTTAGGCTTAGGGCTAGGATTTTTAAAACTAGGAAGCCCTTAGCTCCAGGCACACTGCATCTGTTCAAGGCATCCCAAGAGGAGTAAAAAAGTGCAACAACATGGCAGCTTTCACAGCTTTTTCCTTGGAACCATCCCTATACCTAGGCTGATTTATCTGCCTAGGGTTAGGGTTAGGGTTCAGCCTAGGGCTTGGAGTTTTTTAACCAGGAAGCCCTGAGTTCCAGGCTTACTGCATCTGCCAAAGGCATCCCAAAGGGAGTGCAAAAGTGCCACAACATGGCTGCTTTCACGGCTTTTCCCTTAGGAAGAACCCTAATACCCGGCTGATTTACCTTCCTAGGGTTACTGTTAGGCTTAGGCCTAGGACTTTTAAAACCAGGAAGCCCTGGGCTCCAGGCACATGCAGCTGCGAAAGGCATCCCAAGAGGGCCGCAGAAGTGACACAACTTGGCTGCCTCTGCTGCTATTCTCATGAGACCATCCTGAACCATAGGCTGATTTTCCTTTCTAGGGTTAAGGTTTGAGTTACGCCTAGGGTAAGAGTTCTATTAACCAGAAAGCCCTGAGTTCCAAGAACACAGCAGCTGCGAAGGACTACCCAAGAAGAGCGCAAAAGTACCACAACGTGCCTGCCTCCACAGCTTTTTCCTTGGGGACATGCCTAATTCCTGGCTGATTTGCCTTTCTCGTCTTAGGGTTGGGGTTCGGCCTAGGGCTTGGAGTTTTTAACCAGGAAGCCCTGAGTTCCAGGCTTACTGCATCTGCCAAAGGCATCCCAAAGGGAGTGCAGAAGTGCCACAACATGGCTGCTTTCACGGCTTTTCCCTTAGGAAGAACCCTAATACGCGGCTGATTTACCTTCCTAGGGTTACTGTTAGGCTTAGGCCTAGGACTTTTAAAACCAGGAAGCCCTGGGCTCCAGGCACATGCAGCTGCGAAAGGCATCCCAAGAGGGCCGCAGAAGTGACACAACTTGGCTGCCTCTGCTGCTATTCTCATGAGAACATCCTAAACCATAGGCTGATTTTCCTTCCTAGGGTTAAGGTTTGAGTTACGCCTAGGGTAAGAGGTCTATTAACCAGAAAGCCCTGAGTTCCAAGAACACAGCAGCTGCGAAGGACTACCCAAGAAGAGCGCAAAAGTACCACAACGTGCCTGCCTCCACAGCTTTTTCCTTGGGGACATGCCTAATTCCTGGCTGATTTGCCTTTCTCATCTTAGGGTTGGGGTTCGGCCTAGGGCTAGGATTTTTTTAACTAGGAAGCCCTGAGTTCCAGGCTTACTTCATCTGCCAAAGGCATCCCAAAGGGTGTGCAAACGTGCCACAACATGGCTGCTTTCACGGCTTTTCCCTTAGGAAGAGCCCTAATACGCGGCTGATTTACCTTCCTAGGGTTACTGTTAGGCTTAGGCCTAGGACTTTTAAAACCAGGAAGCCCTGGGCTCCAGGCACACTGCAGCTGCGAAAGGCATCCCAAGGGGAGCGCAAAAGTGACACAACTTGGCTGCCACCACTGATATTTCCATGAGACCATCCTGAACCATAGGCTGATTTTCCATCCTATGGTTAAGATTTCAGTTACGCCTGGGGTAAGGGTTCTATTAACCAGAAAGCCCTGAGTTCCAAGAACACAGCAGCTGCGAAGGACTACCCAAGAAGAGCGCAAAAGTACCACAAAATGCCTGCCTCCACAGATTTTCCTTGGGGACATGCCTAATTCCTGGCTGATTTGCCTTTCTCGTCTTAGGGTTGGGGTTCGGCCTAGGGCTAGGATATTTTTAACTAGGAAGCCCTGAGTTCCAGGCTTACTTCATCTGCAAAAAGCATCCCAAAGGGAGTGCAGAAGTGACACAACATGGCTGCTTTCACGGCTTTTCCCTTAGGAAGAACCCTAATACCCGGCTGATTTACCTTCCTAGGGTTACTGTTAGGCTTAGGCCTAGGACTTTTAAAACCAGGAAGCCCTGGGCTCCAGGCACATGCAGCTGCGAAAGGCATCCCAAGAGGGCCGCAGAAGTGACACAACTTGGCTGCCTCTGCTGCTATTCTCATGAGACCATCCTGAACCATAGGCAGATTTTCCTTCCTAGGGTTAAGGTTTGAGTTACGCCTAGGGTAAGAGTTCTATTAACCAGAAAGCCCTGAGTTCCAAGAACACAGCAGCTGCGAAGGACTACCCAAGAAGAGCGCAAAAGTACCACAACATGCCTGCCTCCACAGCTTTTTCCTTGGGGACATGCCTAATTCCTGGCTGATTTGCCTTTCTCGTCTTAGGGTTGGGGTTCGGCCTAGGGCTAGGATTTTTAAAATCAGGAAGCCCTGAGTTCCAGGCACACTGGAGCTGTGAAAGGCATCCAAAAGGGAGTGCAAAAGTGCCACAACATGGCTGTTTTCACGGCTTTTTCCATGGCAAGAAGCATAACACCAGGCTGATTTACCTTCCCAGGGTTACTGTAAGGCTTAGGCTTAGGGCTAGGATTTTTAAAACTAGGAAGCCCTTAGCTCCAGGCACACTGCATCTGTTCAAGGCATCCCAAGAGGAGTAAAAAAGTGCAACAACATGGCAGCTTTCACAGCTTTTTCCTTGGAACCATCCCTATACCTAGGCTGATTTATCTGCCTAGGGTTAGGGTTAGGGTTCAGCCTAGGGCTTGGAGTTTTTTAACCAGGAAGCCCTGAGTTCCAGGCTTACTGCATCTGCCAAAGGCATCCCAAAGGGAGTGCAAAAGTGCCACAACATGGCTGCTTTCACGGCTTTTCCCTTAGGAAGAACCCTAATACCCGGCTGATTTACCTTCCTAGGGTTACTGTTAGGCTTAGGCCTAGGACTTTTAAAACCAGGAAGCCCTGGGCTCCAGGCACACTGCAGCTGCGAAAGGCATCCCAAGGGGAGCGCAAAAGTGACACAACTTGGCTGCCACCACTGATATTTCCATGAGACCATCCCGAACCATAGGCTGATTTTCCTTCCTAGGGTTAAGGTTTGAGTTACGCCTGGGGTAAGGGTTCTATTAACCAGAAAGCCCTGAGTTCCAAGAACACAGCAGCTGCGAAGGACTAGCCAAGAAGAGCGCAAAAGTACCACAACATGCCTGCCTCCACAGCTTTTTCCTTGGGGACATGCCTAATTCCTGGCTGATTTGCCTTTCTCGTCTTAGGGTTGGGGTTCGGCCTAGGGCTAGGATTTTTTTAACTAGGAAGCCCTGAGTTCCAGGCTTACTTCATCTGCAAAAAGCATCCCAAAGGGAGTGCAGAAGTGCCACAACATGGCTGCTTTCACGGCTTTTCCCTTAGGAAGAACCCTAATACCCGGCTGATTTACCTTCCTAGGGTTACTGTTAGCCTTAGGCCTAGGACTTTTAAAACCAGGAAGCCCTGGGCTCCAGGCACACTGCAGCTGCGAAAGGCATCCCAAGGGGAGCGCAAAAGTGACACAACTTGGCTGCCACCACTGATATTTCCATGAGACCATCCCGAACCATAGGCTGATTTTCCTTCCTAGGGTTAAGGTTTGAGTTACGCCTGGGGTAAGGGTTCTATTAACCAGAAAGCCCTGAGTTCCAAGAACACAGCAGCTGCGAAGGACTAGCCAAGAAGAGCGCAAAAGTACCACAACATGCCTGCCTCCACAGCTTTTTCCTTGGGGACATGCCTAATTCCTGGCTGATTTGCCTTTCTCGTCTTAGGGTTGGGGTTCGGCCTAGGGCTAGGATTTTTAAAATCAGGAAGCCCTGAGTTCCAGGCACACTGGAGCTGTGAAAGGCATCCAAAAGGGAGTGCAAAAGTGCCACAACATGGCTGTTTTCACGGCTTTTTCCATGGCAAGAAGCATAACACCAGGCTGATTTACCTTCCCAGGGTTACTGTAAGGCTTAGGCTTAGGGCTAGGATTTTTAAAACTAGGAAGCCCTTAGCTCCAGGCACACTGCATCTGTTCAAGGCATCCCAAGAGGAGTAAAAAAGTGCAACAACATGGCAGCTTTCACAGCTTTTTCCTTGGAACCATCCCTATACCTAGGCTGATTTATCTGCCTAGGGTTAGGGTTAGGGTTCAGCCTAGGGCTTGGAGTTTTTTAACCAGGAAGCCCTGAGTTCCAGGCTTACTGCATCTGCCAAAGGCATCCCAAAGGGAGTGCAAAAGTGCCACAACATGGCTGCTTTCACGGCTTTTCCCTTAGGAAGAACCCTAATACCCGGCTGATTTACCTTCCCAGGGTTATTGTTAGGCTTAGGCCTAGGACTTTTAAAACCAGGAAGCCCTGGGCTCCAGGCACACTGCAGCTGCGAAAGGCATCCCAAGGGGAGCGCAAAAGTGACACAACTTGGCTGCCACCACTGATATTTCCATGAGACCATCCCGAACCATAGGCTGATTTTCCTTCCTAGGGTTAAGGTTTGAGTTACGCCTGGGGTAAGGGTTCTATTAACCAGAAAGCCCTGAGTTCCAAGAACACAGCAGCTGCGAAGGACTAGCCAAGAAGAGCGCAAAAGTACCGCAACATGCCTGCCTCCACAGCTTTTTCCTTGGGGACATGCCTAATTCCTGGCTGATTTGCCTTTCTCGTCTTAGGGTTGGGGTTCGGCCTAGGGCTAGGATTTTTTTAACTAGGAAGCCCTGAGTTCCAGGCTTACTGCATCTGCCAAAGGCATCCCAAAGGGAGTGCAGAAGTGCCACAACATGGCTGCTTTCACGGCTTTTCCCTTAGGAAGAACCCTAATACGCGGCTGATTTACCTTCCTAGGGTTACTGTTAGGCTTAGGCCTAGGACTTTTAAAACCAGGAAGCCCTGGGCTCCAGGCACACTGCAGCTGCGAAAGGCATCCCAAGGGGAGCGCAAAAGTGACACAACTTGGCTGCCACCACTGATATTTCCATGAGACCATCCCGAACCATAGGCTGATTTTCCTTCCTAGGGTTAAGGTTTGAGTTACGCCTGGGGTAAGGGTTCTATTAACCAGAAAGCCCTGAGTTCCAAGAACACAGCAGCTGCGAAGGACTACCCAAGAAGAGCGCAAAAGTACCACAACATGCCTGCCTCCACAGCTTTTTCCTTGGGGACATGCCTAATTCCTGGCTGATTTGCCTTTCTCGTCTTAGGGTTGGGGTTGGGCCTAGGGCTAGGATTTTTTTAACTAGGAAGCCCTGAGTTCCAGGCTTACTTCATCTGCAAAAAGCATCCCAAAGGGAGTGCAGAAGTGCCACAACATGGCTGCTTTCACGGCTTTTCCCTTAGGAAGAACCCTAATACCCGGCTGATTTACCTTCCTAGGGTTACTGTTAGACTTAGGCCTAGGACATTTAAAACCAGGAAGCCCTGGGCTCCAGGCACATGCAGCTGCGAAAGTCATCCCAAGAGGGCCGCAGAAGTGACACAACTTGGCTGCCTCTGCTGCTATTCTCATGAGACCATCCTGAACCATAGGCTGATTTTCCTTCCTAGGTTTAAGGTTTGAGTTACGCCTAGGGTAAGAGTTCTATTAACCAGAAAGCCCTGAGTTCCAAGAACACAGCAGCTGCGAAGGACTACCCAAGAAGAGCGCAAAAGTACCACAACATGCCTGCCTCCACAGCTTTTTCCTTGGGGACATGCCTAATTCCTGGCTGATTTGCCTTTCTCGTCTTAGGGTTGGGGTTCGGCCTAGGGCTTGGAGTTTTTTAACCAGGAAGCCCTGAGTTCCAGGCTTACTGCATCTGCCAAAGGCATCCCAAAGGGAGTGCAAAAGTGCCACAACATGGCTGCTTTCACAGCTTTTCCCTTAGGAAGAACCCTAATACGCGGCTGATTTACCTTCCTAGGGTTACTGTTAGGCTTAGGCCTAGGACTTTTAAAACCAGGAAGCCCTGGGCTCCAGGCACATGCACCTGCGAAAGGCATCCTAAGAGGGCGGCAGAAGTGACACAACTTGGCTGCCTCTGCTGCTATTCTCATGAGAACATCCTGAACCATAGGCTGATTTTCCTTCCTAGGGTTAAGGTTTGAGTTACGCCTAGGGTAAGAGGTCTATTAACCAGAAAGCCCTGAGTTCCAAGAACACAGCAGCTGCGAAGGACTACCCAAGAAGAGCGCAAAAGTACCACAACATGCCTGCCTCCACAGCTTTTTCCTTGGGGACATGCCTAATTCCTGGCTGATTTGCCTTTCTCGTCTTAGGGTTGGGGTTCGGCCTAGGGCTAGGATTTTTTTAACTAGGAAGCCCTGAGTTCCAGGCTTACTTCATCTGCCAAAGGCATCCCAAAGGGTGTGCAAACGTGCCACAACATGGCTGCTTTCACGGCTTTTCCCTTAGGAAGAGCCCTAATACGCGGCTGATTTACCTTCCTAGGGTTACTGTTAGGCTTAGGCCTAGGACTTTTAAAACCAGGAAGCCCTGGGCTCCAGGCACACTGCAGCTGCGAAAGGCATCCCAAGGGGAGCGCAAAAGTGACACAACTTGGCTGCCACCACTGATATTTCCATGAGACCATCCCGAACCATAGGCTGATTTTCCTTCCTAGGGTTAAGGTTAGAGTTACGCCTGGGGTAAGGGTTCTATTAACCAGAAAGCCCTGAGTTCCAAGAACACAGCAGCTGCGAAGGACTAGCCAAGAAGAGCGCAAAAGTACCACAACATGCCTGCCTCCACAGCTTTTTCCTTGGGGACATGCCTAATTCCTGGCTGATTTGCCTTTCTCGTCTTAGGGTTGGGGTTCGGCCTAGGGCTAGGATTTTTTTAACTAGGAAGCCCTGAGTTCCAGGCTTACTTCATCTGCAAAAAGCATCCCAAAGGGAGTGCAGAAGTGCCACAACATGGCTGCTTTCACGGCTTTTCCCTTAGGAAGAACCCTAATACGCGGCTGATTTACCTTCCTAGGGTTACTGTTAGGCTTAGGCCTAGGACTTTTAAAAACAGGAAGCCCTGGGCTCCAGGCACATGCACCTGCGAAAGGCATACCAAGAGGGCCGCAGAAGTGACACAACTTGGCTGCCTCTGCTGCTATTCTCATGAGACCATCCTGAAACATAGACTGATTTTCCTTCCTAGGGTTAAGGTTTGAGTTACGCCTCGGGTAAGAGTTCTATTAACCAGAAAGACCTGAGTTCCAAGAACACAGCAGCTGCGAAGGACTACCCAAGAAGAGCGCAAAAGTACCACAACATGCCTGCCTCCACAGCTTTTCCCTTGGGGACATGCCTAATTCCAGGCTGATTTGCCTTTCTCGTCTTAGGGTTGGGGTTCGGCCTACGGCTAGGATTTTTTTAACTAGGAAGCCCTGAGTTCCAGGCTTACTGCATCTGCCAAAGGCATCCCAAAGGGAGTTCAAAAGTGCCACAACATGGCTGCTTTCACGGCTCTTCCCATAGGAAGAACCCTAATACGCGGCTGATTTACCTTCCTAGGGTTACTGTTAGGCTTAGGCCTAGGACTTTTAAAACCAGGAAGCCCTGGGCTCCAGGCATATGCAGCTGTTAAAGGCAACCCAAGAGGGCCGCAGAAGTGACACAACTTGGCTGCCTCTGCTGCTATTCTCATGAGACCATCCTGAACCATAGGCAGATTTTCATTCCTAGGGTTAAGGTTTGAGTTTCGCCTAGGGTAAGAGTTCTATTAACCAGAAAGCCCTGAGTTCCAAGAACACAGCAGCTGCGAAGGACTAGCCAAGAAGAGCGCAAAAGTACCACAACATGCCTGCCTCCACAGCTTTTTCCTTGGGGACATGCCTAATTCCTGGCTGATTTGCCTTTCTCGTCTTAGGGTTGGGGCTCGGCCTAGGGCTAGGATTTTTTTAACTAGGAAGCCCTGAGTTCCAGGCTTACTTCATCTGCCAAAGGCATCCCAAAGGTTGTGCAAAAGTGCCACAACATGGCTGCTTTCACGGCTTTTCCCTTAGGAAGAGCCCTAATACGCGGCTGATTTACCTTCCTAGGGTTACTGTTAGGCTTAGGCCTAGGACTTTTAAAACCAGGAAGCCCTGGGCTCCAGGCACACTGCAGCTGCGAAAGGCATCGCAAGGGGAGCGCAAAAGTGACACAACTTGGCTGCCACCACTGATATTTCCATGAGACCATCCCGAACCATAGGCTGATTTTCCTTCCTAGGGTTAAGGTTTGAGTTACGCCTGGGGTAAGGGTTCTATTAACCAGAAAGCCCTGAGTTCCAAGAACACAGCAGCTGCGAAGGACTACCCAAGAAGAGCGCAAAAGTACCACAACATGCCTGCCTCCACAGCTTTTTCCTTGGGGACATGCCTAATTCCAGGCTGATTTGCCTTTCTCGTCTTAGGGTTGGGGTTCGGCCTAGGGCTTGTAGTTTTTTAACCAGGAAGCCCTGAGTTCCAGGCTTACTGCATCTGCCAAAGGCATCCCAAAGGGAGTGCAAAAGTGCCACAACATGGCTGCTTTCACGGCTTTTCCCATAGGAAGAACCCTAATACGCGGCTGATTTACCTTCCTAGGGTTACTGTTAGGCTTAGGCCTAGGACTTTTAAAACCAGGAAGCCCTGGGCTCCAGGCATATGCAGCTGTTAAAGGCATCCCAAGAGGGCTGCAGTAGTGACACAACTTGGCTGCCTCTGCTTCTATTCTCATGAGACCATCCTGAACCATAGGCTGATTTTCCTACCTAGGGTTAAGGTTTGAGTTTCGCCTAGGGTAAGAGTTCTATTAACCAGAAAGCCCTGAGTTCCAAGAACACAGCAGATGCGAAGGACTACCCAAGAAGAGCGAAAAAGTACCACAACATGCCAGCCTCCACAGCTTTTTCTTTGGGGACATGCCTAATTCCTGGCTGATTTGCCTTTCTCGTCTTAGGGTTGGGGCTCGGCCTAGGGCTAGGATTTTTTTAACTAGGAAGCCCTGAGTTCCAGGCTTACTGCATCTGCCAAAGGCATCCCAAAGGGAGTGCAGAAGTGCCACAACATGGCTGCTTTCACGGCTTTTCCCTTAGGAAGAACCCTAATACGCGGCTGATTTACCTTCCTAGGGTTGCTGTTAGGCTTAGGCCTAGGACATTTAAAACCAGGAAGCCCTGGGCTCCAGGCACACTGCAGCTGCGAAAGGCATCCCAAGGGGAGCGCAAAAGTACCACAACATGCCTGCCTCCACAGCTTTTTCCTTGGGGACATGCCTAATTCCTGGCTGATTTGCCTTTCTCGTCTTAGGGTTGGGGTTAGGATTTTTCCTTGGAACCATCCCTATACCTAGGCTGATTTATCTGCCTAGGGTTAGGGTTAGGGTTCAGCCTAGGTCTTGGTGTTTTTTAACCAGGAAGCCCTGAGTTCCAGGCTTACTGCATCTGCCAAAGGCATCCCAAAGGGAGTGCAGAAGTGCCACAACATGGCTGCTTTCACGGCTTTTCCCTTAGGAAGAACCCTAATACCCAGGTGATTTACCTTCCTAGGGTTACTGTTAGGCTTAGGCCTAGGACTTTTAAAACCAGGAAGCCCTGGGCTCCAGGCACACTGCAGCTGCGAAAGGCATCCCAAGGGGAGCGCAAAAGTGACACAACTTGGCTGCCACCACTGATATTTCCATGAGACCATCCCGAACCATAGGCTGATTTTCCTTCCTAGGGTTAAGGTTTGAGTTACGCCTAGGGTAAGGGTTCTATTAACCAGAAAGCCCTGAGTTCCAAGAACACAGCAGCTGCGAAGGACTACCCAAGAAGAGCGCAAAAGTACAACAACGTGCCTGCCTCCACAGCTTTTTCCTTGGGGACATGCCTAATTCCTGGCTGATTTGCCTTTCTCGTCTTAGGGTTGGGGTTCGGCCTAGGGCTAGGATTTTTTTAACTAGGAAGCCCTGAGTTCCAGGCTTATTTCATCTGCAAAAAGCATCCCAAAGGGAGTTCAGAAGTGCCACAACATGGCTGCTTTCACGGCTTTTCCCTTAGGAAGAACCCTAATACGCGGCTGATTTACCTTCCTAGGGTTACTGTTAGGCTTAGGCCTAGGACTTTTAAAACCAGGAAGCCCTGGGCTCCAGGCACATGCAGCTGTTAAAGGCACCCCAAGAGGGCCGCAGAAGTGACACAACTTGGCTGCCTCTGCTGCTATTCTCATGAGACCATCCCGAACCATAGGCTGATTTTCCTTCCTAGGGTTAAGGTTTGAGTTACGCCTAGGGTAAGAGTTCTATTAACCAGAAAGCCCTGAGTTCCAAGAACACAGCAGCTGCGAAGGACTACCCAAGAAGAGCGCAAAAGTACAACAACGTGCCTGCCTCCACAGCTTTTTCCTTGGGGACATGCCTAATTCCTGGCTGATTTGCCTTTCTCGTCTTAGGGTTGGGGTTCAGCCTAGGCCTAGGATATTTTTAACTAGGAAGCCCTGAGTTCCAGGCTTACTTCATCTGCCAAAGGCATCCCAAAGGGAGTGCAGAAGTGCCACAACATGGCTGCTTTCACGGCTTTTCCCTTAGGAAGAACCCTAATACGCGGCTGATTTACCTTCCTAGGGTTACTGTTAGGCTTAGGCCTAGGACTTTTACAACTAGGAAGCCCTGGGCTCCAGGCACACTGCAGCTGTTCAAGGCATCCCAAGGGGAGTACTAAAGTACCACAACATGGCAGCTTTCACAGCTTTTTCCTTGGCACCCTCCCTACACATAGGCTGATTTATCTGCCTAGGGTTAGCGTTAGGGTTCAGCCTAGGACTTGGAGTTTTTTAACCAGGAAGCCCTGAGTTCCAGGCTTACTGCATCTGCCAAAGGCATCCCAAAGGGAGTGCAAACGTGCCACAACATGGCTGCTTTTACGGCTTTTCCCTTAGGAAGAACCCTAATACGCGGCTGATTTACCTTCCTAGGGTTACTGTTAGGCTTAGGCCTAGGACTTTTAAAACCAGGAAGCCCTGGGCTCCAGGCACACTGCAGCTGCGAATGGCATCCCAAGGGGAGCGCAAAAGTGACACAACTTGGCTGCCACCACTGATATTTCCATGAGACCATCCCGAACCATAGGCTGATTTTCCTTCCTAGGGTTAAGGTTTGAGTTACACCTAGGGTAAGGGTTCTATTAACCAGAAAGCCCTGAGTTCCAAGAACACAGCAGCTGCGAAGACCTTCCCAAGAAGAGCGCAAAAGTACCACAACATGCCTGCTTCCTCAGCTTTTTCCGTGGGGACATGCCTAATTCCTGGCTGATTTGTCTTTCTCGTCTTAGAGTTGGGGTTCCGCCTAGGGCTAGGATTTTTTTACCTAGGAAGCCCTGAGTTCCAGGCTTACTGCATCTGCCAAAGGCATCCCAAAGGGAGTGCAGAAGTGCCACAACATGGCTGTTTCACGGCTTTTCCCGTAGGAAGAACCCTAATACGCGGCTGATTTACCTTCCTAGGGTTACTGTTAGGCTTAGGCTTAGGACTTTTAAAACCAGGAAGCCCTGGGCTCCAGGCACATGCAGCTGCGAAAGGCATCCCAAGAGGGCCGCAGAAGTGACACAACTTGGCTGCCTCTGCTGCTATTCTCATGAGACCATCCCGAACCATAGGCTGATTTTCCTTCCTAGGGTTAAGGTTTGAGTTACGCCTAGGGTAAGGGTTCTATTAACCAGAAAGCCCTGAGTTGCAAGAACACAGCAGCTGCGAAGGACTAGCCAAGAAGAGCGCAAAAGTACCACAACATGCCTGCCTCCACAGCTTTTTCCTTGGGGACATGCCTAATTCCTGGCTGATTTGCCTTTCTCGTCTTAGGGTTGGGGTTCGGCCTAGGGCTAGGATTTTTAAAATCAGGAAGCCCTGAGTTCCAGGCACACTGGAGCTGTGAAAGGTATCCCAAGGGGAGTGCAAATGTGTAACAACATGGTTGCTTTCACGGCTTTTTCCTTGGCAAGAAGCTTAACACCAGGCTGATTTCCCTTCCCAGGGTTACTGTTAGGCTTAGGCCTAGGGCTAGGATTTTTAAAACTAGGAAGCCCTTAGATCCAGGCACACTGCAGCTGTTTAAGACATCCCAAGGGGAGTACAAAAGTGCAACAACATGGCAGCTTTCACAGCTTTTTCCTTGGCACCATCCCTATACCTAGGCTGATTTATCTGCCTAGGGTTAGGGTAAGGGTTCAGCCTAGGGCTTGGAGTTTTTTAACCAGGAAGCCCTGAGTTCCAGGCTTACTGCATCTGCCAAAGGCATCCCAAAGGGAGTGCAAAAGGGCCACAACATGGCTGCTTTCACAGCTTTTCCCTTAGGAAGAACCCTAATACGCGGCTGATTTACCTTCCTAGGGTTACTGTTAGGCTTAGGCTTAGGACTTTTAAAACCAGGAAGCCCTGGGCTCCAGGCACACTGCAGCTGCGAAAGGCAACCCAAGAGGGCCGCAGTAGTGACACAACTTGGCTGCCTCTGCTTCTATTCTCATGAGACCATCCTGAACCATAGGCTGATTTTCCTTCCTAGGGTTAAGGTTTGAGTTTCGCCTAGGGTAAGAGTTCTATTAACCAGAAAGCCCTGAGTTCCAAGAACACAGCAGCTGCGAAGGACTAGCCAAGAAGAGCGCAAAAGTACCACAACATGCCTGCCTCCACAGCTTTTTCCTTGGGGACATGCCTAATTCCTGGCTGATTTGCCTTTCTCGTCTTAGGGTTGGGGTTCGGCCTAGGGCTAGGATTTTTTTAACTAGGAAGCCCTGAGTTCCAGGCTTACTTCATCTGCCAAAGGCATCCCAAAGGGAGTGCAGAAGTGCCACAACATGGCTGCTTTCACGACTTTTCCCTTAGGAAGAACCCTAATACGCGGCTGATTTACCTTCCTAGGGTTACTGTTAGGCTTAGGCCTAGGACTTTTAAAACCAGGAAGCCCTGGGCTCCAGGCACACTGCAGCTGCGAAAGGCATCCCAAGGGGAGCGCAAAAGTGACACAACTTGGCTGCCACCACTGATATTTCCATGAGACCATCCCGAACCATACGCTGATTTTCCTTCCTAGGGTTAAGGTTTGAATTATGCCTAAGGTAAGGGTTCTATTAACCAGAAAGCCCTGAGTTCCAAGAACACAGCAGCTGCGAAGGACTACCCAAGAAGAGCGCAAAAGTACCACAACATGCCTGCCTCCACAGCTTTTTCCTTGGGGACATGCCTAATTCCTGGCTGATTTGCATTTCTCGTCTTAGGGTTGGGGTTCGGCCTAGGGCTAGGATTTTTAAAATCAGGAAGCCCTGATTTCCAGGCACACTGGAGCTGTGAAAGGCATCCCAAAGGGAGTGCAAAAGTGCCACAACATGGCTGTTTTCACGGCTTTTTCCTTGGCAAGAAGACTAACACCAGGCTGATTTACCTTCCTAGGGTTACTGTAAGGCTTAGGCTTAGGGCTAGGATTTTTAAAACTAGGAAGCCCTTAGCTCCAGGCACACTGCATCTGTTCAAGGCATCCCAAGAGGAGTAAAAAAGTGCAAAAACATGGCAGCTTTCACAGCTTTTTCCTTGGAACCATCCCTATACCTAGGCTGATTTATCTGCCTAGGGTTAGGGTTAGGCTTCAGCCTAGGGCTTGGAGTTTTTTAACCAGGAAGCCCTGAGTTCCAAGCTTACTGCATCTGCCAAAGGCATCCCAAAGGGAGTGCAAAAGTGCCACAACATGGCTGCTTTCACGGCTTTTCCCTTAGGAAGAACCCTAATACGCGGCTGATTTACCTTCCTAGGGTTACTGTTAGGCTTAGGCCTAGGACTTTTAAAACCAGGAAGCCCTGGGCTCCAGGCACACTGCAGCTGCGAAAGGCATCCCAAGGGGAGCGCAAAAGTGACACAACTTGGCTGCCACCACTGATATTTCCATGAGACCATCCCGAACCATAGGCTGATTTTCCTACCTAGGGTTAAGGTTTGAGTTTCGCCTAGGGTAAGATTTCTATTAACCAGAAAGCCCTGAGTTCCAAGAACACAGCAGCTGCGAAGACCTTCCCAAGAAGAGCGCAAAAGTACCACAACATGCCTGCTTCCTCAGCTTTTTCCTTGGGGACATGGCTAATTCCTGGCTGATTTGTCTTTCTCGTCTTAGGGTTGGGGTTCGGCCTAGGGCTAGGATTTTTTTACCTAGGAAGCCCTGAGTTCCAGGCTTACTGCATCTGCCAAAGGCATCCCAAAGGGAGTGCAGAAGTGCCACAACATGGCTGCTTTCACGGCTTTTCCCGTAGGAAGAACCCTAATACGCGGCTGATTTACCTTCCTAGGGTTACTGTTAGGCTTAGGCTTAGGACTTTTAAACCCAGGAAGCCCTTAGATCCAGGCACATGCAGCTGCGAAAGGCATCCCAAGAGGGCCGCAGAAGTGACACAACTTGGCTGCCTCTGCTGCTATTCTCATGAGACCATCCCGAACCATAGGCTGATTTTCCTTCCTAGGGTTAAGGTTTGAGTTACGCCTAGGGTAAGGGTTCTATTAACCAGAAAGCCCTGAGTTGCAAGAACACAGCAGCTGCGAAGGACTTGCCAAGAAGAGCGCAAAAGTACCACAACATGCCTGCCTCCACAGCTTTTTCCTTGGGGACATGCCTAATTCCTGGCTGATTTGCCTTTCTCGTCTTAGGGTTGGGGTTCGGCATAGGGCTAGGATCTTTAAAATCAGGAAGCCCTGAGTTCCAGGCACACTGGAGCTGTGAAAGGCATCCCAAGGGGAGTGCAAAAGTGTAACAACATGGTTGCTTTCACGGCTTTTTCCTTGGCAAGAAGCTTAACACCAGGCTGATTTCCCTTCCCAGGGTTACTGTTAGGCTTAGGCCTAGGGCTAGGATTTTTAAAACTAGGAAGCCCTTAGATCCAGGCACACTGCAGCTGTTCAAGGCATCCCAAGGGGAGTACAAAAGTGCAACAACATGGCAGCTTTCACAGCTTTTTCCTTGGCACCATCCCTATACCTAGGCTGATTTATCTGCCTAGGGTTAGGGTAAGGGTTCAGCCTAGGGCTTGGAGTTTTTTAACCAGGAAGCCCTGAGTTCCAGGCTTACTGCATCTGCCAAAGGCATCCCAAAGGGAGTGCAAAAGTGCCACAACATGGCTGCTTTCACAGCTTTTCCCTTAGGAAGAACCCTAATACGCGGCTGATTTACCTTCCTAGGGTTACTGTTAGGCTTAGGCTTAGGACTTTTAAAACCAGGAAGCCCTGGGCTCCAGGCATATGCAGCTGCGAAAGGCATCCCAAGAGGGCCGCAGTAGTGACACAACTTGGCTGGCTCTGCTTCTATTCTCATGAGACCATCCTGAACCATAGGCTGATTTTCCTTCCTAGGGTTAAGGTTTGAGTTTCTCCTAGGGTAAGAGTTCTATTAACCAGAAAGACCTATATTCCAAGAACACAGCAGCTGCGAAGGACTAGCCAAGAAGAGCACAAAAGTACCACAACATGCCTGCCTCCACAGCTTTTTCCTTGGGGACATGCCTAATTCCTGGCTGATTTGCCTTTCTCGTCTTAGGGTTGGGGTTCGGCCTAGGGCTAGGATTATTATAACTAGGAAGCCCTGAGTTCCAGGCTTACTTCATCTGCCAAAGGCATCCCAAAGGGAGTGCAGAAGTGCCACAACATGGCTGCTTTCACGGCTTTTCCCTTAGGAAGAACCCTAATACGCGGCTGATTTACCTTCCTAGGGTTGCTGTTAGGCTTAGGCCTAGGACATTTAAAACCAGGAAGCCCTGGGCTCCAGGCACACTGCAGCTGCGAAAGACATCCCAAGGGGAGCGCAAAAGTGACACAACTTGGCTGCCACCACTGATATTTCCATGAGACCATCCCGAACCATAGGCTGATTTTCCTTCCTAGGGTTAAGGTTTGAGTTACGCCTAGGGTAAGGGTTCTATTAACCAGAAAGCCCTGAGTTCCAAGAACACAGCAGCTGCGAAGGACTAGCCAAGAAGAGCGCAAAAGTACCACAACATGCCTGCCTCCACAGCTTTTTCCTTGGGGACATGCCTAATTCCTGGCTGATTTGCCTTTCTCGTCTTAGGGTTGGGGTTAGGATTTTTCCTTGGAACCATCCCTATACCTAGGCTGATTTATCTGCCTAGGGTTAGGGTTAGGCTTCAGCCTAGGGCTTGGAGTTTTTTAACAAGGAAGCCCTGAGTTCCAGGCTTACTGCATCTGCCAAAGGCATCCCAAAGGGAGTGCAGAAGTGCCACAACATGGCTGCTTTCACGGCTTTTCCCTTAGGAAGAACCCTAATACCCAGCTGATATACCTTCCTAGGGTTACTGTTAGGCTTAGGCCTAGGACTTTTAAAACCAGGAAGCCCTGGGCTCCAGGCACATGCAGCTGCGAAAGGCATCCCAAGGGGAGCGCAAAAGTGACATAACTTGGCTGCCACCACTGATATTTCCATGAGACCATCCCGAACCATAGGCTGATTTTCCTTCCTAGGGTTAAGGTTTGAGTTACGCCTAGGGTAAGGGTTCTATTAACCAGAAAGCCCTGAGTTCCAAGAACACAGCAGCTGCGAAGGACTACCCAAGAAGAGCACAAAAGTACAACAACGTGCCTGCCTCCACAGCTTTTTCCTTGGGGACATGCCTAATTCCTGGCTGATTTGCCTTTCTCGTCTTAGGGTTGGGGTTCGGCCTAGGGCTAGGATTTTTTTAACTAGGAAGCCCTGAGTTCCAGGCTTATTTCATCTGCAAAAAGCATCCCAAAGGGAGTTCAGAAGTGCCACAACATGGCTGCTTTCACGGCTTTTCCCTTAGGAAGAACCCTAATACGCGGCTGATTTACCTTCCTAGGGTTACTGTTAGGCTTAGGCCTAGGACTTTTAAAACCAGGAAGCCCTGGGCTCCAGGCACATGCAGCTGTTAAAGGCACCCCAAGAGGGCCGCAGAAGTGACACAACTTGGCTGCCTCTGCTGCTATTCTCATGAGACCATCCCGAACCATAGGCTGATTTTCCTTCCTAGGGTTAAGGTTTGAGTTACGCCTAGGGTAAGAGTTCTATTAACCAGAAAGCCCTGAGTTCCAAGAACACAGCAGCTGCGAAGGACTACCCAAGAAGAGCGCAAAAGTACAACAACGTGCCTGCCTCCACAGCTTTTTCCTTGGGGACATGCCTAATTCCTGGCTGATTTGCCTTTCTCGTCTTAGGGTTGGGGTTCAGCCTAGGCCTAGGACTTTTTTAACTAGGAAGCCCTGAGTTCCAGGCTTACTTCATCTGCCAAAGGCATCCCAAAGGGAGTGCAGAAGTGCCACAACATGGCTGCTTTCACGGCTTTTCCCTTAGGAAGAACCCTAATACGCGGCTGATTTACCTTCCTAGGGTTACTGTTAGGCTTAGGCCTAGGACTTTTACAACTAGGAAGCCCTGGGCTCCAGGCACACTGCAGCTGTTCAAGGCATCCCAAGGGGAGTACTAAAGTACCACAACATGGCAGCTTTCACAGCTTTTTCCTTGGCACCCTCCCTACACATAGGCTGATTTATCTGCCTAGGGTTAGGGTTAGGGTTCAGCCTAGGACTTGGAGTTTTTTAACCAGGAAGCCCTGAGTTCCAGGCTTACTGCCTCTGCCAAAGGCATCCCAAAGGGAGTGCAAACGTGCCACAACATGGCTGCTTTTACGGCTTTTCCCTTAGGAAGAACCCTAATACCCGGCTGATTTACCTTCCTAGGGTTACTGTTAGGCTTAGGCCTAGGACTTTTAAAACCAGGAAGCCCTGGGCTCCAGGCACACTGCAGCTGCGAAAGGCATCCCAAGGGGAGCGCAAAAGTGACACAACTTGGCTGCCACCACTGATATTTCCATGAGACCATCCCGAACCATAGGCTGATTTTCCTTCCTAGGGTTAAGGTTTGAGTTACGCCTAGGGTAAGGGCTCTATTAACCAGAAAGCCCTGAGTTCCAAGAACACAGCAGCTGCGAAGACCTTCCCAAGAAGAGCGCAAAAGTACCACAACATGCCTGCTTCCTCAGCTTTTTCCTTGGGGACATGCCTAATTCCTGGCTGATTTGTCTTTCTCGTCTTAGAGTTGGGGTTCGGCCTAGGGCTAGGATTTTTTTACCTAGGAAGCCCTGAGTTCCAGGCTTACTGCATCTGCCAAAGGCATCCCAAAGGGAGTGCAGAAGTGCCACAACATGGCTGCTTTCACGGCTTTTCCCGTAGGAAGAACCCTAATACGCGGCTGATTTACCTTCCTAGGGTTACTGTTAGGCTTAGGCTTAGGACTTTTAAAACCAGGAAGCCCTGGGCTCCAGGCACATGCAGCTGCGAAAGGCATCCCAAGAGGGCCGCAGAAGTGACACAACTTGGCTGCCTCTGCTGCTATTCTCATGAGACCATCCCGAACCATAGGCTGATTTTCCTTCCTAGGGTTAAGGTTTGAGTTACGCCTAGGGTAAGGGTTCTATTAACCAGAAAGCCCTGAGTTGCAAGAACACAGCAGCTGCGAAGGACTAGCCAAGAAGAGCGCAAAAGTACCACAACATGCCTGCCTCCACAGCTTTTTCCTTGGGGACATGCCTAATTCCTGGCTGATTTGCCTTTCTCGTCTTAGGGTTGGGGTTCGGCCTAGGGCTAGGATTTTTAAAATCAGGAAGCCCTGAGTTCCAGGCACACTGGAGCTGTGAAAGGCATCCCAAGGGGAGTGCAAAAGTGTAACAACATGGTTGCTTTCACGGCTTTTTCCTTGGCAAGAAGCTTAACACCAGGCTGATTTCCCTTCCCAGGGTTACTGTAAGGCTTAGGCCTAGGGCTAGGATTTTTAAAACTAGGAAGCCCTTAGCTCCAGGCACACTTAATCTGTTCAAAGCATCCCAAGAGGAGTAAAAAAGTGCAACAACATGGCAGCTTTCACAGCTTTCTCCTTGGTACCATCCCTATACCTAGGCTGATTTATCTGCCTAGGGTTAGGGTTAGGGTTCAGCCTAGGTCTTGGAGTGTTTTAACCAGGAAGCCCTGAGTTCCAGGCTTACTGCATCTGCCAAAGGCATCCCAAAGGGAGTGCAAAAGTGCCACAACATGGCTGCTTTCACGGCTTTTCCCTTAGGAAGAACCCTAATACGCGGCTGATTTACCTTCCTAGGGTTACTGTTAGGCTTAGGCCTAGGACTTTTAAAACCAGGAAGCCCTGGGCTCCAGGCATATGCAGCTGTTAAAGGCATCCCAAGAGGGCCGCAGAAGTGACACAACTTGGCTGCCTCTGCTTCTATTCTCATGAGACCATCCTGAACCATAGGCTGATTTTCCTACCTAGGGTTAAGGTTTGAGTTTCGCCTAGGGTAAGAGTTCTATTAACCAGAAAGCCCTGAGTTCCAAGAACACAGCAGATGCGAAGGACTACCCAAGAAGAGCGCAAAAGTACCACAACATGCCTGCCTCCACAGCTTTTTCTTTGGGGACATGCCTAATTCCTGGCTGATTTGCCTTTCTCGTCTTAGGGTTGGGGCTCGGCCTAGGGCTAGGATTTTTTTAACTCGGAAGCCCTGATTTCAAGGCTTAATGCATCTGCCAAAGGCATCCCAAAGGGAGTGCAGAAGTGCCACAACATGGCTGCTTTCACGGCTTTTCCCTTAGGAAGGACCCTAATACGTGGCTGATTTACCTTCCTAGGGTTACTGTTAGGCTTAGGCCTAGGACATTTAAAACCAGGAAGCCCTGGGCTCCAGGCACACTGCAGCTGCGATAGGCATCCCAAGGGGAGCGCAAAAGTGACACAACTTGGCTGCCACCACTGATATTTCCATGAGACCATCCCGAACCATAGGCTGATTTTCCTTCCTAGGGTTAAGGTTTGAGTCACGCCTCGGGTAAGGGTTCTATTAACCAGAAAGCCCTGAGTTCCAAGAACACAGCAGCTGCGAAGGACTAGCCAAGAAGAGCGCAAAAGTACCACAACATGCCTGCCTCCACAGCTTTTTCCTTGGGGACATGCCTAATTCCTGGCTGATTTGCCTTTCTCGTCTTAGGGTTGGGGTTAGGATTTTTCCTTGGAACCATCCCTATACCTAGGCTGATTTATCTGCCTAGGGTTAGGGTTAGGGTTCAGCCTAGGTCTTGGAGTTTTTTAACCAGGAAGCCCTGAGTTCCAGGCTTACTGCATCTGCTAAAGGCATCCCAAAGGGAGTGCAGAAGTGCCACAACATGGCTGCTTTCACGGCTTTTCCCTTAGGAAGAACCCTAATACGCGGCTGATTTACCTTCCTAGGGTTACTGTTAGGCTTAGGCCTAGGACTTTTAAAACCAGGAAGCCCTGGGCTCCAGGCACACTGCAGCTGCGAAAGGCATCCCAAGGGGAGCGCAAAAGTGACACAACTTGGCTGCCACCACTGATATTTCCATGAGACCATCCCGAACCATAGGCTGATTTTCCTTCCTAGGGTTAAGGTTTGAGTTACGCCTGGGGTAAGGGTTCTATTAACCAGAAAGCCCTGAGTTCCAAGAACACAGCAGCTGCGAAGGACTAGCCAAGAAGAGCGCAAAAGTACCACAACATGCCTGCCTCCACAGCTTTTTCCTTGGGGACATGCCTAATTCCTGGCTGATTTGCCTTTCTCGTCTTAGGGTTGGGGTTCGGCCTAGGGCTAGGATATTTTTAACTAGGAAGCCCTGAGTTCCAGGCTTATTTCATCTGCAAAAAGCATCCCAAAGGGAGTTCAGAAGTGCCACAACATGGCTGCTTTCACGGCTTTTCCCTTAGGAAGAACCCTAATACGCGGCTGATTTACCTTCCTAGGGTTACTGTTAGGCTTAGGCCTAGGACTTTTAAAACCAGGAAGCCCTGGGCTCCAGGCACATGCAGCTGTTAAAGGCATCCCAAGAGGGCCGCAGAAGTGACACAACTTGGCTGCTTCTGCTGCTATTCTCATGAGACCATCCCGAACCATAGGCTGATTTTCCTTCCTAGGGTTAAGGTTTGAGTTACGCCTAGGGTAAGAGTTCTATTAACCAGAAAGCCCTGAGTTCCAAGAACACAGCAGCTGCGAAGGACTACCCAAGAAGAGCGCAAAAGTACAACAACGTGCCTGCCTCCACAGCTTTTTCCTTGGGGACATGCCTAATTCCTGGCTGATTTGCCTTTCTCGTCTTAGGGTTGGGGTTCAGCCTAGGCCTAGGACTTTTTTAACTAGGAAGCCCTGAGTTCCAGGCTTACTTCATCTGCCAAAGGCATCCCAAAGGGAGTGCAAAAGTGCCACAACATGGCTGCTTTCACGGCTTTTCCCTTAGGAAGAACCCTAATACGCGGCTGATTTACCTTCCTAGGGTTACTGTTAGGCTTAGGCCTAGGACTTTTACAACTAGGAAGCCCTGGGCTCCAGGCACACTGCAGCTGTTCAAGGCATCCCAAGGGGAGTACAAAAGTGCAACAACATGGCAGCTTTCACAGCTTTTTCCTTGGCACCCTCCCTATACATAGGCTGATTTATCTGCCTAGGGTTAGGGTTAGGGTTCAGCCTAGGACTTGGAGTTTTTTAACCAGGAAGCCCTGAGTTCCAGGCTTACTGCATCTGCCTTAGGCATCCCAAAGGGAGTGCAAAAGTGCCACAACATGGCTGCTTTTACGGCTTTTCCCTTAGGAAGAACCCTAATACCCGGCTGATTTACCTTCCTAGGGTTACTGTTAGGCTTAGGCCTAGGACTTTTAAAACCAGGAAGCCCTGGGCTCCAGGCACACTGCAGCTGCGAAAGGCATCCCAAGGGGAGCGCAAAAGTGACACAACTTGGCTGCCACCACTGATATTTCCATGAGACCATCCCGAACCATAGGCTGATTTTCCTTCCTAGGGTTAAGGTTTGAGTTACGCCTAGGGTAAGGGTTCTATTAACCAGAAAGCCCTGAGTTCCAAGAACACAGCAGCTGCGAAGACCTTCCCAAGAAGAGCGCAAAAGTACCACAACATGCCTGCTTCCTCAGCTTTTTCCTTGGGGACATGGCTAATTCCTGGCTGATTTGTCTTTCTCGTCTTAGGGTTGGGGTTCGGCCTAGGGCTAGGATTTTTTTACCTAGGAAGCCCTGAGTTCCAGGCTTACTGCATCTGCCAAAGGCATCCCAAAGGGAGTGCAGAAGTGCCACAACATGGCTGCTTTCACGGCTTTTCCCGTAGGAAGAACCCTAATACGCGGCTGATTTACCTTCCTAGGGTTACTGTTAGGCTTAGGCTTAGGACTTTTAAAACCAGGAAGCCCTTAGATCCAGGCACATGCAGCTGCGAAAGGCATCCCAAGAGGGCTGCAGAAGTGACACAACTTGGCTGCCTCTGCTGCTATTCTCATGAGACCATCCCGAACCATAGGCTGATTTTCCTTCCTAGGGTTAAGGTTTGAGTTATGCCTAGGGTAAGAGTTCTATTAACCAGAAAGCCCTGAGTTGCAAGAACACAGCAGCTGCGAAGGACTAGCCAAGAAGAGCGCAAAAGTACCACAACATGCCTGCCTCCACAGCTTTTTCCTTGGGGACATGCGTAATTCCTGGCTGATTTGCCTTTCTCGTCTTAGGGTTGGGGTTCGGCATAGGGCTAGGATTTTTAAAATCAGGAAGCCCTGAGTTCCAGGCACACTGGAGCTGTGAAAGGCATCCCAAGGGGAGTGCAAAAGTGTAACAACATGGTTGCTTTCACGGCTTTTTCCTTGGCAAGAAGCTTAACACCAGGCTGATTTCCCTTCCCAGGGTTACTGTTAGGCTTAGGCCTAGGGCTAGGATTTTTAAAACTAGGAAGCCCTTAGATCCAGGCACACTGCAGCTGTTCAAGGCATCCCAAGGGGAGTACAAAAGTGCAACAACATGGCAGCTTTCACAGCTTTTTCCTTGGCACCATCCCTATACCTAGGCTGATTTATCTGCCTAGGGTTAGGGTAAGGGTTCAGCCTAGGGCTTGGAGTTTTTTAACCAGGAAGCCCTGAGTTCCAGGCTTACTGCATCTGCCAAAGGCATCCCAAAGGGAGTGCAGAAGTGCCACAACATGGCTGCTTTCACGGCTTTTCCCTTAGGAAGAACCCTAATACGCGGCTGATTTACCTTCCTAGGGTTACTGTTAGGCTTAGGCCTAGGACTTTTAAAACCAGGAAGCCCTGGGCTCCAGGCACACTGCAGCTGCGAAAGGCATCCCAAGGGGAGCGCAAAAGTGACACAACTTGGCTGCCACCACTGATATTTCCATGAGACCATCCCGAACCATAGGCTGATTTTCCTTCCTAGGGTTAAGGTTTGAATTATGCCTAGGGTAAGGGTTCTATTAACCAGAAAGCCCTGAGTTCCAAGAACACAGCAGCTGCGAAGGACTACCCAAGAAGAGCGCAAAAGTACCACAACATGCCTGCCTCCACAGCTTTTTCCTTGGGGACATGCCTAATTCCTGGCTGATTTGCATTTCTCGTCTTAGGGTTGGGGTTCGGCCTAGGGCTAGGATTTTTAAAATCAGGAAGCCCTGAGTTCCAGGCTTAGTGCATCTGCCAAAGGCATCCCAAAGGGAGTGCAGAAGTGCCACAACATGGCTGCTTTCACGGCTTTTCCCTTAGGAAGAACCCTAATACCCAGCTGATTTACCTTCCTAGGGTTACTGTTAGGCTTAGGCCTAGGGCTAGGATTTTTAAAACTAGGAAGCCCTTAGATCCAGGCACACTGCAGCTGTTCAAGGCATCCCAAGGGGAGTACAAAAGTGCAACAACATGGCAGCTTTCACAGCTTTTTCCTTGGCACCATCCCTATACCTAGGCTGTTTTATCTGCCTAGGGTTAGGGTTAGGGTTCAGCCTAGGGCTTGGAGTTTTTTAACCAGGAAGCCCTGAGTTCCAGGCTTACTGCATCTGCCAAAGGCATCCCAAAGGGAGTGCAGAAGTGCCACAACATGGCTGCTTTCACAGCTTTTCCCTTAGGAAGAACCCTAATACCCGGCTGATTTACCTTCCTAGGGTTACTGTTAGGCTTAGGCCTAGGACTTTTAAAACCAGGAAGCCCTGGGCTCCAGGCACATGCAGCTGCGAAAGGCATCCCAAGAGGGCCGCAGAAGTGACACAACTTGGCTGCCTCTGCTTCTATTCTCATGAGACCATCCTGAACCATAGGCTGATTTTCCTTCCTAGGGTTAAGGTTTGAGTTACGCCTAGGGTAAGAGTTCTATTAACCAGAAAGACCTGAGTTCCAAGAACACAGCAGCTGCGAAGGACTACCCAAGAAGAGCGCAAAAGTACCACAACATGCCTGCCTCCACAGCTTTTTCCTTGGGGACATGCCTAATTCCTGGCTGATTTGCCTTTCTCGTCTTAGGGTTGGGGTTCGGCCTAGGGCTAGGATTTTTTTAACTCGGACGCCCTGAGTTCCAGGCTTACTGCATCTGCCAAAGGCATCCCAAAGGGAGTGCAGAAGTGCCACAACATGGCTGCTTTCACGGCTTTTCCCTTAGGAAGAACCCTAATACGCGGCTGATTTACCTTCCTAGGGTTACTGTTAGGCTTAGGCCTAGGACTTTTAAAACCAGGAAGCCCTGGGCTCCAGGCATATGCAGCTGTTCAAGGCATCCCAAGAGGGCCGCAGAAGTGACACAACTTGGCTGCCTCTGCTGCTATTCTCATGAGACCATCCCGAACCATAGGCTGATTTTCCTTCCTAGGGTTAAGGTTGGAGTTTCGCCTAGGGTAAGAGTTCTATTAACCAGAAAGCCCTGAGTTCCAAGAACACAGCAGCTGCGAAGGACAACCCAAGAAGAGCGCAAAAGTACAACAACGTGCCTGCCTCCACAGCTTTTTCCTTGGGGACATGCCTAATTCCTGGCTGATTTGCCTTTCTCGTCTTAGGGTTGGGGTTCAGCCTAGGACTAGGACTTTTTTAACTAGGAAGCCCTGAGTTCCAGGCTTACTTCATCTACCAAAAGCATCCCAAAGGGTGTGCATAAGTGCCACAACATGGCTGCTTTCACGGCTTTTCCCTTAGGAAGAACCCTAATACGCGGTTGATTTACTTTCCCAGGGTTACTGTTAGGCTTAGGCCTAGGACTTTTACAACTAGGAAGCCCTGGGCTCCAGGCACACTGCAGCTGCGAAAGGCATCCCAAGGGGAGTACTAAAGTACCACAACATAGCAGCTTTCACAGCTTTTTCCTTGGCACCATCCCTATACATAGGCTGATTTATCTGCCTAGGGTTAGGGTTAGGGTTCAGCCTAGGGCTTGGAATTTTTAACCAGGAAGCCCTGAGTTCCAGGCTTACTGCATCTGCCAAAGGCATCCCAAAGGGAGTGCAAAAGTGCCACAACATGGCTGCTTTCACGGCTTTTCCCTTAGGAAGAACCCTAATACCCGGCTGATTTACCTTCCTAGGGTTACTGTTAGGCTTAGGCCTAGGACTTTTAAAACCAGGAAGCCCTGGGCTCCAGGCACACTGCAGCTGCGAAAGGCATCCCAAGGGGAGCGCAAAAGTGACACAACTTGGCTGCCACCACTGATATTTCCATGAGACCATCCCGAACCATAGGCTGATTTTCCTTCCTAGGGTTAAGGTTTGAGTTACGCCTAGGGTAAGGGTTCTATTAACCAGAAAGCCCTGAGTTCCAAGAACACAGCAGCTGCGAAGGACTACCCAAGAAGAGCGCAAAAGTACCACAACATGCCTGCCTCCTCAGCTTTTTCCTTGGGGACATGCCTAATTCCTGGCTGATTTGTCTTTCTCGTCTTAGAGTTCGGTTCGGCCTAGGGCTAGGATTTTTTTACCTAGGAAGCCCTGAGTTCCAGGCTTACTGCATCTGCCAAAGGCATCCCAAAGGGTGTGCAGAAGTGCCACAACATGGCTGCTTTCACGGCTTTTCCCTTAGGAAGAACCCTAATACGCGGCTGATTTACCTTCCTAGGGTTACTGTTAGGCTTAGGCTTAGGACTTTTAAAACCAGGAAGCCCTGGGATCCAGGCACATGCAGCTGCGAAAGGCATCCCAAGGGGAGCGCAAAAGTGACACAACTTGGCTGCCTCTGCTGCTATTCTCATGAGACCATCCTGAACCATAGGCTGATTTTCCTTCCTAGGGTTAAGGTTTGAGTTACGCCTAGGGTAAGGGTTCTATTAACCAGAAAGCCCTGAGTTCCAAGAACACAGCAGCTGCGAAGGACTTCCCAAGAAGAGCGCAAAAGTACCACAACATGCCTGCCTCCACAGCTTTTTCCTTGGGGACATGCCTAATTCCTGGCTGATTTGCCTTTCTCGTCTTAGGGTTGGGGTTCGGCCTAGGGCTAGGATTTTTAAAATCAGGAAGCCCTGAGTTCCAGGCACACTGGAGCTGTGAAAGGCATCCCAAGGGGAGTGCAAAAGTGTAACAACATGGTTGCTTTCACGGCTTTTTCCTTGGCAAGAAGCTTAACACCAGGCTGATTTACCTTCCTAGGGTTACTGTTAGGCTTAGGCCTAGGGCTAGGATTTTTAAAATCAGGAAGCCCTTAGATCCAGGCACACTGCAGCTGTTCAAGGCATCCCAAGGGGAGTACAAAAGTGCAACAACATGGCAGCTTTCACAGCTTTTTCCTTGGCACCATCCCTATACCTAGGCTGATTTATCTGCCTAGGGTTAGGGTAAGGGTTCAGCCTAGGGCCTGGAGTTTTTTAACCAGGAAGCCCTGAGTTCCAGGCTTACTGCATCTGCCAAAGGCATCCCAAAGGGAGTGCAGAAGTGCCACAACATGGCTGCTTTCACAGCTTTTCCCTTAGGAAGAACCCTAATACGCGGCTGATTTACCTTCCTAGGGTTACTGTTAGGCTTAGGCCTAGGACTTTTTAAACCAGGAAGCCCTGGGCTCCAGGCACACTGCAGCTGTTAAAGGCATCCCAAGAGGGCCGCAGTAGTGACACAACTTGGCTGCCTCTGCTTCTATTCTCATGAGACCATCCTGAACCATAGGCTGATTTTCCTTCCTAGGGTTAAGGTTTGAGTTTCGCCTAGGGTAAGAGTTCTATTAACCAGAAAGCCCTGAGTTCCAAGAACACAGCAGCTGCGAAGGACTACCCAAGAAGAGCGCAAAAGTACCACAACATGCCTGCCTCCACAGCTTTTTCCTTGGGGACATGCCTAATTCCTGGCTGATTTGCCTTTCTCGTCTTAGGGTTGGGGTTCGGCCTAGGGCTAGGATTTTTTTAACTAGGAAGCCCTGAGTTCCAGGCTTACTTCATCTGCCAAAGGCATCCCAAAGGGAGTGCAGAAGTGCCACAACATGGCTGCTTTCACGGCTTTTCCCTTAGGAAGAACCCTAATACGCGGCTGATTTACCTTCCTAGGGTTACTGTTAGGCTTAGGCCTAGGACTTTTAAAACCAGGAAGCCCTGGGCTCCAGGCACACTGCAGCTGCGAAAGGCATCCCAAGGGGAGCGCAAAAGTGACACAACTTGGCTGCCACCACTGATATTTCCATGAGACCATCCCGAACCATAGGCTGATTTTCCTTCCTAGGGTTAAGGTTTGAATTATGCCTAGGGTAAGAGTTCTATTAACCAGAAAGCCCTGAGTTCCAAGAACACAGCAGCTGCGAAGGACTACCCAAGAAGAGCGCAAAAGTACCACAACATGCCTGCCTCCACAGCTTTTTCCTTGGGGACATGCCTAATTCCTGGCTGATTTGCATTTCTCGTCTTAGGGTTGGGGTTCGGCCTAGGGCTAGGATTTTTAAAATCAGGAAGCCCTGAGTTCCAGGCACACTGGAGCTGTGAAAGGCATCCAAAAGGGAGTGCAAAAGTGCCACAACATGGTTGCGTTCACGGCTTTTTCCTTGGCAAGAAGCTTAACACCAGGCTGATTTCCCTTCCCAGGGTTACAGTTAGGCTTAGGCCTAGGGCTAGGATTTTTAAAACTAGGAAGCCCTTAGATCCAGGCACACTGCAGCTGTTCAAGGAATCCCAAGGGGAGTACAAAAGGCAACAACATGGCAGCTTTCACAGCTTTTTCCTTGGCACCATCCCTATACCTAGGCTGTTTTATCTGCCTAGGGTTAGGGTTAGGGTTCAGCCTAGGGCTTGGAGTTTTTTAACCAGGAAGCCCTGAGTTCCAGGCTTACTGCATCTGCCAAAGGCATCCCAAAGGGTGTGCAAAAGTGCCACAACATGGCTGCTTTCACGGCTTTTCCCTTAGGAAGAACCCTAATACGCGGCTGATTTACCTTCCTAGGGTTACTGTTAGGCTTAGGCCTAGGACTTTTAAAACCAGGAAGCCCTGGGCTCCAGGCACACTGCAGCTGTTAAAGGCATCCCAAGAGGGCCGCAGAAGTGACGCAACTTGGCTGCCTCTGCTTCTATTCTCATGAGACCATCCTGAACCATAGGCTGATTTTCCTTCCTAGGGTTAAGGATTGAGTTTCGCCTAGGGTAAGAGTTCTATTAACCAGAAAGCCCTGAGTTCCAAGAACACAGCAGCTGCCAAGGACTAGCCAAGAAGAGCGCAAAAGTACCACAACATGCCTGCCTCCACAGCTTTTTCCTTGGGGACATGCCTAATTCCTGGCTGATGTGCCTTTCTCGTCTTAGGGTTGGGGTTCGGCCTAGGGCTAGGATTTTTTTAACTAGGAAGCCCTGAGTTCCAGGCTTACTGCATCTGCCAAAGGCATCCCAAAGGGAGTGCAGAAGTGCCACAACATGGCTGCTTTCACGGCTTTTCCCTTAGGAAGAACCCTAATACGCGGCTGATTTACCTTCCTAGGGTTACTGTTAGGCTTAGGCCTAGAATTTTTAAAACCAGGAAGCCCTGGGCTCCAGGCACACTGCAGCTGCGAAAGGCATCCCAAGGGGAGCGCAAAAGTGACACAACTTGGCTGCCACCACTGATATTTCCATGAGACCATCCCGAACCATAGGCTGATTTTCCTTCCTAGGGTTAAGGTTTGAGTTACGCCTGGGGTAAGGGTTCTATTAACCAGAAAGCCCTGAGTTCCAAGAACACAGCAGCTGCGAAGGACTACCCAAGAAGAGCGCAAAAGTACCACAACATGCCTGCCTCCACACCTTTTTCCTTGGGGACATGCCTAATTCCTGGCTGATTTGCCTTTCTCGTCTTAGGGTTGGGGTTCGGCCTAGGGCTAGGATTTTTAAAATCAGGAAGCCCTGAGTTCCAGGCACACTGGAGCTGTGAAAGGCATCCCAAGGGGAGTGCAAAAGTGTAACAACATGGTTGCTTTCACGGCTTTTTCCTTGGCAAGAAGCTTAACACCAGGCTGATTTCCCTTCCCAGGGTTACTGTTAGGCTTAGGCCTAGGGCTAGGATTTTTAAAACTAGGAAGCCCTTAGATCCAGGCACACTGCAGCTGCGAAAGGCATCCCAAGGGGAGTACAAAGTGCAACAACATGGCAGCTTTCACAGCTTTTTCCTTGGCACCATCCCTATACCTAGGCTGATTTATCTGCCTAGGGTTAGGGTAAGGGTTCAGCCTAGGGCTTGGAGTTTTTTAACCAGGAAGCCCTGAGTTCCAGGCTTACTGCATCTGCCAAAGGCATCCCAAAGGGAGTGCAGAAGTGCCACAACATGGCTGCTTTCACAGCTTTTCCCTTAGGAAGAACCCTAATACGCGGCTGATTTACCTTCCTAGGGTTACTGTTAGGCTTAGGCCTAGGACTTTTAAAACCAGGAAGCCCTGGGCTCCAGGCACACTGCAGCTGTTAAAGGCATCCCAAGAGGGCCGCAGTAGTGACACAACTTGGCTGCCTCTGCTTCTATTCTCATGAGACCATCCTGAACCATAGGCTGATTTTCCTTCCTAGGGTTAAGGTTTGAGTTACGCCTAGGGTAAGAGTTCTATTAACCAGAAAGCCCTGAGTTCCAAGAACACAGCAGCTGCGAAGGACTACCCAAGAAGAGCGCAAAAGTACCACAACATGCCTGCCTCCACAGCTTTTTCCTTGGGGACATGCCTAATTCCTGGCTGATTTGCCTTTCTCGTCTTAGGGTTGGGGTTCGGCCTAGGGCTAGGATTTTTTTAACTAGGAAGCCCTGAGTTCCAGGCTTACTGCATCTGCCAAAGGCATCCCAAAGGGAGTGCAGAAGTGCCACAACATGGCTGCTTTCACGGCTTTTCCCTTAGGAAGAACCCTAATACCCGGCTGATTTACCTTCCTAGGGTTACTGTTAGGCTTAGGCCTAGGACTTTTAAAACCAGGAAGCCCTGGGCTCCAGGCACACTGCAGCTGCGAAAGGCATCCCAAGGGGAGCGCAAAAGTGACACAACTTGGCTGCCACCACTGATATTTCCATGAGACCATCCCGAACCATAGGCTGATTTTCCTTCCTAGGGTTAAGGTTTGAATTATGCCTAGGGTAAGAGTTCTATTAACCAGAAAGCCCTGAGTTCCAAGAACACAGCAGCTGCGAAGGACTAGCCAAGAAGAGCGCAAAAGTACCACAACATGCCTGCCTCCACAGCTTTTTCCTTGGGGACATGCCTAATTCCTGGCTGATTTGCATTTCTCGTCTTAGGGTTGGGGTTCGGCCTAGGGCTAGGACTTTTTTAACTAGGAAGCCCTGAGTTCCAGGCTTACTGCATCTGCCAAAGGCATCCCAAAGGGAGTGCAGAAGTGCCACAACATGGCTGCTTTCACGGCTTTTGCCTTAGGAAGAACCCTAATACGCGGCTGATTTACCTTCCTAGGGTTACTGTTAGGCTTAGGCCTAGGGCTAGGATTTTTAAAACTAGGAAGCCCTTAGATCCAGGCACACTGCAGCTGTTCAAGGCATCCCAAGGGGAGTACGAAAGTGCAACAACATGGCAGCTTTCACAGCTTTTTCCTTGGCACCATCCCTATACCTACGCTGTTTTATCTGCCTAGGGTTAGGGTTAGGCTTCAGCCTAGGGCTTGGAGTTTTTTAACCAGGAAGCCCTGAGTTCCAGGCTTACTGCATCTGCCAAAGGCATCCCAAAGGGAGTGCAGAAGTGCCACAACATGGCTGCTTTCACAGCTTTTCCCTTAGGAAGAACCCTAATACGCGGCTGATTTACCTTCCTAGGGTTACTGTTAGGCTTAGGCCTAGGACTTTTAAAACCAGGAAGCCCTGGGCTCCAGGCACATGCAGCTGCGAAAGTCATCCCAAGAGGGCCCCAGAAGTGACACAACTTGGCTGCCTCTGCTTCTATTCTCATGAGACCATCCTGAACCATAGGCTGATTTTCCTTCCTAGGGTTAAGGTTTGAGTTTCGCCTAGGGTAAGAGTTCTATTAACCAGAAAGACCTGAGTTCCAAGAACACAGCAGCTGCGAAGGACTTCCCAAGAAGAGCGCAAAAGTACCACAACGTGCCTGCCTCCACAGCTTTTTCCTTGGGGACATGCCTAATTCCTGGCTGATTTGCATTTCTCGTCTTGGGGTTGGGGTTCGGCATTGGGCTAGGATATTTTTAACTAGGAAGCCCTGAGTTCCAGGCTTACTTCATCTGCCAAAGGCATCCCAAAGGGAGTGCAGAAGTGCCACAACATGGCTGCTTTCACGGCTTTTCCCTTAGGAAGAACCCTAATACGCGGCTGATTTACCTTCCTAGGGTTACTGTTAGGCTTAGGCCTAGGACTTTTTAAACCAGGAAGCCCTGGGCTCCAGGCACACTGCAGCTGCGAAAGGCATCCCAAGGGGAGCGCAAAAGTGACACAACTTGGCTGCCACCACTGATATTTCCATGAGACCATCCCGAAACATAGGCTGATTTTCCTTCCTAGGGTTAAGGTTTGAGTTACGCCTAGGGTAAGGGTTCTATTAACCAGAAAGCCCTGAGTTCCAAGAACACAGCAGCTGCGAAGGACTAGCCAAGAAGAGCGCAAAAGTACCACAACATGCCTGCCTCCTCAGCTTTTTCCTTGGGGACATGCCTAATTCCTGGCTGATTTGCCTTTCTCGTCTTAGGGTTGGGGTTCGGCCTAGGGCTAGGATTTTTTTAACTAGGAAGCCCTGAGTTCCAGGCTTACTGCATCTGCCAAAGGCATCCCAAAGGGAGTGCAGAAGTGCCACAACATGGCTGCTTTCACGGCTTTTCCCTTAGGAAGAACCCTAATATGCGGCTGATTTACCTTCCTAGGGTTACTGTTAGGCTTAGGCCTAGGACTTTTAAAACCAGGAAGCCCTGGGCTCCAGGAACACTGCAGCTGCGAAAGGCATCCCAAGGGGAGCGCAAAAGTGACACAACTTGGCTGCCTCTGCTGCTATTCTCATGAGACCATCCCGAACCATAGGCTGATTTTCCTTCCTAGGGTTAAGGTTTGAGTTACGCCTGGGGTAAGGGTTCTATTAACCAGAAAGCCCTGAGTTCCAAGAACACAGCAGCTGCGAAGGACTAGCCAAGAAGAGCGCAAAAGTACCACAACATGCCTGCCTCCACAGCTTTTTCCTTGGGGACATGCCTAATTCCTGGCTGATTTTCCTTTCTCGTCTTAGGGTTGGGGTTCGGCCTAGGGCTAGGATTTTTAAAATCAGGAAGCCCTGAGTTCCAGGCACACTGGAGCTGTGAAAGGCATCCAAAAGGGAGTGCAAAAGTGCCACAACATGGTTGCTTTCACGGCTTTTTCCTTGGCAAGAAGCTTAACACCAGGCTGATTTCCCTTCCCAGGGTTACTGTTAGGCTTAGGCCTAGGGCTAGGATTTTTAAAACTAGGAAGCCCTTAGATCCAGGCACACTGCTGCTGTTCAAGGAATCCCAAGGGGAGTACAAAAGTGCAACAACATGGCAGCTTTCACAGCTTTTTCCTTGGCACCATCCCTATACCTAGGCTGTTTTATCTGCCTAGGGTTAGGGTTAGGGTTCAGCCTAGGGCTTGGAGTTTTTTAACCAGGAAGCCCTGAGTTCCAGGCTTACTGCATCTGCCAAAGGCATCCCAAAGGGTGTGCAAAAGTGCCACAACATGGCTGCTTACACAGCTTTTCCCTTAGGAAGAACCCTAATACGCGGCTGATTTACCTTCCTAGGGTTACTGTTAGGCTTAGGCCTAGGACTTTTAAAACCAGGAAGCCCTGGGCTCCAGGCACACTGCAGCTGTTAAAGGCATCCCAAGAGGGCCGCAGAAGTGACGCAACTTGGCTGCCTCTGCTTCTATTCTCATGAGACCATCCTGAACCATAGGCTAATTTTCCTTCCTAGGGTTAAGGTTTGCGTTTCGCCTAGGGTAAGAGTTCTATTAACCAGAAAGCCCTGAGTTCCAAGAACACAGCAGCTGCGAAGGACTAGCCAAGAAGAGCGCAAAAGTACCACAACATGCCTGCCTCCACAGCTTTTTCCTTGGGGACATGCCTAATTCCTGGCTGATTTGCCTTTCTCGTCTTAGGGTTGGGGTTCGGCCTAGGGCTAGGATTTTTTTAACTAGGAAGCCCTGAGTTCCAGGCTTACTGCATCTGCCAAAGGCATCCCAAAGGGAGTGCAAAAGTGCCACAACATGGCTGCTTTCACGGCTTTTCCCTTAGGAAGAACCCTAATACGCGGCTGATTTACCTTCCTAGGGTTACTGTTAGGCTTAGGCCTAGAATTTTTAAAACCAGGAAGCCCTGGGCTCCAGGCACACTGCAGCTGCGAAAGGCATCCCAAGGGGAGCGCAAAAGTGACACAACTTGGCTGCCACCACTGATATTTCCATGAGACCATCCCGAACCATAGGCTGATTTTCCTTCCTAGGGTTAAGGTTTGAGTTACGCCTGGGGTAAGGGTTCTATTAACCAGAAAGCCCTGAGTTCCAAGAACACAGCAGCTGCGAAGGACTACCCAAGAAGAGCGCAAAAGTACCACAACGTGCCTGCCTCCACAGCTTTTTCCTTGGGGACATGCCTAATTCCTGGCTGATTTGCATTTCTCGTCTTAGGGTTGGGGTTCGGCATTGGGCTAGGATATTTTTAACTAGGAAGCCCTGAGTTCCAGGCTTACTGCATCTGCCAAAGGCATCCCAAAGGGAGTGCAGAAGTGCCACAACATGGCTGCTTTCACGGCTTTTCCCTTAGGAAGAACCCTAATACGCGGCTGTATTACCTTCCTAGGGTTACTGTTAGGCTTAGGCCTAGGACTTTTTAAACCAGGAAGCCCTGGGCTCCAGGCACACTGCAGCTGCGAAAGGCATCCCAAGGGGAGCGCAAAAGTGACACAACTTGGCTGCCACCACTGATATTTCCATGAGACCATCCCGAACCATAGGCTGATTTTCCTTCTTAGGGTTAAGGTTAGAGTTACGCCTAGGGTAAGGGTTCTATTAACCAGAAAGCCCTGAGTTGCAAGAACACAGCAGCTGCGAAGGACTAGCCAAGAAGAACGCAAAAGTACCACAACATGCCTGCCTCCTCAGCTTTTTCCTTGGGGACATGCCTAATTCATGGCTGATTTGCCTTTCTCGTCTTAGGGTTGGGGTTCGGCCTAGGGCTAGGATTTTTTTAACTAGGAAGCCCTGAGTTCCAGGCTTACTGCATCTGCCAAAGGCATCCTAAAGGGAGTGCAGAAGTGCCACAACATGGCTGCTTTCACGGCTTTTCCCTTAGGAAGAACCCTAATACCCGGCTGATTTACCTTCCTAGGGTTACTGTTAGGCTTAGGCCTAGGACTTTTAAAACCAGGAAGCCCTGGGCTCCAGGCACACTGCAGCTGTTAAAGGCATCCCAAGAGGGCCGCAGAAGTGACGCAACTTGGCTGCCTCTGCTTCTATTCTCATGAGACCATCCTGAACCATAGGCTGATTTTCCTTCCTAGGGTTAAGGATTGAGTTTCGCCTAGGGTAAGAGTTCTATTAACCAGAAAGCCCTGAGTTCCAAGAACACAGCAGCTGCCAAGGACTAGCCAAGAAGAGCGCAAAAGTACCACAACATGCCTGCCTCCACAGCTTTTTCCTTGGGGACATGCCTAATTCCTGGCTGATTTGCCTTTCTCGTCTTAGGGTTGGGGTTCGGCCTAGGGCTAGGATTTTTTTAACTAGGAAGCCCTGAGTTCCAGGCTTACTGCATCTGCCAAAGGCATCCCAAAGGGAGTGCAGAAGTGCCACAACATGGCTGCTTTCACGGCTTTTCCCTTAGGAAGAACCCTAATACGCGGCTGATTTACCTTCCTAGGGTTACTGTTAGGCTTAGGCCTAGAATTTTTAAAACCAGGAAGCCCTGGGCTCCAGGCACACTGCAGCTGCGAAAGGCATCCCAAGGGGAGCGCAAAAGTGACACAACTTGGCTGCCACCACTGATATTTCCATGAGACCATCCCGAACCATAGGCTGATTTTCCTTCCTAGGGTTAAGGTTTGAGTTACGCCTGGGGTAAGGGTTCTATTAACCAGAAAGCCCTGAGTTCCAAGAACACAGCAGCTGCGAAGGACTACCCAAGAAGAGCGCAAAAGTACCACAACATGCCTGCCTCCACACCTTTTTCCTTGGGGACATGCCTAATTCCTGGCTGATTTGCCTTTCTCGTCTTAGGGTTGGGGTTCGGCCTAGGGCTAGGATTTTTAAAATCAGGAAGCCCTGAGTTCCAGGCACACTGGAGCTGTGAAAGGCATCCCAAGGGGAGTGCAAAAGTGTAACAACATGGTTGCTTTCACGGCTTTTTCCTTGGCAAGAAGCTTAACACCAGGCTGATTTCCCTTCCCAGGGTTACTGTTAGGCTTAGGCCTAGGGCTAGGATTTTTAAAACTAGGAAGCCCTTAGATCCAGGCACACTGCAGCTGCGAAAGGCATCCCAAGGGGAGTACAAAGTGCAACAACATGGCAGCTTTCACAGCTTTTTCCTTGGCACCATCCCTATACCTAGGCTGATTTATCTGCCTAGGGTTAGGGTAAGGGTTCAGCCTAGGGCTTGGAGTTTTTTAACCAGGAAGCCCTGAGTTCCAGGCTTACTGCATCTGCCAAAGGCATCCCAAAGGGAGTGCAGAAGTGCCACAACATGGCTGCTTTCACAGCTTTTCCCTTAGGAAGAACCCTAATACGCGGCTGATTTACCTTCCTAGGGTTACTGTTAGGCTTAGGCCTAGGACTTTTAAAACCAGGAAGCCCTGGGCTCCAGGCACACTGCAGCTGTTAAAGGCATCCCAAGAGGGCCGCAGTAGTGACACAACTTGGCTGCCTCTGCTTCTATTCTCATGAGACCATCCTGAACCATAGGCTGATTTTCCTTCCTAGGGTTAAGGTTTGAGTTACGCCTAGGGTAAGAGTTCTATTAACCAGAAAGCCCTGAGTTCCAAGAACACAGCAGCTGCGAAGGACTACCCAAGAAGAGCGCAAAAGTACCACAACATGCCTGCCTCCACAGCTTTTTCCTTGGGGACATGCCTAATTCTTGGCTGATTTGCCTTTCTTGTCTTAGGGTTGGGGTTCGGCCTAGGGCTAGGATTTTTTTAACTAGGAAGCCCTGAGTTCCAGGCTTACTTCATCTGCCAAAGGCATCCCAAAGGGAGTGCAGAAGTGCCACAACATGGCTGCTTTCACGGCTTTTCCCTTAGGAAGAACCCTAATACCCGGCTGATTTACCTTCCTAGGGTTACTGTTAGCCTTAGGCCTAGGACTTTTAAAACCAGGAAGCCCTGGGCTCCAGGCACACTGCAGCTGCGAAAGGCATCCCAAGGGGAGCGCAAAAGTGACACAACTTGGCTGCCACCACTGATATTTCCATGAGACCATCCCGAACCATAGGCTGATTTTCCTTCCTAGGGTTAAGGTTTGAATTATGCCTAGGGTAAGAGTTCTATTAACCAGAAAGCCCTGAGTTCCAAGAACACAGCAGCTGCGAAGGACTAGCCAAGAAGAGCGCAAAAGTACCACAACATGCCTGCCTCCACAGCTTTTTCCTTGGGGACATGCCTAATTCCTGGCTGATTTGCATTTCTCGTCTTAGGGTTGGGGTTCGGCCTAGGGCTAGGACTTTTTTAACTAGGAAGCCCTGAGTTCCAGGCTTACTGCATCTGCCAAAGGCATCCCAAAGGGAGTGCAGAAGTGCCACAACATGGCTGCTTTCACGGCTTTTGCCTTAGGAAGAACCCTAATACGCGGCTGATTTACCTTCCTAGGGTTACTGTTAGGCTTAGGCCTAGGGCTAGGATTTTTAAAACTAGGAAGCCCTTAGATCCAGGCACACTGCAGCTGTTCAAGGCATCCCAAGGGGAGTACGAAAGTGCAACAACATGGCAGCTTTTACAGCTTTTTCCTTGGCACCATCCCTATACCTACGCTGTTTTATCTGCCTAGGGTTAGGGTTAGGCTTCAGCCTAGGGCTTGGAGTTTTTTAACCAGGAAGCCCTGAGTTCCAGGCTTACTGCATCTGCCAAAGGCATCCCAAAGGGAGTGCAGAAGTGCCACAACATGGCTGCTTTCACAGCTTTTCCCTTAGGAAGAACCCTAATACGCGGCTGATTTACCTTCCTAGGGTTACTGTTAGGCTTAGGCCTAGGACTTTTAAAACCAGGAAGCCCTGGGCTCCAGGCACATGCAGCTGCGAAAGTCATCCCAAGAGGGCCCCAGAAGTGACACAACTTGGCTGCCTCTGCTTCTATTCTCATGAGACCATCCTGAACCATAGGCTGATTTTCCTTCCTAGGGTTAAGGTTTGAGTTTCGCCTAGGGTAAGAGTTCTATTAACCAGAAAGACCTGAGTTCCAAGAACACAGCAGCTGCGAAGGACTTCCCAAGAAGAGCGCAAAAGTACCACAACGTGCCTGCCTCCACAGCTTTTTCCTTGGGGACATGCCTAATTCCTGGCTGATTTGCATTTCTCGTCTTAGGGTTGGGGTTCGGCATTGGGCTAGGATATTTTTAACTAGGAAGCCCTGAGTTCCAGGCTTACTTCATCTGCCAAAGGCATCTCAAAGGGAGTGCAGAAGTGCCACAACATGGCTGCTTTCACGGCTTTTCCCTTAGGAAGAACCCTAATACGCGGCTGATTTACCTTCCTAGGGTTACTGTTAGGCTTAGGCCTAGGACTTTTTAAACCAGGAAGCCCTGGGCTCCAGGCACACTGCAGCTGCGAAAGGCATCCCAAGGGGAGCGCAAAAGTGACACAACTTGGCTGCCACCACTGATATTTCCATGAGACCATCCCGAAACATAGGCTGATTTTCCTTCCTAGGGTTAAGGTTTGAGTTACGCCTAGGGTAAGGGTTCTATTAACCAGAAAGCCCTGAGTTCCAAGAACACAGCAGCTGCGAAGGACTAGCCAAGAAGAGCGCAAAAGTACCACAACATGCCTGCCTCCTCAGCTTTTTCCTTGGGGACATGCCTAATTCCTGGCTGATTTGCCTTTCTCGTCTTAGGGTTGGGGTTCGGCCTAGGGCTAGGATTTTTTTAACTAGGAAGCCCTGAGTTCCAGGCTTACTGCATCTGCCAAAGGCATCCCAAAGGGAGTGCAGAAGTGCCACAACATGGCTGCTTTCACGGCTTTTCCCTTAGGAAGAACCCTAATATGCGGCTGATTTACCTTCCTAGGGTTACTGTTAGGCTTAGGCCTAGGACTTTTAAAACCAGGAAGCCCTGGGCTCCAGGAACACTGCAGCTGCGAAAGGCATCCCAAGGGGAGCGCAAAAGTGACACAACTTGGCTGCCTCTGCTGCTATTCTCATGAGACCATCCCGAATCATAGGCTGATTTTCCTTCCTAGGGTTAAGGTTTGAGTTACGCCTGGGGTAAGGGTTGTATTAACCAGAAAGCCCTGAGTTCCAAGAACACAGCAGCTGCGAAGGACTAGCCAAGAAGAGCGCAAAAGTACCACAACATGCCTGCCTCCACAGCTTTTTCCTTGGGGACATGCCTAATTCCTGGCTGATTTGCCTTTCTCGTCTTAGGGTTGGGGTTCGGCCTAGGGCTAGGATTTTTAAAATCAGGAAGCCCTGAGTTCCAGGCACACTGGAGCTGTGAAAGGCATCCAAAAGGGAGTGCAAAAGTGCCACAACATGGTTGCTTTCACGGCTTTTTCCTTGGCAAGAAGCTTAACACCAGGCTGATTTCCCTTCCCAGGGTTACTGTTAGGCTTAGGCCTAGGGCTAGGATTTTTAAAACTAGGAAGCCCTTAGATCCAGGCACACTGCAGCTGTTCAAGGAATCCCAAGGGGAGTACAAAAGTGCAACAACATGGCAGCTTTCACAGCTTTTTCCTTGGCACCATCCCTATACCTAGGCTGTTTTATCTGCCTAGGGTTAGGGTTAGGGTTCAGCCTAGGGCTTGGAGTTTTTTAACCAGGAAGCCCTGAGTTCCAGGCTTACTGCATCTGCCAAAGGCATCCCAAAGGGTGTGCAAAAGTGCCACAACATGGCTGCTTACACAGCTTTTCCCTTAGGAAGAACCCTAATACGCGGCTGATTTACCTTCCTAGGGTTACTGTTAGGCTTAGGCCTAGGACTTTTAAAACCAGGAAGCCCTGGGCTCCAGGCACACTGCAGCTGTTAAAGGCATCCCAAGAGGGCCGCAGAAGTGACGCAACTTGGCTGCCTCTGCTTCTATTCTCATGAGACCATCCTGAACCATAGGCTAATTTTCCTTCCTAGGGTTAAGGTTTGAGTTTCGCCTAGGGTAAGAGTTCTATTAACCAGAAAGCCCTGAGTTCCAAGAACACAGCAGCTGCGAAGGACTAGCCAAGAAGAGCGCAAAAGTACCACAACATGCCTGCCTCCACAGCTTTTTCCTTGGGGACATGCCTAATTCCTGGCTGATTTGCCTTTCTCGTCTTAGGGTTGGGGTTCGGCCTAGGGCTAGGATTTTTTTAACTAGGAAGCCCTGAGTTCCAGGCTTACTGCATCTGCCAAAGGCATCCCAAAGGGAGTGCAGAAGTGCCACAACATGGCTGCTTTCACGGCTTTTCCCTTAGGAAGAACCCTAATACGCGGCTGATTTACCTTCCTAGGGTTACTGTTAGGCTTAGGCCTAGAATTTTTAAAACCAGGAAGCCCTGGGCTCCAGGCACACTGCAGCTGCGAAAGGCATCCCAAGGGGAGCGCAAAAGTGACACAACTTGGCTGCCACCACTGATATTTCCATGAGACCATCCCGAACCATAGGCTGATTTTCCTTCCTAGGGTTAAGGTTTGAGTTACGCCTGGGGTAAGGGTTCTATTAACCAGAAAGCCCTGAGTTCCAAGAACACAGCAGCTGCGAAGGACTACCCAAGAAGAGCGCAAAAGTACCACAACGTGCCTGCCTCCACAGCTTTTTCCTTGGGGACATGCCTAATTCCTGGCTGATTTGCATTTCTCGTCTTAGGGTTGGGGTTCGGCATTGGGCTAGGATATTTTTAACTAGGAAGCCCTGAGTTCCAGGCTTACTGCATCTGCCAAAGGCATCCCAAAGGGAGTGCAGAAGTGCCACAACATGGCTGCTTTCACGGCTTTTCCCTTAGGAAGAACCCTAATACGCGGCTGAATTACCTTCCTAGGGTTACTGTTAGGCTTAGGCCTAGGACTTTTTAAACCAGGAAGCCCTGGGCTCCAGGCACACTGCAGCTGCGAAAGGCATCCCAAGGGGAGCGCAAAAGTGACACAACTTGGCTGCCACCACTGATATTTCCATGAGACCATCCCGAACCATAGGCTGATTTTCCTTCTTAGGGTTAAGGTTTGAGTTACGCCTAGGGTAAGGGTTCTATTAACCAGAAAGCCCTGAGTTGCAAGAACACAGCAGCTGCGAAGGACTAGCCAAGAAGAACGCAAAAGTACCACAACATGCCTGCCTCCTCAGCTTTTTCCTTGGGGACATGCCTAATTCCTGGCTGATTTGCCTTTCTCGTCTTAGGGTTGGGGTTCGGCCTAGGGCTAGGATTTTTTTAACTAGGAAGCCCTGAGTTCCAGGCTTACTGCATCTGCCAAAGGCATCCCAAAGGGAGTGCAGAAGTGCCACAACATGGCTGCTTTCACGGCTTTTCCCTTAGGAAGAACCCTAATATGCGGCTGATTTACCTTCCTAGGGTTACTGTTAGGCTTAGGCCTAGGACTTTTTAAACCAGGAAGCCCTGGGCTCCAGGCACACTGCAGCTGCGAAAGGCATCCCAAGGGGAGCGCAAAAGTGACACAACTTGGCTGCCACCACTGATATTTCCATGAGACCATCCCGAACCATAGGCTGATTTTCCTTCCTAGGGTTAAGGTTTGAGTTACGCCTAGGGTAAGGGTTCTATTAACCAGAAAGCCCTGAGTTCCAAGAACACAGCAGCTGCGAAGGACTTCCCAAGAAGAGCGCAAAAGTACCACAACATGCCTGCCTCCACAGCTTTTTCCTTGGGGACATGCCTAATTCCTGGCTGATTTGCCTTTCTCGTCTTAGGTTTGGGGTTCGGCCTAGGGCTAGGATCTTTAAAATCAGGAAGCCCTGAGTTCCAGGCACACTGGAGCTGTGAAAGGCATCCAAAAGGGAGTGCAAAAGTGCCACAACATGGTTGCGTTCACGGCTTTTTCCTTGGCAAGAAGCTTAACACCAGGCTGATTTCCCTTCCCAGGGTTACAGTTAGGCTTAGGCCTAGGGCTAGGATTTTTAAAACTAGGAAGCCCTTAGATCCAGGCACACTGCAGCTGTTCAAGGAATCCCAAGGGGAGTACAAAAGTGCAACAACATGGCAGCTTTCACAGCTTTTTCCTTGGCACCATCCCTATACCTAGGCTGTTTTATCTGCCTAGGGTTAGGGTTAGGGTTCAGCCTAGGGCTTGGAGTTTTTTAACCAGGAAGCCCTGAGTTCCAGGCTTACTGCATCTGCCAAAGGCATCCCAAAGGGTGTGCAAAAGTGCCACAACATGGCTGCTTACACAGCTTTTCCCTTAGGAAGAACCCTAATACGCGGCTGATTTACCTTCCTAGGGTTACTGTTAGGCTTAGGCCTAGGACTTTTAAAACCAGGAAGCCCTGGGCTCCAGGCACACTGCAGCTGTTAAAGGCATCCCAAGAGGGCCGCAGAAGTGACGCAACTTGGCTGCCTCTGCTTCTATTCTCATGAGACCATCCTGAACCATAGGCTGATTTTCCTTCCTAGGGTTAAGGTTTGAGTTTCGCCTAGGGTAAGAGTTCTATTAACCAGAAAGCCCTGAGTTGCAAGAACACAGCAGCTGCGAAGGACTACCCAAGAAGAGCGCAAAAGTACCACAACATGCCTGCCTCCACAGCTTTTTCCTTGGGGACATGCCTAATTCCTGGCTGATTTGCCTTTCTCGTCTTAGGGTTGGGGTTCGGCCTAGGGCTAGGATTTTTTTAACTAGGAAGCCCTGAGTTCCAGGCTTACTGCATCTGCCAAAGGCATCCCAAAGGGAGTGCAGAAGTGCCACAACATGGCTGCTTTCACGGCTTTTCCCTTAGGAAGAACCCTAATACGCGGCTGATTTACCTTCCTAGGGTTACTGTTAGGCTTAGGCCTAGGACTTTTAAAACCAGGAAGCCCTGGGCTCCAGGCACACTGCAGCTGCGAAAGGCATCCCAAGGGGAGCGCAAAAGTGACACAACTTGGCTGCCACCACTGATATTTCCATGAGACCATCCCGAACCATAGGCTGATTTTCCTTCCTAGGGTTAAGGTTTGAGTTACGCCTGGGGTAAGGGTTCTATTAACCAGAAAGCCCTGAGTTCCAAGAACACAGCAGCTGCGAAGGACTACCCAAGAAGAGCGCAAAAGTACCACAACGTGCCTGCCTCCACAGCTTTTTCCTTGGGGACATGCCTAATTCCTGGCTGATTTGCATTTCTCGTCTTAGGGTTGGGGTTCGGCATTGGGCTAGGATATTTTTAACTAGGAAGCCCTGAGTTCCAGGCTTACTGCATCTGCCAAAGGCATCCCAAAGGGAGTGCAGAAGTGCCACAACATGGCTGCTTTCACGGCTTTTCCCTTAGGAAGAACCCTAATACGCGGCTGAATTACCTTCCTAGGGTTACTGTTAGGCTTAGGCCTAGGACTTTTTAAACCAGGAAGCCCTGGGCTCCAGGCACACTGCAGCTGCGAAAGGCATCCCAAGGGGAGCGCAAAAGTGACACAACTTGGCTGCCACCACTGATATTTCCATGAGACCATCCCGAACCATAGGCTGATTTTCCTTCCTAGGGTTAAGGTTTGAGTTACGCCTAGGGTAAGGGTTCTATTAACCAGAAAGCCCTGAGTTCCAAGAACACAGCAGCTGCGAAGGACTTCCCAAGAAGAGCGCAAAAGTACCACAACATGCCTGCCTCCACAGCTTTTTCCTTGGGGACATGCCTAATTCCTGGCTGATTTGCCTTTCTCGTCTTAGGTTTGGGGTTCGGCCTAGGGCTAGGATCTTTAAAATCAGGAAGCCCTGAGTTCCAGGCACACTGGAGCTGTGAAAGGCATCCAAAAGGGAGTGCAAAAGTGCCACAACATGGTTGCGTTCACGGCTTTTTCCTTGGCAAGAAGCTTAACACCAGGCTGATTTCCCTTCCCAGGGTTACAGTTAGGCTTAGGCCTAGGGCTAGGATTTTTAAAACTAGGAAGCCCTTAGATCCAGGCACACTGCAGCTGTTCAAGGAATCCCAAGGGGAGTACAAAAGTGCAACAACATGGCAGCTTTCACAGCTTTTTCCTTGGCACCATCCCTATACCTAGGCTGTTTTATCTGCCTAGGGTTAGGGTTAGGGTTCAGCCTAGGGCTTGGAGTTTTTTAACCAGGAAGCCCTGAGTTCCAGGCTTACTGCATCTGCCAAAGGCATCCCAAAGGGAGTGCAAAAGTGCCACAACATGGCTGCTTACACAGCTTTTCCCTTAGGAAGAACCCTAATACGCGGCTGATTTACCTTCCTAGGGTTACTGTTAGGCTTAGGCCTAGGACTTTTAAAACCAGGAAGCCCTGGGCTCCAGGCACACTGCAGCTGTTAAAGGCATCCCAAGAGGGCCGCAGAAGTGACGCAACTTGGCTGCCTCTGCTTCTATTCTCATGAGACCATCCTGAACCATAGGCTAATTTTCCTTCCTAGGGTTAAGGTTTCAGTTTCGCCTAGGGTAAGTGTTCTATTAACCAGAAAGCCCTGAGTTCCAAGAACACAGCAGCTGCGAAGGACTAGCCAAGAAGAGCGCAAAAGTACCACAACATGCCTGCCTCCACAGCTTTTTCCTTGGGGACATGCCTAATTCCTGGCTGATTTGAATTTCTCGTCTTAGGGTTGGGGTTCGGCCTAGGGCTAGGATTTTTTTAACTAGGAAGCCCTGAGTTCCAGGCTTACTGCATCTGCCAAAGGCATCCCAAAGGGAGTGCAGAAGTGCCACAACATGGCTGCTTTCACGGCTTTTCTCTTAGGAAGAACCCTAATACGCGGCTGATTTACCTTCCTAGGGTTACTGTTAGGCTTAGGCCTAGAATTTTTAAAACCAGGAAGCCCTGGGCTCCAGGCACACTGCAGCTGCGAAAGGCATCTCAAGGGGAACGCAAAAGTGACACAACTTGGCTGCCACCACTGATATTTCCATGAGACCATCCCGAACCATAGGCTGATTTTCCTTCCTAGGGTTAAGGTTTGAGTTACGCCTAGGGTAAGGGTTCTATTAACCAGAAAGCCCTGAGTTCCAAGAACACAGCAGCTGCGAAGGACTACCCAAGAAGAGTGCAAAAGTACCACAACATGCCTGCCTGCACAGCTTTTTCCTTGGGGACATGCCTAATTCCTGGCTGATTTGCCTTTCTCGTCTTAGGGTTGGGGTTCGGCCTAGGGCTAGGATTTTTAAAATCAGGAAGCCCTGAGTTCCAGGCACACTGGAGCTGTGAAAGGCATCCCAAGGGGATTGCAAAAGTGTAACAAAATGGTTGCTTTCACGGATTTTTCCTTGGCAAGAAGCTTAACACCAGGCTGATTTCCCTTCCCAGGGTTACTGTTAGGCTTAGGCCTAGGGCTAGGATTTTTAAAACTAGGAAGCCCTTAGATCCAGGCACACTGCAGCTGTTCAAGGCATCCCAAGGGGAGTACAAAAGTGCAACAACATGGCAGCTTTCACAGCTTTTTCCTTGGCACCATCCCTATACCTAGGCTGATTTATCTGCCTAGGGTTAGGGTAAGGGTTCAGCCTAGGGCTTGGAGTTTTTTAACCAGGAAGCCCTGAGTTCCAGGCTTACTGCATCTGCCAAAGGCATCCCAAAGGGAGTGCAAAAGTGCCACAACATGGCTGCTTTCACAGCTTTTCCCTTAGGAAGAACCCTAATACGCGGCTGATTTACCTTCCTAGGGTTACTGTTAGGCTTAGGCCTAGGACTTTTTAAACCAGGAAGCCCTGGGCTCCAGGCACACTGCAGCTGTTAAAGGCATCCCAAGAGGTCCGCAGTAGTGACACAACTTGGCTGCCTCTGCTTCTATTCTCATGAGACCATCCTGAACCATAGGCTGATTTTCCTTCCTAGGGTTAAGGTTTGAGTTTCGCCTAGGGTAAGAGTCCTGTTAACCAGAAAGCCCTGAGTTCCAAGAACACAGCAGCTGCGAAGGACTACCCAAGAAGAGCGCAAAAGTACCACAACATGCCTGCCTCCACAGCTTTTTCCTTGGGGACATGCCTAATTCCTGGCTGATTTGCATTTCTCGTCTTAGGGTTGGGGTTCGGCCTAGGGCTAGGATTTTTTTAACTAGGAAGCCCTGAGTTCCAGGCTTACTGCATCTGCCAAAGGCATCCCAAAGGGAGTGCAGAAGTGCCACAACATGGCTGCTTTCATGGCTTTTCCCTTAGGAAGAACCCTAATACGCGGCTGATTTACCTTCCTAGGGTTACTGTTAGGCTTAGGCCTAGGACTTTTAAAACCAGGAAGCCCTGGGCTCCAGGCACACTGCAGCTGCGAAAGGCATCCCAAGGGGAGCGCAAAAGTGACACAACTTGGCTGCCACCACTGATATTTCCATGAGACCATCCCGAACCATAGGCTGATTTTCCATCCTAGGGTTAATGTTTGAATTATGCCTAGGGTAAGGGTTCTATTAACCAGAAAGCCCTGAGTTCCAAGAACACAGCAGCTGCGAAGGACTACCCAAGAAGAGCGCAAAAGTACCACAACATGCCTGCCTCCACAGCTTTTTCCTTGGGGACATGCCTAATTCCTGGCTGATTTGCATTTCTCGTCTTAGGGTTGGGGTTCGGCCTAGGGCTAGGATTTTTTTAACTAGGAAGCCCTGAGTTCCAGGCTTACTGCATCTGCCAAAGGCATCCCAAAGGGAGTGCAGAAGTGCCACAACATGGCTGCTTTCACGGCTTTTCCCTTAGGAAGAACCCTAATACGCGGCTGATTTACCTTCCTAGGGTTACTGTTAGGCTTAGGCCTAGGGCTAGGATTTTTAAAACTAGGAAGCCCTTAGATCCAGGCACACTGCAGCTGTTCAAGGCATCCCAAGGGGAGTACAAAAGTGCAACAACATGGCAGCTTTCACAGCTTTTTCCTTGGCACCATCCCTATACCTAGGCTGTTTTATCTGCCTAGGGTTAGGGTTAGGCTTCAGCCTAGGGCTTGGAGTTTTTTAACCAGGAAGCCCTGAGTTCCAGGCTTACTGCATCTGCCAAAGGCATCCCAAAGGGAGTGCAGAAGTGCCACAACATGGCTGCTTTCACAGCTTTTCCCTTAGGAAGAACCCTAATACCCGGCTGATTTACCTTCCTAGGGTTACTGTTAGGCTTAGGCCTAGGACTTTTAAAACCAGGAAGCCCTGGGCTCCAGGCACATGCAGCTGCGAAAGGCATCCCAAGAGGGCCGCAGAAGTGACACAACTTGGCTGCCTCTGCTTCTATTCTCATGAGACCATCCTGAACCATAGGCTGATTTTCCTTCCTAGGGTTAAGGTTTGAGTTACGCCTAGGGTAAGAGTTCTATTAACCAGAAAGACCTGAGTTCCAAGAACACAGCAGCTGCGAAGGACTAGCCACGAAGAGCGCAAAAGTACCACAACATGCCTGCCTCCACAGCTTTTTCCTTGGGGACATGCCTAATTCCTGGCTGATTTGCCTTTCTCGTCTTAGGGTTGGGGTTCGGCCTAGGGCTAGGATTTTTTTAACTAGGAAGCCCTGAGTTCCAGGCTTACTGCATCTGCCAAAGGCATCCCAAAGGGAGTGCAGAAGTGCCACAACATGGCTGCTTTCACGGCTTTTCCCTTAGGAAGAACCCTAATATGCGGCTGATTTACCTTCCTAGGGTTACTGTTAGGCTTAGGCCTAGGACTTTTAAAACCAGGAAGCCCTGGGCTCCAGGCACACTGCAGCTGCGAAAGGCATCCCAAGGGGAGCGCAAAAGTGACACAACTTGGCTGCCACCACTGATATTTCCATGAGACCATCCCGAACCATAGGCTGATTTTCCTTCCTAGGGTTAAGGTTTGAGTTACGCCTGGGGTAAGGGTTCTATTAACCAGAAAGCCCTGAGTTCCAAGAACACAGCAGCTGCGAAGGACTACCCAAGAAGAGCGCAAAAGTACCACAACATGCCTGCCTCCACAGCTTTTTCCTTGGGGACATGCCTAATTCCTGGCTGATTTGCCTTTCTCGTCTTAGGGTTGGGGTTCGGCCTAGGGCTAGGATCTTTAAAATCAGGAAGCCCTGAGTTCCAGGCACACTGGAGCTGTGAAAGGCATCCAAAAGGGAGTGCAAAAGTGCCACAACATGGTTGCGTTCACGGCTTTTTCCTTGGCAAGAAGCTTAACACCAGGCTGATTTCCCTTCCCAGGGTTACTGTTAGGCTTAGGCCTAGGGCTAGGATTTTTAAAACTAGGAAGCCCTTAGATCCAGGCACACTGCAGCTGTTCAAGGAATCCCAAGGGGAGTACAAAAGTGCAACAACATGGCAGCTTTCACAGCTTTTTCCTTGGCACCATCCCTATACCTAGGCTGTTTTATCTGCCTAGGGTTAGGGTTAGGCTTCAGCCTAGGGCTTGGAGTTTTTTAACCAGGAAGCCCTGAGTTCCAGGCTTACTGCATCTGCCAAAGGCATCCCAAAGGGTGTGCAAAAGTGCCACAACATGGCTGCTTACACAGCTTTTCCCTTAGGAAGAACCCTAATACGCGGCTGATTTACCTTCCTAGGGTTACTGTTAGGCTTAGGCCTAGGACTTTTAAAACCAGGAAGCCCTGGGCTCCAGGCACACTGCAGCTGTTAAAGGCATCCCAAGAGGGCCGCAGAAGTGACGCAACTTGGCTGCCTCTGCTTCTATTCTCATGAGACCATCCTGAACCATAGGCTGATTTTCCTTCCTAGGGTTATGTTTTGAGTTTCGCCTAGGGTAAGAGGTCTATTAACCAGAAAGCCCTGAGTTCCAAGAACACAGCAGCTGCGAAGGACGAGCCAAGAAGAGCGCAAAAGTACCACAAAATGCCTGCCTCCACAGCTTTTTCCTTGGGGACATGCCTAATTCCTGGCTGATTTGCCTTTCTCGTCTTAGGGTTGGGGTTCGGCCTAGGGCTAGGATTTTTTTAACTAGGAAGCCCTGAGTTCCAGGCTTACTGCATCTGCCAAAGGCATCCCAAAGGGAGTGCAGAAGTGCCACAACATGGCTGCTTTCACGGCTTTTCCCTTAGGAAGAACCCTAATACGCGGCTGATTTACCTTCCTAGGGTTACTGTTAGGCTTAGGCCTAGAATTTTTAAAACCAGGAAGGCCTGGGCTCCAGGCACACTGCAGCTGCGAAAGGCATCCCAAGGGGAGCGCAAAAGTGACACAACTTGGCTGCCACCACTGATATTTCCATGAGACCATCCCGAACCATAGGCTGATTTTCCTTCCTAGGGTTAAGGTTTGAGTTACGCCTAGGGTAAGGGTTCTATTAACCAGAAAGCCCTGAGTTCCAAGAACACAGCAGCTGCGAAGGACTACCCAAGAAGAGCGCAAAAGTACCACAACATGCCTGCCTGCACAGCTTTTTCCTTGGGGACATGCCTAATTCCTGGCTGATTTGCCTTTCTCGTCTTAGGGTTGGGGTTCGGCCTAGGGCTAGGATTTTTAAAATCAGGAAGCCCTGAGTTCCAGGCACACTGGAGCTGTGAAAGGCATCCCAAGGGGAGTGCAAAAGTGTAACAAAATGGTTGCTTTCACGGCTTTTTCCTTGGCAAGAAGCTTAACACCAGGCTGATTTCCCTTCCCAGGGTTACTGTTAGGCTTAGGCCTAGGGCTAGGATTTTTAAAACTAGGAAGCCCTTAGATCCAGGCACACTGCAGCTGTTCAAGGCATCCCAAGGGGAGTACAAAAGTGCAACAACATGGCAGCTTTCACAGCTTTTTCCTTGGCACCATCCCTATACCTAGGCTGATTTATCTGCCTAGGGTTAGGGTAAGGGTTCAGCCTAGGGATTGGAGTTTTTTAACTAGGAAGCCCTGAGTTCCAGGCTTACTGCATCTGCCAAAGGCATCCCAAAGGGAGTGCAAAAGTGCCACAACATGGCTGCTTTCACAGCTTTTCCCTTAGGAAGAACCCTAATACGCGGCTGATTTACCTTCCTAGGGTTACTGTTAGGCTTAGGCCTAGGACTTTTTAAACCAGGAAGCCCTGGGCTCCAGGCACACTGCAGCTGTTAAAGGCATCCCAAGAGGGCCGCAGTAGTGACACAACTTGGCTGCCTCTGCTTCTATTCTCATGAGACCATCCTGAACCATAGGCTGATTTTCCTTCCTAGGGTTAAGGTTTGAGTTTCGCCTAGGGTAAGAGTTCTATTAACCAGAAAGCCCTGAGTTCCAAGAACACAGCAGCTGCGAAGGACTACCCAAGAAGAGCGCAAAAGTACCACAACATGCCTGCCTCCACAGCTTTTTCCTTGGGGACATGCCTAATTCTTGGCTGATTTGCCTTTCTCGTCTTAGGGTTGGGGTTCGGCCTAGGGCTAGGATTTTTTTAACTAGGAAGCCCTGAGTTCCAGGCTTACTTCATCTGCCAAAGGCATCCCAAAGGGAGTGCAGAAGTGCCACAACATGGCTGCTTTCACGGCTTTTCCCTTAGGAAGAACCCTAATACCCGGCTGATTTACCTTCCTAGGGTTACTGTTAGGCTTAGACCTAGGACTTTTTAAACCAGGAAGCCCTGGGCTCCAGGCACACTGCAGCTGCGAAAGGCATCCCAAGGGGAGCGAAAAAGTGACACAACTTGGCTGCCACCTCTGATATTTCCATGAGACCATCCCGAACCATAGGCTGATTTTCCTTCCTAGGGTTAAGGTTTGAATTATGCCTAGGGTAAGGGTTCTATTAACCAGAAAGCCCTGAGTTCCAAGAACACAGCAGCTGCGAAGGACTACCCAAGAAGAGCGCAAAAGTACCACAACATGCCTGCCTCCACAGCTTTTTCCTTGGGGACATGCCTAATACCTGGCTGATTTGCCTTTCTCGTCTTAGGGTTGGGGTTCGGCCTAGGGCTAGGATTTTTTTAACTAGGAAGCCCTGAGTTCCAGGCTTACTGCATCTGCCAAAGGCATCCCAAAGGGAGTGCAGAAGTGCCACAACATGGCTGCTTTCACGGCTTTTCCCGTAGGAAGAACCCTAATACGCGGCTGATTTACCTTCCTAGGGTTACTGTTAGGCTTAGGCCTAGGGCTAGGATTTTTAAAACTAGGAAGCCCTTAGATCCAGGCACACTGCAGCTGTTCAAGGCATCCCAAGGGGAGTACAAAAGTGCAACAACATGGCAGCTTTCACAGCTTTTTCCTTGGCACCATCCCTATACCTAGGCTGTTTTATCTGCCTAGGGTTAGGGTTAGGCTTCAGCCTAGGGCTTGGAGTTTTTTAACCAGGAAGCCCTGAGTTCCAGGCTTACTGCATCTGCCAAAGGCATCCCAAAGGGAGTGCAGAAGTGCCACAACATGGCTGCTTTCACAGCTTTTCCCTTAGGAAGAACCCTAATACGCGGCTGATTTACCTTCCTAGGGTTACTGTTAGGCTTAGGCCTAGGACTTTTAAAACCAGGAAGCCCTGGGCTCCAGGCATATGCAGCTGCGAAAGGCATCCCAAGAGGGCCGCAGAAGTGACACAACTTGGCTGCCTCTGCTTCTATTCTCATGAGACCATCCTGAACCATAGGCTGATTTTCCTTCCTAGGGTTAAGGTTTGAGTTACGCGTAGGGTAAGGGTTCTATTAACCAGAAAGACCTGAGTTCCAAGAACACAGCAGCTGCGAAGGACTAGCCAAGAAGAACGCAAAAGTACCACAACATGCCTGCCTCCTCAGCTTTTTCCTTGGGGACATGCCTAATTCCTGGCTGATTTGCCTTTCTCGTCTTAGGGTTGGGGTTCGGCCTAGGGCTAGGATTTTTTTAACTAGGAAGCCCTGAGTTCCAGGCTTACTGCATCTGCCAAAGGCATCCCAAAGGGAGTGCAGAAGTGCCACAACATGGCTGCTTTCACGGCTTTTCCCTTAGGAAGAACCCTAATACGCGGCTGATTTACCTTCCTAGGGTTACTGTTAGGCTTAGGCCTAGGACTTTTAAAACCAGGAAGCCCTGGGCTCCAGGCACACTGCAGCTGCGAAAGGCATCCCAAGGGGAGCGCAAAAGTGACACAACTTGACTGCCGCCACTGATATTTCCATGAGACCATCCCGAACCATAGGCTGATTTTCCTTCCTAGGGTTAAGGTTTGAGTTACGCCTGGGGTAAGGGTTCTATTAACCAGAAAGCCCTGAGTTCCAAGAACACAGCAGCTGCGAAGGACTTCCCAAGAAGAGCGCAAAAGTACCACAACGTGCCTGCCTCCACAGCTTTTTCCTTGGGGACATGCCTAATTCCTGGCTGATTTGCCTTTCTCGTCTTAGGGTTGGGGTTCGGCCTAGGGCTAGGATTTTTTTATCTAGGAAGCCCTGAGTTCCAGGCTTACTTCATCTGCAAAAAGCATCCCAAAGGGAGTGCAAAAGTGCCACAACATGGCTGCTTTCACGGCTTTTCCCTTAGGAAGAACCCTAATACGCGGCTGATTTACCTTCCTAGGGTTACTGTTAGGCTTAGGCCTAGGACTTTTTAAACCAGGAAGCCCTGGGCTCCAGGCACACTGCAGCTGCGAAAGGCATCCCAAGGGGAGCGCAAAAGTGACACAACTTGACTGCCGCCACTGATATTTCCATGAGACCATCCCGAACCATAGGCTGATTTTCCTTCCTAGGGTTAAGGTTTGAGTTACGCCTGGGGTAAGGGTTCTATTAACCAGAAAGCCCTGAGTTCCAAGAACACAGCAGCTGCGAAGGACTTCCCAAGAAGAGCGCAAAAGTACCACAACGTGCCTGCCTCCACAGCTTTTTCCTTGGGGACATGCCTAATTCCTGGCTGATTTGCCTTTCTCGTCTTAGGGTTGGGGTTCGGCCTAGGGCTAGGATTTTTTTAACTAGGAAGCCCTGAGTTCCAGGCTTACTTCATCTGCAAAAAGCATCCCAAAGGGAGTGCAAAAGTGCCACAACATGGCTGCTTTCACGGCTTTTCCCTTAGGAAGAACCCTAATACGCCGCTGATTTACCTTCCTAGGGTTACTGTTAGGCTTAGGCCTAGGACTTTTTAAACCAGGAAGCCCTGGGCTGCAGGCACATGCAGCTGCGAAAGGCATCCCAAGAGGGCCGCAGAAGTGACACAACTTGGCTGCCTCTGCTTCTATTCTCATGAGACCATCCTGAACCATAGGCTGATTTTCCTTCCTAGGGTTAAGGTTTGAGTTACGCCTAGGGTAAGGGTTCTATTAACCAGAAAGACCTGAGTTCCAAGAACACAGCATCTGCGAAGGACTACCCAAGAAGAGCGCAAAAGTACCACAACATGCCTGCCTCCACAGCTTTTTCCTTGGGGACATGCCTAATTCCTGGCTGATTTGCCTTTCTCGTCTTAGGGTTGGGGTTCGGCCTAGGGCTAGGATTTTTAAAATCAGGAAGCCCTGAGTTCCAGGCACACTTGAGCTGTGAAAGGCATCCCAAAGGGAGTGCAAAAGTGCCACAACATGGTTGCTTTCACGGCTTTTTCCTTGGCAAGAAGCTTAACACCAGGCTGATTTACCTTCCCAGGGTTACAGTTAGGCTTAGGCCTAGGGCTAGGATTTTTAAAACTAGGAAGCCCTTAGATCCAGGCACACTGCAGCTGTTCAAGGCATCCCAAGGGGAGTACAAAAGTGCAACAACATGGCAGCTTTCACAGCTTTTTCCTTGGAACCATCCCTATACCTAGGCTGTTTTATCTGCCTAGGGTTAGGGTTAGGGTTCAGCCAAGGACTTGGAGTTTTTTAACCAGGAAGCCCTGAGTTCCAGGCTTACTGCATCTGCCAAAGGCATCCCAAAGGGTGTGCAAAAGTGCCACAACATGGCTGCTTTCACAGCTTTTCCCTTAGGAAGAACCCTAATACGCGGCTGATTTACCTTCCTAGGGTTACTGTTAGGCTTAGGCCTAGGACTTTTAAAACCAGGAAGCCCTGGGCTCCAGGCACACTGCAGCTGTTAAAGGCATCCCAAGAGGGCCGCAGAAGTGACACAACTTGGCTGCCTCTGCTTCTATTCTCATGAGACCATCCTGAACCATAGGCTGATTTTCCTTCCTAGGGTTAAGGTTTGAGTTTCGCCTAGGGTATGAGTTCTATTAACCAGAAAGCCCTGAGTTCCAAGAACACAGCAGCTGCGAAGGACTACCCAAGAAGAGCGAAAAAGTACCACAACATGCCTGCCTCCACAGCTTTTTCCTTGGGGACATGCCTAATTCCTGGCTGATTTGCCTTTCTCGTCTTAGGGTTGGGGTTCGGCCTAGGGCTAGGATTTTTTAACTCGGACGCCCTGAGTTCCAGGCTTACTGCATCTGCCAAAGGCATCCCAAAGGGAGTGCAGAAGTGCCACAACATGGCTGCTTTCACGGCTTTTCCCTTAGGAAGAACCCTAATACGCGGCTGATTTACCTTCCTAGGGTTAATGTTAGTCCTAGGCCTAGGACTTTTAAAACCATGAAGCCCTGGGCTCCAGGCACACTGCAGCTGCGAAAGGCATCCCAAGAGGGCCACAGAAGTGACACAACTTGGCTGCCTCTGCTGCTATTCTCATGAGACCATCCCGAACCATAGGCTGATTTTCCTTCCTAGGGTTAAGGTTTGAGTTACGCCTGGGGTAAGGGTTCTATTAACCAGAAAGACCTGAGTTCCAAGAACACAGCAGCTGCGAAGGACTACCCAAGAAGAGCGCAAAAGTACCACAACGTGCCTGCCTCCACAGCTTTTTCCTTGGGGACATGCCTAATTCCTGGCTGATTTGCATTTCTCGTCTTAGGGTTGGGGTTCGGCCTAGGGCTAGGATTTTTTTAACTAGGAAGCCCTGAGTTCCAGGCTTACTTCATCTGCCAAAGGCATCCCAAAGGGTGTGCAAAAGTGCCACAACATGGCTGCTTTCACGGCTTTTCCCTTAGGAAGAACCCTAATACGCGGCTGATTTACCTTCCTAGGGTTACTGTTAGGCTTAGGCCTAGGACTTTTAAAACCAGGAAGCCCTGGGCTCCAGGCACACTGCAGCTGCGAAAGGCATCCCAAGGGGAGCGCCAAAGTGACACAACTTGGCTGCCACCACTGATATTTCCATGAGACCATCCCGAACCATAGGCTGATTTTCCTTCCTAGGGTTAAGGTTTGAGTTACGCCTAGGGTAAGGGTTCTATTAACCAGAAAGCCCTGAGTTCCAAGAACACAGCAGCTGCGAAGGACTACCCAAGAAGAGCGCAAAAGTACCACAACATGCCTGCCTCCACAGCTTTTTCCTTGGGGACATGCCTAATTCCTGGCTGATTTGCCTTTCTCATCTTAGGGTTGGGGTTCGGCCTAGGGCTAGGATATTTTAACTAGGAAGCCCTGAGTTCCAGGCTTACTGCATCTGCCAAAGGCATCCCAAAGGGAGTGCAGAAGTGCCACAACATGGCTGCTTTCACGGCTTTTCCCTTAGGAAGAACCCTAATACAGGCTGATTTACCTTCCTGGGGTTACTGTTAGGCTTAGGCCTAGGACTTTTAAAACCAGGAAGCCCTGGGCTCCAGGCACACTGCAGCTGCGAAAGGCATCCCATGGGGAGCGCAAAAGTGACACAACTTGGCTGCCACCACTGATATTTCCATGAGACCATCCCGAAACATAGGCTGATTTTCCTTCCTAGGGTTAAGATTTGAGTTACGCCTGGGGTAAGGGTTCTATTAACCAGAAAGCCCTGAGTTCCAAGAACACAGCAGCTGCGAAGGACTACCCAAGAAGAGCGCAAAAGTACCACAACGTGCCTGCCTCCACAGCTTTTTCCTTGGGGACATGCCTAATTCCTGGCTGATTTGCCTTTCTCGTCTTAGGGTTGGGGTTCGGCCTAGGGCTAGGATTTTTTTAACTAGGAAGCCCTGAGTTCCAGGCTTACTTCATCTGCCAAAGGCATCCCAAAGGGAGTGCAAAAGTGCCACAACATGGCTGCTTTCACGGCTTTTCCCTTAGGAAGAACCCTAATACCCAGCTGATTTACCTTCCTAGGGTTACTGTTAGGCTTAGGCCTAGGACTTTTAAAACCAGGAAGCCCTGGGCTCCAGGCACACTGCAGCTGCGAAAGGCATCCCAAGGGGAGCGCAAAAGTGACACAACTTGGCTGCCTCTGCTGCTATTCTCATGAGACCATCCTGAACCATAGGCTGATTTTCCTTCCTAGGGTTAAGGTTTGAGTTACGCCTGGGGTAAGGGTTCTATTAACCAGAAAGCCCTGAGTTCCAAGAACACAGCAGCTGCGAAGGACTTCCCAAGAAGAGCGCAAAAGTACCACAACATGCCTGCCTCCACAGCTTTTTCCTTGGGGACATGCCTAATTCCTGGCTGATTTGCCTTTCTCGTCTTAGGGTTGGGGTTCGGCCTAGGGCTAGGATTTTTTTAACTAGGAAGCCCTGAGTTCCAGGCTTACTTCATCTGCCAAAGGCATCCCAAAGGGAGTGCAGAAGTGCCACAACATGGCAGCTTTCACGGCTTTTTCCTTGGCAAGAAGCCTAACACATGGCTGATTCCCATTCCCAGGGTTACTGTTAGGCTTAGGACTAGGACTTTTAAAACAAGGAAGCCCTGGGCTCCAGGCACATGCAGCTGTTAAAGGCATCCCAAGAGGGCCACAGAAGTGACACAACTTGGCTGCCTCTGCTGCTATTCTCATGAGACCATCCCGAACCATAGGCTGATTTTCCTTCCTAGGGTTAAGGTTTGAGTTACGCCTAGGGTAAGGGTTCTATTAACCAGAAAGCCCTGAGTTCCAAGAACACAGCAGCTGCGAAGGACTTCCCAAGAAGAGCGCAAAAGTACCACAACATGCCTGCCTCCACAGCTTTTTCCTTGGGGACATGCCTAATTCCTGGCTGATTTGCCTTTCTCGTCTTAGGGTTGGGGTTCGGCCTAGGGCTAGGATTTCTAAAATCAGGAAGCCCTGAGTTCCAGGCACACTGGAGCTGTGAAAGGCATCCAAAAGGGAGTGCAAAAGTGCCACAACATGGTTGCTTTCACGGCTTTTTCCTTGGCAAAAAGCTTAACACCAGGCTGATTTCCCTTCCCAGGGATACTGTAAGGCTTAGGCCTAGGGCTAGCATTTTTAAAACTAGGAAGCCCATAGCTCCAGGCACACTGCAGCTGTTCAAGGCATCCCAAGGGGAGTACAAAAGTGCAACAACATGGCAGCTTTCACAGCTTTTTCCTTGGCACCATCCCTATACCTAGGCTGTTTTATCTGCCTAGGGTTAGGTTTGGGGTTCAGCCTAGGGCTTGGAGATTTTAACCAGGAAGCCCTGAGTTCCAGGCTTACTGCATCTGCCAAAGGCATCCCAAAGGGAGTGCAGAATTGCCACAACATGGCTGCTTTCATGGCTTTTCCCTTAGGAAGAACCCTAATACGCGGCTGATTTACCTTCCTAGGATTACTGTTAGGCTTAGGCCTAGGACTTTTAAAACCAGGAAGCCCTGGGCTCCAGGCACACTGCTGCTGCGACAGGCATCCCATGGGGAGCGCAAAAGTGACACAACTTGGCTTCCACCACTGATATTTCCATGAGACCATCCCGATCCATAGGCTGATTTTCCTTCCTAGGGTTAAGGTTTGAGTTACGCCTGGGGTAAGTGTTCTATTAACCAGAAAGCCCTGAGTTCCAAGAACACAGCAGCTGCGAAGGACTACCCAAGAAGAGCGCAAAAGTACCACAACATGCCTGCCTCCACAGCTTTTTCCTTGGGGACATGCCTAATTCCTGGCTGATTTGCCTTTCTCGTCTTAGGGTTGGGGTTCGGCCTAGGGCTAGGATTTTTAAAATCAGGAAGCCCTGAGTTCCAGGCACACTGGAGCTGTGAAAGGCATCCCAAAGGGAGTGCAAAAGTGCCACAACATGGCTGCTTTCCCGCCTTTTTCCTTGGCAAGAAACCTAAGACCAGGCTGATTTACCTTCCCAGGGTTACTGTAAGGCTTAGGCCTAGGGCTAGGATTTTTAAAACTAGGAAGCCCTTAGCTCCAGGCACACTGCAGCTGTTCAAGGCATCCCAAGAGGGCCGCAGAAGTGACACAACTTGGCTGCCTCTGCTGCTATTCTCATGAGTCCATCCCGAACCATAGGCTGATTTTCCTTCCTAGGGTGAGGGTTAGAGTTACGCCTAGGGTTAGTGTTTTTTTAACCAGAAAGCCCTGAGTTCCAAGAACACAGCAGCTGCCAAGGACTACCCAAGAGGAGGGGAAAAGTGCCACAACATGGCTGCCTCCAGCGCTTTTTCCTTGGGACCATCATTGAACCTAGGCTGATTTACTTGCCTCCAGTTGCACCTATGGTCACGCCAAGGGATAGGGATTTTAAATCAGTAAACCCTGAGCTCCAGACCCAGTGCAGCTGCAAAAGGCTTCCCAAGGGCAGCCAAAAATTGCCTCAACATGCTCCTTCCAGTGCTTTTTTCCTTGGGAATATCCCTATACCCAGGCTGATTTATCTGCCTAGGCTTAGGGTTAGGGTTCAGCCTAGAGATAGGATTTTTTCAAACAGGAAGCCCTGAATTCCAGGCACACTGCAGCTGTTAAAGGCAGTGTTCTACGTCAACCGCAACTTAGTCTGAAATAAATGCTTTTTCCCTGAGAGCATCTGAGAGGTTTGCATGAAGCACTGATATCTGACATTTGCAATTTTGAATAGGAGAGGAGAAAGAAAATGGGAAGAAGTTTTTAATTTTAGTGGTTTCAATGTTAATTTCCGTACACTTTTTCAAATCTTGTCAGCTCAAATGCCCATCAACATCTTTTAGTCATCTGTAAGTCAGTATTCATATAAAATGTGCTTCAAATCAAAAGAATTTCAAATTTGCACTCCAAATTTCTATGCCTAGATTTATGATTTCCTACACATATTAGATGAAAGGAAGGCCTTTTTTACTGTGGGAGTGCTGGAACACTGGAACAGGTTGCCCAGGGAAGTTGTGGGTGTCCCATCCCTGAAAGTATTCAAGGTCAGCTTGGACGGGGCTTGGAGCAGCAACAAAGGAGAAGCTTGATGGTAGAGAAACAAAGTTGGACTATAGAAGAAACTGGGATTGAAGTATAGGAGCAAGTTTTCTCTCAGCTCTTGGGGTAAATTCAAAGTTGTACAAAATGACATTTATCTGTGCTATTCACTACTGTAACAGAAAGGTTCATGAAAACTGTACAGAAGATAGCAAATTTTAAAAGAGATAAGAATTACAGCATAAAATCCATGGGATGGGTTACAACATGAGACACTCTCTAAGAGAAAATCTCTGTGTTTCAGCACTTCATCATGGTAAGATTTCATGAAGTGCCAAAGAAGGCGGAAAAATATCATTCGGGACGTTATTTCCTGGAATTCAGCCTGGCCGTTAGTAGGAACTGGGTTTGAACACATCATGTAGATATACCACACACACTTGCCCTTCACTGAAAAATGACTGTTTACAACGAAGAAGCAATTGACGATCAAAATTGATTGAAAGCATCTTAAACATGTCAAGTATTTCATTGTAGATGATCTGTGATCCAAATGCTTCTTCCACCTTCGAGAGGGACAGAACAATTCTTCCATATCATGATGGTTTAAAATTGTATCAACCAATGTTTTCTGCTGAAAAGATAGCATCTATTTTTTTCTATTTTTGGAAGAAAATATTCCTAGACATACAACAGGTGAGAACTAAGTAATTTTAAAGAAACAAATGAAAAGAAAATATTCTGTAAATAGAATGAAATGAAAAGCTGTGTTTTAAATAGGAGCTAAATATGAAACAGAATTTTTGTACCAGGCATTTGAATTACTGCACCAGCTCTTTTGCCCATCAAGAGAGGCGTTTAGCATTTCAGTCTTTTCCAAGGTGTTCATGATCTGCTATGCTGATCTCTGTGTGTGCCTAGGTGTGTGTGGAAGGGGGGGCATGTGAAGGGGAGTGTGTATGTTTGCTTTACAATTGTTGTGGCAGATTCATGCCTCAGCTCCACATTTTGTTTTAGAAAGGTCACACAGAGTGGATGTGAAGTTTACTATCAACAAGAGATCAATTCCCAAATCATCCATTTGACTCTACCTTATAAATCATGTGCTTTGTTGCATATTTTATCAAATCTACTTTCAAGCCAGATGGAGGAAGGAGGATGTGGCAATCCCTCCACCATCTTGCAACTTTTATGCAAGTAGGTTTTCAAGAAAATCATCATTTCTCTTGGAAATATGTCTGGAACAGGCATGATGGTAGTGTCAACCTGTTGGAGTTTTTGTTGCTGGAAGAAGTTATACAAAAGGATTGGTTTTTACATTGACCAGTTACTGAATCAAGCTCAGGAATACATTGGAAATTCAACTGGGGCTTCCTTTCCCCGGCAGACTACTTCTAGAACGAGCTTGTACACTGAAGCTTACTCTTTTGCCCTCTTTTTGTTTCTTTCCTATTTTCTTGGCTTCTTTGCCACTCTCTAGACAATTTTGGAACTTTTTTCCCAACTCAAATGGTTTCAATAGTCTGATTGTGATCATACATTTTTACAAGGAATTTTTAAAATCTTTCCTCCAGTTAAGAAAGTCAAGGACTTAGGTCTTTTTCTTCCCTTATCAATATTGCAATGAAATTGATAAGTAAAGACCAACTCTTTCTTTTTGTTTTTAACCCAAGCAGATCATTCCCATCCATTCATCCATTTGGTGGACCAATAGTTGCCATTCTGATGGAAGTTGTCACTTCTTAACAGTAGGCATTCTGTGACTATGTTGACAGCACTTTGGGTGAAGATCCTAACTGGTCTTAGATACACATAGGGAGAAATTTGCTCAGCCAGTGTCAGTCTTAAGCATGCGTATCAGAAGATCTTTCTAGAGCTGGGAATTTTCCCATGAAAGGGATTCAGTTAGGGAAGAGACACTTGCCCCAGAGGTTTACATTCTTCTTGAAGACTGCTTAAGGAACTTAGATGCCATGTCCATTTGGATCTGTGTCTGCACAGAACTTTGTCATGCCAGTGCTTGAAATGCATCTTGAAGAGAATTCACTAGCACAGAATGAATGAGAGTGGAAGGGGTTGGTGGGGCTAACCAGGCCCAACCCCCCTGCCTAAACCAGGATACCTAGAGCCTCTTGCCCAGGATTCTATCTGGGTGTACTTTTAATGTCTTCAATGATCCAGGCTCCACAATCTTTCTGGGCAGTCTGTGCCGTGGTTCACTCACCCTCACAGTAAAGAATAATTTCCTGATGTTCCTGTATTTCAGTGTGTGCCCACTGCTTCTTGTCTTTTCACTCAGCATCACTGAAAAGACAATGATTCCCTCCCCTTTGCACTATTGCTTCCATATGGATGTGTGCTGCCATGTAGAGATATGTCAAAAACCTCCCTGAAGCCCAGGCAGATAATATTCCCTTCATCTACCAGTCAAGTTGATTCATCAGAGGAGTTTAAAGTTATGTTCAGCATGAAATGCCCCTGAAAAATCATGCTAACTACATTATTGTGTCGTCTTTCATGTGCCTGGCAAGGTTTTCCAGGAAGAGCTGCTTCATCAACTTCCTGGGTATAAAAAAGAGGCTGGCTGGTTTGTACGATTGCGAGTCCTCCTAATTGCCTTTTTTGAAGATGAGTGTCGATTGCTTACATCCAGTCCTTAGCCTCTCTTGTCGTCTACATCTTAGCAAAAAGCGTTTCCACTATGTCTGGAAAGGAGAAATTGTGCCAGCACAGAAAACATCTCCTATCGTGTTCTAAACGTTGCACGGAGGTGTGCCGAGTGTTTGGCATGAAGAAAAGAAAACTTGTCCAAAACAGCTTCCAATCGAATGTTCATGTGATTGGAAAAGTCAGGAGAGTGCAAAGGTACTGTTTTCTAGCAGTTGGCAAGCTGCGCACACAATCCCAGTGTTGTACAGCTTCCTTCTTCACCTTTCCGAAGGTGCCGCTCTCTCCGGCTCCCGGAGGCGAAGAAGCGGCTTCTTCGCGCAAAGACGATTGTGCCGCTCACTGTGCTCTCCTTAGCGCGGCTTCTGCCGAAAGACACCCGGGAGCGGCTCTTAGCTCCGGAGAGCATCGTACCTTCGTCTTTAGCGTCTCTTCTCGTCTACATCTTAGCAAAAAGCTTTACCACTATGTCTGGTGAGGAAAAACTGTGCCAGCACAGAAAACATCTCCCATCGTGTTCTAGACGTTGCACGGAGGTGTGCCGAGTGTTTGGCATGAAGGAAAGAAAAGTTGTCCAAAACAGCTTCCAATCGAATGTTCATGTGATTGGAAAAGTCAGGAGAGTGCAAAGGTACTGTTTTCTAGCAGTTGGCAAGCTGCGCACACAATCCCAGTGTTGTACAGCTTCCTTCTTCACCTTTCCGAAGGTGCCGCTCTCTCCGGCTCCCGGAGGCGAAGAAGCGGCTTCTTCGCGCAAAGACGATTGTGCCGCTCACTGTGCTCTCCTTAGCGCGGCTTCTGCCGAAAGACACCCGGGAGCGGCTCTTAGCTCCGGAGAGCATCGTACCTTCGTCTTTAGCGTCTCTTCTCGTCTACATCTTAGCAAAAAGCTTTACCACTATGTCTGGTGAGGAAAAACTGTGCCAGCACAGAAAACATCTCCCATCGTGTTCTAGACGTTGCACGGAGGTGTGCCGAGTGTTTGGCATGAAGGAAAGAAAAGTTGTCCAAAACAGCTTCCAATCGAATGTTCATGTGATTGGAAAAGTCAGGAGAGTGCAAAGGTACTGTTTTCTATCAGTTGGCAAGCTGCGCACACAATCCCAGTGTTGTACAGCTTCCTTCTTCACCTTTCCGAAGGTGCCGCTCTCTCCGGCTCCCGGAGGCAAAGAAGCGGCTTCTTCGCGCAAAGACGATTGTGCCGCTCACTGTGCACTCCTTAGCGCGGCTTCTGCCGAAAGACGCCCGGGAGCGGCTCTTAGCTCCGGAGAGCATCGTACCTTCGTCTTTAGCGTCTCTTCTCGTCTACATCTTAGCAAAAAGCTTTTCCACTATGTCTGGCGAGGAAAAATGTGCCAGCACAGAAAACATCTCCCATCGTGTTCTAGACGTTGCACGGAGGTGTGCCGAGTGTTTGGCATGAAGGAAAGAAAAGTTGTCCAAAACAGCTTCCAATCGAATGTTCATGTGATTGGAAAAGTCAGGAGAGTGCAAAGGTACTGTTTTCTAGCAGTTGGCAAGCTGCGCACACAATCCCAGTGTTGTACAGCTTCCTTCTTCACCTTTCCGAAGGTGCCGCTCTCTCCGGCTCCCGGAGGCGAAGAAGCGGCTTCTTCGCGCAGACGATTGTGCCGCTCACTGTGCACTCCTTAGCGCGGCTTGTGCCAAAAGACGCCCGGGAGCGGCTCTTAGCCCCGGAGAGCATCGTACCTAGGTCTTTAGCGTCTCTTCTCGTCTACATCTTAGCAAAAAGCTTTTCCACTATGTCTGGCGAGGAAAAACTGTGCCAGCACAGAAAACATCTCCCATCGTGTTCTAGACGTTGCACGGAGGTGTGCCGAGTGTTTGGCATGAAGGAAAGAAAAGTTGTCCAAAACAGCTTCCAATCGAATGTTCATGTGATTGGAAAAGTCAGGAGAGTGCAAAGGTACTGTTTTCTATCAGTTGGCAAGCTGCGCACACAATCCCAGTGTTGTACAGCTTCCTTCTTCACCTTTCCGAAGGTGCCGCTCTCTCCGGCTCCCGGAGGCGAAGAAGCGGCTTCTTCGCGCAAAGACGATTGTGCCGCTCACTGTGCACTCCTTTGCGCGGCTTCTGCCGAAAGACGCCCGGGAGCGGCTCTTAGCTCCGGACAGCATCGTACCTTCGTCTTTAGCGTCTCTTCTCGTCTACATCTTAGCAAAAAGCTTTTCCACTATGTCTGGCGAGGAAAAACTGTGCCAGCACAGAAAACATCTCCCATCGTGTTCTAGACGTTGCACGGAGGTGTGCCGAGTGTTTGGCATGAAGGAAAGAAAAGTTGTCCAAAACAGCTTCCAATCGAATGTTCATGTGATTGGAAAAGTCAGGAGAGTGCAAAGGTACTGTTTTCTAGCAGTTGGCAAGCTGCGCACACAATCCCAGTGTTGTACAGCTTCCTTCTTCACCTTTCCGAAGGTGCCGCTCTCTCCGGCTCCCGGAGCCGAAAAAGCGGCTTCTTCGCGCAAAGACGATTGTGCCGCTCACTGTGCACTCCTTAGCGCGGCTTCTGCCAAAAGACGCCCGGGAGCGGCTCTTAGCTCCGGACAGCATCGTACCTTCGTCTTTAGCATCTCTTCTCGTCTACATCTTAGCAAAAAGCTTTTCTACTATGTCTGGCGAGGAAAAACTGTGCCAGCACAGAAAACATCTCCCATCGTGTTCTAGACGTTGCACGGAGGTGTGCCGCGTGTTTGGCATGAAGGAAAGAAAAGTTGTCCAAAACAGCTTCCAATCGAATGTTCATGTGATTGGAAAAGTCAGGAGAGTGCAAAGGTACTGTTTTCTATCAGTTGGCAAGCTGCGCACACAATCCCAGTGTTGTACAGCTTCCTTCTTCACCTTTCCGAAGGTGCCGCTCTCTCCGGCTCCCGGAGGCGAAGAAGCGGCTTCTTCGCGCAAAGACGATTGTGCCGCTCACTGTGCACTCCTTAGCGCGGCTTCTGTCAAAAGACGCCCGGGAGCGGCTCTTAGCTCCGGACAGCATCGTACCTTCGTCTTTAGCGTCTCTTCTCGTCTACATCTTAGCAAAAAGCTTTTCCACTATGTCTGGCGAGGAAAAACTGTGCCAGCACAGAAAACATCTTCCATCGTGTTCTAGACGTTGCACGGAGGTGTGCCGAGTGTTTGGCATGAAGGAAAGAAAAGTTGTCCAAAACAGCTTCCAATCGAATGTTCATGTGATTGGAAAAGTCAGGAGAGTGCAAAGGTACTGTTTTCTAGCAGTTGGCAAGCTGCGCACACAATCCCAGTGTTGTACAGCTTCCTTCTTCACCTTTCCGAAGGTGCCGCTCTCTCCGGCTCCCGGAGGCGAAGAAGCGGCTTCTTCGCGCAAAGACGATTGTGCCGCTCACTGTGCACTCCTTAGCGCGGCTTCTACCGAAAGACGCCCGGGAGCGGCTCTTAGCTCCGGACAGCATCGTACCTACGTCTTTAGCGTCTCTTCTCGTCTACATCTTAGCAAAAAGCTTTTCTACTATGTCTGGCGAGGAAAAACTGTGCCAGCACAGAAAACATCTCCCATCGTGTTCTAGACGTTGCACGGAGGTGTGCCGAGTGTTTGGCATGAAGGAAAGAAAAGTTGTCCAAAACAGCTTCCAATCGAATGTTCATGTGATTGGAAAAGTCAGGAGAGTGCAAAGGTACTGTTTTCTATCAGTTGGCAAGCTGCGCACACAATCCCAGTGTTGTACAGCTTCCTTCTTCACCTTTCCGAAGGTGCCGCTCTCTCCGGCTCCCGGAGCCGAAAAAGCGGCTTCTTCGCGCAAAGACGATTGTGCCGCTCACTGTGCACTACTTAGCGCGGCTTCTGCCAAAAGACGCCCGGGAGCGGCTCTTAGCTCCGGACAGCATCGTACCTTCGTCTTTAGCGTCTCTTCTCGTCTACATCTTAGCAAAAAGCTTTTCCACTATGTCTGGCGAGGAAAAACTGTGCCAGCACAGAAAACATCTCCCATCGTGTTCTAGACGTTGCACGGAGGTGTGCCGAGTGTTTGGCATGAAGGAAAGAAAAGTTGTCCAAAACAGCTTCCAATCGAATGTTCATGTGATTGGAAAAGTCAGGAGAGTGCAAAGGTACTGTTTTCTATCAGTTGGCAAGCTGCGCACACAATCCCAGTGTTGTACAGCTTCCTTCTTCACCTTTCCGAAGGTGCCGCTCTCTCCGGCTCCCGGAGCCGAAAAAGCGGCTTCTTCGCGCAAAGACGATTGTGCCGCTCACTGTGCACTCCTTAGCGCGGCTTCTACCGAAAGACGCCCGGGAGCGGCTCTTAGCTCCGGACAGCATTGTACCTTTGTCTTTAGCGTCTCTTCTCGTCTACATCTTAGCAAAAAGCTTTTCTACTATGTCTGGCGAGGAAAAACTGTACCAGCACAGAAAACATCTCCCATCGTGTTCTAGACGTTGCACGGAGGTGTGCCGAGTGTTTGGCATGAAGGAAAGAAAAGTTGTCCAAAACAGCTTCCAATCGAATGTTCATGTGATTGGAAAAGTCAGGAGAGTGCAAAGGTACTGTTTTCTATCAGTTGGCAAGCTGCGCACACAATCCCAGTGTTGTACAGCTTCCTTCTTCACCTTTCCGAAGGTGCCGCTCTCTCCGGCTCCCGGAGGCGAAGAAGCGGCTTCTTCGCGCAAAGACGATTGTGCCGCTCACTGTGCACTCCTTAGCGCGGCTTCTGTCAAAAGACGCCCGGGAGCGGCTCTTAGCTCCGGACAGCATCGTACCTTCGTCTTTAGCGTCTCTTCTCGTCTACATCTTAGCAAAAAGCTTTTCCACTATGTCTGGCGAGGAAAAATGTGCCAGCACAGAAAACATCTCCCATCGTGTTCTAGACGTTGCACGGAGGTGTGCCGAGTGTTTGGCATGAAGGAAAGAAAAGTTGTCCAAAACAGCTTCCAATCGAATGTTCATGTGATTGGAAAAGTCAGGAGAGTGCAAAGGTACTGTTTTCTAGCAGTTGGCAAGCTGCGCACACAATCCCAGTGTTGTACAGCTTCCTTCTTCACCTTTCCGAAGGTGCCGCTCTCTCCGGCTCCCGGAGGCGAAGAAGCGGCTTCTTCGCGCAGACGATTGTGCCGCTCACTGTGCACTCCTTAGCGCGGCTTGTGCCAAAAGACGCCCGGGAGCGGCTCTTAGCCCCGGAGAGCATCGTACCTAGGTCTTTAGCGTCTCTTCTCGTCTACATCTTAGCAAAAAGCTTTTCCACTATGTCTGGCGAGGAAAAACTGTGCCAGCACAGAAAACATCTCCCATCGTGTTCTAGACGTTGCACGGAGGTGTGCCGAGTGTTTGGCATGAAGGAAAGAAAAGTTGTCCAAAACAGCTTCCAATCGAATGTTCATGTGATTGGAAAAGTCAGGAGAGTGCAAAGGTACTGTTTTCTATCAGTTGGCAAGCTGCGCACACAATCCCAGTGTTGTACAGCTTCCTTCTTCACCTTTCCGAAGGTGCCGCTCTCTCCGGCTCCCGGAGGCGAAGAAGCGGCTTCTTCGCGCAAAGACGATTGTGCCGCTCACTGTGCACTCCTTAGCGCGGCTTCTGCCGAAAGACGCCCGGGAGCGGCTCTTAGCTCCGGAGAGCATCGTACCTTCGTCTTTAGCGTCTCTTCTCGTCTACATCTTAGCAAAAAGCTTTTCCACTATGTCTGGCGAGGAAAAACTGTGCCAGCACAGAAAACATCTCCCATCGTGTTCTAGACGTTGCACGGAGGTGTGCCGAGTGTTTGGCATGAAGGAAAGAAAAGTTGTCCAAAACAGCTTCCAATCGAATGTTCATGTGATTGGAAAAGTCAGGAGAGTGCAAAGGTACTGTTTTCTAGCAGTTGGCAAGCTGCGCACACAATCCCAGTGTTGTACAGCTTCCTTCTTCACCTTTCCGAAGGTGCCGCTCTCTCCGGCTCCCGGAGGCGAAGAAGCGGCTTCTTCGCGCAAAGACGATTGTGCCGCTCACTGTGCACTCCTTAGCGCGGCTTCTGCCGAAAGACGCCCGGGAGCGGCTCTTAGCTCCGGAGAGCATCGTACCTTCGTCTTTAGCGTCTCTTCTCGTCTACATCTTAGCAAAAAGCTTTTCCACTATGTCTGGCGAGGAAAAACTGTGCCAGCACAGAAAACATCTCCCATCGTGTTCTAGACGTTGCACGGAGGTGTGCCGCGTGTTTGGCATGAAGGAAAGAAAAGTTGTCCAAAACAGCTTCCAATCGAATGTTCATGTGATTGGAAAAGTCAGGAGAGTGCAAAGGTACTGTTTTCTAGCAGTTGGCAAGCTGCGCACACAATCCCAGTGTTGTACAGCTTCCTTCTTCACCTTTCCGAAGGTGCCGCTCTCTCCGGCTCCCGGAGGCTAAGAAGCGGCTTCTTCGCGCAAAGACGATTGTGCCGCTCACTGTGCACTCCTTAGCGCGGCTTCTGCCAAAAGACGCCCGGGAGCGGCTCTTAGCTCCGGACAGCATCGTACCTTCGTCTTTAGCGTCTCTTCTCGTCTACATCTTAGCAAAAAGCTTTTCCACTATGTCTGGCGAGGAAAAACTGTGCCAGCACAGAAAACATCTCCCATCGTGTTCTAGACGTTGCACGGAGGTGTGCCGAGTGTTTGGCATGAAGGAAAGAAAAGTTGTCCAAAACAGCTTCCAATCGAATGTTCATGTGATTGGAAAAGTCAGGAGAGTGCAAAGGTACTGTTTTCTATCAGTTGGCAAGCTGCGCACACAATCCCAGTGTTGTACAGCTTCCTTCTTCACCTTTCCGAAGGTGCCGCTCTCTCCGGCTCCCGGAGGCGAAGAAGCGGCTTCTTCGTGCAAAGACGAATGTGCCGCTCACTGTGCACTCCTTAGCGCGGCTTCTGCCAAAAGACGCCCGGGAGCGGCTCTTAGCCCCGGAGAGCATCGTACCTACGTCTTTAGCGTCTCTTCTCGTCTACATCTTAGCAAAAAGCTTTTCTACTATGCCTGGCGAGGAAAAACTGTGCCAGCACAGAAAACATCTCCCATCGTGTTCTAGACGTTGCACGGAGGTGTGCCGCGTGTTTGGCATGAAGGAAAGAAAAGTTGTCAAAAACAGCTTCCAATCGAATGTTCATGTGATTGGAAAAGTCAGGAGAGTGCAAAGGTACTGTTTTCTATCAGTTGGCAAGCTGCGCACACAATCCCAGTGTTGTACAGCTTCCTTCTTCACCTTTCCGAAGGTGCCGCTCTCTCCGGCTCCCGGAGGCGAAGAAGCGGCTTCTTCGCGCAAAGACGATTGTGCCGCTCACTGTGCACTCCTTAGCGCGGCTTCTGCCGAAAGACGCCCGGGAGCGGCTCTTAGCTCCGGACAGCATCGTACCTTCGTCTTTAGCGTCTCTTCTCGTCTACATCTTAGCAAAAAGCTTTTCCACTATGTCTGGCGAGGAAAAACTGTGCCAGCACAGAAAACATCTCCCATCGTGTTCTAGACGTTGCACGGAGGTGTGCCGAGTGTTTGGCATGAAGGAAAGAAAAGTTGTCCAAAACAGCTTCCAATCGAATATTCATGTGATTGGAAAAGTCAGGAGAGTGCAAAGGTACTGTTTTCTATCAGTTGGCAAGCTGCGCACACAATCCCAGTGTTGTACAGCTTCCTTCTTCACCTTTCCGAAGGTGCCGCTCTCTCCGGCTCCCGGAGCCGAAAAAGCGGCTTCTTCGCGCAAAGACGATTGTGCCGCTCACTGTGCACTCCTTAGCGCGGCTTCTGCCAAAAGACGCCCGGGAGCGGCTCTTAGCTCCGGACAGCATCGTACCTTCGTCTTTAGCATCTCTTCTCGTCTACATCTTAGCAAAAAGCTTTTCTACTATGTCTGGCGAGGAAAAACTGTGCCAGCACAGAAAACATCTCCCATCGTGTTCTAGACGTTGCACGGAGGTGTGCCGCGTGTTTGGCATGAAGGAAAGAAAAGTTGTCCAAAACAGCTTCCAATCGAATGTTCATGTGATTGGAAAAGTCAGGAGAGTGCAAAGGTACTGTTTTCTAGCAGTTGGCAAGCTGCGCACACAATCCCAGTGTTGTACAGCTTCCTTCTTCACCTTTCCGAAGGTGCCGCTCTCTCCGGCTCCCGGAGGCGAAGAAGCGGCTTCTTCGCGCAAAGACGATTGTGCCGCTCACTGTGCACTCCTTAGCGCGGCTTCTGCCGAAAGACGCCCGGGAGCGGCTCTTAGCTCCGGACAGCATCGTACCTTCGTCTTTAGCGTCTCTTCTCGTCTACATCTTAGCAAAAAGCTTTTCTACTATGTCTGGCGAGGAAAAACTGTGCCAGCACAGAAAACATCTCCCATCGTGTTCTAGACGTTGCACGGAGGTGTGCCGCGTGTTTGGCATGAAAAAAAGAAAAGTTGTCCAAAACAGCTTCCAATCGAATGTTCATGTGATTGGAAAAGTCAGGAGAGTGCAAAGGTACTGTTTTCTAGCAGTTGGCAAGCTGCGCACACAATCCCAGTGTTGTACAGCTTCCTTCTTCACCTTTCCGAAGGTGCCGCTCTCTCCGGCTCCCGGAGCCGAAAAAGCGGCTTCTTCGCGCAAAGACGATTGTGCCGCTCACTGTGCACTCCTTAGCGCGGCTTCTGCCAAAAGACGCCCGGGAGCGGCTCTTAGCTCCGGACAGCATCGTACCTTCGTCTTTAGCATCTCTTCTCGTCTACATCTTAGCAAAAAGCTTTTCTACTATGTCTGGCGAGGAAAAACTGTGCCAGCACAGAAAACATCTCCCATCGTGTTCTAGACGTTGCACGGAGGTGTGCCGCGTGTTTGGCATGAAGGAAAGAAAAGTTGTCCAAAACAGCTTCCAATCGAATGTTCATGTGATTGGAAAAGTCAGGAGAGTGCAAAGGTACTGTTTTCTAGCAGTTGGCAAGCTGCGCACACAATCCCAGTGTTGTACAGCTTCCTTCTTCACCTTTCCGAAGGTGCCGCTCTCTCCGGCTCCCGGAGGCGAAGAAGCGGCTTCTTCGCGCAAAGACGATTGTGCCGCTCACTGTGCACTCCTTAGCGCGGCTTCTGCCGAAAGACGCCCGGGAGCGGCTCTTAGCTCCGGACAGCATCGTACCTTCGTCTTTAGCGTCTCTTCTCGTCTACATCTTAGCAAAAAGCTTTTCTACTATGTCTGGCGAGGAAAAACTGTGCCAGCACAGAAAACATCTCCCATCGTGTTCTAGACGTTGCACGGAGGTGTGCCGCGTGTTTGGCATGAAGGAAAGAAAAGTTGTCCAAAACAGCTTCCAATCGAATGTTCATGTGATTGGAAAAGTCAGGAGAGTGCAAAGGTACTGTTTTCTATCAGTTGGCAAGCTGCGCACACAATCCCAGTGTTGTACAGCTTCCTTCTTCACCTTTCCGAAGGTGCCGCTCTCTCCGGCTCCCGGAGGCGAAGAAGCGGCTTCTTCGCGCAAAGACGATTGTGCCGCTCACTGTGCACTCCTTAGCGCGGCTTCTGTCAAAAGACGCCCGGGAGCGGCTCTTAGCTCCGGACAGCATCGTACCTTCGTCTTTAGCGTCTCTTCTCGTCTACATCTTAGCAAAAAGCTTTTCCACTATGTCTGGCGAGGAAAAACTGTGCCAGCACAGAAAACATCTCCCATCGTGTTCTAGACGTTGCACGGAGGTGTGCCGCGTGTTTGGCATGAAGGAAAGAAAAGTTGTCCAAAACAGCTTCCAATCGAATGTTCATGTGATTGGAAAAGTCAGGAGAGTGCAAAGGTACTGTTTTCTACCAGTTGGCAAGCTGCGCACACAATCCCAGTGTTGTACAGCTTCCTTCTTCACCTTTCCGAAGGTGCCGCTCTCTCCGGCTCCCGGAGCCGAAAAAGCGGCTTCTTCGCGCAAAGACGATTGTGCCGCTCACTGTGCACTCCTTAGCGCGGCTTCTGCCAAAAGACGCCCGGGAGCGGCTCTTAGCTCCGGACAGCATCGTACCTTCGTCTTTAGCATCTCTTCTCGTCTACATCTTAGCAAAAAGCTTTTCTACTATGTCTGGCGAGGAAAAACTGTGCCAGCACAGAAAACATCTCCCATCATGTTCTAGACGTTGCACGGAGGTGTGCCGCGTGTTTGGCATGAAGGAAAGAAAAGTTGTCCAAAACAGCTTCCAATCGAATGTTCATGTGATTGGAAAAGTCAGGAGAGTGCAAAGGTACTGTTTTCTAGCAGTTGGCAAGCTGCGCACACAATCCCAGTGTTGTACAGCTTCCTTCTTCACCTTTCCGAAGGTGCCGCTCTCTCCGGCTCCCGGAGGCGAAGAAGCGGCTTCTTCGCGCAAAGACGATTGTGCCGCTCACTGTGCACTCCTTAGCGCGGCTTCTGCCGAAAGACGCCCGGGAGCGGCTCTTAGCTCCGGACAGCATCGTACCTTCGTCTTTAGCGTCTCTTCTCGTCTACATCTTAGCAAAAAGCTTTTCTACTATGTCTGGCGAGGAAAAACTGTGCCAGCACAGAAAACATCTCCCATCGTGTTCTAGACGTTGCACGGAGGTGTGCCGCGTGTTTGGCATGAAGGAAAGAAAAGTTGTCCAAAACAGCTTCCAATCGAATGTTCATGTGATTGGAAAAGTCAGGAGAGTGCAAAGGTACTGTTTTCTATCAGTTGGCAAGCTGCGCACACAATCCCAGTGTTGTACAGCTTCCTTCTTCACCTTTCCGAAGGTGCCGCTCTCTCCGGCTCCCGGAGGCGAAGAAGCGGCTTCTTCGCGCAAAGACGATTGTGCCGCTCACTGTGCACTCCTTAGCGCGGCTTCTGTCAAAAGACGCCCGGGAGCGGCTCTTAGCTCCGGACAGCATCGTACCTTCGTCTTTAGCGTCTCTTCTCGTCTACATCTTAGCAAAAAGCTTTTCCACTATGTCTGGCGAGGAAAAACTGTGCCAGCACAGAAAACATCTCCCATCGTGTTCTAGACGTTGCACGGAGGTGTGCCGAGTGTTTGGCATGAAGGAAAGAAAAGTTGTCCAAAACAGCTTCCAATCGAATGTTCATGTGATTGGAAAAGTCAGGAGAGTGCAAAGGTACTGTTTTCTAGCAGTTGGCAAGCTGCGCACACAATCCCAGTGTTGTACAGCTTCCTTCTTCACCTTTCCGAAGGTGCCGCTCTCTCCGGCTCCCGGAGGCGAAGAAGCGGCTTCTTCGCGCAAAGACGATTGTGCCGCTCACTGTGCACTCCTTAGCGCGGCTTCTACCGAAAGACGCCCGGGAGCGGCTCTTAGCTCCGGACAGCATCGTACCTACGTCTTTAGCGTCTCTTCTCGTCTACATCTTAGCAAAAAGCTTTTCTACTATGTCTGGCGAGGAAAAACTGTGCCAGCACAGAAAACATCTCCCATCGTGTTCTAGACGTTGCACGGAGGTGTGCCGAGTGTTTGGCATGAAGGAAAGAAAAGTTGTCCAAAACAGCTTCCAATCGAATGTTCATGTGATTGGAAAAGTCAGGAGAGTGCAAAGGTACTGTTTTCTATCAGTTGGCAAGCTGCGCACACAATCCCAGTGTTGTACAGCTTCCTTCTTCACCTTTCCGAAGGTGCCGCTCTCTCCGGCTCCCGGAGCCGAAAAAGCGGCTTCTTCGCGCAAAGACGATTGTGCCGCTCACTGTGCACTACTTAGCGCGGCTTCTGCCAAAAGACGCCCGGGAGCGGCTCTTAGCTCCGGACAGCATCGTACCTTCGTCTTTAGCGTCTCTTCTCGTCTACATCTTAGCAAAAAGCTTTTCCACTATGTCTGGCGAGGAAAAACTGTGCCAGCACAGAAAACATCTCCCATCGTGTTCTAGACGTTGCACGGAGGTGTGCCGAGTGTTTGGCATGAAGGAAAGAAAAGTTGTCCAAAACAGCTTCCAATCGAATGTTCATGTGATTGGAAAAGTCAGGAGAGTGCAAAGGTACTGTTTTCTATCAGTTGGCAAGCTGCGCACACAATCCCAGTGTTGTACAGCTTCCTTCTTCACCTTTCCGAAGGTGCCGCTCTCTCCGGCTCCCGGAGCCGAAAAAGCGGCTTCTTCGCGCAAAGACGATTGTGCCGCTCACTGTGCACTCCTTAGCGCGGCTTCTACCGAAAGACGCCCGGGAGCGGCTCTTAGCTCCGGACAGCATTGTACCTTTGTCTTTAGCGTCTCTTCTCGTCTACATCTTAGCAAAAAGCTTTTCTACTATGTCTGGCGAGGAAAAACTGTACCAGCACAGAAAACATCTCCCATCGTGTTCTAGACGTTGCACGGAGGTGTGCCGAGTGTTTGGCATGAAGGAAAGAAAAGTTGTCCAAAACAGCTTCCAATCGAATGTTCATGTGATTGGAAAAGTCAGGAGAGTGCAAAGGTACTGTTTTCTATCAGTTGGCAAGCTGCGCACACAATCCCAGTGTTGTACAGCTTCCTTCTTCACCTTTCCGAAGGTGCCGCTCTCTCCGGCTCCCGGAGGCGAAGAAGCGGCTTCTTCGCGCAAAGACGATTGTGCCGCTCACTGTGCACTCCTTAGCGCGGCTTCTGCCAAAAGACGCCCGGGAGCGGCTCTTAGCTCCGGACAGCATCGTACCTTCGTCTTTAGCGTCTCTTCTCGTCTACATCTTAGCAAAAAGCTTTTCCACTATGTCTGGCGAGGAAAAATGTGCCAGCACAGAAAACATCTCCCATCGTGTTCTAGACGTTGCACGGAGGTGTGCCGAGTGTTTGGCATGAAGGAAAGAAAAGTTGTCCAAAACAGCTTCCAATCGAATGTTCATGTGATTGGAAAAGTCAGGAGAGTGCAAAGGTACTGTTTTCTAGCAGTTGGCAAGCTGCGCACACAATCCCAGTGTTGTACAGCTTCCTTCTTCACCTTTCCGAAGGTGCCGCTCTCTCCGGCTCCCGGAGCCGAAAAAGCGGCTTCTTCGCGCAGACGATTGTGCCGCTCACTGTGCACTCCTTAGCGCGGCTTGTGCCAAAAGACGCCCGGGAGCGGCTCTTAGCCCCGGAGAGCATCGTACCTAGGTCTTTAGCGTCTCTTCTCGTCTACATCTTAGCAAAAAGCTTTTCCACTATGTCTGGCGAGGAAAAACTGTGCCAGCACAGAAAACATCTCCCATCGTGTTCTAGACGTTGCACGGAGGTGTGCCGAGTGTTTGGCATGAAGGAAAGAAAAGTTGTCCAAAACAGCTTCCAATCGAATGTTCATGTGATTGGAAAAGTCAGGAGAGTGCAAAGGTACTGTTTTCTATCAGTTGGCAAGCTGCGCACACAATCCCAGTGTTGTACAGCTTCCTTCTTCACCTTTCCGAAGGTGCCGCTCTCTCCGGCTCCCGGAGGCGAAGAAGCGGCTTCTTCGCGCAAAGACGATTGTGCCGCTCACTGTGCACTCCTTAGCGCGGCTTCTGCCGAAAGACGCCCGGGAGCGGCTCTTAGCTCCGGAGAGCATCGTACCTTCGTCTTTAGCGTCTCTTCTCGTCTACATCTTAGCAAAAAGCTTTTCCACTATGTCTGGCGAGGAAAAACTGTGCCAGCACAGAAAACATCTCCCATCGTGTTCTAGACGTTGCACGGAGGTGTGCCGAGTGTTTGGCATGAAGGAAAGAAAAGTTGTCCAAAACAGCTTCCAATCGAATGTTCATGTGATTGGAAAAGTCAGGAGAGTGCAAAGGTACTGTTTTCTAGCAGTTGGCAAGCTGCGCACACAATCCCAGTGTTGTACAGCTTCCTTCTTCACCTTTCCGAAGGTGCCGCTCTCTCCGGCTCCCGGAGGCGAAGAAGCGGCTTCTTCGCGCAAAGACGATTGTGCCGCTCACTGTGCACTCCTTAGCGCGGCTTCTGCCGAAAGACGCCCGGGAGCGGCTCTTAGCTCCGGACAGCATCGTACCTTCGTCTTTAGCGTCTCTTCTCGTCTACATCTTAGCAAAAAGCTTTTCCACTATGTCTGGCGAGGAAAAACTGTGCCAGCACAGAAAACATCTCCCATCGTGTTCTAGACGTTGCACGGAGGTGTGCCGAGTGTTTGGCATGAAGGAAAGAAAAGTTGTCCAAAACAGCTTCCAATCGAATGTTCATGTGATTGGAAAAGTCAGGAGAGTGCAAAGGTACTGTTTTCTAGCAGTTGGCAAGCTGCGCACACAATCCCAGTGTTGTACAGCTTCCTTCTTCACCTTTCCGAAGGTGCCGCTCTCTCCGGCTCCCGGAGGCTAAGAAGCGGCTTCTTCGCGCAAAGACGATTGTGCCGCTCACTGTGCACTCCTTAGCGCGGCTTCTGCCAAAAGACGCCCGGGAGCGGCTCTTAGCTCCGGACAGCATCGTACCTTCGTCTTTAGCGTCTCTTCTCGTCTACATCTTAGCAAAAAGCTTTTCCACTATGTCTGGCGAGGAAAAACTGTGCCAGCACAGAAAACATCTCCCATCGTGTTCTAGACGTTGCACGGAGGTGTGCCGAGTGTTTGGCATGAAGGAAAGAAAAGTTGTCCAAAACAGCTTCCAATCGAATGTTCATGTGATTGGAAAAGTCAGGAGAGTGCAAAGGTACTGTTTTCTATCAGTTGGCAAGCTGCGCACACAATCCCAGTGTTGTACAGCTTCCTTCTTCACCTTTCCGAAGGTGCCGCTCTCTCCGGCTCCCGGAGGCGAAGAAGCGGCTTCTTCGTGCAAAGACGAATGTGCCGCTCACTGTGCACTCCTTAGCGCGGCTTCTGCCAAAAGACGCCCGGGAGCGGCTCTTAGCCCCGGAGAGCATCGTACCTACGTCTTTAGCGTCTCTTCTCGTCTACATCTTAGCAAAAAGCTTTTCTACTATGTCTGGCGAGGAAAAACTGTGCCAGCACAGAAAACATCTCCCATCGTGTTCTAGACGTTGCACGGAGGTGTGCCGCGTGTTTGGCATGAAGGAAAGAAAAGTTGTCAAAAACAGCTTCCAATCGAATGTTCATGTGATTGGAAAAGTCAGGAGAGTGCAAAGGTACTGTTTTCTAGCAGTTGGCAAGCTGCGCACACAATCCCAGTGTTGTACAGCTTCCTTCTTCACCTTTCCGAAGGTGCCGCTCTCTCCGGCTCCCGGAGGCGAAGAAGCGGCTTCTTCGCGCAAAGACGATTGTGCCGCTCACTGTGCACTCCTTAGCGCGGCTTCTGCCAAAAGACGCCCGGGAGCGGCTCTTAGCTCCGGACAGCATCGTACCTTCGTCTTTAGCGTCTCTTCTCATCTACATCTTAGCAAAAAGCTTTTCTACTATGTCTGGCGAGGAAAAACTGTGCCAGCACAGAAAACATCTCCCATCGTGTTCTAGACGTTGCACGGAGGTGTGCCGAGTGTTTGGCATGAAGGAAAGAAAAGTTGTCCAAAACAGCTTCCAATCGAATGTTCATGTGATTGGAAAAGTCAGGAGAGTGCAAAGGTACTGTTTTCTATCAGTTGGCAAGCTGCGCACACAATCCCAGTGTTGTACAGCTTCCTTCTTCACCTTTCCGAAGGTGCCGCTCTCTCCGGCTCCCGGAGGCGTAGAAGCGGCTTCTTCGCGCAAAGATGATTGTGCCGCTCACTGTGCACTCCTTAGCGCGGCTTCTGCCGAAAGACGCCCGGGAGCGGCTCTTAGCTCCGGACAGCATCGTACCTTCGTCTTTAGCGTCTCTTCTCGTCTACATCTTAGCAAAAAGCTTTTCCACTATGTCTGGCGAGGAAAAACTGTGCCAGCACAGAAAACATCTCCCATCGTGTTCTAGACGGTGCACGATTCCTATACTTAGGCTGATTTTCTTTCCTGGGTATAGGGTTAGGCTTCAGCCTAGGGCTTGGAGTTTTTTAACCAGGAAGCCCTGAGTTCCTGACTTACTGCATCTGCAAAAGGCATCCCAAAGTGAGTGCAGAAGTGCCACAACATGGCTGCTTTCACGGCTTTTCCCTTAGGAAGAACCCTAATACGCGGCTGATTTACCTTCCTAGGGTTACTGTTAGGCTTAGGACTAGGACTTTTAAAACCAGGAAGCCCTGGGCTCCAGGCACACTGCAGCTGCGAAAGGCATCCCAAGAGGGCCACAGAAGTGACACAACTTGTCTGCCTCTTCTTCTGTTCTCATGAGACCATCCCGAACCATAGGCTGATTTTCCTTCCTAGGGTTAAGGTTTGAGTTTTTCCTAGGGTAAGAGGTCTATTAACCAGAAAGACCTGAGTTCCAAGAACACAGCAGCTGCGAAGGACTACCCAAGAAGAGCGCAAAAGTACCACAACATGCCTGCCTCCACAGCTTTTTCCTTGGGGACATGCCTAATTCCTGGCTGATTTGCCTTTCTCGTCTTAGGGTTGGGGTTCGGCCTAGGGCTAGGATTTTTAAAATCAGGAAGCCCTGAGTTCCAGGCACACTGGAGCTGTGAAAGGCATCCAAAAGGGAGTGCAAAAGTGCCACAACATGGTTGCGTTCACGGCTTTTTCCTTGGCAAGAAGCTTAACACCAGGCTGATTTCCCTTCCCAGGGTTACTGTTAGGCTTAGGCCTAGGGCTAGGATTTTTAAAACTAGGAAGCCCTTAGCTCCAGGCACACTGCAGCTGTTCAAGGCATCCCAAGGGGAGTACAAAAGTGCAACAACATGGCAGCTTTCACAGCTTTTTCCTTGGCACCATCCCTATACCTAGGCTGTTTTATCTGCCTGGGGTTAGGGTTAGGGTTCAGCCTAGGGCTTGGAGTTTTTTAACCAGGAAGCCCTGAGTTCCAGGCTTACTGCATCTGCCAAAGGCATCCCAAAGGGTGTGCAAAAGTGCCACAACATGGCTGCTTTCACGGCTTTTCCCTTAGGAAGAACCCTAATACGCGGCTGATTTACCTTCCTAGGGTTACTGTTAGGCTTAGGCCTAGGACTTTTAAAACCAGGAAGCCCTGGGCTCCAGGCACACTGCAGGTGCGAAAGGCATCCCAAGGGGAGCGCAAAAGTCACACAACTTGGCTGCCTCTGCTGCTATTCTCATGAGACCATCCCGAACCATAGGCTGATTTTCCTTCCTAGGGTTAAGGTTTGACTTACGCCTGGGGTACGGGTGCTATTAACCAGAAAGCCCTGAGTTCCAAGAACACAGCAGTTGCGAAGGACTAGCCAAGAAGAGCGCAAAAGTACCACAACATGCCTGCCTCCACAGCTTTTTCCTTGGGGACATGCCTAATTCCTGGCTGATTTGCCTTTCTCGTCTTAGGGTTAGGGTTCGGCCTAGGGCTAGGATTTTTTTAACTAGGAAGCCCTGAGTTCCAGGCTTACTTCATCTGCAAAAAGCATCCCAAAGGGAGTGCAGAAGTGCCACAACATGGCTGCTTTCACGGCTTTTCCCTTAGGAAGAACCCTAATATGCGGCTGATTTACCTTCCTAGGGTTACTGTTAGGCTTAGGCCTAGGACTTTTAAAACCAGGAAGCCCTGGGCTCCAGGCACATGCAGCTGCGAAAGGCATCCCAAGAGGGCCGCAGAAGTGACACAACTTGGCTGCCTCTGCTTCTATTCTCATGAGACCATCCTGAACCATAGGCAGATTTTCTTCCTAGGGTTAAGGTTTGAGTATCGCCTAGGGTAAGAGTTCTATAAACCAGAAAGCCCTGAGTTCCAAGAACACAGCAGCTGCGAAGGACTAGCCAAGAAGAGCGCAAAAGTACCACAACGTGCCTGCCTCCACAGCTTTTTCCTTGGGGACATGCCTAATTCCTGGCTGATTTGCATTTCTCGTCTTAGGGTTGGGGTTCGGCCTAGGGCTAGAATTATTTTAACTCGGAAGCCCTGAGTTCCAGGCTTACTGCATCTGCCAAAGGCATCCCAAAGGGAGTGCAGAAGTGCCACAACATGGCTGCTTTCACGGCTTTTCCCTTAGGAAGAACCCTAATACACGGCTGATTTACCTTCCTAGGGTTACTGTAAGGCTTAGGCCTAGGACTTTTTAAACCAGGAAGCCCTGGGCTCCAGGCACACTGCAGCTGCGAAAGGCATCCCAAGGGAAGCGCAAAAGTGACACAACTTGGCTGCCACCACTGATATTTCCATTAGACCATCCCGAACCATAGGCTGATGTTCCTTCCTAGGCTTAAGGTTTGAGTTACGCCTGGGGTAAGGGTTCTATTAACCAGAACGACCTGAGTTCCAAGAACACAGCAGCTGCGAAGGACTACCCAAGAAGAGCGCAAAAGTACCACAACATGCCTGCCTCCACAGCTTTTTCCTTGGGGACATGCCTAATTCCTGGCTGATTTGCCTTTCTCGTCTTTGGGTTGGGGTTCAGCCTAGGGCTAGGATTTTTTTAACTAGGAAGCCCTGAGTTCCAGGCTTACTGCATCTGCAAAAAGCATCCCAAAGGGAGTGCAGAAGTGCCACAACATGGCAGCTATCACGGCTTTTCCCTTAGGAAGAACCCTAATACGCGGCAGATTTACCTTCCTAGGGTTACTGTTAGGCTTAGGCCTAGGACTTTTAAAACCAGGAAGCCCTGGGCTCCAGGCACATGTAGCTGTTAAAGGCATCCCAAGAGGGCCGCAGAAGTGACACAACTTGGCTGCCTCTGCTGCTATTCTCATGAGACCATCCCGAACAATAGGCTGATTTTCCTTCCTAGGGTTAAGGTTTGAGTTACGCCTAGGGTAAGGGTTCTATTAACCAGAAAGCCCTGAGTTCCAAGAACACAGCAGCTGCGAAGGACTACCCAAGAAGAGCGCAAAAGTACCACAACATGCCTGCCTCCACAGCTTTTTCCTTGGGGACATGCCTAATTCCTGGCTGATTTGCCTTTCTCGTCTTAGGGTTGGGGTTCGGCCTAGGGCTAGGATTTTTAAAATCAGGAAGCCCTGAGTTCCAGGCACACTGGAGCTGTGAAAGGCATCCAAAAGGGAGTGCAAATGTGCCACAACATGGTTGCTTTCACGGCTTTTTCCTTGGCAAGAAGCTTAACACCAGGCTGATTTCCCTTCCCAGGGTTACTGTTAGGCTTAGGCCTAGGGCTAGGATTTTTAAAACTAGGAAGCCCTTAGATCCAGGCACACTGCAGCTGTTCAAGGCATCCCAAGGGGAGTACAAAAGTGCAACAACATGGCAGCTTTCACAGCTTTTTCCTTGGCACCATCCCTATACCTAAGCTGTTTTATCTGCCTAGGGTTAGGGTTAGGGTTCAGTCTAGGGCTTGGAGATTTTTAACCAGGAAGCCCTGAGTTCCAGGCTTACTGCATCTGCCAAAGGCATCCCAAAGGGAGTGCAGAAGTGCCACAACATGGCTGCTTTCACAGCTTTTCCCTTAGGAAGAACCCTAATACCCGGCAGATTTACCTTCCTAGGGTTACTGTTAGGCTTAGGCCTAGGACTTTTAAAACCAGGAAGCCCTGGGCTCCAGGCACATGCAGCTGCGAAAGGCATCCCAAGAGGGCTGCAGAAGTGACACAACTTGGCTGCCTCTGCTTCTATTCTCATGAGACCATCCTGAATTATAGGCTGATTTTCCTTCCTAGGGTTAAGGTTTGAGTTACGCCTAGGGTAAGAGTTCTATTAACCAGAAAGACCTGAGTTCCAAGAACACAGCAGCTGCGAAGGACTAGCCAAGAAGAGCGCAAAAGTACCACAACATGCCTGCCTCCACAGCTTTTTCCTTGGGGACATGCCTAATTCCTGGCTGATTTGCCTTTCTCGTCTTAGGGTTGGGGTTCGGCCTAGGGCTAGGATTTTTTTAACTAGGAAGCCCTGAGTTCCAGGCTTACTTCATCTGCCAAAGGCATCCCAAAGGGAGTGCAAAAGTCCCACAACATGGCTGCTTTCACGGCTTTTCCCTTAGGAAGAACCCTTACACCCGGCTGATTTACCTTCCTAGGGTTACTGTTAGGCTTAGGCCTAGGACTTTTAAAACCAGGAAGCCCTGGGCTCCAGGCACATGCAGCTGTTAAAGTCATCCCAAGAGAGCTGCAGAAGTGACACAACTTGGCTGCCTCTGCTGCTATTGTCATGAGACCATCCCGAAACATAGGCTGATTTTCCTTCCTAGGGTTAAGGTTTGAGTTACGCCTAGGATAAGGGTTCTATTAACCAGAAAGCCCTGAGTTCCAAGAACACAGCAGCTGCGAAGGACTTCCCAAGAAGAGCGAAAAAGTACCACAACATGCCTGCCTCCACAGCTTTTTCCTTGGGGACATGCCTAATTCCTGGCTGATTTGCCTTTCTCGTCTTAGGGTTGGGGTTCGGCCTAGGGCTAGGATTTTTAAAATCAGGAAGCCCTGAGTTCCAGGCACACTGGAGCTGTGAAAGGCATCCAAAAGGGAGTGCTAAAGTGCCACAACATGGTTGCTTTCACGGCTTTTTCCTTGGCAAGAAGCTTAACACCAGGCTGATTTCCCTTCCCAGGGTTACTGTTAGACTTAGGCCTAGGGCTAGGATTTTTAAAACTAGGAAGCCCTTAGATCCAGGCACACTGCGGCTGTTCAAGGCATCCCAAGGGGAGTACAAAAGTGCAACAACATGGCAGCTTTCACAGCTTTTTCCTTGGCACCATCCCTATACCTAGGCTGTTTTATCTGCCTAGGGTTAGGGTTAGGGTTCAGCCTAGGGCTTGGAGTTTTTTAACCAGGAAGCCCTGAGTTCCAGGCTTACTGCATCTGCCAAAGGCATCCCAAAGGGAGTGCAGAAGTGCCACAACATGGCTGCTTTCACGGCTTTTCCCTTAGGAAGAACCCTAATACGCGGCTGATTTACCTTCCTAGGGTTACTGTTAGGCTTAGGCCTAGGACTTTTAAAACCAGGAAGCCCTGGGCTCCAGGCACATGCAGCTGTTAAAGGCATCCCAAGAGGGCCGCAGAAGTGACACAACTTGGCTGCCTCTGCTGCTATTCTCATGAGACCATCCCGAACCATAGGCTGATTTTCCTTCCTAGGGTTAAGGTTTGAGTTACGCCTAGGGTAAGAGTTCTATTAACCAGAAAGCCCTGAGTTCCAAGAACACAGCAGCTGCGAAGGACTAGCCAAGAAGAGCGCAAAAGTACCACAACGTGCCTGCCTCCACAGCTTTTTCCTTGGGGACATGCCTAATTCCTGGCTGATTTGCCTTTCTCGTCTTAGGGTTGGGGTTCGGCCTAGGACTAGGATTTTTTTAACTAGGAAGCCCTGAGTTCCAGGCTTACTTCATCTGCCAAAGGCATCCCAAAGGGAGTGCAAAAGTGCCACAACATGGCTGCTTTCACGGCTTTTCCCTTAGGAAGAACCCTAATACCCGGCTGATTTACCTTCCTAGGGGTACTGTTAGGCTTAGGCCTAAGACTTTCAAAACCAGGAAGCCCTGGGCTCCAGGCACATGCAGCTGCGAAAGGCATCCCAAGAGAGCTGCAGAAGTGACACAACTTGGCTGCCTCTGCTGCTATTCTCATGAGACCATCCCGAACCATAGGCTGATTTTCCTTCCTAGGGTTAAGGTTTGAGTTACGCCTAGGGTAAGGGTTCTATTAACCAGAAAGCCCTGAGTTCCAAGAACACAGCAGCTGCGAAGGACTTCCCAAGAAGAGCGCAAAAGTACCACAACATGCCTGCCTCCACAGCTTTTTCCTTGGGGACATGCCTAACTCCTGGCTGATTTGCCTTTCTCGTCTTAGGGTTGGGGTTCGGCCTAGGGCTAGGATTTTTAAAATCAGGAAGCCCTGAGTTCCAGGCACACTGGAGCTGTGAAAGGCATCCAAAAGGGAGTGCAAAAGTGCCACAACATGGTTGCTTTCACGGCTTTTTCCTTGGCAAGAAGCTTAACACCAGGCTGATTTCCCTTCCCAGGGTTACTGTTAGGCTTAGGCCTAGGGCTAGGATTTTTAAAACTAGGAAGCCCTTAGATCCAGGCACACTGCAGCTGTTCAAGGCATCCCAAGGGGAGTACAAAAGTGCAACAACATGGCAGCTTTCACAGCTTTTTCCTTGGCACCATCCCTATACCTAAGCTGTTTTATCTGCCTAGGGTTAGGGTTAGGGTTCAGTCTAGGGCTTGGAGTTTTTTAACCAGGAAGCCCTGAGTTCCAGGCTTACTGCATCTGCCAAAGGCATCCCAAAGGGAGTGCAAAAGTGCCACAACATGGCTGCTTTCACAGCTTTTCCCTTAGGAAGAACCCTAATACCCGGCAGATTTACCTTCCTAGGGTTACTGTTAGGCTTAGGCCTAGGACTTTTAAAACCAGGAAGCCCTGGGCTCCAGGCACATGCAGCTGCGAAAGGCATCCCAAGAGGGCTGCAGAAGTGACACAACTTGGCTGCCTCTGCTTCTATTCTCATGAGACCATCCTGAATTATAGGCTGATTTTCCTTCCTAGGGTTAAGGTTTGAGTTACGCCTAGGGTAAGAGTTCTATTAACCAGAAAGACCTGAGTTCCAAGAACACAGCAGCTGCGAAGGACTAGCCAAGAAGAGCGCAAAAGTACCACAACATGCCTGCCTCCACAGCTTTTTCCTTGGGGACATGCCTAATTCCTGGCTGATTTGCCTTTCTCGTCTTAGGGTTGGGGTTCGGCCTAGGGCTAGGATTTTTTTAACTAGGAAGCCCTGAGTTCCAGGCTTACTTCATCTGCCAAAGGCATCCCAAAGGGAGTGCAAAAGTCCCACAACATGGCTGCTTTCACGGCTTTTCCCTTAGGAAGAACCCTTATACCCGGCTGATTTACCTTCCTAGGGTTACTGTTAGGCTTAGGCCTAGGACTTTTAAAACCAGGAAGCCCTGGGCTCCAGGCACATGCAGCTGTTAAAGTCATCCCAAGAGAGCTGCAGAAGTGACACAACTTGGCTGCCTCTGCTGCTATTCTCATGAGACCATCCCGAACCATACGCTGATTTTCCTTCCTAGGGTTAAGGTTTGAGTTACGCCTAGGGTAAGGGTTCTATTAACCAGAAAGCCCTGAGTTCCAAGAACACAGCAGCTGCGAAGGACTTCCCAAGAAGAGCGCAAAAGTACCACAACATGCCTGCCTCCACAGCTTTTTCCTTGGGGACATGCCTAACTCCTGGCTGATTTGCCTTTCTCGTCTTAGGGTTGGGGTTCGGCCTAGGGCTAGGATTTTTAAAATCAGGAAGCCCTGAGTTCCAGGCACACTGGAGCTGTGAAAGGCATCCAAAAGGGAGTGCAAAAGTGCCACAACATGGTTGCTTTCACGGCTTTTTCCTTGGCAAGAAGCTTAACACCAGGCTGATTTCCCTTCCCAGGGTTACTGTTAGGCTTAAGCCTAGGGCTAGGATTTTTAAAACTAGGAAGCCCTTAGATCCAGGCACACTGCAGCTGTTCAAGGCATCCCAAGGGGAGTACAAAAGTGCAACAACATGGCAGCTTTCACAGCTTTTTCCTTGGCACCATCCCTATACCTAAGCTGTTTTATCTGCCTGGGGTTAGGGTTAGGGTTCAGTCTAGGGCTTGGAGTTTTTTAACCAGGAAGCCCTGAGTTCCAGGCTTACTGCATCTGCCAAAGGCATCCCAAAGGGAGTGCAGAAGTGCCACAACATGGCTGCTTTCACAGCTTTTCCCTTAGGAAGAACCCTAATACGCGGCTGATTTACCTTCCTAGGGTTACTGTTAGGCTTAGGCCTAGGACTTTTAAAACCAGGAAGCCCTGGGCTCCAGGCATATGCAGCTGCGAAAGGCATCCCATGAGGGCTGCAGAAGTGACACAACTTGGCTGCCTCTGCTTCTATTCTCATGAGACCATCCTGAACTATAGGCTGATTTTCCTTCCTAGGGTTAAGGTTTGAGTTACGCCTAGGGTAAGAGTTCTATTAACCAGAAAGACCTGAGTTCCAAGAACACAGCAGCTGCGAAGGACTAGCCAAGAAGAGCGCAAAAGTACCACAACATGCCTGCCTCCACAGCTTTTTCCTTGGGGACATGCCTAATTCCTGGCTGATTTGCCTTTCTCGTCTTAGGGTTGGGGTTCGGCCTAGGGCTAGGATTTTTTTAACTAGGAAGCCCTGAGTTCCAGGCTTACTTCATCTGCCAAAGGCATCCCAAAGGGAGTGCAAAAGTGCCACAACATGGCTGCTTTCACGGCTTTTCCCTTAGGAAGAACCCTTACACCCGGCTGATTTACCTTCCTAGGGTTACTGTTAGGCTTAGGCCTAGGACTTTTAAAACCAGGAAGCCCTGGGCTCCAGGCACATGCAGCTGTTAAAGTCATCCCAAGAGAGCTGCAGAAGTGACACAACTTGGCTGCCTCTGCTGCTATTCTCATGAGACCATCCCGAAACATAGGCTGATTTTCCTTCCTAGGGTTAAGGTTTGAGTTACGCCTAGGATAAGGGTTCTATTAACCAGAAAGCCCTGAGTTCCAAGAACACAGCAGCTGCGAAGGACTTCCCAAGAAGAGCGAAAAAGTACCACAACATGCCTGCCTCCACAGCTTTTTCCTTGGGGACATGCCTAATTCCTGGCTGATTTGCCTTTCTCGTCTTAGGGTTGGGGTTCGGCCTAGGGCTAGGATTTTTAAAATCAGGAAGCCCTGAGTTCCAGGCACACTGGAGCTGTGAAAGGCATCCAAAAGGGAGTGCTAAAGTGCCACAACATGGTTGCTTTCACGGCTTTTTCCTTGGCAAGAAGCTTAACACCAGGCTGATTTCCCTTCCCAGGGTTACTGTTAGACTTAGGCCTAGGGCTAGGATTTTTAAAATTGGAAGCCCTTAGATCCAGGCACACTGCGGCTGTTCAAGGCATCCCAAGGGGAGTACAAAAGTGCAACAACATGGCAGCTTTCACAGCTTTTTCCTTGGCACCATCCCTATACCTAGGCTGTTTTATCTGCCTAGGGTTAGGGTTAGGGTTCAGCCTAGGGCTTGGAGTTTTTTAACCAGGAAGCCCTGAGTTCCAGGCTTACTGCATCTGCCAAAGGCATCCCAAAGGGAGTGCAAAAGTGCCACAACATGGCTGCTTTCACAGCTTTTCCCTTAGGAAGAACCCTAACACCCGGCTGATTTACCTTCCTAGGGTTACTGTTAGGCTTAGGCCTAGGACTTTTAAAACCAGGAAGCCCTGGGCTCCAGGCACACTGCAGCTGCCAAAGGCATCCCAAGGGGAGCGCAAAAGTGACACAACTTGGCTGCCACCACTGATATTTCCATGAGACCATCCCGAACCATAGGCTGATTTTCCTTCCTAGGGTTAAGGTTTGAGTTACGCCTAGGGTAAGGGTTCTATTAACCAGAAAGCCCTGAGTTCCAAGAACACAGCAGCTGCGAAGGACTAGCCAAGAAGAGCGCAAAAGTACCACAAGGTGCCTGCCTCCACAGCTTTTTCCTTGGGGACATGCCTAATTCCTGGCTGATTTGCCTTTGTCGTCTTAGGGTTGGGGTTCGGCCTAGGGCTAGGATTTTTTTAACTAGGAAGCCCTGAGTTCCAGGCTTACTGCATCTGCCAAAGGCATCCCAAAGGGAGTGCAGAAGTGCCACAACATGGCTGCTTTCACGGCTTTTCCCTTAGGAAGAACCCTAATACGCGGCTGATTTACCTTCCTAGGGTTACTGTTAGGCTTAGGCCTAGGACTTTTTAAACCAGGAAGCCCTGGGCTCCAGGCACACTGCAGCTGCGAAAGGCATCCCAAGGGGAGCGCAAAAGTGACACAACTTGGCTGCCACCACTGATATTTCCATGAGACCATCCCGAACCATAGGCTGATTTTCCTTCCTAGGGTTAAGGTTTGAGTTACGCCTAGGGTAAGGGTTCTATTAACCAGAAAGCCCTGAGTTCCAAGAACACAGCAGCTGCGAAGGACTTCCCAAGAAGAGCGCAAAAGTACCACAACATGCCTGCCTCCACAGCTTTTTCCTTGGGGACATGCCTAACTCCTGGCTGATTTGCCTTTCTCGTCTTAGGGTTGGGGTTCGGCCTAGGGCTAGGATTTTTAAAATCAGGAAGCCCTGAGTTCCAGGCACACTGGAGCTGTGAAAGGCATCCAAAAGGGAGTGCAAAAGTGCCACAACATGGTTGCTTTCACGGCTTTTTCCTTGGCAAGAAGCTTAACACCAGGCTGATTTCCCTTCCCAGGGTTTCTGTTAGGCTTAGGCCTAGGGCTAGGATTTTTAAAACTAGGAAGCCCTTAGATCCAGGCACACTGCAGCTGTTCAAGGCATCCCAAGGGGATTACAAAAGTGCAACAACATGGCAGCTTTCACAGCTTTTTCCTTGGCACCATCCCTATACCTAGGCTGTTTTATCTGCCTAGGGTTAGGGTTAGGCTTCAGCCTAGGGCTTGGAGTTTTTTAACCAGGAAGCCCTGAGTTCCAGGCTTACTGCATCTGCCAAAGGCATCCCAAAGGGAGTGCAAAAGTGCCACAACATGGCTGCTTTCACAGCTTTTCCCTTAGGAAGAACCCTAATACCCGGCAGATTTACCTTCCTAGGGTTACTGTTAGGCTTAGGCCTAGGACTTTTAAAACCAGGAAGCCCTGGGCTCCAGGCACATGCAGCTGTTAAAGGCATCCCAAGAGGGCCGCAGAAGTGACACAACTTGGCTGCCTCTGCTTCTATTCTCATGAGACCATCCTGAACCATAGGCTGATTTTCCTTCCTAGGGTTAAGGTTTGAGTTTCGCCTAGGGTAAGAGTTCTATTAACCAGAAAGCCCTGAGTTCCAAGAACACAGCAGCTGCGAAGGACTAGCCAAGAAGAGCGCAAAAGTACCACAACATGCCTGCCTCCACAGCTTTTTCCTTGGGGACATGCCTAATTCCTGGCTGATTTGCCTTTCTCGTCTTAGGGTTGGGGTTCGGCCTAGGGCTAGGATTTTTTTAACTAGGAAGCCCTGAGTTCCAGGCTTACTTCATCTGCAAAAAGCATCCCAAAGGGAGTGCAGAAGTGCCACAACATGGCTGCTTTCTCGGCTTTTCCCTTAGGAAGAACCCTAATACGCGGCTGATTTACCTTCCTAGGGTTACTGTTAGGCTTAGGCCTAGGACTTTTAAAACCAGGAAGCGCTGGGCTCCAGGCACACTGCAGCTGCGAAAGGAATCCCAAGGGGAGCGCAAAAGTGACACAACTTGGCTGCCACCAGTGATATTTCCATGAGACCATCCCGAACCATAGGCTGATTTTCCTTCCTAGGGTTAAGGTTTGAGTTACGCCTGGGGTAAGGGTTCTATTAACCAGAAAGCCCTGAGTTCCAAGAACACAGCAGCTGCGAAGGACTACCCAAGAAGAGCGCAAAAGTACCACAACATGCCTGCCTCCACAGCTTTTTCCTTGGGGACATGCCTAATTCCTGGCTGATTTGCCTTTCTCGTCTTAGGGTTGGGGTTCGGCCTAGGGCTAGGATTTTTTTAACTAGGAAGCCCTGAGTTCCAGGCTTACTGCATCTGCCAAAGGCATCCCAAAGGGAGTGCAGAAGTTCCACAACATGGCTGCTTTCACGCCTTTTTCCTTGGCAAGAAGCTTAACACCAGGCTGATTTCCCTTCCCAGGGTTACTGTTAGGCTTTGGCCTAGGGCTAGGATTTTTAAAACTAGGAAGCCCTTAGATCCAGGCACACTGCAGCTGTTCAAGGCATCCCAAGGGGAGTACAAAAGTGCAACAACATGGCAGCTTTCACAGCATTTTCCTTGGCACCATCCCTATACCTAGGCTGTTATATCTGCCTAGGGTTAGGGTTAGGGTTCAGCCTAGGGCTTGGAGGTTTTTAACCAGGAAGCCCTGAGTTCCAGGCTTACTGCATCTGCCAAAGGCATCCCAAAGGGAGTGCAAAAGTGCCACAACATGGCTGCTTTCACAGCTTTTCCCTTAGGAAGAACCCTAATACCCGGCTGATTTACCTTCCTAGGGTTACTGTTAGGCTTAGGCCTAGGACTTTTAAAACCAGGAAGCCCTGGGCTCCAGGCACATGCAGCTGTTAAAGGCATCCCAAGAGGGCCGCAGAGTGACACAACTTGGCTGCCTCTGCTTCTATTCTCATGAGACCATCCTGAACCATAGGCTGATTTTCCTTCCTAGGGTTAAGGTTTGAGTTTCGCCTAGGGTAAGAGTTCTATTAACCAGAAAGCCCTGAGTTCCAAGAACACAGCAGCTGCGAAGGACTTCCCAAGAAGAGCGCAAAAGTACCACAACATGCCTGCCTCCACAGCTTTTTCCTTGGGGACATGCCTAATTCCTGGCTGATTTGCCTTTCTCGTCTTAGGGTTGGGGTTCGGCCTAGGGCTAGGATTTTTTTAACTAGGAAGCCCTGAGTTCCAGGCTTACTTCATCTGCCAAAGGCATCCCAAAGGGAGTGCAGAAGTGCCACAACATGGCTGCTTTCACGGCTTTTCTCTTAGGAAGAACCCTAATACCCGGCTGATTTACCTTCCTAGGGTTACTGTTAGGCTTAGGCCTAGGACTTTTAAAACCAGGAAGTCCTGGGCTTCAGTTACGCTGCAGCTGCGAAAGGCATCCCAAGAGGGCTGCAGAAGTGACACAACTTGGCTGCCTCTGCTTCTATTCTCATGAGACCATCCTGAACCATAGGCTGATTTTTCTTCCTAGGGTTAAGGTTTGAGTTACGCCTGGGGTAAGAGTTCTATTAACCAGAAAGCCCTGAGTTCCAAGAACACAGCAGCTGCGAAGGACTAGCCAAGAAGAGCGCAAAAGTACCACAACATGCCTGCCTCCACAGCTCTTTCCTTGCGGACATGCCTAATTCCTGGCTGATTTGCCTTTCTCGTCTTAGGGTTGGGGTTCGGCTTAGGGCTAGGATTTTTTAACTAGGAAGCCCTGAGTTCCAGGCTTACTTCATCTGCCAAAGGCATCCCAAAGGGAGTGCAAAAGTGCCACAACATGGCTGCTTTCACGGCTTTTCCCTTAGGAAGAACCCTAATACCCGGCTGATTTACCTTCCTAGGGTTACTGTTAGGCTTAGGCCTAGGACTTTTAAAACCAGGAAGCCCTGGGCTCCAGGCACATGCAGCTGTTCAAGGCATCCCAAGAGGGCTGCAGAAGTGACACAACTTGGCTGCCTCTGCTGCTATTCTCATGAGACCATCCCGAACCATAGGCTGATTTTCCTTCCTAGGGTTAAGGTTTGAGTTACGCCTAGGATAAGGGTTCTATTAACCATAAAGCCCTGAGTTCCAAGAACACAGCAGCTGCAAAGGACTACCCAAGAAGAGCGCAAAAGTACCACAACATGCCTGCCTCCACAGCTTTTTCCTTGGCGACATGCCTAATTCCTGGCTGATTTGCCTTTCTCGTCTTAGGGTTGGGGTTCGGCCTAGGGCTAGGATTTTTTTAACTAGGAAGCCCTGAGTTCCAGGCTTACTGCATCTGCCAAAGGCATCCCAAAGGGTGTGCAAAAGTGCCACAACATGGCTGCTTTCACGGCTTTTCCCTTAGGAAGAACCCTAATACCCATCTGATTTACCTTCCTAGGGTTACTGTTAGGCTTAGGCCTAGGACTTTTAAAACCAGGAAGCCCTGGGCTCCAGGCACACTGCAGCTGCGAAAGGCATCCCAAGGGGAGCGCAAAAGTGACACAACTTGGCTGCCACCACTGATATTTCCATGAGACCATCCCGAACCATAGGCTGATTTTCCTTCCTAGGGTTAAGGTTTGAGTTACGCCTAGGGTAAGGGTTCTATTAACCAGAAAGACCTGAGTTCCAAGAACACAGCAGCTGCGAAGGACTAGCCAAGAAGAGCGCAAAAGTACCACAATATGCCTGCCTCCTCAGCTTTTTCCTTGGGGACATGCCTAATTCCTGGCTGATTTGCCTTTCTCGTCTTAGGGTTGGGGTTCGGCCTAGGGCTAGGATTTTTTTAACTAGGAAGCCCTGAGTTCCAGGCTTACTGCATCTGCCAAAGGCATCCCAAAGGGAGTGCAAAAGTGCCACAACATGGCTGCTTTCACAGCTTTTCCCTTAGGAAGAACCCTAACACCCGGCTGATTTACCTTCCTAGGGTTACTGTTAGGCTTAGGCCTAGGACTTTTAAAACCAGGAAGCCCTGGGCTCCAGGCACACTGCAGCTGCGAAAGGCATCCCAAGGGGAGCGCAAAAGTGACACAACTTGGCTGCCACCACTGATATTTCCATGAGACCATCCCGAACCATAGGCTGATTTTCCTTCCTAGGGTTAAGGTTTGAGTTACGCCTAGGGTAAGGGTTCTATTAACCAGAAAGCCCTGAGTTCCAAGAACACAGCAGCTGCGAAGGACTAGCCAAGAAGAGCGCAAAAGTACCACAACATGCCTGCCTCCTCAGCTTTTTCCTTGGGGACATGCCTAATTCCTGGCTGATTTGCCTTTCTCGTCTTAGGGTTGGGGTTCGGCCTAGGGCTAGGATTTTTTTAACTAGGAAGCCCTGAGTTCCAGGCTTACTGCATCTGCCAAAGGCATCCCAAAGGGAGTGCAGAAGTGCCACAACATGGCTGCTTTCACGGCTTTTCCCTTAGGAAGAACCCTAATACGCGGCTGATTTACCTTCCTAGGGTTACTGTTAGGCTTAGGCCTAGGACTTTTAAAACCAGGAAGCCCTGGGCTCCAGGCACACTGCAGCTGCGAAAGGCATCCCAAGGGGAGCACAAAAGTGACAGAACTTGGCTGCCACCACTGATATTTCCATGAGACCATCCCGAACCATAGGATGATTTGCCTTCCTAGGGTTAAGGTTTGAGTTACGCCTAGGGTAAGGGTTCTATTAACCAGAAAGCCCTGAGTTCCAAGAACACAGCAGCTGCGAAGGACTTCCCAAGAAGAGCGCAAAAGTACCACAACATGCCTGCCTCCACAGCTTTTTCCTTGGGGACATGCCTAATTCCTGGCTGATTTGCCTTTCTCGTCTTAGGGTTGGGGTTCGGCCTAGGGCTAGGATTTTTAAAATCAGGAAGCCCTGAGCTCCAGGCACACTGGAGCTGTGAAAGGCATCCAAAAGGGAGTGCAAAAGTGCCACAACATGGTTGCGTTCACGGCTTTTTCCTTGGCAAGAAGCTTAACACAAGGCTGATTTCCCTTCCCAGGGTTACTGTTAGGCTTAGGCCTAGGGCTAGGATTTTTAAAACTAGTAAGCCCTTAGATCCAGGCACACTGCAGCTGTTCAAGGAATCCCAAGGGGAGTACAAAAGTGCAACAACATGGCAGCTTTCACAGCTTTTTCCTTGGCACCATCCCTATACCTAGGCTGTTTTATCTGCCTAGGGTTAGGGTTAGGGTTCAGCCTAGGGCTTGGAGTTTTTTAACCAGGAAGCCCTGAGTTCCAGGCTTACTGCATCTGCCAAAGGCATCCCAAAGGGTGTGCAAAAGTGCCACAACATGGCTGCTTTCACAGCTTTTCCCTTAGGAAGAACCCTAATACGCGGCTGATTTACCTTCCTAGGGTTACTGTTAGGCTTAGGCCTAGGACTTTTAAAACCAGGAAGCCCTGGGCTCCAGGCACACTGCAGCTGTTAAAGGCATCCCAAGAGGGCCGCAGAAGTGAAAAACTTGGCTGCCTCTGCTTCTATTCTCATGAGACCATCCTGAACCATAGGCTGATTTTCCTTCCTAGGGTTAAGGTTTGAGTTTCGCCTAGGGTAAGAGTTCTATTAACCAGAAAGCCCTGAGTTCCAAGAACACAGCAGCTGCGAAGGACTACCCAAGAAGAGCGCAAAAGTACCACAACATGCCTGCCTCCACAGCTTTTTCCTTGGGGACATGCCTAATTCCTGGCTGATTTGCCTTTCTCGTCATAGGGTTGGGGTTCGGCCTAGGGCTAGGATATTTTTAACTAGGAAGCCCTGAGTTCCAGGCTTACTTCATCTGCCAAAGGCATCCCAAAGGGTGTGCAAAAGTGCCACAACATGGCTGCTTTCACGGCTTTTCCCTTAGGAAGAACCCTAATACGCGGCTGATTTACCTTCCTAGGGTTACTGTTAGGCTTAGGCCTAGGACTTTTAAAACCAGGAAGCCCTGGGCTCCAGGCACACTGCAGCTGCGAAAGGCATCCCAAGGGGAGCGCCAAAGTGACACAACTTGGCTGCCACCACTGATATTTCCATGAGACCATCCCGAACCATAGGCTGATTTTCCTTCCTAGGGTTAAGGTTTGAGTTACGCCTAGGGTAAGGGTTCTATTAACCAGAAAGCCCTGAGTTCCAAGAACACAGCAGCTGCGAAGGACTAGCCAAGAAGAGCGCAAAAGTACCACAACATGCCTGCCTCCTCAGCTTTTTCCTTGGGGACATGCCTAATTCCTGGCTGATTTGCCTTTCTCGTCTTAGGGTTGGGGTTCGGCCTAGGGCTAGGATTTTTAAAATCAGGAAGCCCTGAATTCCAGGCACACTGGAGCTGTGAAAGGCATCCAAAAGGGAGTGCAAAAGTGCCACAACATGGTTGCTTTCACGGCTTTTTCCTTGGCAAGAAGCTTAACACCAGGCTGATTTCCCTTCCCAGGGTTACTGTTAGGCTTTGGCCTAGGGCTAGGATTTTTAAAACTAGGAAGCCCTTAGATCCAGGCACACTGCAGCTGTTCAAGGCATCCCAAGGGGAGTACAAAAGTGCAACAACATGGCAGCTTTCACAGCTTTTTCCTTGGCACCATCCCTATACCTAGGCTGTTATATCTGCCTAGGGTTAGGGTTAGGGTTCAGCCTAGGGCTTGGAGTTTTTTAACCAGGAAGCCCTGAGTTCCAGGCTTACTGCATCTGCCAAAGGCATCCCAAAGGGAGTGCAAAAGTGCCACAACATGGCTGCTTTCACGGCTTTTCCCTTAGGAAGAACCCTAATACGCGGCTGATTTACCTTCCTAGGGTTACTGTTAGGCTTAGGCCTAGGACTTTTAAAACCAGGAAGCCCTGGGCTCCAGGCACATGCAGCTGTTAAAGGCATCCCAAGAGGGCCGCAGAAGTGACACAACTTGGCTGCCTCTGCTTCTATTCTCATGAGACCATCCTGAACCATAGGCTGATTTTCCTTCCTAGGGTTAAGGTTTGAGTTTCGCCTAGGGTAAGAGTTCTATTAACCAGAAAGCCCTGAGTTCCAAGAACACAGCAGCTGCGAAGGACTACCCAAGAAGAGCGCAAAAGTACCACAACATGCCTGCCTCCACAGCTTTTTCCTTGGGGACATGCCTAATTCCTGGCTGATTTGCCTTTCTCGTCTTAGGGTTGGGGTTCGGCCTAGGGCTAGGATTTTTTTAACTAGGAAGCCCTGAGTTCCAGGCTTACTTCATCTGCCAAAGGCATCCCAAAGGGTGTGCAAATGTGCCACAACATGGCTGCTTTCACGGCTTTTCCCTTAGGAAGAACCCTAATACCCGGCTGATTTACCTTCCTAGGGTTACTGTTAGGCTTAGGCCTAGGACTTTTAAAACCAGGAAGCCCTGGGCTCCAGGCACACTGCAGCTGCGAAAGGCATCCCAAGGGGAGCGCAAAAGTGACACAACTTGGCTGCCACCACTGATATTTCCATGAGACCATCCCGAACCATAGGCTGATTTTCCTTCCTAGGGTTAAGGTTTGAGTTACGCCTAGGGTAAGGGTTCTATTAACCAGAAAGCCCTGAGTTCCAAGAACACAGCAGCTGCGAAGGACTAGCCAAGAAGAGTGCAAAAGTACCACAACATGCCTGCCTCCACAGCTTTTTCCTTGGGGACATGCCTAATTCCTGGCTGATTTGCCTTTCTCGTCTTAGGGTTGGGGTTCGGCCTAGGGCTAGGATTTTTAAAATCAGGAAGCCCTGAGTTCCAGGCTCACTGGAGCTGTGAAAGGCATCCAAAAGGGAGTGCAAAAGTGCCACAACATGGTTGCTTTCACGGCTTTTTCCTTGGCAAGAAGCTTAACACCAGGCTGATTTCCCTTCCCAGGGTTACTGTTAGTCTTAAACCTAGGGCTAGGATTTTTAAAACTAGGAAGCCCTTGGATCCAGGCACACTGCAGCTGTTCAAGGCATCCCAAGGGGAGTACAAAAGTGCAACAACATGGCAGCTTTCACAGCTTTTTCCTTGGCACCATCCCTATACCTAGGCTGTTATATCTGCCTAGGGTTAGGGTTAGGGTTCAGCCTAGGGCTTGGAGTTTTTTAACCAGGAAGCCCTGAGTTCCAGGCTTACTGCATCTGCCAAAGGCATACCAAAGGGAGTGCAAAAGTGCCACAACATGGCTGCTTTCACGGCTTTTCCCTTAGGAAGAACCCTAATACGCGGCTGATTTACCTTCCTAGGGTTACTGTTAGGCTTAGGCCTAGGACTTTTAAAACCAGGAAGCCCTGGGCTCCAGGCACACTGCAGCTGCGAAAGGCATCCCAAGGGGAGCACAAAAGTGACAGAACTTGGCTGCCACCACTGATATTTCCATGAGACCATCCCGAACCATAGGCTGATTTTCCTTCCTAGGGTTAAGGTTTGAGTTACGCCTAGGGTAAGGGTTCTATTAACCAGAAAGCCCTGAGTTCCAAGAACACAGCAGCTGCGAAGGACTACCCAAGAAGAGCGCAAAAGTACCACAACATGCCTGCCTCCACAGCTTTTTCCTTGGGGACATGCCTAATTCCTGGCTGATTTGCCTTTCTCGTCTTACGGTTGGGGTTCGGCCTAGGGCTAGGATTTTTTTAACTAGGAAGCCCTGATTTCCAGGCTTACTTCATCTGCCAAAGGCATCCCAAAGGGTGTGCAAAAGTGCCACAACATGGCTGCTTTCACGGCTTTTCCCTTAGGAAGAACCCTAATACCCGGCTGATTTACCTTCCTAGGGTTACTGTTAGGCTTAGGCCTAGGACTTTTAAAACCAGGAAGTCCTAGGCTTCAGTTACGCTGCAGCTGCGAAAGGCATCCCAAGAGGGCTGCAGAAGTGACACAACTTGGCTGCTTCTGCTTCTATTCTCATGAGACCATCCTGAACCATAGGCTGATTTTTCTTCCTAGGGTTAAGGTTTCAGTTACGCCTGGGGTAAGAGTTCTATTAACCAGAAAGCCCTGAGTTCCAAGAACACAGCAGCTGCGAAGGCCTAGCCAAGAAGAGCGCAAAAGTACCACAACATGCCTGCCTCCACAGCTCTTTCCTTGCGGACATGCCTAATTCCTGGCTGATTTGCCTTTCTCGTCTTAGGGTTGGGGTTCGGCTTAGGGCTAGGATTTTTTAACTAGGAAGCCCTGAGTTCCAGGCTTACTTCATCTGCCAAAGGCATCCCAAAGGGAGTGCAAAAGTGCCACAACATGGCTGCTTTCACGGCTTTTCCCTTAGGAAGAACCCTAATACCCGGCTGATTTACCTTCCTAGGGTTACTGTTAGGCTTAGGCCTAGGACTTTTAAAACCAGGAAGCCCTGGGCTCCAGGCACATGCAGCTGGTAGAGTCATCCCAAGAGGGCTGCAGAAGTGACACAACTTGGCTGCCTCTGCTGCTATTCTCATGAGACCATCCCGAACCATAGGCTGATTTTCCTTCCTAGGGTTAAGGTTTGAGTTACGCCTAGGATAAGGGTTGTATTAACCATAAAGCCCTGAGTTCCAAGAACACAGCAGCTGCGAAGGACTACCCAAGAAGAGCGCAAAAGTACCACAACATGCCTGCCTCCACAGCTTTTTCCTTGGGGACATGCCTAATTCCTGGCTGATTTGCCTTTCTCGTCTTAGGGTTGGGGTTCGGCCTAGGGCTAGGATATTTTTAACTAGGAAGCCCTGAGTTCCAGGCTTACTGCATCTGCCAAAGGCATCCCAAAGGGTGTGCAAAAGTGCCACAACATGGCTGCTTTCACGGCTTTTCCCTTAGGAAGAACCCTAATACCCATCTGATTTACCTTCCTAGGGTTACTGTTAGGCTTAGGCCTAGGACTTTTAAAACCAGGAAGCCCTGGGCTCCAGGCACACTGCAGCTGCGAAAGGCATCCCAAGGGGAGCGCAAAAGTGACACAACTTGGCTGCCACCACTGATATTTCCATGAGACCATCCCGAACCATAGGCTGATTTTCCTTCCTAGGGTTAAGGTTTGAGTTACGCCTAGGGTAAGGGTTCTATTAACCAGAAAGACCTGAGTTCCAAGAACACAGCAGCTGCGAAGGACTAGCCAAGAAGAGCGCAAAAGTACCACAACATGCCTGCCTCCTCAGCTTTTTCCTTGGGGACATGCCTAATTCCTGGCTGATTTGCCTTTCTCGTCTTAGGGTTGGGGTTCGGCCTAGGGCTAGGATTTTTTTAACTAGGAAGCCCTGAGTTCCAGGCTTACTGCATCTGCCAAAGGCATCCCAAAGGGAGTGCAGAAGTGCCACAACATGGCTGCTTTCACGGCTTTTCCCTTAGGAAGAACCCTAATACGCGGCTGATTTACCTTCCTAGGGTTACTGTTAGGCTTAGGCCTAGGACTTTTTAAACCAGGAAGCCCTGGGCTCCAGGCACACTGCAGCTGCGAAAGGCATCCCAAGGGGAGCGCAAAAGTGACAGAACTTGGCTGCCACCACTGATATTTCCATGAGACCATCCCGAACCATAGGCTGATTTTCCTTCCTAGGGTTAAGTTTTGAGTTACGCCTAGGGTAAGGGTTCTATTAACCAGAAAGCCCTGAGTTCCAAGAACACAGCAGCTGCGAAGGACTAGCCAAGAAGAGCGCAAAAGTACCACAACATGCCTGCCTCCACAGCTTTTTCCTTGGGGACATGCCTAATTCCTGGCTGATTTGCCTTTCTCGTCTTAGGGTTGGGGTTCGGCCTAGGGCTAGGATTTTTAAAATCAGGAAGCCCTGAGTTCCAGGCACACTGGAGCTGTGAAAGGCATCCAAAAGGGAGTGCAGAAGTGCCACAACATGGTTGCTTTCACGGCTTTTTCCTTGGCAAGAAGCTTAACACCAGGCTCATTTCCCTTCCCAGGGTTACTGTTAGGCTTAAACCTAGGGCTAGGATTTTTAAAACTAGGAAGCCCTTAGATCCAGGCACACTGCAGCTGTTCAAGGCATCCCAAGGGGAGTACAAAAGTGCAACAACATGGCAGCTTTCACAGCTTTTTCCTTGGCACCATCCCTATACCTAGGCTGTTATATCTGCCTAGGGTTAGGGTTAGGGTTCAGCCTAGGGCTTGGAGTTTTTTAACCAGGAAGCCCTGAGTTCCAGGCTTACTGCATCTGCCAAAGGCATCCCAAAGGGAGTGCAAAAGTGCCACAACATGGCTGCTTTCACATCTTTTCCCTTAGGAAGAACCCTAATACCCGGCTGATTTACCTTCCTAGGGTTACTGTTAGGCTTAGGCCTAGGACTTTTAAAACCAGGAAGCCCTGGGCTCCAGGCACATGCAGCTGTTAAAGGCATCCCAAGAGGGCCGCAGAAGTGACACAACTTGGCTGCCTCTGCTTCTATTCTCATGAGACCATCCTGAACCATAGGCTGATTTTCCTTCCTAGGGTTAAGTTTTGAGTTTCGCCTAGGGTAAGAGTTCTATTAACCAGAAAGCCCTGAGTTCCAAGAACACAGCAGCTGCGAAGGACTACCCAAGAAGAGCGCAAAAGTACCACAACATGCCTGCCTCCACAGCTTTTTCCTTGGGGACATGCCTAATTCCTGGCTGATTTGCCTTTCTCGTCTTAGGGTTGGGGTTCGGCCTAGGGCTAGGATTTTTTTAACTAGGAAGCCCTGAGTTCCAGGCTTACTGCATCTGCAAAAAGCATCCCAAAGGGAGTGCAGAAGTGCCACAACATGGCTGCTTTCACGGCTTTTCCCTTAGGAAGAACCCTAATACGCGGCTGATTTACCTTCCTAGGGTTACTGTTAGGCTTAGGCCTAGGACTTTTAAAACCAGGAAGCCCTGGGCTCCAGGCACACTGCAGCTGCGAAAGGAATCCCAAGGGGAGCGCAAAAGTGACACAACTTGGCTGCCACCACTGATATTTCCATGAGACCATCCCGAACCATAGGCTGATTTTCCTTCCTAGGGTTAAGGTTTGAGTTACGCCTGGGGTAAGGGTTCTATTAACCAGAAAGCCCTGAGTTCCAAGAACACAGCAGGTGCGAAGGACTACCCAAGAAGAGCGCAAAAGTACCACAACATGCCTGCCTCCACAGCTTTTTCCTTGGGGACATGCCTAATTCCTGGCTGATTTGCCTTTCTCGTCTTAGGGTTGGGGTTCGGCCTAGGGCTAGGATTTTTAAAATCAGGAAGCCCTGAGCTCCAGGCACACTGGAGCTGTGAAAGGCATCCAAAAGGGAGTGCAAAAGTGCCACAACATGGTTGCGTTCACGGCTTTTTCCTTGGCAAGAAGCTTAACACCAGGCTGATTTCCCTTCCCAGGGTTACTGTTAGGCTTAGGCCTAGGGCTAGGATTTTTAAAACTAGGAAGCCCTTAGATCCAGGCACACTGCAGCTGTTCAAGGAATCCCAAGGGGAGTACAAAAGTGCAACAACATGGCAGCTTTCACAGCTTTTTCCTTGGCACCATCCCTATACCTAGGCTGTTTTATCTGCCTAGGGTTAGGGTTAGGGTTCAGCCTAGGGCTTGGAGTTTTTTAACCAGGAAGCCCTGAGTTCCAGGCTTACTGCATCTGCCAAAGGCATCCCAAAGGGTGTGCAAAAGTGCCACAACATGGCTGCTTTCACAGCTTTTCCCTTAGGAAGAACCCTAATACCCGGCTGATTTACCTTCCTAGGGTTACTGTTAGGCTTAGGCCTAGGACTTTTAAAACCAGGAAGCCCTGGGCTCCAGGCACACTGCAGCTGTTAAAGGCATCCCAAGAGGGCCGCAGAAGTGACACAACTTGGCTGCCTCTGCTTCTATTCTCATGAGACCATCCTGAACCATAGGCTGATTTTCCTTCCTAGGGTTAAGGTTTGAGTTTCGCCTAGGGTAAGAGTTCTATTAACCAGAAAGCCCTGAGTTCCAAGAACACAGCAGCTGCGAAGGACTACCCAAGAAGAGCGCAAAAGTACCACAACATGCCTGCCTCCACAGCTTTTTCCTTGGGGACATGCCTAATTCCTGGCTGATTTGCCTTTCTCGTCTTAGGGTTGGGGTTCGGCCTAGGGCTAGGATTTTTTTAACTAGGAAGCCCTGAGTTCCAGGCTTACTTCATCTGCCAAAGACATCCCAAAGGGTGTGCAAAAGTGCCACAACATGGCTGCTTTCACGGCTTTTCCCTTAGGAAGAACCCTAATACGCGGCTGATTTACCTTCCTAGGGTTACTGTTAGGCTTAGGCCTAGGACTTTTAAAACCAGGAAGTCCTGGGCTTCAGGCACACTGCAGCTGCGAAAGGCATCCCAAGGGGAGCGCAAAAGTGACACAACTTGGCTGCCACCACTGATATTTCCATGAGACCATCCCGAACCATAGGCTGATTTTCCTTCCTAGGGTTAAGGTTTGAGTTACGCCTAGGGTAAGGGTTCTATTAACCAGAAAGCCCTGAGTTCCAAGAACACAGCAGCTGCGAAGGACTAGCCAAGAAGGGCGCAAAAGTACCACAACATGCCTGCCTCCTCAGCTTTTTCCTTGGGGACATGCCTAATTCCTGGCTGATTTGCCTTTCTCGTCTTAGGGTTGGGGTTCGGCCTAGGGCTAGGATTTTTTTAACTAGGAAGCCCTGAGTTCCAGGCTTACTGCATCTGCCAAAGGCATCCCAAAGGGAGTGCAGAAGTGCCACAACATGGCTGCTTTCACGGCTTTTCCCTTAGGAAGAACCCTAATACCCGGCTGATTTACCTTCCTAGGGTTACTGTTAGGCTTAGGCCTAGGACTTTTAAAACCAGGAAGCCCTGGGCTCCAGGCACACTGCAGCTGCGAAAGGCATCCCATGGGGAGCGCAAAAGTGACACAACTTGGCTGCCACCACTGATATTTCCATGAGACCATCCCGAACCATAGGCTGATTTTCCTTCCTAGGGTTAAGGTTTGAGTTACGCCTGGGGTAAGGGTTCTATTAACCAGAAAGCCCTGAGTTCCAAGAACACAGCAGCTGCGAAGGACTAGCCAAGAAGAGTGCAAAAGTACCACAACATGCCTGCCTCCTCAGCTTTTTCCTTGGGGACATGCCTAATTCCTGGCTGATTTGCCTTTGTCGTCTTAGGGTTGGGGTTCGGCCTAGGGCTAGGATTTTTTTAACTAGGAAGCCCTGAGTTCCAGGCTTACTGCATCTGCCAAAGGCATCCCAAAGGGAGTGCAGAAGTGCCACAACATGGTTGCTTTCACGGCTTTTCCCTTAGGAAGAACCCTAATACGCGGCTGATTTACCTTCCTAGGGTTACTGTTAGGCTTAGGCCTAGGACTTTTTAAACCAGGAAGCCCTGGGCTCCAAGCACACTGCAGCTGCGAAAGGTATCCCAAGGGGAGCGCAAAAGTGACACAACTTGGCTGCCACCACTGATATTTCCATGAGACCATCCCGAAACATAGGCTGATTTTCCTTCCTAGGGTTAAGGTTTGAGTTACGCCTAGGGTAAGGGTTCTATTAACCAGAAAGCCCTGAGTTCCAAGAACACAGCAGCTGCGAAGGACTTCCCAAGAAGAGTGCAAAAGTACCACAACATGCCTGCCTCCACAGCTTTTTCCTTGGGGACATGCCTAATTCCTGGCTGATTTGCCTTTCTCGTCTTAGGGTTGGGGTTCGGCCTAGGGCTAGGATTTTTAAAATCAGGAAGCCCTGAGTTCCAGGCACACTGGAGCTGTGAAAGGCATCCAAAAGGGAGTGCAAAAGTGCCACAACATGGTTGCTTTCACGGCTTTTTCCTTGGCATGAAGCTTAACACCAGGCTGATGGCCCTTCCCAGGGTTACTGTTAGGCTTAGGCCTAGGGCTAGGATTTTTAAAACTAGGAAGCCCTTAGATCCAGGCACACTGCAGCTGCGAAAGGCATCCCAAGGGGAGTACAAAAGTGCAACGACATGGCAGCTTTCACAGCTTTTTCCTTGGCACCATCCCTATACCTAGGCTGTTTTATCTGCCTAGGGTTAGGGTTAGGGTACAGCCTAGGGCTTGGAGTTTTTTAACCAGGAAGACCTGAGTTCCAGGCTTACTGCATCTTCCAAAGGCATCCCAAAGGGAGTGCAAAAGTGCCACAACATGGCTGCTTTCACAGCTTTTCCCTTAGGAAGAACCCTAATACCGGGCTGATTTACCTTCCTAGGGTTACTGTTAGGCTTAGGCCTAGGACTTTTAAAACCAGGAAGCCCTGGGCTCCAGGCACATGCAGCTGTTAAAGGCATCCCAAGAGGGCCGCAGAAGTGACACAACTTGGCTGCCTCTGCTTCTATTCTCATGAGACCATCCTGAACCATAGGCTGATTTTCCTTCCTAGGGTTAATGTTTGAGTTTCGCCTAGGGTAAGAGTTCTATTAACCAGAAAGCCCTGAGTTCCAAGAACACAGCAGCTGCGAAGGACTACCCAAGAAGAGCGCAAAAGTACCACAACATGCCTGCCTCCACAGCTTTTTCCTTGGGGACATGCCTAATTCCTGGCTGATTTGCCTTTCTCGTCTTAGGGTTGGGGTTCGGCCTAGGGCTAGGATATTTTTAACTAGGAAGCCCTGAGTTCCAGGCTTACTTCATCTGCAAAAAGCATCCCAAAGGGAGTGCAGAAGTGCCACAACATGGCTGCTTTCACGGCTTTTCCCTTAGGAAGAACCCTAATACGCGGCTGATTTACCTTCCTAGGGTTACTGTTAGGCTTAGGCCTAGGACTTTTAAAACCAGGAAGCCCTGGGCTCCAGGCACACTGCAGCTGCGAAAGGCATCCCATGGGGAGCGCCAAAGGGACACAACTTGGCTGCCACCACTGATATTTCCATGAGACCATCCCGAACCATAGGCTGATTTTCCTTCCTAGGGTTAAGGTTTGAGTTACGCCTAGGGTAAGGGTTCTATTAACCAGAAAGCCCTGAGTTCCAAGAACACAGCAGCTGCGAAGGACTTCCCAAGAAGAGCGCAAAAGTACCACAACATGCCTGCCTCCACAGCTTTTTCCTTGGGGACATGCCTAATTCCTGGCTGATTTGCCTTTCTCGTCTTAGGGTTGGGGTTCGGCCTAGGGCTAGGATTTTTAAAATCAGGAAGCCCTGAGTTCCAGGCACACTGGAGCTGTGAAAGGCATCCAAAAGGGAGTGCAAAAGTGCCACAACATGGTTGCGTTCACGGCTTTTTCCTTGGCAAGAAGCTTAACACCAGGCTGATTTCCCTTCCCAGGGTTACTGTTAGGCTTAGGCCTAGGGCTAGGATTTTTAAAACTAGGAAGCCCTTAGATCCAGGCACACTGCAGCTGCGAAAGGCATCCCAAGGGGAGTACAAAAGTGCAACAACATGGCAGCTTTCACAGCTTTTTCATTGGCACCATCCCTATACCTAGGCTGTTTTATCTGCCTAGGGTTAGGGTTAGGGTTCAGCCTAGGGCTTGGAGTATTTTAACCAGGAAGCCCTGAGTTCCAGGCTTACTGCATCTGCCAAAGGCATCCCAAAGGGTGTGCAAAAGTGCCACAACATGGCTGCTTTCACAGCTTTTCCCTTAGGAAGAACCCTAATACCCGGCTGATTTACCTTCCTAGGGTTACTGTTAGGCTTAGGCCTAGGACTTTTAAAACCAGGAAGCCCTGGGCTCCAGGCACACTGCAGCTGTTAAAGGCATCCCAAGAGGGCCGCAGAAGTGACACAACTTGGCTGCCTCTGCTTCTATTCTCATGAGACCATCCTGAACCATAGGCTGATTTTCCTTCCTAGGGTTAAGGTTTGAGTTTCGCCTAGGGTAAGAGTTCTATTAACCAGAAAGCCCTGAGTTCCAAGAACACAGCAGCTGCGAAGGACTACCCAAGAAGAGCGCAAAAGTACCACAACATGCCTGCCTCCACAGCTTTTTCCTTGGGGACATGCCTAATTCCTGGCTGATTTGCCTTTCTCGTCTTAGGGTTGGGGTTCGGCCTAGGGCTAGGATATTTTTAACTAGCAAGCCCTGAGTTCAAGGCTTACTTCATCTGCCAAAGGCATCCCAAAGGGTGTGCAAAAGTGCCACAACATGGCTGCTTTCACGGCTTTTCCCTTAGGAAGAACCCTAATACGCGGCTGATTTACCTTCCTAGGGTTACTGTTAGGCTTAGGCCTAGGACTTTTAAAACCAGGAAGTCCTGGGCTTCAGGCACGCTGCAGCTGCGAAAGGCATCCCAAGGGGAGCGCAAAAGTGACACAACTTGGCTGCCACCACTGGTATTTCCATGAGACCATCCCGAACCATAGGCTGATTTTCCTTCCTAGGGTTAAGGTTTGAGTTACGCCTAGGGTAAGGGTTCTATTAACCAGAAAGCCCTGAGTTCCAAGAACACAGCAGCTGCGAAGGACTAGCCAAGAAGGGCGCAAAAGTACCACAACATGCCTGCCTCCTCAGCTTTTTCCTTGGGGACATGCCTAATTCCTGGCTGATTTGCCTTTCTCGTCTTAGGGTTGGGGTTCGGCCTAGGGCTAGGATTTTTTTAACTAGGAAGCCCTGAGTTCCAGGCTTACTGCATCTGCCAAAGGCATCCCAAAGGGAGTGCAGAAGTGCCACAACATGGCTGCTTTCACGGCTTTTCCCTTAGGAAGAACCCTAATACGCGGCTGATTTACCTTCCTAGGGTTACTGTTAGGCTTAGGCCTAGGACTTTTAAAACCAGGAAGCCCTGGGCTCCAGGCACACTGCAGCTGCGAAAGGCATCCCATGGGGAGCGCAAAAGTGACACAACTTGGCTGCCACCACTGATATTTCCATGAGACCATCCCGAACCATAGGCTGATTTTCCTTCCTAGGGTTAAGGTTTGAGTTACGCCTAGGGTAAGGGTTCTATTAACCAGAAAGCCCTGAGTTCCAAGAACACAGCAGCTGCGAAGGACTAGCCAAGAAGAGCGCAAAAGTACCACAACATGCCTGCCTCCACAGCTTTTTCCTTGGGGACATGCCTAATTCCTGGCTGATTTGCCTTTCTCGTCTTAGGGTTGGGGTTCGGCCTAGGGCTAGGATTTTTAAAACTAGGAAGCCCTGAGTTCCAGGCTTACTGCATCTGCCAAAGGCATCCAAAAGGGAGTGCAGAAGTGCCACAACATGGCTGCTTTCACGGCTTTTCCCTTAGGAAGAACCCTAATACGCGGCTGATTCACCTTCCTAGGGTTACTGTTAGGCTTAGGCCTAGGACTTTTTAAACCAGGAAGCCCTGGGCTCCAGGCACACTGCAGCTGCGAAAGGCATCCCAAGGGGAGCGCAAAAGTGACACAACTTGGCTGCCACCACTGATATTTCCATGAGACCATCCCGAACCATAGGCTGATTTTCCTTCCTAGGGTTAAGGTTTGAGTTACGCCTAGGGTAAGGGTTCTATTAACCAGAAAGCCCTGAGTTCCAAGAACACAGCAGCTGCGAAGGACTACCCAAGAAGAGCGCAAAAGTACCACAACATGCCTGCCTCCACAGCTTTTTCCTTGAGGACATGCCTAATTCCTGGCTGATTTGCCTTTCTCGTCTTAGGGTTGGGGTTCGGCCTAGGGCTAGGATTTTTAAAATCAGGAAGCCCTGAGTTCCAGGCACACTGGAGCTGTGAAAGGCATCCAAAAGGGAGTGCAAAAGTGCCACAACATGGTTGCTTTCACGGCTTTTTCCTTGGCAAGAAGCTTAACACCAGGCTCATTTCCCTTCCCAGGGTTACTGTTAGGCTTAGGCCTAGGGCTAGGATTTTTAAAATTAGGAAGCCCTTAGATCCAGGCACACTGCAGCTGTTCAAGGCATCCCAAGTGGAGTACAAAAGTGCAACAACATGGCAGCTTTCACAGCTTTTTCCTTGGCACCATCCCTATACCTAGGCTGTTATGTCTGCCTAGGGTTAGGGTTAGGGTTCAGCCTAGGGCTTGGAGTTTTTTAACCAGGAAGACCTGAGTTCCAGGCTTACTGCATCTGCCAAAGGCATCCCAAAGGGAGTGCAAAAGTGCCACAACATGGCTGCTTTCACGGCTTTTCCCTTAGGAAGAACCCTAATACCCGGCTGATTTACCTTCCTAGGGTTACTGTTAGGCTTAGGCCTAGGACTTTTAAAACCAGGAAGCCCTGGGCTCCAGGCACATGCAGCTGTTAAAGGCATCCCAAGAGGGCCGCAGAAGTGACACAACTTGGCTGCCTCTGCTGCTATTCTCATGAGACCATCCTGAACCATAGGCTGATTTTCCTTCCTAGGGTTAAGGTTTGAGTTTCGCCTAGGGTAAGAGTTCTATTAACCAGAAAGCCCTGAGTTCCAAGAACACAGCAGCTGCGAAGGACTACCCAAGAAGAGCGCAAAAGTACCACAACATGCCTGCCTCCACAGCTTTTTCCTTGGGGACATGCCTAATTCCTGGCTGATTTGCCTTTCTCGTCTTAGGCTTGGGGTTCGGCCTAGGGCTAGGATTTTTAAAACTAGGAAGCCCTGAGTTCCAGGCTTACTGCATCTGCCAAAGGCATCCAAAAGGGAGTGCAGAAGTGCCACAACATGGCTGCTTTCACGGCTTTTCCCTTAGGAAGAACCCTAATACGCGGCTGATTCACCTTCCTAGGGTTACTGTTAGGCTTAGGCCTAGGACTTTTTAAACCAGGAAGCCCTGGGCTCCAGGCACACTGCAGCTGCGAAAGGCATCCCAAGGGGAGCGCAAAAGTGACACAACTTGGCTGCCACCACTGATATTTCCATGAGACCATCCCGAACCATAGGCTGATTTTCCTTCCTAGGGTTAAGGTTTGAGTTACGCCTAGGGTAAGGGTTCTATTAACCAGAAAGCCCTGAGTTCCAAGAACACAGCAGCTGCGAAGGACTTCCCAAGAAGAGCGCAAAAGTACTACAACATGCCTGCCTCCACAGCTTTTTCCTTGAGGACATGCCTAATTCCTGGCTGATTTGCCTTTCTCGTCTTAGGGTTGGGGTTCGGCCTAGGGCTAGGATTTTTAAAATCAGGAAGCCCTGAGTTCCAGGCACACTGGAGCTGTGAAAGGCATCCAAAAGGGAGTGCAAAAGTGCCACAACATGGTTGCTTTCACGGCTTTTTCCTTGGCAAGAAGCTTAACACCAGGCTCATTTCCCTTCCCAGGGTTACTGTTAGGCTTAGGCCTAGGGCTAGGATTTTTAAAATTAGGAAGCCCTTAGATCCAGGCACACTGCAGCTGTTCAAGGCATCCCAAGTGGAGTACAAAAGTGCAACAACATGGCAGCTTTCACAGCTTTTTCCTTGGCACCATCCCTATACCTAGGCTGTTATGTCTGCCTAGGGTTAGGGTTAGGGTTCAGCCTAGGGCTTGGAGTTTTTTAACCAGGAAGACCTGAGTTCCAGGCTTACTGCATCTGCCAAAGGCATCCCAAAGGGAGTGCAAAAGTGCCACAACATGGCTGCTTTCACGGCTTTTCCCTTAGGAAGAACCCTAATACCCGGCTGATTTACCTTCCTAGGGTTACTGTTAGGCTTAGGCCTAGGACTTTTAAAACCAGGAAGCCCTGGGCTCCAGGCACATGCAGCTGTTAAAGGCATCCCAAGAGGGCCGCAGAAGTGACACAACTTGGCTGCCTCTGCTGCTATTCTCATGAGACCATCCTGAACCATAGGCTGATTTTCCTTCCTAGGGTTAAGGTTTGAGTTTCGCCTAGGGTAAGAGTTCTATTAACCAGAAAGCCCTGAGTTCCAAGAACACAGCAGCTGCGAAGGACTACCCAAGAAGAGCGCAAAAGTACCACAACATGCCTGCCTCCACAGCTTTTTCCTTGGGGACATGCCTAATTCCTGGCTGATTTGCCTTTCTCGTCTTAGGCTTGGGGTTCGGCCTAGGGCTAGGATTTTTAAAACTAGGAAGCCCTGAGTTCCAGGCTTACTGCATCTGCCAAAGGCATCCAAAAGGGAGTGCAGAAGTGCCACAACATGGCTGCTTTCACGGCTTTTCCCTTAGGAAGAACCCTAATACGCGGCTGATTCACCTTCCTAGGGTTACTGTTAGGCTTAGGCCTAGGACTTTTTAAACCAGGAAGCCCTGGGCTCCAGGCACACTGCAGCTGCGAAAGGCATCCCAAGGGGAGCGCAAAAGTGACACAACTTGGCTGCCACCACTGATATTTCCATGAGACCATCCCGAACCATAGGCTGATTTTCCTTCCTAGGGTTAAGGTTTGAGTTACGCCTAGGGTAAGGGTTCTATTAACCAGAAAGCCCTGAGTTCCAAGAACACAGCAGCTGCGAAGGACTTCCCAAGAAGAGCGCAAAAGTACTACAACATGCCTGCCTCCACAGCTTTTTCCTTGAGGACATGCCTAATTCCTGGCTGATTTGCCTTTCTCGTCTTAGGGTTGGGGTTCGGCCTAGGGCTAGGATTTTTAAAATCAGGAAGCCCTGAGTTCCAGGCACACTGGAGCTGTGAAAGGCATCCAAAAGGGAGTGCAAAAGTGCCACAACATGGTTGCTTTCACGGCTTTTTCCTTGGCAAGAAGCTTAACACCAGGCTGATTTCCCTTCCCAGGGTTACTGTTAGGCTTAGGCCTAGGGCTAGGATTTTTAAAATTAGGAAGCCCTTAGATCCAGGCACACTGCAGCTGTTCAAGGCATCCCAAGTGGAGTACAAAAGTGCAACAACATGGCAGCTTTCACAGCTTTTTCCTTGGCACCATCCCTATACCTAGGCTGTTATGTCTGCCTAGGGTTAGGGTTAGGGTTCAGCCTAGGGCTTGGAGTTTTTTAACCAGGAAGACCTGAGTTCCAGGCTTACTGCATCTGCCAAAGGCATCCCAAAGGGAGTGCAAAAGTGCCACAACATGGCTGCTTTCACGGCTTTTCCCTTAGGAAGAACCCTAATACGCGGCTGATTTACCTTCCTAGGGTTACTGTTAGGCTTAGGCCTAGGACTTTTAAAACCAGGAAGCCCTGGGCTCCAGGCACATGCAGCTGTTAAAGGCATCCCAAGAGGGCCGCAGAAGTGACACAACTTGGCTGCCTCTGCTTCTATTCTCATGAGACCATCCTGAACCATAGGCTGATTTTCCTTCCTAGGGTTAAGGTTTGAGTTTCGCCTAGGGTAAGAGTTCTATTAACCAGAAAGCCCTGAGTTCCAAGAACACAGCAGCTGCGAAGGACTACCCAAGAAGAGCGCAAAAGTACCACAACATGCCTGCCTCCTCAGCTTTTTCCTTGGGGACATGCCTAATTCCTGGCTGATTTGCCTTTCTCGTCTTAGGGTTGGGGTTCGGCCTAGGGCTAGGATTTTTTAACTAGGAAGCCCTGAGTTCCAGGCTTACTTCATCTGCAAAAAGCATCCCAAAGGGAGTGCAGAAGTGCCACAACATGGCTGCTTTCACGGCTTTTCCCTTAGGAAGAACCCTAATACGCGGCTGATTTACCTTCCTAGGGTTACTGTTAGGCTTAGGCCTAGGACTTTTAAAACCAGGAAGCCCTGGGCTCCAGGCACACTGCAGCTGCGAAAGGAATCCCAAGGGGAGCGCCAAAGGGACACAACTTGGCTGCCACCAGTGATATTTCCATGAGACCATCCCGAACCATAGGCTGATTTTCCTTCCTAGGGTGAAGGTTTGAGTTTCGCCTAGGGTAAGAGTTCTATTAACCAGAAAGCCCTGAGTTCCAAGAACACAGCAGCTGCGAAGGACTAGCCAAGAAGAGCGCAAAAGTACCACAACATGCCTGCCTCCACAGCTTTTTCCTTGGGGACATGCCTAATTCCTGGCTGATTTGCCTTTCTCGTCTTAGGGTTGGTGTTCGGACTAGGGCTAGGATATTTTTAACTAGGAAGCCCTGAGTTCAAGGCTTACTTCATCTGCCAAAGGCATCCCAAAGGGTGTGCAAAAGTGCCACAACATGGCTGCTTTCACGGCTTTTCCCTTAGGAAGAACCCTAATACCCGGCTGATTTACCTTCCTAGGGTTACTGTTAGGCTTAGGCCTAGGACTTTTAAAACCAGGAAGTCCTGGGCTTCAGGCACGCTGCAGCTGCGAAAGGCATCCCAAGGGGAGCGCAAAAGTGACACAACTTGGCTGCCACCACTGATATTTCCATGAGACCATCCCGAACCATAGGCTGATTTTCCTTCCTAGGGTTAAGGTTTGAGTTACGCCTAGGGTAAGGGTTCTATTAACCAGAAAGCCCTGAGTTCCAAGAACACAGCAGCTGCGAAGGACTAGCCAAGAAGGGCGCAAAAGTACCACAACATGCCTGCCTCCTCAGCTTTTTCCTTGGGGACATGCCTAATTCCTGGCTGATTTGCCTTTCTCGTCTTAGGGTTGGGGTTCGGCCTAGGGCTAGGATTTTTTTAACTAGGAAGCCCTGAGTTCCAGGCTTACTGCATCTGCCAAAGGCATCCCAAAGGGAGTGCAGAAGTGCCACAACATGGCTGCTTTCACGGCTTTTCCCTTAGGAAGAACCCTAATACGCGGCTGATTTACCTTCCTAGGGTTACTGTTAGGCTTAGGCCTAGGACTTTTAAAACCAGGAAGCCCTGGGCTCCAGGCACACTGCAGCTGCGAAAGGCATCCCATGGGGAGTGCAAAAGTGACACAACTTGGCTGCCACCACTGATATTTCCATGAGACCATCCCGAACCATAGGCTGATTTTCCTTCCTAGGGTTAAGGTTTGAGTTACGCCTAGGGTAAGGGTTCTATTAACCAGAAAGCCCTGAGTTCCAAGAACACAGCAGCTGCGAAGGACTAGCCAAGAAGAGTGCAAAAGTACCACAACATGCCTGCCTCCTCAGCTTTTTCCTTGGGGACATGCCTAATTCCTGGCTGATTTGCCTTTGTCGTCTTAGGGTTGGGGTTCGGCCTAGGGCTAGGATTTTTTTAACTAGGAAGCCCTGAGTTCCAGGCTTACTGCATCTGCCAAAGGCATCCAAAAGGGAGTGCAGAAGTGCCACAACATGGCTGCTTTCACGGCTTTTCCCTTAGGAAGAACCCTAATACGCGGCTGATTTACCTTCCTAGGGTTACTGTTAGGCTTAGGCCTAGGACTTTTTAAACCAGGAAGCCCTGGGCTCCAGGCACACTGCAGCTGTTAAAGGCATCCCAAGAGGGCTGCAGAAGTGACACAACTTGGCTGCCTCTGCTGCTATTCTCATGAGACCATCCCGAACCATAGGCTGATTTTCCTTCCTAGGGTTAAGTTTTGTGTTACGCCTAGGGTAAGGGTTCTATTAACCAGAAAGCCCTGAGTTCCAAGAACACAGCAGCTGCGAAGGACTTCCCAAGAAGAGCGCAAAAGTACCACAACATGCCTGCCTCCACAGCTTTTTCCTTGGGGACATGCCTAATTCCTGGCTGATTTGCCTTTCTCGTCTTAGGGTTGGGGTTCGGCATAGGGCTAGGATTTTTAAAATCAGGAAGCCCTGAGTTCCAGGCACACTGGAGCTGTGAAAGGCATCAAAAAGGGAGTGCAAAAGTGCCACAACATGGTTGCGTTCACGGCTTTTTCCTTGGCAAGAAGCTTAACACCAGGCTGATTTCCCTTCCCAGGGTTACTGTTAGGCTTAGGCCTAGGGCTAGCATTTTTAAAACTAGGAAGCCCTTAGATCCAGGCACACTGCAGCTGTTCAAGGCATCCCAAGGGGAGTACAAAAGTGCAACAACATGGCAGCTTTCACAGCTTTTTCCTTGGCACCATCCCTATACCTAGGCTGTTATATCTGCCTAGGGTTAGGGTTAGGGTTCAGCCTAGGGCTTGGAGTATTTTAACCAGGAAGCCCTGAGTTCCAGGCTTACTGCATCTGCCAAAGGCATCCCAAAGGGTGTGCAAAAGTGCCACAACATGGCTGCTTTCACAGCTTTTCCCTTAGGAAGAACCCTAATACGCGGCTGATTCACCTTCCTAGGGTTACTGTTAGGCTTAGGCCTAGGACTTTTAAAACCAGGAAGCCCTGGGCTCCAGGCACACTGCAGCTGTTAAAGGCATCCCAAGAGGGCCGCAGAAGTGACACAACTTGGCTGCCTCTGCTTCTATTCTCATGAGACCATCCCGAACCATAGGCTGATTTTCCTTCCTAGGGTTAAGGTTTGAGTTTCGCCTAGGGTAAGAGTTCTATTAACCAGAAAGCCCTGAGTTCCAAGAACACAGCAGCTGCGAAGGACTAGCCAAGAAGAGCGCAAAAGTACCACAACATGCCTGCCTCCACAGCTTTTTCCTTGGGGACATGCCTAATTCCTGGCTGATTTGCCTTTCTCGTCTTAGGGTTGGGGTTCGGACTAGGGCTAGGATTTTTTTAACTAGGAAGCCCTGAGTTCCAGGCTTACTTCATCTGCAAAAAGCATCCCAAAGGGAGTGCAGAAGTCCCACAACATGGCTGCTTTCACGGCTTTTCCCTTAGGAAGAACCCTAATACGCCGCTGATTTACCTTCCTAGGGTTACTGTTAGGCTTAGGCCTAGGACTTTTAAAACCAGGAAGCCCTGGGCTCCAGGCACACTGCAGCTGTTAAAGGCATCCCAAGAGGGCCGCAGAAGTGACACAACTTGGCTGCCTCTGCTTCTATTCTCATGAGACCATCCTGAACCATAGGCTGATTTTCCTTCCTAGGGTTAAGGTTTGAGTTTCGCCTAGGGTAAGAGTTCTATTAACCAGAAAGCCCTGAGTTCCAGGAACACAGCAGCTGCGAAGGACTACCCAAGAAGAGCGCAAAAGTACCACAACATGCCTGCCTCCACAGCTTTTTCCTTGGGGACATGCCTAATTCCTGGCTGATTTGCCTTTCTCGTCTTAGGGTTGGTGTTCGGCCTAGGGCTAGGATTTTTTTAACTAGGAAGCCCTGAGTTCCAGGCTTACTTCATCTGCAAAAAGCATCCCAAAGGGAGTGCAGAAGTCCAACAACATGGCTGCTTTCACGGCTTTTCCCTTAGGAAGAACCCTAATACGCGGCTGATTTACCTTCCTAGGGTTACTGTTAGGCTTAGGCCTAGGACTTTTAAAACCAGGAAGCCCTGGGCTCCAGGCACACTGCAGCTGCGAAAGGCATCCCAAGGGGAGCGCAAAAGTGACACAACTTGGCTGCCACCACTGATATTTCCATGAGACCATCCCGAACCATAGGCTGATTTTCCTTCCTAGGTTTAAGGTTTGAGTTTCGCCTAGGGTAAGAGTTCTATTAACCAGAAAGCCCTGAGTTCCAAGAACACAGCAGCTGCGAAGGACTACCCAAGAAGAGCGCAAAAGTACCACAACATGCCTGCCTCCACAGCTTTTTCCTTGGGGACATGCCTAATTCCTGGCTGATTTGCCTTTCTCGTCTTAGGGTTGGCGTTCGGCCTAGGGCTAGGATTTTTAAAATCAGGAAGCCCTGAGTTCCAGGCACACTGGAGCTGTGAAAGGCATCCAAAAGGGAGTGCAAAAGTGCCACAACATGGTTGCGTTCACGGCTTTTTCCTTGGCAAGAAGCTTAACACCAGGCTGATTTCCCTTCCCATGGTTACTGTTAGGCTTAGGCCTAGGGCTAGCATTTTTAAAACTAGGAAGCCCTTAGATCCAGGCACACTGCAGCTGTTCAAGGCATCCCAAGGGGAGTACAAAAGTGCAACAACATGGCAGCTTTCACAGCTTTTTCCTTGGCACCATCCCTATACCTAGGCTGTTTTATCTGCCTAGGGTTAGGGTTCGGGTTCAGCCTAGGGCTTGGAGTATTTTAACCAGGAAGCCCTGAGTTCCAGGCTTACTGCATCTGCCAAAGGCATCCCAAAGGGTGTGCAAAAGTGCCACAACATGGCTGCTTTCACAGCTTTTCCCTTAGGAAGAACCCTAATACGCGGCTGATTTACCTTCCTAGGGTTACTGTTAGGCTTAGGCCTAGGACTTTTAAAACCAGGAAGCCCTGGGCTCCAGGCAAACTGCAGCTGTTAAAGGCATCCCAAGAGGGCCGCAGAAGTGACACAACTTGGCTGCCTCTGCTTCTATTCTCATGAGACCATCCCGAACCATAGGCTGATTTTCCTTCCTAGGGTTAAGGTTTGAGTTTCGCCTAGGGTAAGAGTTCTATTAACCAGAAAGCCCTGAGTTCCAAGAACACAGCAGCTGCGAAGGACTAGCCAAGAAGAGCGCAAAAGTACCACAACATGCCTGCCTCCACAGCTTTTTCCTTGGGGACATGCCAAATTCCTGGCTGATTTGCCTTTCTCGTCTTAGGGTTGGGGTTCGGACTAGGGCTAGGATTTTTTTAACTAGGAAGCCCTGAGTTCCAGGCTTACTTCATCTGCAAAAAGCATCCCAAAGGGAGTGCAGAAGTGCCACAACATGGCTGCTTTCACGGCTTTTCCCTTAGGAAGAACCCTAATACGCGGCTGATTTACCTTCCTAGGGTTACTGTTAGGTTTAGGCCTAGGACTTTTAAAACCAGGAAGCCCTGGGCTCCAGGCACACTGCAGCTGTTAAAGGCATCCCAAGAGGGCCGCAGAAGTGACACAACTTGGCTGCCTCTGCTTCTATTCTCATGAGACCATCCTGAACCATAGGCTGATTTTCCTTCCTAGGGTTAAGGTTTGAGTTTCGCCTAGGGTAAGAGTTCTATTAACCAGAAAGCCCTGAGTTCCAGGAACACAGCAGCTGCGAAGGACTACCCAAGAAGAGCGCAAAAGTACCACAACATGCCTGCCTCCACAGCTTTTTCCTTGGGGACATGCCTAATTCCTGGCTGATTTGCCTTTCTCGTCTTAGGGTTGGGGTTCGGCCTAGGGCTAGGATTTTTTTAACTAGGAAGCCCTGAGTTCCAGGCTTACTTCATCTGCAAAAAGCATCCCAAAGGGAGTGCAGAAGTCCAACAACATGGCTGCTTTCACGGCTTTTCCCTTAGGAAGAACCCTAATACGCGGCTGATTTACCTTCCTAGGGTTACTGTTAGGCTTAGGCCTAGGACTTTTAAAACCAGGAAGCCCTGGGCTCCAGGCACACTGCAGCTGCGAAAGGCATCCCAAGGGGAGCGCAAAAGTGACACAACTTGGCTGCCACCACTGATATTTCCATGAGACCATCCCGAACCATAGGCTGATTTTCCTTCCTAGGTTTAAGGTTTGAGTTTCGCCTAGGGTAAGAGTTCTATTAACCAGAAAGCCCTGAGTTCCAAGAACACAGCAGCTGCGAAGGACTACCCAAGAAGAGCGCAAAAGTACCACAACATGCCTGCCTCCACAGCTTTTTCCTTGGGGACATGCCTAATTCCTGGCTGATTTGCCTTTCTCGTCTTAGAGTTGGGGTTCGGCCTAGGGCTAGGATTTTTTTAACTAGGAAGCCCTGAGTTCCAGGCTTACTGCATCTGCCAAAGGCATCCCAAAGGGAGTGCAGAAGTGCCACAACATGGCTGCTTTCACGGCTTTTCCCTTAGGAAGAACCCTAATACCCGGCTGATTTACCTTCCTAGGGTTACTGTTAGGCTTAGGCCTAGGACTTTTAAAACCAGGAAGTCCTGGGCTTCAGGCACGCTGCAGCTGCGAAAGGCATCCCAAGGGGAGCGCAAAAGTGACACAACTTGGCTGCCACCACTGATATTTCCATGAGACCATCCCGAACCATAGGCTGATTTTCCTTCCTAGGGTTAAGGTTTGAGTTACGCCTAGGGTAAGGGTTCTATTAACCAGAAAGCCCTGAGTTCCAAGAACACAGCAGCTGCGAAGGACTAGCCAAGAAGGGCGCAAAAGTACCACAACATGCCTGCCTCCTCAGCTTTTTCCTTGGGGACATGCCTAATTCCTGGCTGATTTGCCTTTCTCGTCTTAGGGTTGGGGTTCGGCCTAGGGCTAGGATTTTTTTAACTAGGAAGCCCTGAGTTCCAGGCTTACTGCATCTGCCAAAGGCATCCCAAAGGGAGTGCAGAAGTGCCACAACATGGCTGCTTTCACGGCTTTTCCCTTAGGAAGAACCCTAATACGCGGCTGATTTACCTTCCTAGGGTTACTGTTAGGCTTAGGCCTAGGACTTTTAAAACCAGGAAGCCCTGGGCTCCAGGCACACTGCAGCTGCGAAAGGCATCCCATGGGGAGCGCAAAAGTGACACAACTTGGCTGCCACCACTGATATTTCCATGAGACCATCCCGAACCATAGGCTGATTTTCCTTCCTAGGGTTAAGGTTTGAGTTACGCCTAGGGTAAGGGTTCTATTAACCAGAAAGCCCTGAGTTCCAAGAACACAGCAGCTGCGAAGGACTAGCCAAGAAGAGTGCAAAAGTACCACAACATGCCTGCCTCCTCAGCTTTTTCCTTGGGGACATGCCTAATTCCTGGCTGATTTGCCTTTGTCGTCTTAGGGTTGGGGTTCGGCCTAGGGCTAGGATTTTTTTAACTAGGAAGCCCTGAGTTCCAGGCTTACTGCATCTGCCAAAGGCATCCAAAAGGGAGTGCAGAAGTGCCACAACATGGCTGCTTTCACGGCTTTTCCCTTAGGAAGAACCCTAATACGCGGCTGATTTACCTTCCTAGGGTTACTGTTAGGCTTAGGCCTAGGACTTTTTAAACCAGGAAGCCCTGGGCTCCAGGCACACTGCAGCTGTTAAAGGCATCCCAAGAGGGCTGCAGAAGTGACACAACTTGGCTGCCTCTGCTGCTATTCTCATGAGACCATCCCGAACCATAGGCTGATTTTCCTTCCTAGGGTTAAGTTTTGTGTTACGCCTAGGGTAAGGGTTCTATTAACCAGAAAGCCCTGAGTTCCAAGAACACAGCAGCTGCGAAGGACTTCCCAAGAAGAGCGCAAAAGTACCACAACATGCCTGCCTCCACAGCTTTTTCCTTGGGGACATGCCTAATTCCTGGCTGATTTGCCTTTCTCGTCTTAGGGTTGGGGTTCGGCATAGGGCTAGGATTTTTAAAATCAGGAAGCCCTGAGTTCCAGGCACACTGGAGCTGTGAAAGGCATCAAAAAGGGAGTGCAAAAGTGCCACAACATGGTTGCGTTCACGGCTTTTTCCTTGGCAAGAAGCTTAACACCAGGCTGATTTCCCTTCCCAGGGTTACTGTTAGGCTTAGGCCTAGGGCTAGCATTTTTAAAACTAGGAAGCCCTTAGATCCAGGCACACTGCAGCTGTTCAAGGCATCCCAAGGGGAGTACAAAAGTGCAACAACATGGCAGCTTTCACAGCTTTTTCCTTGGCACCATCCCTATACCTAGGCTGTTATATCTGCCTAGGGTTAGGGTTAGGGTTCAGCCTAGGGCTTGGAGTATTTTAACCAGGAAGCCCTGAGTTCCAGGCTTACTGCATCTGCCAAAGGCATCCCAAAGGGTGTGCAAAAGTGCCACAACATGGCTGCTTTCACAGCTTTTCCCTTAGGAAGAACCCTAATACGCGGCTGATTCACCTTCCTAGGGTTACTGTTAGGCTTAGGCCTAGGACTTTTAAAACCAGGAAGCCCTGGGCTCCAGGCACACTGCAGCTGTTAAAGGCATCCCAAGAGGGCCGCAGAAGTGACACAACTTGGCTGCCTCTGCTTCTATTCTCATGAGACCATCCCGAACCATAGGCTGATTTTCCTTCCTAGGGTTAAGGTTTGAGTTTCGCCTAGGGTAAGAGTTCTATTAACCAGAAAGCCCTGAGTTCCAAGAACACAGCAGCTGCGAAGGACTAGCCAAGAAGAGCGCAAAAGTACCACAACATGCCTGCCTCCACAGCTTTTTCCTTGGGGACATGCCTAATTCCTGGCTGATTTGCCTTTCTCGTCTTAGGGTTGGGGTTCGGACTAGGGCTAGGATTTTTTTAACTAGGAAGCCCTGAGTTCCAGGCTTACTTCATCTGCAAAAAGCATCCCAAAGGGAGTGCAGAAGTCCCACAACATGGCTGCTTTCACGGCTTTTCCCTTAGGAAGAACCCTAATACGCCGCTGATTTACCTTCCTAGGGTTACTGTTAGGCTTAGGCCTAGGACTTTTAAAACCAGGAAGCCCTGGGCTCCAGGCACACTGCAGCTGTTAAAGGCATCCCAAGAGGGCCGCAGAAGTGACACAACTTGGCTGCCTCTGCTTCTATTCTCATGAGACCATCCTGAACCATAGGCTGATTTTCCTTCCTAGGGTTAAGGTTTGAGTTTCGCCTAGGGTAAGAGTTCTATTAACCAGAAAGCCCTGAGTTCCAGGAACACAGCAGCTGCGAAGGACTACCCAAGAAGAGCGCAAAAGTACCACAACATGCCTGCCTCCACAGCTTTTTCCTTGGGGACATGCCTAATTCCTGGCTGATTTGCCTTTCTCGTCTTAGGGTTGGTGTTCGGCCTAGGGCTAGGATTTTTTTAACTAGGAAGCCCTGAGTTCCAGGCTTACTTCATCTGCAAAAAGCATCCCAAAGGGAGTGCAGAAGTCCAACAACATGGCTGCTTTCACGGCTTTTCCCTTAGGAAGAACCCTAATACGCGGCTGATTTACCTTCCTAGGGTTACTGTTAGGCTTAGGCCTAGGACTTTTAAAACCAGGAAGCCCTGGGCTCCAGGCACACTGCAGCTGCGAAAGGCATCCCAAGGGGAGCGCAAAAGTGACACAACTTGGCTGCCACCACTGATATTTCCATGAGACCATCCCGAACCATAGGCTGATTTTCCTTCCTAGGTTTAAGGTTTGAGTTTCGCCTAGGGTAAGAGTTCTATTAACCAGAAAGCCCTGAGTTCCAAGAACACAGCAGCTGCGAAGGACTACCCAAGAAGAGCGCAAAAGTACCACAACATGCCTGCCTCCACAGCTTTTTCCTTGGGGACATGCCTAATTCCTGGCTGATTTGCCTTTCTCGTCTTAGGGTTGGCGTTCGGCCTAGGGCTAGGATTTTTAAAATCAGGAAGCCCTGAGTTCCAGGCTTACTGCATCTGCCAAAGGCATCCCAAAGGGAGTGCAAAAGTGCCACAACATGGTTGCGTTCACGGCTTTTTCCTTGGCAAGAAGCTTAACACCAGGCTGATTTCCCTTCCCATGGTTACTGTTAGGCTTAGGCCTAGGGCTAGCATTTTTAAAACTAGGAAGCCCTTAGATCCAGGCACACTGCAGCTGTTCAAGGCATCCCAAGGGGAGTACAAAAGTGCAACAACATGGCAGCTTTCACAGCTTTTTCCTTGGCACCATCCCTATACCTAGGCTGTTTTATCTGCCTAGGGTTAGGGTTCGGGTTCAGCCTAGGGCTTGGAGTATTTTAACCAGGAAGCCCTGAGTTCCAGGCTTACTGCATCTGCCAAAGGCATCCCAAAGGGTGTGCAAAAGTGCCACAACATGGCTGCTTTCACAGCTTTTCCCTTAGGAAGAACCCTAATACGCGGCTGATTTACCTTCCTAGGGTTACTGTTAGGCTTAGGCCTAGGACTTTTAAAACCAGGAAGCCCTGGGCTCCAGGCAAACTGCAGCTGTTAAAGGCATCCCAAGAGGGCCGCAGAAGTGACACAACTTGGCTGCCTCTGCTTCTATTCTCATGAGACCATCCCGAACCATAGGCTGATTTTCCTTCCTAGGGTTAAGGTTTGAGTTTCGCCTAGGGTAAGAGTTCTATTAACCAGAAAGCCCTGAGTTCCAAGAACACAGCAGCTGCGAAGGACTAGCCAAGAAGAGCGCAAAAGTACCACAACATGCCTGCCTCCACAGCTTTTTCCTTGGGGACATGCCAAATTCCTGGCTGATTTGCCTTTCTCGTCTTAGGGTTGGGGTTCGGACTAGGGCTAGGATTTTTTTAACTAGGAAGCCCTGAGTTCCAGGCTTACTTCATCTGCAAAAAGCATCCCAAAGGGAGTGCAGAAGTGCCACAACATGGCTGCTTTCACGGCTTTTCCCTTAGGAAGAACCCTAATACGCGGCTGATTTACCTTCCTAGGGTTACTGTTAGGTTTAGGCCTAGGACTTTTAAAACCAGGAAGCCCTGGGCTCCAGGCACACTGCAGCTGTTAAAGGCATCCCAAGAGGGCCGCAGAAGTGACACAACTTGGCTGCCTCTGCTTCTATTCTCATGAGACCATCCTGAACCATAGGCTGATTTTCCTTCCTAGGGTTAAGGTTTGAGTTTCGCCTAGGGTAAGAGTTCTATTAACCAGAAAGCCCTGAGTTCCAGGAACACAGCAGCTGCGAAGGACTACCCAAGAAGAGCGCAAAAGTACCACAACATGCCTGCCTCCACAGCTTTTTCCTTGGGGACATGCCTAATTCCTGGCTGATTTGCCTTTCTCGTCTTAGGGTTGGGGTTCGGCCTAGGGCTAGGATTTTTTTAACTAGGAAGCCCTGAGTTCCAGGCTTACTTCATCTGCAAAAAGCATCCCAAAGGGAGTGCAGAAGTCCAACAACATGGCTGCTTTCACGGCTTTTCCCTTAGGAAGAACCCTAATACGCGGCTGATTTACCTTCCTAGGGTTACTGTTAGGCTTAGGCCTAGGACTTTTAAAACCAGGAAGCCCTGGGCTCCAGGCACACTGCAGCTGCGAAAGGCATCCCAAGGGGAGCGCAAAAGTGACACAACTTGGCTGCCACCACTGATATTTCCATGAGACCATCCCGAACCATAGGCTGATTTTCCTTCCTAGGTTTAAGGTTTGAGTTTCGCCTAGGGTAAGAGTTCTATTAACCAGAAAGCCCTGAGTTCCAAGAACACAGCAGCTGCGAAGGACTACCCAAGAAGAGCGCAAAAGTACCACAACATGCCTGCCTCCACAGCTTTTTCCTTGGGGACATGCCTAATTCCTGGCTGATTTGCCTTTCTCGTCTTAGAGTTGGGGTTCGGCCTAGGGCTAGGATTTTTTTAACTAGGAAGCCCTGAGTTCCAGGCTTACTGCATCTGCCAAAGGCATCCCAAAGGGAGTGCAGAAGTGCCACAACATGGCTGCTTTCACGGCTTTTCCCTTAGGAAGAACCCTAATACCCGGCTGATTTACCTTCCTAGGGTTACTGTTAGGCTTAGGCCTAGGACTTTTTAAACCAGGAAGCCCTGGGCTCCAGGCACACTGCAGCTGCGAAAGGCATCCCAAGAGGGCTGCAGAAGTGACACAACTTGGCTGCCTCTGCTGCTATTCTCATGAGACCATCCCGAACCATAGGCTGATTTTCCTTCCTAGGGTTAAGTTTTGAGTTACGCCTAGGGTAAGGGTTCTATTAACCAGAAAGCCCTGAGTTCCAAGAACACAGCAGCTGCGAAGGACTTCCCAAGAAGAGCGCAAAAGTACCACAACATGCCTGCCTCCACAGCTTTTTCCTTGGGGACATGCCTAATTCCTGGCTGATTTGCCTTTCTCGTCTTAGGGTTGGCGTTCGGCCTAGGGCTAGGATTTTTAAAATCAGGAAGCCCTGAGTTCCAGGCACACTGGAGCTGTGAAAGGCATGCAAAAGGGAGTGCAAAAGTGCCACAACATGGTTGCGTTCACGGCTTTTTCCTTGGCAAGAAGCTTAACACCAGGCTGATTTCCCTTCCCAGGGTTACTGTTAGGCTTAGGCCTAGGGCTAGCATTTTTAAAACTAGGAAGCCCTTAGATCCAGGCACACTGCAGCTGTTCAAGGCATCCCAAGGGGAGTACAAAAGTGCAACGACATGGCAGCTTTCACAGCTTTTTCCTTGGCACCATCCCTATACCTAGGCTGTTTTATCTGCCTAGGGTTAGGGTTAGGGTTCAGCCTAGGGCTTGGAGTATTTTAACCAGGAAGCCCTGAGTTCCAGGCTTACTGCATCTGCCAAAGGCATCCCAAAGGGTGTGCAAAAGTGCCACAACATGGCTGCTTTCACAGCTTTTCCCTTAGGAAGAACCCTAATACGCGGCTGATTTACCTTCCTAGGGTTACTGTTAGGCTTAGGCCTAGGACTTTTAAAACCAGGAAGCCCTGGGCTCCAGGCAAACTGCAGCTGTTAAAGGCATCCCAAGAGGGCCGCAGAAGTGACACAACTTGGCTGCCTCTGCTTCAATTCTCATGAGACCATCCCGAACCATAGGCTGATTTTCCTTCCTAGGGTTAAGGTTTGAGTTTCGCCTGGGGTAAGAGTTCTATTAACCAGAAAGCCCTGAGTTCCAAGAACACAGCAGCTGCGAAGGACTAGCCAAGAAGAGCGCAAAAGTACCACAACATGCCTGCCTCCACAGCTTTTTCCTTGGGGACATGCCAAATTCCTGGCTGATTTGCCTTTCTCGTCTTAGGGTTGGGGTTCGGACTAGGGCTAGGATTTTTTTAACTAGGAAGCCCTGAGTTCCAGGCTTACTTCATCTGCAAAAAGCATCCCAAAGGGAGTGCAGAAGTGCCACAACATGGCTGCTTTCACGGCTTTTCCCTTAGGAAGAACCCTAATACGCCGCTGATTTACCTTCCTAGGGTTACTGTTAGGCTTAGGCCTAGGACTTTTAAAACCAGGAAGCCCTGGGCTCCAGGCACACTGCAGCTGTTAAAGGCATCCCAAGAGGGCCGCAGAAGTGACACAACTTGGCTGCCTCTGCTTCTATTCTCATGAGACCATCCTGAACCATAGGCTGATTTTCCTTCCTAGGGTTAAGGTTTGAGTTTCGCCTAGGGTAAGGGTTCTATTAACCAGAAAGCCCTGAGTTCCAGGAACACAGCAGCTGCGAAGGACTACCCAAGAAGAGCGCAAAAGTACCACAACATGCCTGCCTCCACAGCTTTTTCCTTGGGGACATGCCTAATTCCTGGCTGATTTGCCTTTCTCGTCTTAGGGTTGGGGTTTGGCCTAGGGCTAGGATTTTTTTAACTAGGAAGCCCTGAGTTCCAGGCTTACTTCATCTGCAAAAAGCATCCCAAAGGGAGTGCAGAAGTCCCACAACATGGCTGCTTTCACGGCTTTTCCCTTAGGAAGAACCCTAATACCCGGCTGATTTACCTTCCTAGGGTTACTGTTAGGCTTAGGCCTAGGACTTTTAAAACCAGGAAGCCCTGGGCTCCAGGCACACTGCAGCTGCGAAAGGCATCCCAAGGGGAGCGCAAAAGTGACACAACTTGGCTGCCACCACTGATATTTCCATGAGACCATCCCGAACCATAGGCTGATTTTCCTTCCTAGGGTTAAGGTTTGAGTTACGCCTAGGGTAAGGGTTCTATTAACCAGAAAGCCCTGAGTTCCAAGAACACAGCAGCTGCGAAGGACTAGCCAAGAAGAGTGCAAAAGTACCACAACATGCCTGCCTCCTCAGCTTTTTCCTTGGGGACATGCCTAATTCCTGGCTGATTTGCCTTTCTCGTCTTAGGGTTGGGGTTCGGCCTAGGGCTAGGATTTTTTTAACTAGGAAGCCCTGAGTTCCAGGCTTACTGCATCTGCCAAAGGCATCCCAAAGGGAGTGCAGAAGTGCCACAACATGGCTGCTTTCACGGCTTTTCCCTTAGGAAGAACCCTAATACGCGGCTGATTTACCTTCCTAGGGTTACTGTTAGGCTTAGGCCTAGGACTTTTAAAACCAGGAAGCCCTGGGCTCCAGGCACATGCAGCTGTTAAAGGCATCCCAAGAGGGCCGCAGAAGTGACACAACTTGGCTGCCTCTGCTTCTATTCTCATGAGACCATCCTGAACCATAGGCTGATTTTCCTTCCTAGGTTTAAGGTTTGAGTTTCGCCTAGGGTAAGAGTTCTATAAACCAGAAAGCCCTGAGTTCCAAGAACACAGCAGCTGCGAAGGACTACCCAAGAAGAGCGCAAAAGTACCACAACATGCCTGCCTCCACAGCTTTTTCCTTGGGGACATGCCTAATTCCTGGCTGATTTGCCTTTCTCGTCTTAGAGTTGGGGTTCGGCCTAGGGCTAGGATTTTTTTAACTAGGAAGCCCTGAGTTCCAGGCTTACTGCATCTGCCAAAGGCATCCCAAAGGGAGTGCAGAAGTGCCACAACATGGCTGCTTTCACGGCTTTTCCCTTAGGAAGGACCCTAATACGCGGCTGATTTACCTTCCTAGGGTTACTGTTAGGCTTAGGCCTTGGACTTTTTAAACCAGGAAGCCCTGGGCTCCAGGCACACTGCAGCTGTTAAAGGCATCCCAAGAGGGCTGCAGAAGTGACACAACTTGGCTGCCTCTGCTGCTATTCTCATGAGACCATCCCGAACCATAGGCTGATTTTCCTTCCTAGGGTTAAGTTTTGAGTTACACCTAGGGTAAGGGTTCTATTAACCAGAAAGCCCTGAGTTCCAAGAACACAGCAGCTGCGAAGGACTACCCAAGAAGAGCGCAAAAGTACCACAACATGCCTGCCTCCACAGCTTTTTCCTTGGGGACATGCCTAATTCCTGGCTGATTTGCCTTTCTCGTCTTAGGGTTGGGGTTCGGCCTAGGGCTAGGATTTTTAAAATCAGGAAGTCCTGAGCTCCAGGCACACTGTAGCTGTGAAAGGCATCCAAAAGGGAGTGCAAAAGTGCCACAACATGGTTGCGTTCACGGCTTTTTCCTTGGCAAGAAGCTTAACACCAGGCTGATTTCCCTTCCCAGGGTTACTGTTAGTCTTAGGCTTAGGGCTAGCATTTTTAAAACTAGGAAGCCCTTAGATCCAGGCACACTGCAGCTGTTCAAGGCATCCCAAGGGGAGTACAAAAGTGCAACAACATGGCAGCTTTCACAGCTTTTTCCTTGGCACCATCCCTATACCTAGGCTGTTTTATCTGCCTAGGGTTAGGGTTAGGGTTCAGCCTAGGGCTTGGAGTATTTTAACCAGGAAGCCCTGAGTTCCAGGCTTACTGCATCTGCCAAAGGCATCCCAAAGGGTGTGCAAAAGTGCCACAACATGGCTGCTTTCACAGCTTTTCCCTTAGGAAGAACCCTAATACGCGGCTGATTTACCTTCCTAGGGTTACTGTTAGGCTTAGGCCTAGGACTTTTAAAACCAGGAAGCCCTGGGCTCCAGGCAAACTGCAGCTGTTAAAGGCATCCCAAGAGGGCCGCAGAAGTGACACAACTTGGCTGCCTCTGCTTCTATTCTCATGAGACCATCCCGAACCATAGGCTGATTTTCCTTCCTAGGGTTAAGGTTTGAGTTTCGCCTAGGGTAAGAGTTCTATTAACCAGAAAGCCCTGAGTTCCAAGAACACAGCAGCTGCGAAGGACTACCCAAGAAGAGCGCAAAAGTACCACAACATGCCTGCCTCCACAGCTTTTTCCTTGGGGACATGCCTAATTCCTGGCTGATTTGCCTTTCTCGTCTTAGGGTTGGGGTTCGGACTAGGGCTAGGATTTTTTTAACTAGGAAGCCCTGAGTTCCAGGCTTACTTCATCTGCAAAAAGCATCCCAAAGGGAGTGCAGAAGTCCCACAACATGGCTGCTTTCACGGCTTTTCCCTTAGGAAGAACCCTAATACGCCGCTGATTTACCTTCCTAGGGTTACTGTTAGGCTTAGGCCTAGGACTTTTAAAACCAGGAAGCCCTGGGCTCCAGGCACACTGCAGCTGTTAAAGGCATCCCAAGAGGGCCGCAGAAGTGACACAACTTGGCTGCCTCTGCTTCTATTCTCATGAGACCATCCTGAACCATAGGCTGATTTTCCTTCCTAGGGTTAAGGTTTGAGTTTCGCCTAGGGTAAGAGTTCTATTAACCAGAAAGCCCTGAGTTCCAGGAACACAGCAGCTGCGAAGGACTACCCAAGAAGAGCGCAAAAGTACCACAACATGCCTGCCTCCACAGCTTTTTCCTTGGGGACATGCCTAATTCCTGGCTGATTTGCCTTTCTCGTCTTAGGGTTGGGGTTCGGCCTAGGGCTAGGATTTTTTTAACTAGGAAGCCCTGAGTTCCAGGCTTACTTCATCTGCAAAAAGCATCCCAAAGGGAGTGCAGAAGTCCCACAACATGGCTGCTTTCACGGCTTTTCCCTTAGGAAGAACCCTAATACGCGGCTGATTTACCTTCCTAGGGTTACTGTTAGGCTTAGGCCTAGGACTTTTAAAACCAGGAAGCCCTGGGCTCCAGGCACACTGCAGCTGCGAAAGGCATCCCAAGGGGAGCGCAAAAGTGACACAACTTGGCTGCCACCACTGATATTTCCATGAGACCATCCCGAACCATAGGCTGATTTTCCTTCCTAGGGTTAAGGTTTGAGTTACGCCTAGGGTAAGGGTTCTATTAACCAGAAAGCCCTGAGTTCCAAGAACACAGCAGCTGCGAAGGACTAGCCAAGAAGAGTGCAAAAGTACCACAACATGCCTGCCTCCACAGCTTTTTCCTTGGGGACATGCCTAATTCCTGGCTGATTTGCCTTTCTCGTCTTAGGGTTGGGGTTCGGCCTAGGGCTAGGATATTTTTAACTAGGAATCCCTGAGTTCCAGGCTTACTGCATCTGCCAAAGGCATCCCAAAGGGAGTGCAGAAGTGCCACAACATGGCTGCTTTCACGGCTTTTCCCTTAGGAAGAACCCTAATACGCGGCTGATTTACCTTCCTAGGGTTACTGTTAGGCTTAGGCCTAGGACTTTTTAAACCAGGAAGCCCTGGGCTCCAGGCACACTGCAGCTGCGAAAGGCATCCCAAGGGGAGCACAAAAGTGACAGAACTTGGCTGCCACCACTGATATTTCCATGAGACCATCCCGAACCATAGGCTGATTTGCCTTCCTAGGGTTAAGGTTTGAGTTACGCCTAGGGTAAGGGTTCTATTAACCAGAAAGCCCTGAGTTCCAAGAACACAGCAGCTGCGAAGGACTAGCCAAGAAGAGTGAAAAAGTACCACAACATGCCTGCCTCCACAGCTTTTTCCTTGGGGACATGCCTAATTCCTGGCTGATTTGCCTTTCTCGTCTTAGGGTTGGGGTTCGGCCTAGGGCTAGGATTTTTAAAATCAGGAAGCCCTGAGTTCCAGGCACACTGGAGCTGTGAAAGGCATCCAAAAGGGAGTGCAAAAGTGCCACAACATGGTTGCTTTCACGGCTTTTTCCTTGGCAAGAAGCCTAACACCAGGCTGATTTCCCTTCCCAGGGTTACTGTTAGGCTTAGGCTTAGGGCTAGCATTTTTAAAACTAGGAAGCCCTTAGATCCAGGCACACTGCAGCTGTTCAAAGCATCCCAAGGGGAGTACAAAAGTGCAACAACATGGCAGCTTTCACAGCTTTTTCCTTGGCACCATCCCTATACCTAGGCTGTTTTATCTGCCTAGGGTTAGGGTTAGGGTTCAGCCTAGGGCTTGGAGTATTTTAACCAGGAAGCCCTGAGTTCCAGGCTTACTGCATCTGCCAAAGGCATCCCAAAGGGTGTGCAAAAGTGCCACAACATGGCTGCTTTCACAGCTTTTCCCTTAGGAAGAACCCTAATACGCGGCTGATTTACCTTCCTAGGGTTACTGTTAGGCTTAGGCCTAGGACTTTTAAAACCAGGAAGCCCTGGGCTCCAGGCACACTGCAGCTGTTAAAGGCATCCCAAGAGGGCCGCAGAAGTGACACAACTTGGCTGCCTCTGCTTCTATTCTCATGAGACCATCCCGAACCATAGGCTGATTTTCCTTCCTAGGGTTAAGGTTTGAGTTTCGCCTAGGGTAAGAGTTCTATTAACCAGAAAGCCCTGAGTTCCAAGAACACAGCAGCTGCGAAGGACTACCCAAGAAGAGCGCAAAAGTACCACAACATGCCTGCCTCCACAGCTTTTTCCTTGGGGACATGCCTAATTCCTGGCTGATTTGCCTTTCTCGTCTTAGGGTTGGGGTTCGGCCTAGGGCTAGGATTTTTTTAACTAGGAAGCCCTGAGTTCCAGGCTTACTTCATCTGCAAAAAGCATCCCAAAGGGAGTGCAGAAGTGCCACAACATGGCTGCTTTCACGGCTTTTCCCTTAGGAAGAACCCTAATACGCCGCTGATTTACCTTCCTAGGGTTACTGTTAGGCTTAGGCCTAGGACTTTTAAAACCAGGAAGCCCTGGGCTCCAGGCACACTGCAGCTGTTAAAGGCATCCCAAGAGGGCCGCAGAAGTGACACAACTTGGCTGCCACTACTGATATTTCCATGAGACCATCCTGAACCATAGGCTGATTTTCCTTCCTAGGGTTAAGGTTTGAGTTTCGCCTAGGGTAAGAGTTCTATTAACCAGAAAGCCCTGAGATCCAGGAACACAGCAGCTGCGAAGGACTACCCAAGAAGAGCGCAAAAGTACCACAACATGCCTGCCTCCACAGCTTTTTCCTTGGGGACATGCCTAATTCCTGGCTGATTTGCCTTTCTCGTCTTAGGGTTGGGGTTTGGCCTAGGGCTAGGATTTTTTTAACTAGGAAGCCCTGAGTTCCAGGCTTACTTCATCTGCAAAAAGCATCCCAAAGGGAGTGCAGAAGTGCCACAACATGGCTGCTTTCACGGCTTTTCCCTTAGGAAGAACCCTAATACGCGGCTGATTTACCTTCCTAGGGTTACTGTTAGGCTTAGGCCTAGGACTTTTAAAACCAGGAAGCCCTGGGCTCCAGGCACACTGCAGCTGCGAAAGGCATCGCAAGGGGAGCACAAAAGTGACAGAACTTGGCTGCCACCACTGATATTTCCATGAGACCATCCCGAACCATAGGCTGATTTGCCTTCCTAGGGTTAAGGTTTGAGTTACGCCTAGGGTAAGGGTTCTATTAACCAGAAAGCCCTGAGTTCCAAGAACACAGCAGCTGCGAAGGACTAGCCAAGAAGAGTGAAAAAGTACCACAACATGCCTGCCTCCACAGCTTTTTCCTTGGGGACATGCCTAATTCCTGGCTGATTTGCCTTTCTCGTCTTAGGGTTGGGGTTCGGCCTAGGGCTAGGATTTTTAAAATCAGGAAGCCCTGAGTTCCAGGCACACTGGAGCTGTGAAAGGCATCCAAAAGGGAGTGCAAAAGTGCCACAACATGGTTGCTTTCACGGCTTTTTCCTTGGCAAGAAGCCTAACACCAGGCTGATTTCCCTTCCCAGGGTTACTGTAAGGCTTAGGCCTAGGGCTAGGATTTTTAAAACTAGGAAGCCCTTAGATCCAGGCACACTGCAGCTGTTCAAGGCATCCCAAGGGGAGTACAAAAGTGCAACAACATGGCAGCTTTCACAGCTTTTTCCTTGGCACCATCCCTATACCTAGGCTGTTATATCTGCCTAGGGTTAGGGTTAGGGTTCAGCCTAGGGCTTGGAGTTTTTTAACCAGGAAGCCCTGAGTTCCAGGCTTACTTCATCTGCCAAAGGCATCCCAAAGGGTGTGCAAAAGTGCCACAACATGGCTGCTTTCACAGCTTTTCCCTTAGGAAGAACCCTAATACCCGGCTGATTTACCTTCCTAGGGTTACTGTTAGTCTTAGGCCTAGGACTTTTAAAACCAGGAAGCCCTGGGCTCCAGGCACACTGCAGCTGTTAAAGGCATCCCAAGAGGGCCGCAGAAGTGACACAACTTGGCTGCCTCTGCTTCTATTCTCATGAGACCATCCTGAACCATAGGCTGATTTTCCTTCCTAGGGTTAAGGTTGGAGTTTCGCCTAGGGTAAGAGTTCTATTAACCAGAAAGCCCTGAGTTCCAAGAACACAGCATCTGCGAAGGACTACCCAAGAAGAGCACAAAAGTACCACAACATGCCTGCCTCCACAGCTTTTTCCTTGGGGACATGCCAAATTCCTGGCTGATTTGCCTTTCTCGTCTTAGGGTTGGGGTTCGGCCTAGGGCTAGGATTATTTTAACTAGGAAGCCCTGAGTTCCAGGCTTACTTCATCTGCAAAAAGCATCCCAAAGGGAGTGCAGAAGTGCCACAACATGGCTGCTTTCACGGCTTTTCCCTTAGGAAGAACCCTAATACGCGGCTGATTTACCTTCCTAGGGTTACTGTTAGGCTTAGGCCTAGGACTTTTAAAACCAGGAAGCCCTGGGCTCCAGGCACACTGCAGCTGCGAAAGGCATCCCAAGGGGAGCGCAAAACTGACACAACTTGGCTGCCACCACTGATATTTCCATGAGACCATCCCGAACCATAGGCTGATTTTCCTTCCTAGGGTTAAGGTATGAGTTACGCCTAGGGTAAGGGTTCTATTAACCAGAAAGCCCTGAGTTCCAAGAACACAGCAGCTGCGAAGGACTAGCCAAGAAGAGTGCAAAAGTACCACAACATGCCTGCCTCCTCAGCTTTTTCCTTGGGGACATGCCTAATTCCTGGCTGATTTGCCTTTGTCGTCTTAGGGTTGGGGTTCGGCCTAGGGCTAGGATTTTTTTAACTAGGAAGCCCTGAGTTCCAGGCTTACTGCATCTGCCAAAGGCATCCCAAAGGGAGTGCAGAAGTGCCACAACATGGCTGCTTTCACGGCTTTTCCCTTAGGAAGAACCCTAATACGCGGCTGATTTACCTTCCTAGGGTTACTGTTAGGCTTAGGCCTAGGACTTTTTAAACCAGGAAGCCCTGGGCTCCAGGCACACTGCAGCTGCGAAAGGCATCCCAAGGGGAGCGCAAAAGTGACACAACTTGGCTGCAACCACTGATATTTCCATGAGACCATCCCGAACCATAGGCTGATTTTCCTTCCTAGGGTTAAGTTTTGTGTTACGCCTAGGGTAAGGGTTCTATTAACCAGAAAGCCCTGAGTTCCAAGAACACAGCAGCTGCGAAGGACTTCCCAAGAAGAGCGCAAAAGTACCACAACATGCCTGCCTCCTCAGCTTTTTCCTTGGGGACATGCCTAATTCCTGGCTGATTTGCCTTTCTCGTCTTAGGGTTGGGGTTCGGCCTAGGGCTAGGATTTTTTTAACTAGGAAGCCCTGAGTTCCAGGCTTACTGCATCTGCCAAAGGCATCCCAAAGGGAGTGCAGAAGTGCCACAACATGGCTGCTTTCACGGCTTTTCCCTTAGGAAGAACCCTAATACGCGGCTGATTTACCTTCCTAGGGTTACTGTTAGGCTTAGGCCTAGGACTTTTTAAACCAGGAAGCCCTGGGCTCCAGGCACACTGCAGCTGCGAAAGGCATCCCATGGGGAGCGCAAAAGTGACAGAACTTGGCTGCCACCACTGATATTTCCATGAGACCATCCCGAACCATAGGCTGATTTTCCTTCCTAGGGTTAAGGTTTGAGTTAAGCCTAGGGTAAGGGTTCTATTAACCAGAAAGCCCTGAGTTCCAAGAACACAGCAGCTGCGAAGGACTAGCCAAGAAGAGTGCAAAAGTACCACAACATGCCTGCCTCCTCAGCTTTTTCCTTGGGGACATGCCTAATTCCTGGCTGATTTGCCTTTGTCGTCTTAGGGTTGGGGTTCGGCCTAGGGCTAGGATTTTTTTAACTAGGAAGCCCTGAGTTCCAGGCTTACTGCATCTGCCAAAGGCATCCAAAAGGGAGTGCAGAAGTGCCACAACATGGCTGCTTTCACAGCTTTTCCCTTAGGAAGAACCCTAATACGCCGCTGATTTACCTTCCTAGGGTTACTGTTAGGCTTAGGCCTAGGACTTTTTAAACCAGGAAGCCCTGGGCTCCAGGCACACTGCAGCTGTTAAAGGCATCCCAAGAGGGCCGCAGAAGTGACACAACTTGGCTGCCTCTGCTGCTATTCTCATGAGACCATCCCGAACCATAGGCTGATTTTCCTTCCTAGGGTTAAGTTTTGAGTTACGCCTAGGGTAAGGGTTCTATTAACCAGAAAGCCCTGAGTTCCAAGAACACAGCAGCTGCGAAGGACTTCCCAAGAAGAGCGCAAAAGTACCACAACATGCCTGCCTCCACAGCTTTTTCCTTGGGGACATGCCTAATTCCTGGCTGATTTGCCTTTCTCGTCTTAGGGTTGGGGTTCGGCCTAGGGCTAGGATTTTTAAAATCAGGAAGCCCTGAGTTCCAGGCACACTGGAGCTGTGAAAGGCATCCAAAAGGGAGTGCAAAAGTGCCACAACATGGTTGCGTTCACGGCTTTTTCCTTGGCAAGAAGCTTAACACCAGGCTGATTTCCCTTCCCAGGTTTACTGTTAGGCTTAGGCCTAGGGCTAGCATTTTTAAAACTAGGAAGCCCTTAGATCCAGGCACACTGCAGCTGTTCAAGGCATCCCAAGGGGAGTACAAAAGTGCAACAACATGGCAGCTTTCACAGCTTTTTCCTTGGCACCATCCCTATACCTAGGCTGTTATATCTGCCTAGGGTTAGGGTTAGGGTTCAGCCTAGGGCTTGGAGTATTTTAACCAGGAAGCCCTGAGTTCCAGGCTTACTGCATCTGCCAAAGGCATCCCAAAGGGTGTGCAAAAGTGCCACAACATGGCTGCTTTCACAGCTTTTCCCTAAGGAAGAACCCTAATACGCGGCTGATTTACCTTCCTAGGGTTACTGTTAGGCTTAGGCCTAGGACTTTTAAAACCAGGAAGCCCTGGGCTCCAGGCACACTGCAGCTGTTAAAGGCATCCCAAGAGGGCCGCAGAAGTGACACAACTTGGCTGCCTCTGCTTCTATTCTCATGAGACCATCCCGAACCATAGGCTGATTTTCCTTCCTAGGGTTAAGGTTTGAGTTTCGCCTAGGGTAAGAGTTCTATTAACCAGAAAGCCCTGAGTTCCAAGAACACAGCAGCTGCGAAGGACTACCCAAGAAGAGCGCAAAAGTACCACAACATGCCTGCCTCCACAGCTTTTTCCTTGGGGACATGCCTAATTCCTGGCTGATTTGCCTTTCTCGTCTTAGGGTTGGGGTTCGGACTAGGGCTAGGATTTTTTTAACTAGGAAGCCCTGAGTTCCAGGCTTACTTCATCTGCAAAAAGCATCCCAAAGGGAGTGCAGAAGTCCCACAACATGGCTGCTTTCACGGCTTTTCCCTTAGGAAGAACCCTAATACGCCGCTGATTTACCTTCCTAGGGTTACTGTTAGGCTTAGGCCTAGGACTTTTAAAACCAGGAAGCCCTGGGCTTCAGGCACACTGCAGCTGTTAAAGGCATCCCAAGAGGGCCGCAGAAGTGACACAACTTGGCTGCCTCTGCTTCTATTCTCATGAGACCATCCTGAACCATAGGCTGATTTTCCTTCCTAGGGTTAAGGTTTGAGTTTCGCCTAGCGTAAGAGTTCTATTAACCAGAAAGCCCTGAGTTCCAGGAACACAGCAGCTGCGAAGGACTACCCAAGAAGAGCGCAAAAGTACCACAACATGCCTGCCTCCTCAGCTTTTTCCTTGGGGACATGCCTAATTCCTGGCTGATTTGCCTTTCTCGTCTTAGGGTTGGGGTTCGGCCTAGGGCTAGGATTTTTTTAACTAGGAAGCCCTGAGTTCCAGGCTTACTTCATCTGCAAAAAGCATCCCAAAGGGAGTGCAGAAGTCCAACAACATGGCTGCTTTCACGGCTTTTCCCTTAGGAAGAACCCTAATACCCGGCTGATTTACCTTCCTAGGGTTACTGTTAGGCTTAGGCCTAGGACTTTTAAAACCAGGAAGCCCTGGGCTCCAGGCACACTGCAGCTGCGAAAGGCATCCCAAGGGGAGCGCAAAAGTGACACAACTTGGCTGCCACCACTGATATTTCCATGAGACCATCCCGAACCATAGGCTGATTTTCCTTCCTAGGGTTAAGGTTTGAGTTACGCCTAGGGTAAGGGTTCTATTAACCAGAAAGCCCTGAGTTCCAAGAACACAGCAGCTGCGAAGGACTACCCAAGAAGAGTGCAAAAGTACCACAACATGCCTGCCTCCTCAGCTTTTTCCTTGGGGACATGCCTAATTCCTGGCTGATTTGCCTTTGTCGTCTTAGGGTTGGGGTTCGGACTAGGGCTAGGATTTTTTTAACTAGGAAGCCCTGAGTTCCAGGCTTACTGCATCTGCCAAAGGCATCCCAAAGGGAGTGCAGAAGTGCCACAACATGGCTGCTTTCACGGCTTTTCCCTTAGGAAGAACCCTAATACGCGGCTGATTTACCTTCCTAGGGTTACTGTTAGGCTTAGGCCTAGGACTTTTAAAACCAGGAAGCCCTGGGCTCCAGGCACATGCAGCTGTTAAAGGCATCCCAAGAGGGCCGCAGAAGTGACACAACTTGGCTGCCTCTGCTTCTATTCTCATGAGACCATCCTGAACCATAGGCTGATTTTCCTTCCTAGGTTTAAGGTTTGAGTTTCGCCTAGGGTAAGAGTTCTATTAACCAGAAAGCCCTGAGTTCCAAGAACACAGCAGCTGCGAAGGACTACCCAAGAAGAGCGCAAAAGTACCACAACATGCCTGCCTCCACAGCTTTTTCCTTGGGGACATGCCTAATTCCTGGCTGATTTGCCTTTCTCGTCTTAGAGTTGGGGTTCGGCCTAGGGCTAGGATTTTTTTAACTAGGAAGCCCTGAGTTCCAGGCTTACTGCATCTGCCAAAGGCATCCCAAAGGGAGTGCAGAAGTGCCACAACATGGCTGCTTTCACGGCTTTTCCCTTAGGAAGAACCCTAATACCCGGCTGATTTACCTTCCTAGGGTTACTGTTAGGCTTAGGCCTAGGACTTTTTAAACCAGGAAGCCCTGGGCTCCAGGCACACTGCAGCTGTTAAAGGCATCCCAAGAGGGCTGCAGAAGTGACACAACTTGGCTGCCTCTGCTGCTATTCTCATGAGACCATCCCGAACCATAGCCTGATTTTCCTTCCTAGGGTTAAGTTTTGAGTTACGCCTAGGTAAGGGTTCTATTAACCAGAAAGCCCTGAGTTCCAAGAACACAGCAGCTGCGAAGGACTTCCCAAGAAGAGCGCAAAAGTACCACAACATGCCTGCCTCCACAGCTTTTTCCTTGGGGACATGCCTAATTCCTGGCTGATTTGCCTTTCTCGTCTTAGGGTTGGGGTTCGGCCTAGGGCTAGGATTTTTAAAATCAGGAAGCCCTGAGTTCCAGGCACACTGGAGCTGTGAAAGGCATCCAAAAGGGAGTGCAAAAGTGCCACAACATGGTTGCTTTCACGGCTTTTTCCTAGGCAAGAAGCTTAATACCAGGCTGATTTCCCTTCCCAGGGTTACTGTTAGGCTTAGGCCTTGGGCTAGCATTTTTAAAACTAGGAAGCCCTTAGATCCAGGCACACTGCAGCTGTTCAAGGCATCCCAAGGGGAGTACAAAAGTGCAACAACATGGCAGCTTTCACAGCTTTTTCCTTGGCACCATCCCTATACCTAGGCTGTTATATCTGCCTAGGGTTAGGGTTAGGGTTCAGCCTAGGGCTTGGAGTATTTTAACCAGGAAGCCCTGAGTTCCAGGCTTACTGCATCTGCCAAAGGCATCCCAAAGGGTGTGCAAAAGTGCCACAACATGGCTGCTTTCACAGCTTTTCCCTTAGGAAGAACCCTAATACCCGGCTGATTTACCTTCCTAGGGTTACTGTTAGGCTTAGGCCTAGGACTTTTAAAACCAGGAAGCCCTGGGCTCCAGGCACACTGCAGCTGTTAAAGGCATCCCAAGAGGGCCGCAGAAGTGACAAAACTTGGCTGCCTCTGCTTCTATTCTCATGAGACCATCCTGAACCATAGCCTGATTTTCCTTCCTAGGGTTAAGGTTTGAGTTTCGCCTAGGGTAAGAGTTCTATTAACCAGAAAGCCCTGAGTTCCAGGAACACAGCAGCTGCGAAGGACTACCCAAGAAGAGCGCAAAAGTACCACAACATGCCTGCCTCCACAGCTTTTTCCTTGGGGACATGCCTAATTCCTGGCTGATTTGCCTTTCTCGTCTTAGGGTTGGGGTTCGGCCTAGGGCTAGGATTTTTTTAACTAGGAAGCCCTGAGTTCCAGGCTTACTTCATCTGCAAAAAGCATCCCAAAGGGAGTGCAGAAGTCCAACAACATGGCTGCTTTCACGGCTTTTCCTTTAGGAAGAACCCTAATACCCGGCTGATTTACCTTCCTAGGGTTACTGTTAGGCTTAGGCCTAGGACTTTTAAAACCAGGAAGCCCTGGGCTCCAGGCACATGCAGCTGTTAAAGGCATCCCAAGAGGGCCGCAGAAGTGACACAACTTGGCTGCCTCTGCTTCTATTCTCATGAGACCATCCTGAACCATAGGCTGATTTTCCTTCCTAGGTTTAAGGTTTGAGTTTCGCCTAGGGTAAGAGTTCTATTAACCAGAAAGCCCTGAGTTCCAAGAACACAGCAGCTGCGAAGGACTAGCCAAGAAGAGCGCAAAAGTACCACAACATGCCTGCCTCCACAGCTTTTTCCTTGGGGACATGCCTAATTCCTGGCTGATTTGCCTTTCTCGTCTTAGAGTTGGGGTTCGGCCTAGGGCTAGGATTTTTTTAACTAGGAAGCCCTGAGTTCCAGGCTTACTGCATCTGCCAAAGGCATCCCAAAGAAAGTGCAGAAGTGCCACAACATGGCTGCTTTCACGGCTTTTCCCTTAGGAAGAACCCTAATACGCGGCTGATTTACCTTCCTAGGGTTACTGTTAGGCTTAGGCCTAGGACTTTTTAAACCAGGAAGCCCTGGGCTCCAGGCACACTGCAGCTGTTAAAGGCATCCCAAGAGGGCTGCAGAAGTGACACAACTTGGCTGCCTCTGCTGCTATTCTCATGAGACCATCCCGAACCATAGGCTGATTTTCCTTCCTAGGGTTAAGTTTTGAGTTACGCCTAGGGTAAGGGTTCTATTAACCAGAAAGCCCTGAGTTCCAAGAACACAGCAGCTGCGAAGGACTAGCCAAGAAGAGCGCAAAAGTACCACAACATGCCTGCCTCCACAGCTTTTTCCTTGGGGACATGCCTAATTCCTGGCTGATTTGCCTTTCTCATCTTAGGGTTGGGGTTCGGCCTAGGGCTAGGATTTTTAAAATCAGGAAGCCCTGAGTTCCAGGCACACTGGAGCTGTGAAAGGCATCCAAAAGGGAGTGCAAAAGTGCCACAACATGGTTGCGTTCACGGCTTTTTCCTTGGCAAGAAGCTTAACACCAGGCTGATTTCCCTTCCCAGGGTTACTGTTAGGCTTAGGCCTAGGGCTAGCATTTTTAAAACTAGGAAGCCCTTAGATCCAGGCACACTGCAGCTGTTCAAGGCATCCCAAGGGGAGTACAAAAGTGCAACAACATGGCAGCTTTCACAGCTTTTTCCTTGGCACCATCCCTATACCTAGGCTGTTATATCTGCCTAGGGTTAGGGTTAGGGTTCAGCCTAGGGCTTGCAGTATTTTAACCAGGAAGCCCTGAGTTCCAGGCTTACTGCATCTGCCAAAGGCATCCCAAAGGGTGTGCAAAAGTGCCACAACATGGCTGCTTTCACAGCTTTTCCCTTAGGAAGAACCCTAATACGCGGCTGATTTACCTTCCTAGGGTTACTGTTAGGCTTAGGCCTAGGACTTTTAAAACCAGGAAGCCCTGGGCTCCAGGCAAACTGCAGCTGTTAAAGGCATCCCAAGAGGGCCGCAGAAGTGACACAACTTGGCTGCCTCTGCTTCTATTCTCATGAGACCATCCCGAACCATAGGCTGATTTTCCTTCCTAGGGTTAAGGTTTGAGTTTCGCCTAGGGTAAGAGTTCTATTAACCAGAAAGCCCTGAGTTCCAAGAACACAGCAGCTGCGAAGGACTACCCAAGAAGAGCGCAAAAGTACCACAACATGCCTGCCTCCACAGCTTTTTCCTTGGGGACATGCCTAATTCCTGGCTGATTTGCCTTTCTCGTCTTAGGGTTGGGGTTCGGACTAGGGCTAGGATTTTTTTAACTAGGAAGCCCTGAGTTCCAGGCTTACTTCATCTGCAAAAAGCATCCCAAAGGGAGTGCAGAAGTGCCACAACATGGCTGCTTTCACGGCTTTTCCCTTAGGAAGAACCCTAATACGCCGCTGATTTACCTTCCTAGGGTTACTGTTAGGCTTAGGCCTAGGACTTTTAAAACCAGGAAGCCCTGGGCTCCAGGCACACTGCAGCTGTTAAAGGCATCCCAAGAGGGCCGCAGAAGTGACACAACTTGGCTGCCTCTGCTTCTATTCTCATGAGACCATCCTGAACCATAGGCTGATTTTCCTTCCTAGGGTTAAGGTTTGAGTTTCGCCTAGGGTAAGAGTTCTATTAACCAGAAAGCCCTGAGTTCCAGGAACACAGCAGCTGCGAAGGACTACCCAAGAAGAGCGCAAAAGTACCACAACATGCCTGCCTCCACAGCTTTTTCCTTGGGGACATGCCTAATTCCTGGCTGATTTGCCTTTCTCGTCTTAGGGTTGGGGTTCGGCCTAGGGCTAGGATTTTTTTAACGAGGAAGCCCTGAGTTCCAGGCTTACTTCATCTGCAAAAAGCATCCCAAAGGGAGTGCAGAAGTCCCACAACATGGCTGCTTTCACGGCTTTTCCCTTAGGAAGAACCCTAATACCCGGCTGATTTACCTTCCTAGGGTTACTGTTAGGCTTAGGCCTAGGACTTTTAAAACCAGGAAGCCCTGGGCTCCAGGCACACTGCAGCTGCGAAAGGCATCCCAAGGGGAGCGCAAAAGTGACACAACTTGGCTGCCACCACTGATATTTCCATGAGACCATCCCGAACCATAGGCTGATTTTCCTTCCTAGGGTTAAGGTTTGAGTTACGCCTAGGGTAAGGGTTCTATTAACCAGAAAGCCCTGAGTTCCAAGAACACAGCAGCTGCGAAGGACTAGCCAAGAAGAGTGCAAAAGTACCACAACATGCCTGCCTCCTCAGCTTTTTCCTTGGGGACATGCCTAATTCCTGGCTGATTTGCCTTTCTCGTCTTAGGGTTGGGGTTCGGCCTAGGGCTAGGATTTTTTTAACTAGGAAGCCCTGAGTTCCAGGCTTACTGCATCTGCCAAAGGCATCCCAAAGGGAGTGCAGAAGTGCCACAACATGGCTGCTTTCACGGCTTTTCCCTTAGGAAGAACCCTAATACGCGGCTGATTTACCTTCCTAGGGTTACTGTTAGGCTTAGGCCTAGGACTTTTTAAACCAGGAAGCCCTGGGCTCCAGGCACACTGCAGCTGCGAAAGGCATCCCAAGGGGAGCACAAAAGTGACAGAACTTGGCTGCCAACACTGATATTTCCATGAGACCATCCCGAACCATAGGCTGATTTGCCTTCCTAGGGTTAAGGTTTGAGTTACGCCTAGGGTAAGGGTTCTATTAACCAGAAAGCCCTGAGTTCCAAGAACACAGCAGCTGCGAAGGACTAGCCAAGAAGAGTGAAAAAGTACCACAACATGCCTGCCTGCACAGCTTTTTCCTTGGGGACATGCCTAATTCCTGGCTGATTTGCCTTTCTCGTCTTAGGGTTGGGGTTCGGCCTAGGGCTAGGATTTTTAAAATCAGGAAGCCCTGAGTTCCAGGCACACTGGAGCTGTGAAAGGCATCCAAAAGGGAGTGCAAAAGTGCCACAACATGGTTGCTTTCACGGCTTTTTCCTTGGAAAGAAGCTTAACACCAGGCTGATTTCCCTTCCCAGGGTTACTGTTAGGCTTAGGCCTAGGGCTAGGATTTTTAAAACTAGGAAGCCCTTAGATCCAGGCACACTGCAGCTGTTCAAGGCATCCCAAGGGGAGTACAAAAGTGCAACAACATGGCAGCTTTCACAGCGTTTTCCTTAGCACCATCCCTATACCTAGGCTGTTATATCTGCCTAGGGTTAGGGTTAGGGTTCAGCCTAGGGCTTGGAGTTTTTTAACCAGGAAGCCCTGAGTTCCAGGCTTACTTCATCTGCCAAAGGCATCCCAAAGGGTGTGCAAAAGTGCCACAACATGGCTGCTTTCACAGCTTTTCCCTTAGGAAGAACCCTAATACCCGGCTGATTTACCTTCCTAGGGTTACTGTTAGGCTTAGGCCTAGGACTTTTAAAACCAGGAAGCCCTGGGCTTCAGGCACACTGCAGCTGTTAAAGGCATCCCAAGAGGGCCGCAGAAGTGACACAACTTGGCTGCCTCTGCTTCTATTCTCATGAGACCATCCTGAACCATAGGCTGATTTTCCTTCCTAGGGTTAAGGTTGGAGTTTCGCCTAGGGTAAGAGTTCTATTAACCAGAAAGCCCTGAGTTCCAAGAACACAGCATCTGCGAAGGACTAGCCAAGAAGAGCGCAAAAGTACCACAACATGCCTGCCTCCACAGCTTTTTCCTTGGGGACATGCCTAATTCCTGGCTGATTTGCCTTTCTCGTCTTAGGGTTGGGGTTCGGCCTAGGGCTAGGATTTTTTTAACTAGGAAGCCCTGAGTTCCAGGCTTACTTCATCTGCAAAAAGCATCCCAAAGGGAGTGCAGAAGTCCCACAACATGGCTGCTTTCACGGCTTTTCCCTTAGGAAGAACCCTAATACGCCGCTGATTTACCTTCCTAGGGTTACTGTTAGGCTTAGGCCTAGGACTTTTAAAACCAGGAAGCCCTGGGCTCCAGGCACACTGCAGCTGCGAAAGGCATCCCAAGGGGAGCGCAAAAGTGACACAACTTGGCTGCCACCACTGATATTTCCATGAGACCATCCCGAACCATAGGCTGATTTTCCTTCCTAGGGTTAAGGTTTGAGTTACGCCTAGGGTAAGGGTTCTATTAACCAGAAAGCCCTGAGTTCCAAGAACACAGCAGCTGCGAAGGACTAGCCAAGAAGAGTGCAAAAGTACCACAACATGCCTGCCTCCTCAGCTTTTTCCTTGGGGACATGCCTAATTCCTGGCTGATTTGCCTTTCTCGTCTTAGGGTTGGGGTTCGGCCTAGGGCTAGGATTTTTTTAACTAGGAAGCCCTGAGTTCCAGGCTTACTGCATCTGCCAAAGGCATCCCAAAGGGAGTGCAGAAGTGCCACAACATGGCTGCTTTCTCGGCTTTTCCCTTAGGAAGAACCCTAATACGCGGCTGATTTACCTTCCTAGGGTTACTGTTAGGCTTAGGCCTAGGACTTTTTAAACCAGGAAGCCCTGGGCTCCAGGCACACTGCAGCTGCGAAAGGCATCCCAAGGGGAGCGCAAAAGTGACACAACTTGGCTGCCACCACTGATATTTCCATGAGACCATCCCGAACCATAGGCTGATTTTCCTTCCTAGGCTTAAGGTTTGAGTTACGCCTAGGGTAAGGGTTCTATTAACCAGAAAGCCCTGAGTTCCAAGAACACAGCAGCTGCGAAGGACTTCCCAAGAAGAGCGCAAAAGTACCACAACATGCCTGCCTCCACAGCTTTTTCCTCGGGGACATGCCTAATTCCTGGCTGATTTGCCTTTCTCGTCTTAGGGTTGGGGTTCAGCCTAGGGCTAGGATTTTTTTAACTAGGAAGCCCTGAGTTCCAGGCTTACTTCATTTGCAAAAAGCATCCCAAAGGGAGTGCAGAAGTGCCACAACATGGCTGCTTTCACGGCTTTTCCCTTAGGAAGAACCCTAATACCCGGCTGATTTACCTTCCTAGGGTTACTGTTAGGCTTAGGCCTAGGACTTTTTAAACCAGGAAGCCCTGGGCTCCAGGCACACTGCAGCTGTTAAAGGCATCCCAAGAGGGCTGCAGAAGTGACACAACTTGGCTGCCTCTGCTGCTATTCTCATGAGACCATCCCGAATCATAGGCTGATTTTCCTTCCTAGGGTTAAGTTTTGAGTTACGCCTAGGGTAAGGGTTCTATTAACCAGAAAGCCCTGAGTTCCAAGAACACAGCAGCTGCGAAGGACTTCCCAAGAAGAGCGCAAAAGTACCACAACATGCCTGCCTCCACAGCTTTTTCCTTGGGGACATGCCTAATTCCTGGCTGATTTGCCTTTCTCGTCTTAGGGTTGGGGTTCGGCCTAGGGCTAGGATTTTTAAAATCAGGAAGCCCTGAGTTCCAGGCACACTGGAACTGTGAAAGGCATCCAAAAGGGAGTGCAAAAGTGCCACAACATGGTTGCGTTCACGGCTTTTTCCTTGGCAAGAAGCTTAACACCAGGCTGATTTCCCTTCCCAGGGTTACTGTTAGGCTTAGGCCTAGGGCTAGCATTTTTAAAACTAGGAAGCCCTTAGATCCAGGCACACTGCAGCTGTTCAAGGCATCCCAAGGGGAGTACAAAAGTGCAACAACATGGCAGCTTTCACAGCTTTTCCCTTAGGAAGAACCCTAATACGCGGCTGATTTACCTTCCTAGGGTTACTGTTAGGCTTAGGCCTAGGACTTTTAAAACCAGGAAGCCCTGGGCTCCAGGCAAACTGCAGCTGTTAAAGGCATCCCAAGAGGGCCGCAGAAGTGACACAACTTGGCTGCCTCTGCTTCTATTCTCATGAGACCACCCCGAACCATAGGCTGATTTTCCTTCCTAGGGTTAAGGTTTGAGTTTCGCCTAGGGTAAGAGTTCTATTAACCAGAAAGCCCTGAGTTCCAAGAACACAGCAGCTGCGAAGGACTACCCAAGAAGAGCGCAAAAGTACCACAACATGCCTGCCTCCACAGCTTTTTCCTTGGGGACATGCCTAATTCCTGGCTGATTTGCCTTTCTCGTCTTAGGGTTGGGGTTCGGACTAGGGCTAGGATTTTTTTAACTAGGAAGCCCTGAGTTCCAGGCTTACTTCATCTGCAAAAAGCATCCCAAAGGGAGTGCAGAAGTCCCACAACATGGCTGCTTTCACGGCTTTTCCCTTAGGAAGAACCCTAATACGCCGCTGATTTACCTTCCTAGGGTTACTGTTAGGCTTAGGCCTAGGACTTTTAAAACCAGGAAGCCCTGGGCTCCAGGCACACTGCAGCTGTTAAAGGCATCCCAAGAGGGCCGCAGAAGTGACACAACTTGGCTGCCTCTGCTTCTATTCTCATGAGACCATCCTGAACCATAGGCTGATTTTCCTTCCTAGGGTTAAGGTTTGAGTTTCGCCTAGGGTAAGAGTTCTATTAACCAGAAAGCCCTGAGTTCCAGGAACACAGCAGCTGCGAAGGACTACCCAAGAAGAGCGCAAAAGTACCACAACATGCCTGCCTCCACAGCTTTTTCCTTGGGGACATGCCTAATTCCTGGCTGATTTGCCTTTCTCGTCTTAGGGTTGGGGTTCGGCCTAGGGCTAGGATTTTTTTAACTAGGAAGCCCTGAGTTCCAGGCTTACTTCATCTGCAAAAAGCATCCCAAAGGGAGTGCAGAAGTCCCACAACATGGCTGCTTTCACGGCTTTTCCCTTAGGAAGAACCCTAATACCCGGCTGATTTACCTTCCTAGGGTTACTGTTAGGCTTAGGCCTAGGACTTTTAAAACCAGGAAGCCCTGGGCTCCAGGCACACTGCAGCTGCGAAAGGCATCCCAAGGGGAGCGCAAAAGTGACACAACTTGGCTGCCACCACTGATATTTCCATGAGACCATCCCGAACCATAGGCTGATTTTCCATCCTAGGGTTAAGGTTTGAGTTACGCCTAGGGTAAGGGTTCTATTAACCAGAAAGCCCTGAGTTCCAAGAACACAGCAGCTGCGAAGGACTAGCCAAGAAGAGTGCAAAAGTACCACAACATGCCTGCCTCCTCAGCTTTTTCCTTGGGGACATGCCTAATTCCTGGCTGATTTGCCTTTCTCGTCTTAGGGTTGGGGTTCGGCCTAGGGCTAGGATTTTTTTAACTAGGAAGCCCTGAGTTCCAGGCTTACTGCATCTGCCAAAGGCATCCCAAAGGGAGTGCAGAAGTGCCACAACATGGCTGCTTTCACGACTTTTCCCTTAGGAAGAACCCTAATACGCGGCTGATTTACCTTCCTAGGGTTACTGTTAGGCTTAGGCCTAGGACTTTTAAAACCAGGAAGCCCTGGGCTCCAGGCACACTGCAGCTGCGAAAGGCATCCCAAGGGGAGCACAAAAGTGACAGAACTTGGCTGCCACCACTGATATTTCCATGAGACCATCCCGAACCATAGGCTGATTTGCCTTCCTAGGGTTAAGGTTTGAGTTACGCCTAGGGTAAGGGTTCTATTAACCAGAAAGCCCTGAGTTCCAAGAACACAGCAGCTGCGAAGGACTAGCCAAGAAGAGTGAAAAAGTACCACAACATGCCTGCCTCCACAGCTTTTTCCTTGGGGACATGCCTAATTCCTGGCTGATTTGCCTTTCTCGTCTTAGGGTTGGGGTTCGGCCTAGGGCTAGGATTTTTAAAATCAGGAAGCCCTGAGTTCCAGGCACACTGGAGCTGTGAAAGGCATCCAAAAGGGAGTGCAGAAGTGCCACAACATGGTTGCTTTCACGGCTTTTTCCTTGCCAAGAAGCTTAACACCAGGCTGATTTCCCTTCCCAGGGTTACTGTTAGGCTTAGGCCTAGGGCTAGGATTTTTAAAACTAGGAAGCCCTTAGATCCAGGCACACTGCAGCTGTTCAAGGCATCCCAAGGGGAGTACAAAAGTGCAACAACATGGCAGCTTTCACAGCGTTTTCCTTGGCACCATCCCTATACCTAGGCTGTTATATCTGCCTAGGGTTAGGGTTAGGGTTCAGCCTAGGGCTTGGAGTTTTTTAACCAGGAAGCCCTGAGTTCCAGGCTTACTTCATCTGCCAAAGGCATCCCAAAGGGTGTGCAAAAGTGCCACAACATGGCTGCTTTCACAGCTTTTCCCTTAGGAAGAACCCTAATACCCGGCTGATTTACCTTCCTAGGGTTACTGTTAGGCTTAGGCCTAGGACTTTTAAAACCAGGAAGCCCTGGGCTCCAGGCACACTGCAGCTGTTAAAGGCATCCCAAGAGGGCCGCAGAAGTGACACAACTTGGCTGCCTCTGCTTCTATTCTCATGAGACCATCCTGAACCATAGGCTGATTTTCCTTCCTAGGGTTAAGGTTGGAGTTTCGCCTAGGGTAAGAGTTCTATTAACCAGAAAGCCCTGAGTTCCAAGAACACAGCATCTGCGAAGGACTAGCCAAGAAGAGCGCAAAAGTACCACAACATGCCTGCCTCCACAGCTTTTTCCTTGGGGACATGCCTAATTCCTGGCTGATTTGCCTTTCTCGTCTTAGGGTTGGGGTTCGGCCTAGGGCTAGGATTTTTTTAACTAGGAAGCCCTGAGTTCCAGGCTTACTTCATTTGCAAAAAGCATCCCAAAGGGAGTGCAGAAGTGCCACAACATGGCTGCTTTCACGGCTTTTCCCTTAGGAAGAACCCTAATACCCGGCTGATTTACCTTCCTAGGGTTACTGTTAGGCTTAGGCCTAGGACTTTTTAAACCAGGAAGCCCTGGGCTCCAGGCACACTGCAGCTGCGAAAGGCATCCCAAGGGGAGCGCAAAACTGACACAACTTGGCTGCCACCACTGATATTTCCATGAGACCATCCCGAACCATAGGCTGATTTTCCTTCCTAGGGTTAAGGTTTGAGTTACGCCTAGGGTAAGGGTTCTATTAACCAGAAAGCCCTGAGCTCCAAGAACACAGCAGCTGCGAAGGACTTCCCAAGAAGAGCGCAAAAGTACCACAACATGCCTGCCTCCACAGCTTTTTCCTTGGGGACATGCCTAATTCCTGGCTGATTTGCCTTTCTCGTCTTAGGGTTGGGGTTCGGCCTAGGGCTAGGATTTTTTTAACTAGGAAGCCCTGAGTTCCAGGCTTACTTCATTTGCAAAAAGCATCCCAAAGGGAGTGCAGAAGTGCCACAACATGGCTGCTTTCACGGCTTTTCCCTTAGGAAGAACCCTAATACCCGGCTGATTTACCTTCCTAGGGTTACTGTTAGGCTTAGGCCTAGGACTTTTTAAACCAGGAAGCCCTGGGCTCCAGGCACACTGCAGCTGTGAAAGGCATCCCAAGGGGAGCGCAAAACTGACACAACTTGGCTGCCACCACTGATATTTCCATGAGACCATCCCGAACCATAGGCTGATTTTCCTTCCTAGGTTTAAGGTTTGAGTTACGACTAGGGTAAGGGTTCTATTAACCATAAAGCCCTGAGTTCCAAGAACACAGCAGCTGCGAAGGACTAGCCAAGAAGAGCGCAAAAGTACCACAACATGCCTGCCTCCACAGCTTTTTCCTTGGGGACATGCCTAATTCCTGGCTGATTTGCCTTTCTCGTCTTAGGGTTGGGGTTCGGCCTAGGGCTAGGATTTTTTTAACTAGGAAGCCCTGAGTTCCAGGCTTACTGCATCTGCCAAAGGCATCCCAAAGGGAGTGCAGAAGTGCCACAACATGGCTGCTTTCACGGCTTTTCCCTTAGGAAGAACCCTAATACGCGGCTGATTTACCTTCCTAGGGTTACTGTTAGGCTTAGGCCTAGGACTTTTAAAACCAGGAAGCCCTGGGTTCCAGGCACACTGCAGCTGCGAAAGGCATCCCAAGGGGAGCACAAAAGTGACAGAACTTGGCTGCCACCACTGATATTCTCATGAGACCATCCCGAACCATAGGCTGATTTTCCTTCCTAGGGTTAAGGTTTGAGTTACGCCTAGGGTAAGAGTTCTATTAACCAGAAAGCCCTGAGTTCCAAGAACACAGCAGCTGCGAAGGACTACCCAAGAAGAGCGCAAAAGTACCACAACATGCCTGCCTCCACAGCTTTTTCCTTGGGGACATGCCTAATTCCTGGCTGATTTGCCTTTCTCGTCTTAGGGTTGGGGTTCGGCCTAGGGCTAGGATTTTTAAAATCAGGAAGCCCTGAGTTCCAGGCACACTGGAGCTGTGAAAGGCATCCAAAAGGGAGTGCAAAAGTGCCACAACATGGTTGCTTTCACGGCCTTTCCCTTAGGAAGAACCCTAATACGCGGCTGATTTACCTTCCTAGGGTTACTGTTAGGCTTCGGCCTAGGGCTAGGATTTTTAAAACTAGGAAGCCCTTAGTTCCAGGCACACTGCAGCTGTTCAAGGCATCCCAAGGGGAGTACAAAAGTGCAACAACATGGCAGCTTTCACAGCTTTTTCCTTGGCACCATCCCTATACCTAGGCTGTTTTATCTGCCTAGGGTTAGGGTTAGGGTTCAGCCTAGGGCTTGGAGTTTTTTAACCAGGAAGCCCTGAGTTCCAGGCTTACTGCATCTGCCAAAGGCATCCCAAAGGGTGTGCAAAAGTGCCACAACATGGCTGCGTTCATAACTTTTCCCTTAGGAAGAACCCTAATACGCGGCTGATTTACCTTCCTAGGGTTACTGTTAGGCTTAGGCCTAGGACTTTTAAAACCAGGAAGCCCTGGGCTCCAGGCACACTGCCGCTGTTAAAGGCATCCCAAGAGGGCCGCAGAAGTGACACAACTTGGCTGCCTCTGCTTCTATTCTCATGAGACCATCCTGAACCATAGGCTGATTTTCCTTCCTAGGGTTAAGGTTTGAGTTTCGCCTAGGGTAAGAGTTCTATTAACCAGAAAGCCCTGAGTTCCAAGAACACAGCAGCTGCGAAGGACTACCCAAGAAGAGCGCAAAAGTACCACAACATGCCTGCCTCCACAGCTTTTTCCTTGGGGACATGCCTAATTCCTGGCTGATTTGCCTTTCTCGTCTTAGGGTTGGGGTTCGGCCTAGGGCTAGGATTTTTTTAACTAGGAAGCCCTGAGTTCCAGGCTTACTGCATCTGCCAAAGGCATCCCAAAGGGAGTGCAGAAGTGCCACAACATGGCTGCTTTCACGGCTTTCCCTTATGAAGAACCCTAATACGCGGCTGATTTACCTTCCTAGGGTTACTGTTAGGCTTAGGCCTAGGACTTTTAAAACCAGGAAGCCCTGGGCTCCAGGCACATGCAGCTGTTCAAGGCATCCCAAGAGGGCCGCAGAAGTGACACAACTTGGCTGCCTCTGCTGCTATTCTCATGAGACCATCCCGAACCATAGGCTGATTTTCCTTCCTAGGGTGAAGGTTTGAGTTACGCCTAGGGTAAGAGTTCTATTAACCAGAAAGCCCTGAGTTCCAAGAACACAGCATCTGCGAAGGACTAGCCAAGAAGAGCGCAAAAGTACCACAACATGCCTGCCTCCACAGCTTTTTCCTTGGGGACATGCCTAATTCCTGGCTGATTTGCCTTTCTCGTCTTAGGGTTGGGGTTCGGCCTAGGGCTAGGATTTTTTTAACTAGGAAGCCCTGAGTTCCAGGCTTACTTCATCTGCAAAAAGCATCCCAAAGGGAGTGCAGAAGTGCCACAACATGGCTGCTTTCACGGCTTTTCCCTTAGGAAGAACCCTAATACCCGGCTGATTTACCTTCCTAGGGTTACTGTTAGGCTTAGGCCTAGGACTTTTAAAACCAGGAAGCCCTGGGCTCCAGGCACACTGCAGCTGCGAAAGGCATCCCAAGGGGAGCGCAAAAGTGACACAACTTGGCTGCCACCACTGATATTTCCATGAGACCATCCCGAACCATAGGCTGATTTTCCTTCCTAGGGTTAAGGTTTGAGTTACGCCTAGGGTAAGGGTTCTATTAACCAGAAAGCCCTGAGTTCCAAGAACACAGCAGCTGCGAAGGACTAGCCAAGAAGAGTGCAAAAGTACCACAACATGCCTGCCTCCTCAGCTTTTTCCTTGGGGACATGCCTAATTCCTGGCTGATTTGCCTTTGTCGTCTTAGGGTTGGGGTTCGGCCTAGGGCTAGGATTTTTTTAACTAGGAAGCCCTGAGTTCCAGGCTTACTGCATCTGCCAAAGGCATCCCAAAGGGAGTGCAGAAGTGCCACAACATGGCTGCTTTCACGGCTTTTCCCTTAGGAAGAACCCTAATACGCGGCTGATTTACCTTCCTAGGGTTACTGTTAGGCTTAGGCCTAGGACTTTTTAAACCAGGAAGCCCTGGGCTCCAGGCACACTGCAGCTGCGAAAGGCATCCCAAGGGGAGCGCAAAAGTGACACAACTTGGCTGCCACCACTGATATTTCCATGAGACCATCCCGAACCATAGGCTGATTTTCCTTACCAGGGTTAAGGTTTGAGTTACGCCTAGGGTAAGGGTTCTATTAACCAGAAAGCCCTGAGCTCCAAGAACACAGCAGCTGCGAAGGACTTCCCAAGAAGAGCGCAAAAGTACCACAACGTGCCTGCCTCCACAGCTTTTTCCTTGGGGACATGCCTAATTCCTGGCTGATTTGCCTTTCTCGTCTTAGGGTTGGGGTTCGGCCTAGGGCTAGGATTTTTTTAACTAGGAAGCCCTGAGTTCCAGGCTTACTTCATTTGCAAAAAGCATCCCAAAGGGAGTGCAGAAGTGCCACAACATGGCTGCTTTCACGGCTTTTCCCTTAGGAAGAACCCTAATACGCGGCTGATTTACCTTCCTAGGGTTACTGTTAGGCTTAGGCCTAGGACTTTTTAAACCAGGAAGCCCTGGGCTCCAGGCACACTGCAGCTGCGAAAGGCATCCCAAGGGGAGCGCAAAACTGACACAACTTGGCTGCCACCACTGATATTTCCATGAGACCATCCCGAACCATAGGCTGATTTTCCTTCCTAGGGTTAAGGTTTGAGTTACGACTAGGGTAAGGGTTCTATTAACCATAAAGCCCTGAGTTCCAAGAACACAGCAGCTGCGAAGGACTAGCCAAGAAGAGTGCAAAAGTACCACAACATGCCTGCCTCCTCAGCTTTTTCCTTGGGGACATGCCTAATTCCTGGCTGATTTGCCTTTCTCGTCTTAGGGTTGGGGTTCGGCCTAGGGCTAGGATTTTTTTAACTAGGAAGCCCTGAGTTCCAGGCTTACTGCATCTGCCAAAGGCATCCCAAAGGGAGTGCAGAAGTGCCACAACATGGCTGCTTTCACGGCTTTTCCCTTAGGAAGAACCCTAATACGCGGCTGATTTACCTTCCTAGGGTTACTGTTAGGCTTAGGCCTAGGACTTTTAAAACCAGGAAGCCCTGGGCTCCAGGCACACTGCAGCTGCGAAAGGCATCCCAAGGGGAGCACAAAAGTGACAGAACTTGGCTGCCACCACTGATATTTCCATGAGACCATCCTGAACCATAGGCTGATTTTCCTTCCTAGGGTTAAGGTTTGAGTTACGCCTAGGGTAAGGGTTCTATTAACCAGAAAGCCCTGAGTTCCAAGAACACAGCAGCTGCGAAGGACTACCCAAGAAGAGCGCAAAAGTACCACAACATGCCTGCCTCCACAGCTTTTTCCTTGGGGACATGCCTAATTCCTGGCTGATTTGCCTTTCTCGTCTTAGGGTTGGGGTTCGGCCTAGGGCTAGGATTTTTAAAATCAGGAAGCCCTGAGTTCCAGGCACACTGGAGCTGTGAAAGGCATCCAAAAGGGAGTGCAAAAGTGCCACAACATGGTTGCTTTCACGGCTTTTTCCTTGGCAAGAAGCTTAACACCAGGCTGATTTCCCTTCCCAGGGTTACTGTTAGGCTTAGGCCTAGGGCTAGGATTTTTAAAACTAGGAAGCCCTTAGATCCAGGCACACTGCAGCTGTTCAAGGCATCCCAAGGGGAGTACAAAAGTGCAACAACATGGCAGCTTTCACAGCGTTTTCCTTGGCACCATCCCTATACCTAGGCTGTTATATCTGCCTAGGGTTAGGGTTAGGGTTCAGCCTAGGGCTTGGAGTTTTTTAACCAGGAAGCCCTGAGTTCCAGGCTTACTTCATCTGCCAAAGGCATCCCAAAGGGTGTGCAAAAGTGCCACAACATGGCTGCTTTCACAGCTTTTCCCTTAGGAAGAACCCTAATACCCGGCTGATTTACCTTCCTAGGGTTACTGTTAGGCTTAGGCCTAGGACTTTTAAAACCAGGAAGCCCTGGGCTCCAGGCACACTGCAGCTGTTAAAGGCATCCCAAGAGGGCCGCAGAAGGGACACAACTTGGCTGCCTCTGCTTCTATTCTCATGAGACCATCCTGAAACATAGGCTGATTTTCCTTCCTAGGGTTAAGGTTGGAGTTTCGCCTAGGGTAAGAGTTCTATTAACCAGAAAGCCCTGAGTTCCAAGAACACAGCATCTGCGAAGGACTAGCCAAGAAGAGCGCAAAAGTACCACAACATGCCTGCCTCCACAGCTTTTTCCTTGGGGACATGCCTAATTCCTGGCTGATTTGCCTTTCTCGTCTTAGGGTTGGGGTTCGGCCTAGGGCTAGGATTTTTTTAACTAGGAAGCCCTGAGTTCCAGGCTTACTTCATCTGCAAAAAGCATCCCAAAGGGAGTGCAGAAGTGCCACAACATGGCTGCTTTCACGGCTTTTCCCTTAGGAAGAACCCTAATACGCGGCTGATTTACCTTCCTAGGGTTACTGTTAGGCTTAGGCCTAGGACTTTTAAAACCAGGAAGCCCTGGGCTCCAGGCACACTGCAGCTGCGAAAGGCATCCCAAGGGGAGCGCAAAACTGACACAACTTGGCTGCCACCACTGATATTTCCATGAGACCATCCCGAACCATAGGCTGATTTTCCTTCCTAGGGTTAAGGTTTGAGTTACGCCTAGGGTAAGGGTTCTATTAACCAGAAAGCCCTGAGTTCCAAGAACACAGCAGCTGCGAAGGACTAGCCAAGAAGAGCGCAAAAGTACCACAACATGCCTGCCTCCACAGCTTTTTCCTTGGGGACATGCCTAATTCCTGGCTGATTTGCCTTTCTCGTCTTAGGGTTGGGGTTTGGCCTAGGGCTAGGATTTTTTTAACTAGGAAGCCCTGAGTTCCAGGCTTACTGCATCTGCCAAAGGCATCCCAAAGGGAGTGCAGAAGTGCCACAACATGGCTGCTTTCACGGCTTTTCCCTTAGGAAGAACCCTAATACGCGGCTGATTTACCTTCCTAGGGTTACTGTTAGGCTTAGGCCTAGGACTTTTAAAACCAGGAAGCCCTGGGCTCCAGGCACACTGCAGCTGCGAAAGGCATCCCAAGGGGAGCACAAAAGTGACAGAACTTGGCTGCCACCACTGATATTTCCATGAGACCATCCCGAACCATAGGCTGATTTTCCTTCCTAGGGTTAAGGTTTGAGTTACGCCTAGGGTAAGAGTTCTATTAACCAGAAAGCCCTGAGTTCCAAGAACACAGCAGCTGCGAAGGACTACCCAAGAAGAGCGCAAAAGTACCACAACATGCCTGCCTCCACAGCTTTTTCCTTGGGGACATGCCTAATTCCTGGCTGATTTGCCTTTCTCGTCTTAGGGTTGGGGTTCGGCCTAGGGCTAGGATTTTTAAAATCAGGAAGCCCTGAGTTCCAGGCACACTGGAGCTGTGAAAGGCATCCAAAAGGGAGTGCAAAAGTGCCACAACATGGTTGCTTTCACGGCCTTTCCCTTAGGAAGAACCCTAATACGCGGCTGATTTACCTTCCTAGGGTTACTGTTAGGCTTCGGCCTAGGGCTAGGATTTTTAAAACTAGGAAGCCCTTAGTTCCAGGCACACTGCAGCTGTTCAAGGCATCCCAAGGGGAGTACAAAAGTGCAACAACATGGCAGCTTTCACAGCTTTTTCCTTGGCACCATCCCTATACCTAGGCTGTTTTATCTGCCTAGGGTTAGGGTTAGGGTTCAGCCTAGGGCTTGGAGTTTTTTAACCAGGAAGCCCTGAGTTCCAGGCTTACTGCATCTGCCAAAGGCATCCCAAAGGGTGTGCAAAAGTGCCACAACATGGCTGCTTTCACAGCTTTTCCCTTAGGAAGAACCCTAATACGCGGCTGATTTACCTTCCTAGGGTTACTGTTAGGCTTAGGCCTAGGACTTTTAAAACCAGGAAGCCCTGGGCTCCAGGCACACTGCCGCTGTTAAAGGCATCCCAAGAGGGCCGCAGAAGTGACACAACTTGGCTGCCTCTGCTTCTATTCTCATGAGACCATCCTGAACCATAGGCTGATTTTCCTTCCTAGGGTTAAGGTTTGAGTTTCGCCTAGGGTAAGAGTTCTATTAACCAGAAAGCCCTGAGTTCCAAGAACACAGCAGCTGCGAAGGACTAGCCAAGAAGAGCGCAAAAGTACCACAACATGCCTGCCTCCACAGCTTTTTCCTTGGGGACATGCCTAATTCCTGGCTGATTTGCCTTTCTCGTCTTAGGGTTGGGGTTCGGCCTAGGGCTAGGATTTTTTTAACTAGGAAGCCCTGAGTTCCAGGCTTACTTCATCTGCAAAAAGCATCCCAAAGGGAGTGCAGAAGTGCCACAACATGGCTGCTTTCACGGCTTTTCCCTTAGGAAGAACCCTAATACGCGGCTGATTTACCTTCCTAGGGTTACTGTTAGGCTTAGGCCTAGGACTTTTAAAACCAGGAAGCCCTGGGCTCCAGGCACACTGCAGCTGCGAAAGGCATCCCAAGGGGAGCCAAAACTGACACAACTTGGCTGCCACCACTGATATTTCCATGAGACCATCCCGAACCATAGGCTGATTTTCCTTCCTAGGGTTAAGGTTTGAGTTACGCCTAGGGTAAGGGTTCTATTAACCAGAAAGCCCTGAGTTCCAAGAACACAGCAGCTGCGAAGGACTAGCCAAGAAGAGTGCAAAAGTACCACAACATGCCTGCCTCCTCAGCTTTTTCCTTGGGGACATGCCTAATTCCTGGCTGATTTGCCTTTGTCGTCTTAGGGTTGGGGTTCGGCCTAGGGCTAGGATTTTTTTAACTAGGAAGCCCTGAGTTCCAGGCTTACTGCATCTGCCAAAGGCATCCCAAAGGGAGTGCAGAAGTGCCACAACATGGCTGCTTTCACGGCTTTTCCCTTAGGAAAAACCCTAATACGCGGCTGATTTACCTTCCTAGGGTTACTGTTAGGCTTAGGCCTAGGACTTTTAAAACCAGGAAGCCCTGGGCTCCAGGCACACTGCAGCTGCGAAAGGCATCCCAAGGGGAGCGCAAAACTGACACAACTTGGCTGCCACCACTGATATTTCCATGAGACCATCCCGAACCATAGGCTGATTTTCCTTCCTAGGGTTAAGGTTTGAGTTACGACTAGGGTAAGGGTTCTATTAACCATAAAGCCCTGAGTTCCAAGAACACAGCAGCTGCGAAGGACTAGCCAAGAAGAGCGCAAAAGTACCACAACATGCCTGCCTCCACAGCTTTTTCCTTGGGGACATGCCTAATTCCTGGCTGATTTGCCTTTCTCGTCTTAGGGTTGGGGTTCGGCCTAGGGCTAGGATTTTTTTAACTAGGAAGCCCTGAGTTCCAGGCTTACTGCATCTGCCAAAGGCATCCCAAAGGGAGTGCAGAAGTGCCACAACATGGCTGCTTTCACGGCTTTTCCCTTAGGAAGAACCCTAATACGCGGCTGATTTACCTTCCTAGGGTTACTGTTAGGCTTAGGCCTAGGACTTTTAAAACCAGGAAGCCCTGGGCTCCAGGCACACTGCAGCTGCGAAAGGCATCCCAAGGGGAGCACAAAAGTGACAGAACTTGGCTGCCACCACTGATATTTCCATGAGACCATCCCGAACCATAGGCTGATTTTCCTTCCTAGGCTTAAGGTTTGAGTTACGCCTAGGGTAAGGGTTCTATTAACCAGAAAGCCCTGAGTTCCAAGAACACAGCAGCTGCGAAGGACTAGCCAAGAAGAGCGCAAAAGTACCACAACATGCCTGCCTCCTCAGCTTTTTCCTTGGGGACATGCCTAATTCCTGGCTGATTTGCCTTTCTCGTCTTAGGGTTGGGGTTCGGCCTAGGGCTAGGATTTTTAAAATCAGGAAGCCCTGAGTTCCAGGCACACTGGAGCTGTGAAAGGCATCCAAAAGGGAGTGCAAAAGTGCCACAACATGGTTGCTTTCACGGCCTTTCCCTTAGGAAGAACCCTAATACGCGGCTGATTTACCTTCCTAGGGTTACTGTTAGGCTTCGGCCTAGGGCTAGGATTTTTAAAACTAGGAAGCCCTTAGTTCCAGGCACACTGCAGCTGTTCAAGGCATCCCAAGGTGAGTACAAAAGTGCAACAACATGGCAGCTTTCACAGCTTTTTCCTTGGCACCATCCCTATACCTAGGCTGTTTTATCTGCCTAGGGTTAGGGTTAGGGTTCAGCCTAGGGCTTGGAGTTTTTTAACCAGGAAGCCCTGAGTTCCAGGCTTACTGCATCAGCCAAAGGCATCCCAAAGGGTGTGCAAAAGTGCCACAACATGGCTGCGTTCACAGCTTTTCCCTTAGGAAGAACCCTAATACCCGGCTGATTTACCTTCCTAGGCTTACTGTTAGGCTTAGGCCTAGGACTTTTAAAACCAGGAAGCCCTGGGCTCCAGGCACACTGCCGCTGTTAAAGGCATCCCAAGAGGGCCGCAGAAGTGACACAACTTGGCTGCCTCTGCTGCTATTCTCATGAGACCATCCTGAACCATAGGCTGATTTTCCTTCCTAGGGTTAAGGTTTGAGTTTCGCCTAGGGTAAGAGTTCTATTAACCAGAAAGCCCTGAGTTCCAAGAACACAGCAGCTGCGAAGGACTAGCCAAGAAGAGCGCAAAAGTACCACAACATGCCTGCCTCCACAGCTTTTTCCTTGGGGACATGCCTAATTCCTGGCTGATTTGCCTTTCTCGTCTTAGGGTTGGGGTTCGGCCTAGGGCTAGGATTTTTTTAACTAGGAAGCCCTGAGTTCCAGGCTTACTGCATCTGCCAAAGGCATCCCAAAGGGAGTGCAAAAGTGCCACAACATGGTTGCTTTCACGGCTTTTTCCTTGGCAAGAAGCTTAACACCAAGCTGATTTCCCTTCCCAGGTTCACTGTAAGGCTTAGGCCTAGGGCTAGGATTTTTAAAACTAGGAAGCCCTTAGATCCAGGCACACTGCAGCTGTTCAAGGCATCCCAAGGGGAGCGCAAAAGTGACACAACTTGGCTGCCACCACTGATATTTCCATGAGACCATCCCGATCCATAGGCTGATTTTCCTTCCTAGGGTTAAGGTTTGAGTTACGCCTCGGGTAAGGGTTCTATTAACCAGAAAGCCCTGAGTTCCAAGAACACAGCAGCTGCGAAGGACTAGCCAAGAAGAGTGCAAAAGTACCACAACATGCCTGCCTCCACAGCTTTTTCCTTGGGGACATGCCTAATTCCTGGCTGATTTGCCTTTCTTGTCTTAGGGTTGGGGTTCGGCCTAGGGCTAGGATTTTTTTAACTAGGAAGCCCTGAGTTCCAGGCTTACTTCATCTGCCAAAAGCATCCCAAAGGGAGTGCAGAAGTGCCACAACATGGCTGCTTTCACGGCTTTTCCCTTAGGAAGAACCCTAATACGCGGCTGATTTACCTTCCTAGGGTTACTGTTAGGCTTAGGCCTAGGACTTTTAAAACCAGGAAGCCCTGGGCTCCAGGCACATGCAGCTGTTCAAGGCATCCCAAGAGGGCCGCAGAAGTGACACAACTTGGCTGCCTCTGCTGCTATTCTCATGAGACCATCCCGAACCATAGGCTGATTTTCCTTCCTAGGGTGAAGGTTTGAGTTACGCCTAGGGTAAGAGTTCTATTAACCAGAAAGCCCTGAGTTCCAAGAACACAGCAGCTGTGAAGGACTACCCAAGAAGAGCGCAAAAGTACCACAACGTGCCTGCCTCCACAGCTTTTTCCTTGGGGACATGCCTAATTCCTGGCTGATTTGCCTTTCTCGTCTTAGGGTTGGGGTTCGGCCTAGGGCTAGGATTTTTTTAACTAGGAAGCCCTGAGTTCCAGGCTTACTGCATCTGCCAAAGGCATCCCAAAGGGAGTGCAAAAGTGCCACAACATGGTTGCTTTCACGGCTTTTTCCTTGGCAAGAAGCTTAACACCAGGCTGATTTCCCTTCCCAGGTTCACTGTAAGGCTTAGGCCTAGGGCTAGGATTTTTAAAACTAGGAAGCCCTTAGATCCAGGCACACTGCAGCTGTTCAAGGCATCCCAAGGGGAGTACAAAAGTGCAACAACATGGCAGCTTTCACAGCTTTTTCCTTGGCACCATCCCTATACCTAGGCTGTTTTATCTGCCTAGGGTTAGGGTTAGGGTTCAGCCTAGGGCTTGGAGTTTTTTAACCAGGAAGCCCTGAGTTCCAGGCTTACTGCATCTGCCAAAGGCATCCCAAAGGGAGTGCAGAAGTGCCACAACATGGCTGCTTTCACGGCTTTTCCCTTAGGAAGAACCCTAATACGCGGCTGATTTACCTTCCTAGGGTTACTGTTAGGCTTAGGCCTAGGACTTTTAAAACCAGGAAGCCCTGGGCTCCAGGCACATGCAGCTGTTAAAGGCATCCCAAGAGGGCCGCAAAAGTGACAACACTTGGCTGCCTCTGCTGCTATTCTCATGAGACCATCCCGAACCATAGGCTGATTTTCCTTCCTAGGGTGAAGGTTTGAGTTACGCCTCGGGTAAGGGTTCTATTAACCAGAAAGCCCTGAGTTCCAAGAACACAGCAGCTGCGAAGGACTAGCCAAGAAGAGCGCAAAAGTACCACAACATGCCTGCCTCCACAGCTTTTTCCTTGGGGACATGCCTAATTCCTGGCTGATTTGCCTTTCTCATCTTAGGGTTGGGGTTCGGCCTAGGGCTAGGATTTTTAAAATCAGGAAGCCCTGAGTTCCAGGCACACTGGAGCTGTGAAAGGCATTCAAAATAGAGTGCAAAAGTGCCACAACATGGTTGCTTTCACGGCTTTTTCCTTGGCAAGAAGCTTAACACCAGGCTGATTTCCCTTCCCAGGGTTACTGTTAGGCTTAGGCCTAGGGCTAGCATTTTTAAAACTAGGAAGCCCTTAGATCCAGGCACACTGCAGCTGTTCAAGGCATCCCAAGGGGAGTACAAAAGTGCAACAACATGGCAGCTTTCACAGCTTTTTCCTTGGCACCATCCCTATACCTAGGCTGTTATATCTGCCTAGGGTTAGGGTTAGGGTTCAGCCTAGGGCTTGGAGTTTTTTAACCAGGAAGCCCTGAGTTCCAGGCTTACTTCATCTGCCAAAGGCATCCCAAAGGGTGTGCAAAAGTGCCACAACACGGCTGCTTTCACAGCTTTTCCCTTAGGAAGAACCCTAATACGCGGCTGATTTACCTTCCTAGGGTTACTGTTAGGCTTAGGCCTAGGACTTTTAAAACCAGGAAGCCCTGGGCTCCAGGCACACTGCAGCTGTTAAAGGCATCCCAAGAGGGCCGCAGAAGTGACACAACTTGGCTGCCTCTGCTTCTATTCTCATGAGACCATCCTGAACCATAGGCTGATTTTCCTTCCTAGGGTTAAGGTTGGAGTTTCGCCTAGGGTAAGAGTTCTATTAACCAGAAAGCCCTGAGTTCCAAGAACACAGCAGCTGCGAAGGACTAGCCAAGAAGAGCGCAAAAGTACCACAACATGCCTGCCTCCACAGCTTTTTCCTTGGGGACATGCCTAATTCCTGGCTGATTTGCCTTTCTCGTCTTAGGGTTGGGGTTCGGCCTAGGGCTAGGATTTTTTTAACTAGGAAGCCCTGAGTTCCAGGCTTACTTCATTTGCAAAAAGCATCCCAAAGGGAGTGCAGAAGTGCCACAACATGGCTGCTTTCACGGCTTTTCCCTTAGGAAGAACCCTAATACCCGGCTGATTTACCTTCCTAGGGTTACTGTTAGGCTTAGGCCTAGGACTTTTTAAACCAGGAAGCCCTGGGCTCCAGGCACACTGCAGCTGCGAAAGGCATCCTAAGGGGAGCGCAAAACTGACACAACTTGGCTGCCTCTGCTGCTATTCTCATGAGACCATCCCGAACCATAGGCTGATTTTCCTTCCTAGGGTTAAGGTTTGAGTTACGCCTCGGGTAAGGGTTCTTAACCAGAAAGCCCTGAGTTCCAAGAACACAGCAGCTGCGAAGGACTTCCCAAGAAGAGCGCAAAAGTACCACAACATGCCTGCCTCCACAGCTTTTTCCTTGGGGACATGCCTAATTCCTGGCTGATTTGCCTTTTCTCGTCTTAGGGTTGGGGTTCGCCTAGGGCTAGGATTTTTTTAACTAGGAAGCCCTGAGTTCCAGGCTTACTTCATTTGCAAAAAGCATCCCAAAGGGAGTGCAGAAGTGCCACAACATGGCTGCTTTTTCAACGGCTTTTGCCCTTAGGAAGAACCCTAATACCCGGCTGATTTACCTTCCTAGGGTTACTGTTAGGCCTTAGGCCTAGGACTTTTTTAAACCAGGAAGCCCTGGGCTCCAGGCACACTGCAGCTGCGAAAGGCATCCCGAAGGGGAGCGCAAAACTGACACAACTTGGCTGCCACCACTGATATTTCCATGAGACCATCCCGAACCATAGGCTGATTTTCCTTCCTAGGGTTAAGGTTTGAGTTACGACTAGGGTAAGGGTTCTATTAACCAGAAAGCCCTGAGTTCCAAGAACACAGCAGCTGCGAAGGACTTCCCAAGAAGAGCGCAAAAGTACCACAACATGCCTGCCTCCACAGCTTTTTCCTTGGGGACATGCCTAATTCCTGGCTGATTTGCCTTTCTCGTCTTAGGGTTGGGGTTCGGCCTAGGGCTAGGATTTTTAAAATCAGGAAGCCCTGAGTTCCAGGCACACTGGAGCTGTGAAAGGCATCCAAAAGGGAGTGCAAAAGTGCCACAACATTGTTGCGTTCACGGCTTTTTCCTTGGCAAGAAGCTTAACACCAGGCTGATTTCCCTTCCCAGGGTTACTGTTAGGCTTAGGCCTAGGGCTAGCATTTTAAAACTAGGAAGCCCTTAGATCCAGGCACACTGCAGCTGTTCAAGGCATCCCAAGGGGAGTACAAAAGTGCAACAACATGGCAGCTTTCACAGCTTTTTCCTTGGCACCATCCCTATACCTAGGCTGTTATATCTGCCTAGGGTTAGGGTTAGGGTTCAGCCTAGGGCTTGGAGTTTTTTAACCAGGAAGCCCTGAGTTCCAGGCTTACTTCATCTGCCAAAGGCATCCCAAAGGGTGTGCAAAAGTGCCACAACACGGCTGCTTTCACAGCTTTTCCCATAGGAAGAACCCTAATACGCGGCTGATTTACCTTCCTAGGGTTACTGTTAGGCTTAGGCCTAGGACTTTTTAAAACCAGGAAGCCCTGGGCTCCAGGCACACTGCAGCTGTTAAAGGCATCCCAAGAGGGCCGCAGAAGTGACACAACTTGGCTGCCTCTGCTTCTATTCTCATGAGACCATCCTGAACCATAGGCTGATTTTCCTTCCTAGGGTTAAGGTTGGAGTTTCGCCTAGGTAAGAGTTCTATTAACCAGAAAGCCCTGAGTTCCAAGAACACAGCAGCTGCGAAGGACTAGCCAAGAAGAGCGCAAAAGTACCACAACATGCCTGCCTCCACAGCTTTTTCCTTGGGGACATGCCTAATTCCTGGCTGATTTGCCTTTCTCGTCTTAGGGTTGGGGTTCGGCCTAGGGCTAGGATTTTTTTAACTAGGAAGCCCTGAGTTCCAGGCTTACTTCATTTGCAAAAAGCATCCCAAAGGGAGTGCAGAAGTGCCACAACATGGCTGCTTTCACGGCTTTTCCCTTAGGAAGAACCCTAATACCCGGCTGATTTACCTTCCTAGGCTTACTGTTAGGCTTAGGCCTAGGACTTTTTAAACCAGGAAGCCCTGGGCTTCCAGGCACACTGCAGCTGCGAAAGGCATCCTAAGGGGAGCGCAAAACTGACACAACTTGGCTGCCTCTGCTGCTATTCTCATGAGACCATCCCGAACCATAGGCTGATTTTCTCTCTAGGGTTAAGTTTGAGTTACGCCTCGGGTAAGGGTTCTATTAACCAGAAAGCCCTGAGTTCCAAGAACACAGCAGCTGCGAAGGACTTCCCAAGAAGAGCGCAAAAGTACCACAACATGCCTGCCTCCACAGCTTTTTCCTTGGGGACATGCCTAATTCCTGGCTGATTTGCCTTTCTCGTCTTAGGGTTGGGGTTCGGCCTAGGGCTAGGATTTTTTTAACTAGGAAGCCCTGAGTTCCAGGCTTACTTCATTTGCAAAAAGCATCCCAAAGGGAGTGCAGAAGTGCCACAACATGGCTGCTTTCACGGCTTTTCCCTTAGGAAGAACCCTAATAACCCGGCTGATTTACCTTCCTAGGGTTACTGTTAGGCTTAGGCCTAGGACTTTTTAAACCAGGAAGCCCTGGGCTCCAGGCACACTGCAGCTGCGAAAGGCATCCCAAGGGGAGCGCAAAACTGACACAACTTGGCTGCCACCACTGATATTTCCAAGAGACCATCCCGAACCATAGGCTGATTTTCCTTCCTAGGGTTAAGGTTTGAGTTACGACTAGGGTAAGGGTTCTATTAACCAGAAAGCCCTGAGTTCCAAGAACACAGCAGCTGCGAAGGACTTCCCAAGAAGAGCGCAAAAGTACCACAACATGCCTGCCTCCACAGCTTTTTCCTTGGGGACATGCCTAATTCCTGGCTGATTTGCCTTTCTCGTCTTAGGGTTGGGTTCGCCTAGGGCTAGGATCTTTTAAAATCAGGAAGCCCTGAGTTCCAGGCACACTGGAGCTGTGAAAGGCATCCAAAAGGGAGTGCAAAAGTGCCACAACATTGTTGCGTTCACGGCTTTTTCCTTGGCAAGAAGCTTAACACCAAGCTGATTTCCCTTCCCAGGGTTACTGTTAGGCTTAGGCCTAGGGCTAGGATTTTAAAACTAGGAAGCCCTTAGTTCCAGGCACACTGCAGCTGTTTAAGGCATCCCAAGGGGAGTACAAAAGTGCAACAACATGGCAGCTTTCACAGCTTTTTCCTTGGCACCATCCCTATACCTAGGCTGTTTTATCTGCTAGGGTTAGGGGTTAGGGTTCAGCCTAGGGCTTGGAGTTTTTTAACCAGGAAGCCCTGAGTTCCAGGCTTACTGCATCTGCCAAAGGCATCCCAAGGGTGTGCAAAAGTGCCACAACATGGCTGCTTTCACAGCTTTTCCCTTAGGAAGAACCCTAATACGCGGCTGATTTACCTTCCTAGGGTTACTGTTAGGCTTAGGCCTAGGACTTTTAAAACAGGAAGCCCTGGGCTCCAGGCACATGCAGCTGTTCAAGGCATCCCAAGAGGGCCGCAGAAGTGACACAACTTGGCTGCCTCTGCTGCTATTCTCATGAGACCATCCCGAACCATAGGCTGATTTTCCTTCCTAGGGTGAAGGTTTGAGTTACGCCTAGGGTAAGAGTTCTATTAACCAGAAAGCCCTGAGTTCCAAGAACACAGCATCTGCGAAGGACTAGCCAAGAAGAGCGCAAAAGTACCACAACATGCCTGCCTCCACAGCTTTTTCCTTGGGGACATGCCTAATTCCTGGCTGATTTGCCTTTCTCGTCTTAGGGTTGGGGTTCGGCCTAGGGCTAGGATTTTTTTAACTAGGAAGCCCTGAGTTCCAGGCTTACTTCATCTGCAAAAAGCATCCCAAAGGGAGTGCAGAAGTGCCACAACATGGCTGCTTTCACGGCTTTTCCCTTAGGAAGAACCCTAATACGCGGCTGATTTACCTTCCTAGGGTTACTGTTAGGCTTAGGCCTAGGACTTTTAAAACCAGGAAGCCCTGGGCTCCAGGCACACTGCAGCTGCGAAAGGCATCCCAAGGGGAGCCAAAACTGACACAACTTGGCTGCCACCACTGATATTTCCATGAGACCATCCCGAACCATAGGCTGATTTTCCTTCCTAGGGTTAAGGTTTGAGTTACGCCTAGGGTAAGGGTTCTATTAACCAGAAAGCCCTGAGTTCCAAGAACACAGCAGCTGCGAAGGACTAGCCAAGAAGAGTGCAAAAGTACCACAACATGCCTGCCTCCTCAGCTTTTTCCTTGGGGACATGCCTAATTCCTGGCTGATTTGCCTTTGTCGTCTTAGGGTTGGGGTTCGGCCTAGGGCTAGGATTTTTTTAACTAGGAAGCCCTGAGTTCCAGGCTTACTGCATCTGCCAAAGGCATCCCAAAGGGAGTGCAGAAGTGCCACAACATGGCTGCTTTCACGGCTTTTCCCTTAGGAAGAACCCTAATACGCGGCTGATTTACCTTCCTAGGGTTACTGTTAGGCTTAGGCCTAGGACTTTTTAAACCAGGAAGCCCTGGGCTCCAGGCACACTGCAGCTGCGAAAGGCATCCCAAGGGGAGCGCAAAACTGACACAACTTGGCTGCCACCACTGATATTTCCATGAGACCATCCCGAACCATAGGCTGATTTTCCTTCCTAGGGTTAAGGTTTGAGTTACGACTAGGGTAAGGGTTCTATTAACCATAAAGCCCTGAGTTCCAAGAACACAGCAGCTGCGAAGGACTAGCCAAGAAGAGCGCAAAAGTACCACAACATGTCTGCCTCCACAGCTTTTTCCTTGGGGACATGCCTAATTCCTGGCTGATTTGCCTTTCTCGTCTTAGGGTTGGGGTTCGGCCTAGGGCTAGGATTTTTTTAACTAGGAAGCCCTGAGTTCCAGGCTTACTGCATCTGCCAAAGGCATCCCAAAGGGAGTGCAGAAGTGCCACAACATGGCTGCTTTCACGGCTTTTCCCTTAGGAAGAACCCTAATACGCGGCTGATTTACCTTCCTAGGGTTACTGTTAGGCTTAGGCCTAGGACTTTTAAAACCAGGAAGCCCTGGGCTCCAGGCACACTGCAGCTGCGAAAGGCATCCCAAGGGGAGCACAAAAGTGACAGAACTTGGCTGCCACCACTGATATTTCCATGAGACCATCCCGAACCATAGGCTGATTTTCCTTCCTAGGCTTAAGGTTTGAGTTACGCCTAGGGTAAGGGTTCTATTAACCAGAAAGCCCTGAGTTCCAAGAACACAGCAGCTGCGAAGGACTACCCAAGAAGAGCGCAAAAGTACCACAACATGCCTGCCTCCACAGCTTTTTCCTTGGGGACATGCCTAATTCCTGGCTGATTTGCCTTTCTCGTCTTAGGGTTGGGGTTCGGCCTAGGTCTAGGATTTTTAAAGTCAGGAAGCCCTGAGTTCCAGGCACACTGGAGCTGTGAAAGGCATCCAAAAGGGAGTGCAAAAGTGCCACAACATGGTTGCTTTCACGGCCTTTCCCTTAGGAAGAACCCTAATACGCGGCTGATTTACCTTCCTAGGGTTACTGTTAGGCTTCGGCCTAGGGCTAGGATTTTTAAAACTAGGAAGCCCTTAGTTCCAGGCACACTGCAGCTGTTCAAGGCATCCCAAGGGGAGTACAAAAGTGCAACAACATGGCAGCTTTCACAGCTTTTTCCTTGGCACCATCCCTATACCTAGGCTGTTTTATCTGCCTAGGGTTAGGGTTAGGGTTCAGCCTAGGGCTTGGAGTTTTTTAACCAGGAAGCCCTGAGTTCCAGGCTTACTGCATCAGCCAAAGGCATCCCAAAGGGTGTGCAAAAGTGCCACAACATGGCTGCGTTCACAGCTTTTCCCTTAGGAAGAACCCTAATACCCGGCTGATTTACCTTCCTAGGGTTACTGTTAGGCTTAGGCCTAGGACTTTTAAAACCAGGAAGCCCTGGGCTCCAGGCACACTGCCGCTGTTAAAGGCATCCCAAGAGGGCCGCGGAAGTGACACAACTTGGCTGCCTCTGCTGCTATTCTCATGAGACCATCCTGAACCATAGGCTGATTTTCCTTCCTAGGGTTAAGGTTTGAGTTTCGCCTAGGGTAAGAGTTCTATTAACCAGAAAGCCCTGAGTTCCAAGAACACAGCAGCTGCGAAGGACTAGCCAAGAAGAGCGCAAAAGTACCACAACATGCCTGCCTCCACAGCTTTTTCCTTGGGGACATGCCTAATTCCTGGCTGATTTGCCTTTCTCGTCTTAGGGTTGGGGTTCGGCCTAGGGCTAGGATTTTTTTAACTAGGAAGCCCTGAGTTCCAGGGTTACTTCATTTGCAAAAAGCATCCCAAAGGGAGTGCAGAAGTGCCACAACATGGCTGCTTTCACGGCTTTTCCCTTAGGAAGAACCCTAATACCCGGCTGATTTACCTTCCTAGGGTTACTGTTAGGCTTAGGCCTAGGACTTTTTAAACCAGGAAGCCCTGGGCTCCAGGCACACTGCAGCTGCGAAAGGCATCCTAAGGGGAGCGCAAAACTGACACAACTTGGCTGCCTCTGCTGCTATTCTCATGAGACCATCCCGAACCATAGGCTGATTTTCCTTCCTAGGGTTAAGGTTTGAGTTACGCCTCGGGTAAGGGTTCTATTAACCAGAAAGCCCTGAGTTCCAAGAACACAGCAGCTGCGAAGGACTTCCCAAGAAGAGCGCAAAAGTACCACAACATGCCTGCCTCCACAGCTTTTTCCTTGGGGACATGCCTAATTCCTGGCTGATTTGCCTTTCTCGTCTTAGGGTTGGGGTTCGGCCTAGGGCTAGGATTTTTTTAACTAGGAAGCCCTGAGTTCCAGGCTTACTTCATTTGCAAAAAGCATCCCAAAGGGAGTGCAGAAGTGCCACAACATGGCTGCTTTCACGGCTTTTCCCTTAGGAAGAACCCTAATACCCGGCTGATTTACCTTCCTAGGGTTACTGTTAGGCTTAGGCCTAGGACTTTTTAAACCAGGAAGCCCTGGGCTCCAGGCACACTGCAGCTGCGAAAGGCATCCCAAGGGGAGCGCAAAACTGACACAACTTGGCTGCCACCACTGATATTTCCATGAGACCATCCCGAACCATAGGCTGATTTTCCTTCCTAGGGTTAAGGTTTGAGTTACGACTAGGGTAAGGGTTCTATTAACCAGAAAGCCCTGAGTTCCAAGAACACAGCAGCTGCGAAGGACTTCCCAAGAAGAGCGCAAAAGTACCACAACATGCCTGCCTCCACAGCTTTTTCCTTGGGGACATGCCTAATTCCTGGCTGATTTGCCTTTCTCGTCTTAGGGTTGGGGTTCGGCCTAGGGCTAGGATTTTTAAAATCAGGAAGCCCTGAGTTCCAGGCACACTGGAGCTGTGAAAGGCATCCAAAAGGGAGTGCAAAAGTGCCACAACATTGTTGCGTTCACGGCTTTTTCCTTGGCAAGAAGCTTAACACCAAGCTGATTTCCCTTCCCAGGGTTACTGTTAGGCTTAGGCCTAGGGCTAGGATTTTTAAAACTAGGAAGCCCTTAGTTCCAGGCACACTGCAGCTGTTCAAGGCATCCCAAGGGGAGTACAAAAGTGCAACAACATGGCAGCTTTCACAGCTTTTTCCTTGGCACCATCCCTATACCTAGGCTGTTTTATCTGCCTAGGGTTAGGGTTAGGGTTCAGCCTAGGGCTTGGAGTTTTTTAACCAGGAAGCCCTGAGTTCCAGGCTTACTGCATCTGCCAAAGGCATCCCAAAGGGTGTGCAAAAGTGCCACAACATGGCTGCTTTCACAGCTTTTCCCTTAGGAAGAACCCTAATACGCGGCTGATTTACCTTCCTAGGGTTACTGTTAGGCTTAGGCCTAGGACTTTTAAAACCAGGAAGCCCTGGGCTCCAGGCACATGCAGCTGTTCAAGGCATCCCAAGAGGGCCGCAGAAGTGACACAACTTGGCTGCCTCTGCTGCTATTCTCATGAGACCATCCCGAACCATAGGCTGATTTTCCTTCCTAGAGTGAAGGTTTGAGTTACGCCTAGGGTAAGAGTTCTATTAACCAGAAAGCCCTGAGTTCCAAGAACACAGCATCTGCGAAGGACTAGCCAAGAAGAGCGCAAAAGTACCACAACATGCCTGCCTCCACAGCTTTTTCCTTGGGGACATGCCTAATTCCTGGCTGATTTGCCTTTCTCGTCTTAGGGTTGGGGTTCGGCCTAGGGCTAGGATTTTTTTAACTAGGAAGCCCTGAGTTCCAGGCTTACTTCATCTGCAAAAAGCATCCCAAAGGGAGTGCAGAAGTGCCACAACATGGCTGCTTTCACGGCTTTTCCCTTAGGAAGAACCCTAATACGCGGCTGATTTACCTTCCTAGGGTTACTGTTAGGCTTAGGCCTAGGACTTTTAAAACCAGGAAGCCCTGGGCTCCAGGCACACTGCAGCTGCGAAAGGCATCCCAAGGGGAGCCAAAACTGACACAACTTGGCTGCCACCACTGATATTTCCATGAGACCATCCCGAACCATAGGCTGATTTTCCTTCCTAGGGTTAAGGTTTGAGTTACGCCTAGGGTAAGGGTTCTATTAACCAGAAAGCCCTGAGTTCCAAGAACACAGCAGCTGCGAAGGACTAGCCAAGAAGAGTGCAAAAGTACCACAACATGCCTGCCTCCTCAGCTTTTTCCTTGGGGACATGCCTAATTCCTGGCTGATTTGCCTTTGTCGTCTTAGGGTTGGGGTTCGGCCTAGGGCTAGGATTTTTTTAACTAGGAAGCCCTGAGTTCCAGGCTTACTGCATCTGCCAAAGGCATCCCAAAGGGAGTGCAGAAGTGCCACAACATGGCTGCTTTCACGGCTTTTCCCTTAGGAAGAACCCTAATACGCGGCTGATTTACCTTCCTAGGGTTACTGTTAGGCTTAGGCCTAGGACTTTTTAAACCAGGAAGCCCTGGGCTCCAGGCACACTGCAGCTGCGAAAGGCATCCCAAGGGGAGCGCAAAACTGACACAACTTGGCTGCCACCACTGATATTTCCATGAGACCATCCCGAACCATAGGCTGATTTTCCTTCCTAGGGTTAAGGTTTGAGTTACGCCTAGGGTAAGGGTTCTATTAACCATAAAGCCCTGAGTTCCAAGAACACAGCAGCTGCGAAGGACTAGCCAAGAAGAGCGCAAAAGTACCACAACATGCCTGCCTGCACAGCTTTTTCCTTGGGGACATGCCTAATTCCTGGCTGATTTGCCTTTCTCGTCTTAGGGTTGGGGTTCGGCCTAGGGCTAGGATTTTTTTAACTAGGAAGCCCTGAGTTCCAGGCTTACTGCATCTGCCAAAGGCATCCCAAAGGGAGTGCAGAAGTGCCACAACATGGCTGCTTTCACGGCTTTTCCCTTAGGAAGAACCCTAATACGCGGCTGATTTACCTTCCTAGGGTTACTGTTAGGCTTAGGCCTAGGACTTTTAAAACCAGGAAGCCCTGGGCTCCAGGCACACTGCAGCTGCGAAAGGCATCCCAAGGGGAGCACAAAAGTGACAGAACTTGGCTGCCACCACTGATATTTCCATGAGACCATCCCGAACCATAGGCTGATTTTCCTTCCTAGGCTTAAGGTTTGAGTTACGCCTAGGGTAAGGGTTCTATTAACCAGAAAGCCCTGAGTTCCAAGAACACAGCAGCTGCGAAGGACTACCCAAGAAGAGCGCAAAAGTACCACAACATGCCTGCCTCCACAGCTTTTTCCTTGGGGACATGCCTAATTCCTGGCTGATTTGCCTTTCTCGTCTTAGGGTTGGGGTTCGGCCTAGGGCTAGGATTTTTAAAGTCAGGAAGCCCTGAGTTCCAGGCACACTGGAGCTGTGAAAGGCATCCAAAAGGGAGTGCAAAAGTGCCACAACATGGTTGCTTTCACGGCCTTTCCCTTAGGAAGAACCCTAATACGCGGCTGATTTACCTTCCTAGGGTTACTGTTAGGCTTCGGCCTAGGGCTAGGATTTTTAAAACTAGGAAGCCCTTAGTTCCAGGCACACTGCAGCTGTTCAAGGCATCCCAAGGGGAGTACAAAAGTGCAACAACATGGCAGCTTTCACAGCTTTTTCCTTGGCACCATCCCTATACCTAGGCTGTTTTATCTGCCTAGGGTTAGGGTTAGGGTTCAGCCTAGGGCTTGGAGTTTTTTAACCAGGAAGCCCTGAGTTCCAGGCTTACTGCATCAGCCAAAGGCATCCCAAAGGGTGTGCAAAAGTGCCACAACATGGCTGCGTTCACAGCTTTTCCCTTAGGAAGAACCCTAATACCCGGCTGATTTACCTTCCTAGGGTTACTGTTAGGCTTAGGCCTAGGACTTTTAAAACCAGGAAGCCCTGGGCTCCAGGCACACTGCCGCTGTTAAAGGCATCCCAAGAGGGCCGCGGAAGTGACACAACTTGGCTGCCTCTGCTGCTATTCTCATGAGACCATCCTGAACCATAGGCTGATTTTCCTTCCTAGGGTTAAGGTTTGAGTTTCGCCTAGGGTAAGAGTTCTATTAACCAGAAAGCCCTGAGTTCCAAGAACACAGCAGCTGCGAAGGACTACCCAAGAAGAGCGCAAAAGTACCACAACATGCCTGCCTCCACAGCTTTTTCCTTGGGGACATGCCTAATTCCTGGCTGATTTGCCTTTCTCGTCTTAGGGTTGGGGTTCGGCCTAGGGCTAGGATTTTTTTAACTAGGAAGCCCTGAGTTCCAGGCTTACTGCATCTGCCAAAGGCATCCCAAAGGGAGTGCAGAAGTGCCACAACATGGCTGCTTTCACGGCTTTCCCTTAGGAAGAACCCTAATACGCGGCTGATTTACCTTCCTAGGGTTACTGTTAGGCTTAGGCCTAGGACTTTTAAAACCAGGAAGCCCTGGGCTCCAGGCACATGCAGCTGTTCAAGGCATCCCAAGAGGGCCGCAGAAGTGACACAACTTGGCTGCCACCACTGATATTTCCATGAGACCATCCCGAACCATAGGCTGATTTTCCTTCCTAGGGTTAAGGTTTGAGTTACGCCTAGGGTAAGGGTTCTATTAACCAGAAAGCCCTGAGTTCCAAGAACACAGCAGCTGCGAAGGACTAGCCAAGAAGAGTGCAAAAGTACCACAACATGCCTGCCTCCTCAGCTTTTTCCTTGGGGACATGCCTAATTCCTGGCTGATTTGCCTTTCTCGTCTTAGGGTTGGGGTTCGGCCTAGGGCTAGGATTTTTTTAACTAGGAAGCCCTGAGTTCCAGGCTTACTGCATCTGCCAAAGGCATCCCAAAGGGAGTGCAGAAGTGCCACAACATGGCTGCTTTCACGGCTTTTCCCTTAGGAAGAACCCTAATACGCGGCTGATTTACCTTCCTAGGGTTACTGTTAGGCTTAGGCCTAGGACTTTTAAAACCAGGAAGCCCTGGGCTCCAGGCACTCTGCAGCTGCGAAAGGCATCCCAAGGGGAGCGCAAAAGTGACACAACTTGGCTGCCACCACTGATATTTCCATGAGACCATCCTGAACCATAGGCTGATTTTCCTTCCTAGGGTTAAGGTTTGAGTTACGCCTCGGGTAAGGGTTCTATTAACCAGAAAGCCCTGAGTTCCAAGAACACAGCAGCTGCGAAGGACTTCCCAAGAAGAGCGCAAAAGTACCACAACATGCCTGCCTCCACAGCTTTTTCCTTGGGGACATGCCTAATTCCTGGCTGATTTGCCTTTCTCGTCTTAGGGTTGGGGTTCGGCCTAGGGCTAGGATTTTTTTAACTAGGAAGCCCTGAGTTCCAGGCTTACTGCATCTGCCAAAGGCATCCCAAAGGGAGTGCAAAAGTGCCACAACATGGCTGCTTTCACAGCTTTTCCCTTAGGAAGAACCCTAATACGCGGCTGATTTACCTTCCTAGGGTTATTGTTAGGCTTAGGCCTAGGACTTTTAAAACCAGGAAGCCCTGGGCTCCAGGCACACTGCAGCTGTGAAAGGCATCCCAAGGGGAGCGCAAAAGTGACACAACTTGGCTGCCACCACTGATATTTCCATGAGACCATCCCGATCCATAGGCTGATTTTCCTTCCTAGGGTTAAGGTTTGAGTTACGCCTGGGGTAAGGGTTCTATTAACCAGAAAGCCCTGAGTTCCAAGAACACAGCAGCTGCGAAGGACTAGCCAAGAAGAGTGCAAAAGTACCACAACATGCCTGCCTCCACAGCTTTTTCCTTGGGGACATGCCTAATTCCTGGCTGATTTGCCTTTCTCGTCTTAGGGTTGGGGTTCGGCCTAGGGCTAGGATTTTTTTAACTAGGAAGCCCTGAGTTCCAGGCTTACTTCATCTGCCAAAAGCATCCCAAAGGGAGTGCAGAAGTGCCACAACATGGCTGCTTTCACGGCTTTTCCCTTAGGAAGAACCCTAATACGCGGCTGATTTACCTTCCTAGGGTTACTGTTAGGCTTAGGCCTAGGACTTTTAAAACCAGGAAGCCCTGGGCTCCAGGCACATGCAGCTGTTCAAGGCATCCCAAGAGGGCCGCAGAAGTGACACAACTTGGCTGCCACCACTGATATTTCCATGAGACCATCCCGAACCATAGGCTGATTTTCCTTCCTAGGGTGAAGGTTTGAGTTACGCCTAGGGTAAGAGTTCTATTAACCAGAAAGCCCTGAGTTCCAAGAACACAGCAGCTGTGAAGGACTACCCAAGAAGAGCGCAAAAGTACCACAACGTGCCTGCCTCCACAGCTTTTTCCTTGGGGACATGCCTAATTCCTGGCTGATTTGCCTTTCTCGTCTTAGGGTTGGGGTTCGGCCTAGGGCTAGGATTTTTTTAACTAGGAAGCCCTGAGTTCCAGGCTTACTGCATCTGCCAAAGGCATCCCAAAGGGAGTGCAAAAGTGCCACAACATGGTTGCTTTCACGGCTTTTTCCTTGGCAAGAAGCTTAACACCAGGCTGATTTCCCTTCCCAGGTTCACTGTAAGGCTTAGGCCTAGGGCTAGGATTTTTAAAACTAGGAAGCCCTTAGATCCAGGCACACTGCAGCTGTTCAAGGCATCCCAAGGGGAGTACAAAAGTGCAACAACATGGCAGCTTTCACAGCTTTTTCCTTGGCACCATCCCTATACCTAGGCTGTTTTATCTGCCTAGGGTTAGGGTTAGGGTTCAGCCTAGGGCTTGGAGTTTTTTAACCAGGAAGCCCTGAGTTCCAGGCTTACTGCATCTGCCAAAGGCATCCCAAAGGGAGTGCAGAAGTGCCACAACATGGCTGCTTTCACGGCTTTTCCCTTAGGAAGAACCCTAATACGCGGCTGATTTACCTTCCTAGGGTTACTGTTAGGCTTAGGCCTAGGACTTTTAAAACCAGGAAGCCCTGGGCTCCAGGCACATGCAGCTGTTAAAGGCATCCCAAGAGGGCCGCAAAAGTGACAACACTTGGCTGCCTCTGCTGCTATTCTCATGAGACCATCCCGAACCATAGGCTGATTTTCCTTCCTAGGGTTAAGGTTTGAGTTACGCCTCGGGTAAGGGTTCTATTAACCAGAAAGCCCTGAGTTCCAAGAACACAGCAGCTGCGAAGGACTAGCCAAGAAGAGCGCAAAAGTACCACAACATGCCTGCCTCCACAGCTTTTTCCTTGGGGACATGCCTAATTCCTGGCTGATTTGCCTTTCTCGTCTTAGGGTTGGGGTTCGGCCTAGGGCTAGGATTTTTAAAATCAGGAAGCCCTCAGTTCCAGGCACACTGGAGCTGTGAAAGGCATCCAAAAGGGAGTGCAAAAGTGCCACAACATGGTTGCTTTCACGGCTTTTTCCTTGGCAAGAAGCTTAACACCAGGCTGATTTCCCTTCCCAGGGTTACTGTTAGGCTTAGGCCTAGGGCTAGCATTTTTAAAACTAGGAAGCCCTTAGATCCAGGCACACTGCAGCTGTTCAAGGCATCCCAAGGGGAGTACAAAAGTGCAACAACATGGCAGCTTTCACAGCTTTTTCCTTGGCACCATCCCTATACCTAGGCTGTTATATCTGCCTAGGGTTAGGGTTAGGGTTCAGCCTAGGGCTTGGAGTTTTTTAACCAGGAAGCCCTGAGTTCCAGGCTTACTTCATCTGCCAAAGGCATCCCAAAGGGTGTGCAAAAGTGCCACAACACGGCTGCTTTCACAGCTTTTCCCTTAGAAAGAACCCTAATACCCGGCTGATTTACCTTCCTAGGGTTACTGTTAGGCTTAGGCCTAGGACTTTTAAAACCAGGAAGCCCTGGGCTCCAGGCACACTGCAGCTGTTAAAGGCATCCCAAGAGGGCCGCAGAAGTGACACAACTTGGCTGCCTCTGCTTCTATTCTCATGAGACCATCCTGAACCATAGGCTGATTTTCCTTCCTAGGGTTAAGGTTGGAGTTTCGCCGAGGGTAAGAGTTCTATTAACCAGAAAGCCCTGAGTTCCAAGAACACAGCAGCTGCGAAGGACTAGCCAAGAAGAGCGCAAAAGTACCACAACATGCCTGCCTCCACAGCTTTTTCCTTGGGGACATGCCTAATTCCTGGCTGATTTGCCTTTCTCGTCTTAGGGTTGGGGTTCGGCCTAGGGCTAGGATTTTTTTAACTAGGAAGCCCTGAGTTCCAGGCTTACTGCATCTGCCAAAGGCATCCCAAAGGGAGTGCAGAAGTGCCACAACATGGCTGCTTTCACGGCTTTTCCCTTAGGAAGAACCCTAATACGCGGCTGATTTACCTTCCTAGGGTTACTGTTAGGCTTAGGCCTAGGACTTTTAAAACCAGGAAGCCCTGGGCTCCAGGCACATGCAGCTGTTAAAGGCATCCCAAGAGGGCCGCAGAAGTGACACAACTTGGCTGCCTCTGCTGCTATTCTCATGAGACCATCCCGAACCATAGGCTGATTTTCCTTCCTAGGGTGAAGGTTTGAGTTACGCCTAGGGTAAGAGTTCTATTAACCAGAAAGCCCTGAGTTCCAAGAACACAGCAGCTGCGAAGGACTACCCAAGAAGAGCGCAAAAGTACCACAACATGCCTGCCTCCACAGCTTTTTCCTTGGGGACATGCCTAATTCCTGGCTGATTTGCCTTTCTCGTCTTAGGGTTGGGGTTCGGCCTAGGGCTAGGATATTTTTAACTAGGAAGCCCTGAGTTCCAGGCTTACTGCATCTGCCAAAGGCATCCCAAAGGGAGTGCAGAAGTGCCACAACATGGCTGCTTTCACGGCTTTTCCCTTAGGAAGAACCCTAATACGCGGCTGATTTACCTTCCTAGGGTTACTGTTAGGCTTAGGCCTAGGACTTTTAAAACCAGGAAGCCCTGGGCTCCAGGCACTCTGCAGCTGCGAAAGGCTGCCCAAGGGGAGCGCAAAAGTGACACAACTTGGCTGCCACCACTGATATTTCCATGAGACCATCCTGAACCATAGGCTGATTTTCCTTACTAGGCTTAAGGTTTCAGTTACGCCTCGGGTAAGAGTTCTATTAACCAGAAAGCCCTGAGTTCCAAGAACACAGCAGCTGCGAAGGACTAGCCAAGAAGAGCGCAAAAGTACCACAACATGCCTGCCTCCACAGCTTTTTCCTTGGGGACATGCCTAATTCCTGGCTGATTTGCCTTTCTCGTCTTAGGGTTGGGGTTCGGCCTAGGGCTAGGATTTTTTTAACTAGGAAGCCCTGAGTTCCAGGCTTACTGCATCTGCCAAAGGCATCCCAAAGGGAGTGCAAAAGTGCCACAACATGGCTGCTTTCACAGCTTTTCCCTTAGGAAGAACCCTAATACGCGGCTGATTTACCTTCCTAGGGTTACTGTTAGGCTTAGGCCTAGGACTTTTAAAACCAGGAAGCCCTGGGCTCCAGGCACACTGCAGCTGTGAAAGGCATCCCAAGGGGAGCGCAAAAGTGACACAACTTGGCTGCCACCACTGATATTTCCATGAGACCATCCCGATCCATGGGCTGATTTTCCTTCCTAGGGTTAAGGTTTGAGTTACGCCTGGGGTAAGGGTTCTATTAACCAGAAAGCCCTGAGTTCCAAGAACACAGCAGCTGCGAATGACTACCCAAGAAGAGCGCAAAAGTACCACAACATGCCTGCCTCCACAGCTTTTTCCTTGGGGACATGCCTAATTCCTGGCTGATTTGCCTTTCTCGTCTTAGGGTTGGGGTTCGGCCTAGGGCTAGGATTTTTTTAACTAGGAAGCCCTGAGTTCCAGGCTTACTTCATCTGCCAAAAGCATCCCAAAGGGAGTGCAGAAGTGCCACAACATGGCTGCTTTCACGGCTTTTCCCTTAGGAAGAACCCTAATACGCGGCTGATTTACCTTCCTAGGGTTACTGTTAGGCTTAGGCCTAGGACTTTTAAAACCAGGAAGCCCTGGGCTCCAGGCACACTGCAGCTGTTAAAGGCATCCCAAGAGGGCCGCAGAAGTGACACAACTTGGCTGCCTCTGCTGCTATTCTCATGAGACCATCCCGAACCATAGGCTGATTTTCCTTCCTAGGGGTGAAGGTTTGAGTTACGCCTAGGGTAAGAGTTCTATTAACCAGAAAGCCCTGAGTTCCAAGAACACAGCAGCTGCGAAGGACTACCCAAGAAGAGCGCAAAAGTACCACAACGTGCCTGCCTCCACAGCTTTTTCCTTGGGGACATGCCTAATTCCTGGCTGATTTGCCTTTCTCGTCTTAGGGTTGGGGTTCGGCCTAGGGGTAGGATTTTTTTAACTAGGAAGCCCTGAGTTCCAGGCTTACTGCATCTGCCAAAGGCATCCCAAAGGGAGTGCAAAAGTGCCACAACATGGTTGCTTTCACGGCTTTTTCCTTGGCAAGAAGCTTAACACCAGACTGATTTCCCTTCCCAGGGTTACTGTAAGGCTTAGGCCTAGGGCTAGGATTTTTAAAACTAGGAAGCCCTTAGATCCAGGCACACTGCAGCTGTTCAAGGCATCCCAAGGGGAGTACAAAAGTGCAACAACATGGCAGCTTTCACAGCTTTTTCCTTGGCACCATCCCTATACCTAGGCTGTTTTATCTGCCTAGGGTTAGGGTTAGGGTTCAGCCTAGGGCTTGGAGTTTTTTAACCAGGAAGCCCTGAGTTCCAGGCTTACTGCATCTGCCAAAGGCATCCCAAAGGGAGTGCAGAAGTGCCACAACATGGCTGCTTTCACGGCTTTTCCCTTAGGAAGAACCCTAATACGCTGCTGATTTACCTTCCTAGGACCACTGTTAGGCTTAGGCCTAGGACTTTTAAAACCAGGAAGCCCTGGGCTCCAGGCACATGCAGCTGTTAAAGGCATCCCAAGAGGGCCGCAGAAGTGACAACACTTGGCTGCCTCTGCTGCTATTCTCATGAGACCATCCCGAACCATAGGCTGATTTTCCTTCCTAGGGTTAAGGTTTGAGTTACGCCTCGGGTAAGGGTTCTATTAACCAGAAAGCCCTGAGTTCCAAGAACACAGCAGCTGCGAAGGACTACCCAAGAAGAGCGAAAAAGTACCACAACATGCCTGCCTCCACAGCTTTTTCCTTGGGGACATGCCTAATTCCTGGCTGATTTGCCTTTCTCATCTTAGGGTTGGGGTTCGGCCTAGGGCTAGGATTTTTAAAATCAGGAAGCCCTCAGTTCCAGGCACACTGGAGCTGTGAAAGGCATCCAAAAGGGAGTGCAAAAGTGCCACAACATGGTTGCTTTCACGGCTTTTTCCTTGGCAAGAAGCTTAACACCAGGCTGATTTCCCTTCCCAGGGTTACTGTTAGGCTTAGGCCTAGGGCTAGGATTTTTAAAACTAGGAAGCCCTTAGATCCAGGCACACTGCAGCTGTTCAAGGCATCCCAAGGGGAGTACAAAAGTGCAACAACATGGCAGCTTTCACAGCTTTTTCCTTGGCACCATCCCTATACCTAGGCTGTTATATCTGCCTAGGGTTAGGGTTAGGGTTCAGCCTAGGGCTTGGAGTTTTTTAACCAGGAAGCCCTGAGTTCCAGGCTTACTTCATCTGCCAAAGGCATCCCAAAGGGAGTGCAAAAGTGCCACAACATGGCTGCTTTCACAGCTATTCCCTTAGGAAGAACCCTAATACGCGGCTGATTTACCTTCCTAGGGTTACTGTTAGGCTTAGGCCTAGGACTTTTAAAACCAGGAAGCCCTGGGCTCCAGGCACACTGCAGCTGTTAAAGGCATCCCAAGAGGGCCGCAGAAGTGACACAACTTGGCTGCCTCTGCTTCTATTCTCATGAGACCATCCTGAACCATAGGCTGATTTTCCTTCCTAGGGTTAAGGTTGGAGTTTCGCCTAGGGTAAGAGTTCTATTAACCAGAAAGCCCTGAGTTCCAAGAACACAGCAGCTGCGAAGGACTAGCCAAGAAGAGCGCAAAAGTACCACAACATGCCTGCCTCCACAGCTTTTTCCTTGGGGACATGCCTAATTCCTGGCTGATTTGCCTTTCTCGTCTTAGGGTTGGGGTTCGGCCTAGGGCTAGGATTTTTTTAACTAGGAAGCCCTGAGTTCCAGGCTTACTTCATCTGCAAAAAGCATCCCAAAGGGAGTGCAGAAGTGCCACAACATGGCTGCTTTCACGGCTTTTCCCTTAGGAAGAACCCTAATACGCGGCTGATTTACCTTCCTAGGGTTACTGTTAGGCTTAGGCCTAGGACTTTTAAAACCAGGAAGCCCTGGGCTCCAGGCACACTGCAGCTGCGAAAGGCATCCCAAGGGGAGCGCAAAACTGACACAACTTGGCTGCCACCACTCATATTTCCATGAGACCATCCCGAACCATAGGCTGATTTTCCTTCCTAGGGTTAAGGTTTGAGTTACGCCTAGGGTAAGGGTTCTATTAACCAGAAAGCCCTGAGTTCCAAGAACACAGCAGCTGCGAAGGACTTCCCAAGAAGAGCGCAAAAGTACCACAACATGCCTGCCTCCACAGCTTTTTCCTTGGGGACATGCCTAATTCCTGGCTGATTTGCCTTTGTCGTCTTAGGGTTGGGGTTCGGCCTAGGGCTAGGATTTTTTTAACTAGGAAGCCCTGAGTTCCAGGCTTACTGCATCTGCCAAAGGCATCCCAAAGGGAGTGCAGAAGTGCCACAACATGGCTGCTTTCACGGCTTTTCCCTTAGGAAGAACCCTAATACGCGGCTGATTTACCTTCCTAGGGTTACTGTTAGGCTTAGGCCTAGGACTTTTTAAACCAGGAAGCCCTGGGCTCCAGGCACACTGCAGCTGCGAAAGGCATTCCAAGGGGAGCGCAAAAGTGACACAACTTGGCTGCCACCACTGATATTTCCATGAGACCATCCCGAACCATAGGCTGATTTTCCTTCCTAGGCTTAAGGTTTGAGTTACGCCTAGGGTAAGGGTTCTATTAACCAGAAAGCCCTGAGTTCCAAGAACACAGCAGCTGCGAAGGACTTCCCAAGAAGAGCGCAAAAGTACCACAACATGCCTGCCTCCACAGCTTTTTCCTTGGGGACATGCCTAATTCCTGGCTGATTTGCCTTTCTCGTCTTAGGGTTGGGGTTCGGCCTAGGGCTAGGATTTTTTTAACTAGGAAGCCCTGAGTTCCAGGCTTACTTCATTTGCAAAAAGCATCCCAAAGGGAGTGAAGAAGTGCCACAACATGGCTGCTTTCAAGGCTTTTCCCTTAGGAAGAACCCTAATACGCGGCTGATTTACCTTCCTAGGGTTACTGTTAGGCTTAGGCCTAGGACTTTTTAAACCAGGAAGCCCTGGGCTCCAGGCACACTGCAGCTGCGAAAGGCATCCCAAGGCGAGCGCAAAACTGACACAACTTGGCTGCCACCACTGATATTTCCATGAGACCATCCCGAACCATAGGCTGATTTTCCTTCCTAGGGTTAAGGTTTGAGTTACGACTAGGGTAAGGGTTCTATTAACCAGAAAGCCCTGAGTTCCAAGAACACAGCAGCTGCGAAGGACTAGCCAAGAAGAGCGCAAAAGTACCACAACATGCCTGCCTCCACAGCTTTTTCCTTGGGGACATGCCTAATTCCTGGCTGATTTGCCTTTCTCGTCTTAGGGTTGGGGTTCGGCCTAGGGCTAGGATTTTTTTAACTAGGAAGCCCTGAGTTCCAGGCTTACTGCATCTGCCAAAGGCATCCCAAAGGGAGTGCAGAAGTGCCACAACATGGCTGCTTTCACGGCTTTTCCCTTAGGAAGAACCCTAATACGCGGCTGATTTACCTTCCTAGGGTTACTGTTAGGCTTAGGCCTAGGACTTTTAAAACCAGGAAGCCCTGGGCTCCAGGCACACTGCAGCTGCGAAAGGCATCCCAAGGGGAGCACAAAAGTGACACAACTTGGCTGCCACCACTGATATTTCCATGAGACCATCCCGAACCATAGGCTGATTTTCCTTCCTAGGCTTAAGGTTTGAGTTACGCCTAGGGTAAGGGTTCTATTAACCAGAAAGCCCTGAGTTCCAAGAACACAGCAGCTGCGAAGGACTTCCCAAGAAGAGCGCAAAAGTACCACAACATGCCTGCCTCCACAGCTTTTTCCTTGGGGACATGCCTAATTCCTGGCTGATTTGCCTTTCTCGTCTTAGGGTTGGGGTTCGGCCTAGGGCTAGGATTTTTAAAATCAGGAAGCCCTGAGTTCCAGGCACACTGGAGCTGTGAAAGGCATCCAAAAGGGAGTGCAAAAGTGCCACAACATTGTTGCGTTCACGGCTTTTTCCTTGGCAAGAAGCTTAACACCAGGCTGATTTCCCTTCCCAGGGTTACTGTTAGGCTTAGGCCTAGGGCTAGGATTTTTAAAACTAGGAAGCCCTTAGTTCCAGGCACACTGCAGCTGTTCAAGGAATCCCAAGGGGAGTACAAAAGTGCAACAACATGGCAGCTTTCACAGCTTTTTCCTTGGCACCATCCCTATACCTAGGCTGTTTTATCTGCCTAGGGTTAGGGTTAGGGTTCAGCCTAGGGCTTGGAGTTTTTTAACCAGGAAGCCCTGAGTTCCAGGCTTACTGCATCTGCCAAAGGCATCCCAAAGGGTGTGCAAAAGTGCCACAACATGGCTGCTTTCACAGCTTTTCCCTTAGGAAGAACCCTAATACCCGGCTGATTTACCTTCCTACGGTTACTGTTAGGCTTAGGCCTAGGACTTTTAAAACCAGGAAGCCCTGGGCTCCAGGCACACTGCCGCTGTTAAAGGCATCCCAAGAGGGCCGCAGAAGTGACACAACTTGGCTGCCTCTGCTTCTATTCTCATGAGACCATCCTGAACCATAGGCTGATTTTCCTTCCTAGGGTTAAGGTTTGAGTTTCGCCTAGGGTAAGAGTTCTATTAACCAGAAAGCCCTGAGTTCCAAGAACACAGCAGCTGCGAAGGACTAGCCAAGAAGAGCGCAAAAGTACCACAACATGCCTGCCTCCACAGCTTTTTCCTTGGGGACATGCCTAATTCCTGGCTGATTTGCCTTTCTCGTCTTAGGGTTGGGGTTCGGCCTAGGGCTAGGATTTTTTTAACTAGGAAGCCCTGAGTTCCAGGCTTACTGCATCTGCCAAAGGCATCCCAAAGGGAGTGCAGAAGTGCCACAACATGGCTGCTTTCACGGCTTTTCCCTTAGGAAGAACCCTAATACGCGGCTGATTTACCTTCCTAGGGTTACTGTTAGGCTTAGGCCTAGGACTTTTAAAACCAGGAAGCCCTGGGCTCCAGGCACATGCAGCTGTTCAAGGCATCCCAAGAGGGCCGCAGAAGTGACACAACTTGGCTGCCTCTGCTGCTATTCTCATGAGACCATCCCGAACCATAGGCTGATTTTCCTTCCTAGGGTGAAGGTTTGAGTTACGCCTAGGGTAAGAGTTCTATTAACCAGAAAGCCCTGAGTTCCAAGAACACAGCAGCTGCGAAGGACTAGCCAAGAAGAGCGCAAAAGTACCACAACATGCCTGCCTCCACAGCTTTTTCCTTGGGGACATGCCTAATTCCTGGCTGATTTGCCTTTCTCGTCTTAGGGTTGGGGTTCGGCCTAGGGCTAGGATTTTTTTAACTAGGAAGCCCTGAGTTCCAGGCTTACTGCATCTGCCAAAGGCATCCCAAAGGGAGTGCAGAAGTGCCACAACATGGCTGCTTTCACGGCTTTTCCCTTAGGAAGAACCCTAATACCCGGCTGATTTACCTTCCTAGGGTTACTGTTAGGCTTAGGCCTAGGACTTTTAAAACCAGGAAGCCCTGGGCTCCAGGCACATGCAGCTGTTCAAGGCATCCCAAGAGGGCCGCAGAAGTGACACAACTTGGCTGCCTCTGCTGCTATTCTCATGAGACCATCCCGAACCATAGGCTGATTTTCCTTCCTAGGGTGAAGGTTTGAGTTACGCCTAGGGTAAGAGTTCTATTAACCAGAAAGCCCTGAGTTCCAAGAACACAGCAGCTGCGAAGGACTACCCAAGAAGAGCGCAAAAGTACCACAACATGCCTGCCTCCACAGCTTTTTCCTTGGGGACATGCCTAATTCCTGGCTGATTTGCCTTTCTCGTCTTAGGGTTGGGGTTCGGCCTAGGGCTAGGATTTTTTTAACTAGGAAGCCCTGAGTTCCAGGCTTACTGCATCTGCCAAAGGCATCCCAAAGGGAGTGCAGAAGTGCCACAACATGGCTGCTTTCACGGCTTTTCCCTTCGGAAGAACCCTAATACGCGGCTGATTTACCTTCCTAGGGTTACTGTTAGGCTTAGGCCTAGGACTTTTAAAACCAGGAAGCCCTGGGCTCCAGGCACTCTGCAGCTGCGAAAGGCTGCCCAAGGGGAGCGCAAAAGTGACACAACTTGGCTGCCACCACTGATATTTCCATGAGACCATCCCGAACCATAGGCTGATTTTCCTTCCTAGGCTTAAGGTTTGAGTTACGCCTCGGGTAAGGGTTCTATTAACCAGAAAGCCCTGAGTTCCAAGAACACAGCAGCTGCGAAGGACTTCCCAAGAAGAGCGCAAAAGTACCACAACATGCCTGCCTCCACAGCTTTTTCCTTGGGGACATGCCTAATTCCTGGCTGATTTGCCTTTCTCGTCTTAGGGTTGGGGTTCGGCCTAGGGCTAGGATTTTTTTAACTAGGAAGCCCTGAGTTCCAGGCTTACTGCATCTGCCAAAGGCATCCCAAAGGGAGTGCAAAAGTGCCACAACATGGCTGCTTTCACAGCTTTTCCCTTAGGAAGAACCCTAATACGCGGCTGATTTACCTTCCTAGGGTTACTGTTAGGCTTAGGCCTAGGACTTTTAAAACCAGGAAGCCCTGGGCTCCAGGCACACTGCAGCTGTGAAAGGCATCCCAAGGGGAGCGCAAAAGTGACACAACTTGGCTGCCACCACTGATATTTCCATGAGACCATCCCGATCCATAGGCTGATTTTCCTTCCTAGGGTTAAGGTTTGAGTTACGCCTGGGGTAAGGGTTCTATTAACCAGAAAGCCCTGAGTTCCAAGAACACAGCAGCTGCGAAGGACTACCCAAGAAGAGCGCAAAAGTACCACAACATGCCTGCCTCCACAGCTTTTTCCTTGGGGACATGCCTAATTCCTGGCTGATTTGCCTTTCTCGTCTTAGGGTTGGGGTTCGGCCTAGGGCTAGGATTTTTTTAACTAGGAAGCCCTGAGTTCCAGGCTTACTTCATCTGCCAAAAGCATCCCAAAGGGAGTGCAGAAGTGCCACAACATGGCTGCTTTCACGGCTTTTCCCTTAGGAAGAACCCTAATACGCGGCTGATTTACCTTCCTAGGGTTACTGTTAGGCTTAGGCCTAGGACTTTTAAAACCAGGAAGCCCTGGGCTCCAGGCACATGCAGCTGTTAAAGGCATCCCAAGAGGGCCGCAGAAGTGACACAACTTGGCTGCCTCTGCTGCTATTCTCATGAGACCATCCCGAACCATAGGCTGATTTTCCTTCCTGGGGTGAAGGTTTGAGTTACGCCTAGGGTAAGAGTTCTATTAACCAGAAAGCCCTGAGTTCCAAGAACACAGCAGCTGCGAAGGACTACCCAAGAAGAGCGCAAAAGTACCACAACGTGCCTGCCTCCACAGCTTTTTCCTTGGGGACATGCCTAATTCCTGGCTGATTTGCCTTTCTCGTCTTAGGGTTGGGGTTCGGCCTAGGGCTAGGATTTTTTTTAACTAGGAAGCCCTGAGTTCCAGGCTTACTGCATCTGCCAAAGGCATCCAAAAGGGAGTGCAAAAGTGCCACAACATGGTTGCTTTCACGGCTTTTTCCTTGGCAAGAAGCTTAACACCAGGCTGATTTCCCTTCCCAGGGTTACTGTAAGGCTTAGGCCTAGGGCTAGGATTTTTAAAACTAGGAAGCCCTTAGATCCAGGCACACTGCAGCTGTTCAAGGCATCCCAAGGGGAGTACAAAAGTGCAACAACATGGCAGCTTTCACAGCTTTTTCCTTGGCACCATCCCTATACCTAGGCTGTTTTATCTGCCTAGGGTTAGGGTTAGGGTTCAGCCTAGGGCTTGGAGTTTTTTAACCAGGAAGCCCTGAGTTCCAGGCTTACTGCATCTGCCAAAGGCATCCCAAAGGGAGTGCAGAAGTGCCACAACATGGCTGCTTTCACGGCTTTTCCCTTAGGAAGAACCCTAATACGCGGCTGATTTACCTTCCTAGGGTTACTGTTAGGCTTAGGCCTAGGACTTTTAAAACCAGGAAGCCCTTGGCTCCAGGCACATGCAGCTGTTAAAGGCATCCCAAGAGGGCCGCAAAAGTGACAACACTTGGCTGCCTCTGCTGCTATTCTCATGAGACCATCCCGAATCATAGGCTGATTTTCCTTCCTAGGGTTAAGGTTTGAGTTACGCCTCGGGTAAGGGTTCTATTAACCAGAAAGCCCTGAGTTCCAAGAACACAGCAGCTGCGAAGGACTAGCCAAGAAGAGCGCAAAAGTACCACAACATGCCTGCCTCCACAGCTTTTTCCTTGGGGACATGCCTAATTCCTGGCTGATTTGCCTTTCTCATCTTAGGGTTGGGGTTCGGCCTAGGGCTAGGATTTTTAAAATCAGGAAGCCCTGAGTTCCAGGCACACTGGAGCTGTGAAAGGCATCCAAAAGGGAGTGCAAAAGTGCCACAACATGGTTGCTTTCACGGCTTTTTCCTTGGCACCATCCCTATACCTAGGCTGATTTATCTGCCTAGGGTTAGGGTTAGGGTTCAGCCTAGGGCTTGGAGTTTTTAACCAGGAAGCCCTGAGTTCCAGGCTTACTGCATCTGCCAAAGGCATCCCAAAGGGAGTGCAGAAGTGCCACAACATGGCTGCTTTCACGGCTTTTCCCTTAGGAAGAACCCTAATACGCGGCTGATTTCCTAGGGTTACTGTTAGGCTTAGGCCTAGGACTTTTAAAACCAGGAAGCCCTGGGCTCCAGGCACTCTGCAGCTGTGAAAGGCATCCCAAGGGGAGCGCAAAAGTGACACAACTTGGCTGCCACCACTGATATTTCCATGAGACCATCCTGAACCATAGGCTGATTTTCCTTCCTAGGCTTAAGGTTTGAGTTACGCCTGGGGTAAGGGTTCTATTAACCAGAAAGCCCTGAGTTCCAAGAACACAGCAGCTGCGAAGGACTTCCCAAGAAGAGCGCAAAAGTACCACAACATGCCTGCCTCCACAGCTTTTTCCTTGGGAACATGCCTAATTCCTGGCTGACTTGCCTTTCTCGTCATAGGGTTGGGGTTCGGCCTAGGGCTAGGATTTTTTTAACTAGGAAGCCCTGAGTTCCAGGCTTACTGCATCTGCCAAAGGCATCCCAAAGGGAGTGCAAAAGTGCCACAACATGGCTGCTTTCACAGCTTTTCCCTTAGGAAGAACCCTAATACGCGGCTGATTTACCTTCCTAGGGTTACTGTTAGGCTTAGGCCTAGGACTTTTAAAACCAGGAAGCCCTGGGCTCCAGGCACACTGCAGCTGTGAAAGGCATCCCAAGGGGAGCGCAAAAGTGACACAACTTGGCTGCCACCACTGATATTTCCATGAGACCATCCCAAATCATAGGCTGATTTTCCTTCCTAGGGTTAAGGTTTGAGTTACGCCTGGGGTAAGGGTTCTATTAACCAGAAAGCCCTGAGTTCCAAGAACACAGCAGCTGCGAAGGACTACCCAAGAAGAGCGCAAAAGTACCACAACATGCCTGCCTCCACAGCTTTTTCCTTGGGGACATGCCTAATTCCTGGCTGATTTGCCTTTCTCGTCTTAGGGTTGGGGTTCGGCCTAGGGCTAGGATTTTTTTAACTAGGAAGCCCTGAGTTCCAGGCTTACTTCATCTGCCAAAAGCATCCCAAAGGGAGTGCAGAAGTGCCACAACATGGCTGCTTTCACGGCTTTTCCCTTAGGAAGAACCCTAATACGCGGCTGATTTACCTTCCTAGGGTTACTGTTAGGCTTAGGCCTAGGACTTTTAAAACCAGGAAGCCCTGGGCTCCAGGCACATGCAGCTGTTAAAGGCATCCCAAGAGGGCCGCAGAAGTGACACAACTTGGCTGCCTCTGCTGCTATTCTCATGAGACCATCCCGAACCATAGGCTGATTTTCCTTCCTGGGGTGAAGGTTTGAGTTACGCCTAGGGTAAGAGTTCTATTAACCAGAAAGCCCTGAGTTCCAAGAACACAGCAGCTGCGAAGGACTACCCAAGAAGAGCGCAAAAGTACCACAACGTGCCTGCCTCCACAGCTTTTTCCTTGGGGACATGCCTAATTCCTGGCTGATTTGCCTTTCTCGTCTTAGGGTTGGGGTTCGGCCTAGGGCTAGGATTTTTTTTAACTAGGAAGCCCTGAGTTCCAGGCTTACTGCATCTGCCAAAGGCATCCAAAAGGGAGTGCAAAAGTGCCACAACATGGTTGCTTTCACGGCTTTTTCCTTGGCAAGAAGCTTAACACCAGGCTGATTTCCCTTCCCAGGGTTACTGTAAGGCTTAGGCCTAGGGCTAGGATTTTTAAAACTAGGAAGCCCTTAGATCCAGGCACACTGCAGCTGTTCAAGGCATCCCAAGGGGAGTACAAAAGTGCAACAACATGGCAGCTTTCACAGCTTTTTCCTTGGCACCATCCCTATACCTAGGCTGTTTTATCTGCCTAGGGTTAGGGTTAGGGTTCAGCCTAGGGCTTGGAGTTTTTTAACCAGGAAGCCCTGAGTTCCAGGCTTACTGCATCTGCCAAAGGCATCCCAAAGGGAGTGCAGAAGTGCCACAACATGGCTGCTTTCACGGCTTTTCCCTTAGGAAGAACCCTAATACGCGGCTGATTTACCTTCCTAGGGTTACTGTTAGGCTTAGGCCTAGGACTTTTAAAACCAGGAAGCCCTTGGCTCCAGGCACATGCAGCTGTTAAAGGCATCCCAAGAGGGCCGCAAAAGTGACAACACTTGGCTGCCTCTGCTGCTATTCTCATGAGACCATCCCGAATCATAGGCTGATTTTCCTTCCTAGGGTTAAGGTTTGAGTTACGCCTCGGGTAAGGGTTCTATTAACCAGAAAGCCCTGAGTTCCAAGAACACAGCAGCTGCGAAGGACTAGCCAAGAAGAGCGCAAAAGTACCACAACATGCCTGCCTCCACAGCTTTTTCCTTGGGGACATGCCTAATTCCTGGCTGATTTGCCTTTCTCATCTTAGGGTTGGGGTTCGGCCTAGGGCTAGGATTTTTAAAATCAGGAAGCCCTGAGTTCCAGGCACACTGGAGCTGTGAAAGGCATCCAAAAGGGAGTGCAAAAGTGCCACAACATGGTTGCTTTCACGGCTTTTTCCTTGGCACCATCCCTATACCTAGGCTGATTTATCTGCCTAGGGTTAGGGTTAGGGTTCAGCCTAGGGCTTGGAGTTTTTAACCAGGAAGCCCTGAGTTCCAGGCTTACTGCATCTGCCAAAGGCATCCCAAAGGGAGTGCAGAAGTGCCACAACATGGCTGCTTTCACGGCTTTTCCCTTAGGAAGAACCCTAATACGCGGCTGATTTCCTAGGGTTACTGTTAGGCTTAGGCCTAGGACTTTTAAAACCAGGAAGCCCTGGGCTCCAGGCACTCTGCAGCTGTGAAAGGCATCCCAAGGGGAGCGCAAAAGTGACACAACTTGGCTGCCACCACTGATATTTCCATGAGACCATCCTGAACCATAGGCTGATTTTCCTTCCTAGGCTTAAGGTTTGAGTTACGCCTGGGGTAAGGGTTCTATTAACCAGAAAGCCCTGAGTTCCAAGAACACAGCAGCTGCGAAGGACTTCCCAAGAAGAGCGCAAAAGTACCACAACATGCCTGCCTCCACAGCTTTTTCCTTGGGAACATGCCTAATTCCTGGCTGACTTGCCTTTCTCGTCATAGGGTTGGGGTTCGGCCTAGGGCTAGGATTTTTTTAACTAGGAAGCCCTGAGTTCCAGGCTTACTGCATCTGCCAAAGGCATCCCAAAGGGAGTGCAAAAGTGCCACAACATGGCTGCTTTCACAGCTTTTCCCTTAGGAAGAACCCTAATACGCGGCTGATTTACCTTCCTAGGGTTACTGTTAGGCTTAGGCCTAGGACTTTTAAAACCAGGAAGCCCTGGGCTCCAGGCACACTGCAGCTGTGAAAGGCATCCCAAGGGGAGCGCAAAAGTGACACAACTTGGCTGCCACCACTGATATTTCCATGAGACCATCCCAAATCATAGGCTGATTTTCCTTCCTAGGGTTAAGGTTTGAGTTACGCCTGGGGTAAGGGTTCTATTAACCAGAAAGCCCTGAGTTCCAAGAACACAGCAGCTGCGAAGGACTACCCAAGAAGAGCGCAAAAGCACCACAACGTGCCTGCCTCCACAGCTTTTTCCTTGGGGACATGCCTAATTCCTGGCTGATTTGCCTTTCTCGTCTTAGGTTTGGTGTTCGGCCTAGGGCTAGGATTTTTTTAACTAGGAAGCCCTGAGTTCCAGGCTTACTTCATCTGCCAAAAGCATCCCAAAGGGAGTGCAGAAGTGCCACAACATGGCTGCTTTCACGGCTTTTCCCTTAGGAAGAACCCTAATACGCGGCTGATTTACCTTCCTAGGGTTACTGTTAGGCTTAGGCCTAGGACTTTTAAAACCAGGAAGCCCTGGGCTCCAGGCACATGCAGCTGTTCAAGGCATCCCAAGAGGGCCGCAGAAGTGACACAACTTGGCTGCCTCTGCTGCTATTCTCATGAGACCATCCCGAACCATAGGCTGATTTTCCTTCCTAGGGTTAAGGTTTGAGTTACGCCTAGGGTAAGAGTTCTATTAACCAGAAAGCCCTGAGTTCCAAGAACACAGCAGCTGCGAAGGACTACCCAAGAAGAGCGCAAAAGTACCACAACGTGCCTGCCTCCACAGCTTTTTCCTTGGGGACATGCCTAATTCCTGGCTGATTTGACTTTCTCGTCTTAGGGTTGGGGTTCGGCCTAGGGCTAGGATTTTTAAAATCAGGAAGCCCTGAGTTCCAGGCACACTGGAGCTGTGAAAGGCATCCAAAAGGGAGTGCAAAAGTGCCACAACATGGTTGCTTTCACGGCTTTTTCCTTGGCACCATCCCTATACCTAGGCTGATTTATCTGCCTAGGGTTAGGGTTAGGGTTCAGCCTAGGGCTTGGAGTTTTTTAACCAGGAAGCCCTGAGTTCCAGGCTTACTGCATCTGCCAAAGGCATCCCAAAGGGAGTGCAGAAGTGTCACAACATGGCTGCTTTCACGGCTTTTCCCTTAGGAAGAACCCTAATACGCGGCTGATTTACCTTCCTAGGGTTACTGTTAGGCTTAGGCCTAGGACTTTTAAAACCAGGAAGCCCTGGGCTCCAGGCACACTGCAGCTGGGAAAGGCATCCCAAGGGGAGCGCAAAAGTGACACAACTTGGCTGCCACCACTGATATTTCCATGAGACCATCCCGAATCATAGGCTGATTTTCCTTCCTAGGGTTAAGGTTTGAGTTATGCCTGGGGTAAGGGTTCTATTAACCAGAAAGCCCTGAGTTCCAAGAACACAGCAGCTGCGAATGACTACCCAAGAAGAGCGCAAAAGTACCACAACATGCCTGCCTCCACAGCTTTTTCCTTGGGGACATGCCTAATTCCTGGCTGATTTGCCTTTCTCGTCTTAGGGTTGGGGTTCGGCCTAGGGCTAGGATTTTTTTAACTAGGAAGCCCTGAGTTCCAGGCTTACTTCATCTGCCAAAAGCATCCCAAAGGGAGTGCAGAAGTGCCACAACATGGCTGCTTTCACGGCTTTTCCCTTAGGAAGAACCCTAATACGCGGCTGATTTACCTTCCTAGGGTTACTGTTAGGCTTAGGCCTAGGACTTTTAAAACCAGGAAGCCCTGGGCTCCAGGCACATGCAGCTGTTCAAGGCATCCCAAGAGGGCCGCAGTAGTGACAAAACTTGGCTGCCTCTGCTGCTATTCTCATGAGACCATCCCGAACCATAGGCTGATTTTCCTTCCTAGGGTTAAGGTTTGAGTCACGCCTAGGGTAAGAGTTCTATTAACCAGAAAGCCCTGAGTTCCAAGAACACAGCAGCTGCGAAGGACTACCCAAGAAGAGCGCAAAAGTGCCACAACGTGCCTGCCTCCACAGCTTTTTCCTTGGGGACATGCCTAATTCCTGGCTGATTTGCCTTTCTCGTCTTAGGGTTGGGGTTCGGCCTAGGGCTAGGATTTTTTTAACTAGGAAGCCCTGAGTTCCAGGCTTACTGCATCTGCCAAAGGCATCCCAAAGGGAGTGCAAAAGTGCCACAACATGGTTGCTTTCACGGCTTTTTCCTTGGCAAGAAGCTTAACACCAGGCTGATTTCCCTTCCCAGGGTTACTGTAAGGCTTAGGCCTAGGGCTAGGATTTTTAAAACTAGGAAGCCCTTAGATCCAGGCACACTGCAGCTGTTCAAGGCATCCCAAGGGGAGTACAAAAGTGCAACAACATGGCAGCTTTCACAGCTTTTTCCTTGGCACCATCCCTATACCTAGGCTGTTTTATCTGCCTAGGGTTAGGGTTAGGGTTCAGCCTAGGGCTTGGAGTTTTTTAACTAGGAAGCCCTGAGTTCCAGGCTTACTGCATCTGCCAAAGGCATCCCAAAGGGAGTGCAGAAGTGCCACAACATGGCTGCTTTCACGGCTTTTCCCTTAGGAAGAACCCTAATACGCGGCTGATTTACCTTCCTAGGGTTACTGTTAGGCTTAGGCCTAGGACTTTTAAAACCAGGAAGCCCTGGGCTCCAGGCACATGCAGCTGTTAAAGGCATCCCAAGAGGGCCGCAAAAGTGACAACACTTGGCTGCCTCTGCTGCTATTCTCATGAGACCATCCCGAAGCATAGGCGGATTTTCCTTCCTAGGGTTAAGGTTTGAGTTACGCCTCGGGTAAGGGTTCTATTAACCAGAAAGCCCTGAGTTCCAAGAACACAGCAGCTGCGAAGGACTACCCAAGAAGAGCGCAAAAGTACCACAACGTGCCTGCCTCCACAGCTTTTTCCTTGGGGACATGCCTAATTCCTGGCTGATTTGCCTTTCTCGTCTTAGGGTTGGGGTTCGGCCTAGGGCTAGGATTTTTTTAACTAGGAAGCCCTGAGTTCCAGGCTTACTTCATCTGCCAAAGGCATCCCAAAGGGAGTGCAAAAGTGCCACAACATGGTTGCTTTCACGGCCTTTCCCTTAGGAAGAACCCTAATACGCGGCTGATTTACCTTCCTAGGGTTACTCTTAGGCTTAGGCCTAGGGCTAGGATTTTTAAAATCAGGAAGCCCTTAGCTCCAGGCACACTGCAGCTGTTCAAGGCATCCCAAGGGGAGTACAAAAGTGCAACAACATGGCAGCTTTCACAGCTTTTTCCTTGGCACCATCCCTATACCTAGGCTGTTTTATCTGCCTAGGGTTAGGGTTAGGGTTCAGCCTAGGGCTTGGAGTTTTTTAACCAGGAAGCCCTGAGTTCCAGGCTTACTGCATCTGCCAAAGGCATCCCAAAGGGAGTGCAGAAGTGCCACAACATGGCTGCTTTCACGGCTTTTCCCGTAGGAAGAACCCTAATACGCGGCTGATTTACCTTCCTAGGGTTACTGTTAGGCTTAGGCCTAGGACTTTTAAAACCAGGAAGCCCTGGGCTCCAGGCACATGCAGCTGTTAAAGGCATCCCAAGAGGGCCGCAGAAGTGACACAACTTGGCTGCCTCTGCTGCTATTCTCATGAGACCATCCCGAACCATAGGCTGATTTTCCTTCCTAGGGTGAAGGTTTGAGTTACGCCTAGGGTAAGAGTTCTATTAACCAGAAAGCCCTGAGTTCCAAGAACACAGCAGCTGCGAAGGACTACCCAAGAAGAGCGCAAAAGTACCACAACGTGCCTGCCTCCACAGCTTTTTCCTTGGGGACATGCCTAATTCCTGGCTGATTTGCCTTTCTCGTCTTAGGGTTGGGGTTCGGCCTAGGGCTAGGATTTTTTTAACTAGGAAGCCCTGAGTTCCAGGCTTACTGCATCTGCCAAAGGCATCCCAAAGGGAGTGCAAAAGTGCCACAACATGGTTGCTTTCACGGCTTTTTCCTTGGCAAGAAGCTTAACACCAGGCTGATTTCCCTTCCCAGGGTTACTGTAAGGCTTAGGCCTAGGGCTAGGATTTTTAAAACTAGGAAGCCCTTAGATCCAGGCACACTGCAGCTGTTCAAGGCATCCCAAGGGGAGTACAAAAGTGCAACAACATGGCAGCTTTCACAGCTTTTTCCTTGGCACCATCCCTATACCTAGGCTGTTTTATCTGCCTAGGGTTAGGGTTAGGGTTCAGCCTAGGGCTTGGAGTTTTTTAACCAGGAAGCCCTGAGTTCCAGGCTTACTGCATCTGCCAAAGGCATCCCAAAGGGAGTGCAGAAGTGCCACAACATGGCTGCTTTCACGGCTTTTCCCTTAGGAAGAACCCTAATACGCGGCTGATTTACCTTCCTAGGGTTACTGTTAGGCTTAGGCCTAGGACTTTTAAAACCAGGAAGCCCTGGGCTCCAGGCACATGCAGCTGTTAAAGGCATCCCAAGAGGGCCGCAAAAGTGACAACACTTGGCTGCCTCTGCTGCTATTCTCATGAGACCATCCCGAATCATAGGCTGATTTTCCTTCCTAGGGTTAAGGTTTGAGTTACGCCTCGGGTAAGGGTTCTATTAACCAGAAAGCCCTGAGTTCCAAGAACACAGCAGCTGCGAAGGACTAGCCAAGAAGAGCGCAAAAGTACCACAACATGCCTGCCTCCACAGCTTTTTCCTTGGGGACATGCCTAATTCCTGGCTGATTTGCCTTTCTCATCTTAGGGTTGGGGTTCAGCCTAGGGCTAGGATTTTTAAAATCAGGAAGCCCTCAGTTCCAGGCACACTGGAACTGTGAAAGGCATCCAAAAGGCAGTGCAAAAGTGCCACAACATGGTTGCTTTCACGGCTTTTTCCTTGGCACCATCCCTATACCTAGGCTGATTTATCTGCCTAGGGTTAGGGTTAGGGTTCAGCCTAGGGCTTGGAGTTTTTTAACCAGGAAGCCCTGAGTTCCAGGCTTACTGCATCTGCCAAAGGCATCCCAAAGGGAGTGCAGAAGTGCCACAACATGGCTGCTTTCACGGCTTTTCCCTTAGGAAGAACCCTAATACGCGGCTGATTTACCTTCCTAGGGTTACTGTTAGGCTTAGGCCTAGGACTTTTAAAACCAGGAAGCCCTGGGCTCCAGGCACTCTGCAGCTGTGAAAGGCATCCCAAGGGGAGCGCAAAAGTGACACAACTTGGCTGCCACCACTGATATTTCCATGAGACCATCCTGAACCATAGGCTGATTTTCCTTCCTAGGCTTAAGGTTTGAGTTACGCCTGGGGTAAGGGTTCTATTAACCAGAAAGCCCTGAGTTCCAAGAACACAGCAGCTGCGAAGGACTTCCCAAGAAGAGCGCAAAAGTACCACAACATGCCTGCCTCCACAGCTTTTTCCTTGGGAACATGCCTAATTCCTGGCTGATTTGCCTTTCTCGTCTTAGGGTTGGGGTTCGGCCTAGGGCTAGGATTTTTTTAACTAGGAAGCCCTGAGTTCCAGGCTTACTGCATCTGCCAAAGGCATCCCAAAGGGAGTGCAAAAGTGCCACAACATGGCTGCTTTCACAGCTTTTCCCTTAGGAAGAACCCTAATACGCGGCTGATTTACCTTCCTAGGGTTACTGTTAGGCTTAGGCCTAGGACTTTTAAAACCAGGAAGCCCTGGGCTCCAGGCACTCTGCAGCTGTGAAAGGCATCCCAAGGGGAGCGCAAAAGTGACACAACTTGGCTGCCACCACTGATATTTCCATGAGACCATCACGAATCATAGGCTGATTTTCCTTCCTAGGGTTAAGGTTTGAGTTACGCCTGGGGTAAGGGTTCTATTAACCAGAAAGCCCTGAGTTCCAAGAACACAGCAGCTGCGAAGGACTACCCAAGAAGAGCGGAAAAGTACCACAACATGCCTGCCTCCACAGCTTTTTCCTTGGGAACATGCCTAATTCCTGGCTGATTTGCCTTTCTCGTCTTAGGGTTGGGGTTCGGCCTAGGGCTAGGATTTTTTTAACTAGGAAGCCCTGAGTTCCAGGCTTACTTCATCTGCCAAAAGCATCCCAAAGGGAGTGCAGAAGTGCCACAACATGGCTGCTTTCACGGCTTTTCCCTTAGGAAGAACCCTAATACGCGGCTGATTTACCTTCCTAGGGTTACTGTTAGGCTTAGGCCTAGGACTTTTAAAACCAGGAAGCCCTGGGCTCCAGGCACATGCAGCTGTTAAAGGCATCCCAAGAGGGCCGCAGAAGTGACACAACTTGGCTGCCTCTGCTGCTATTCTCATGAGACCATCCCGAACCATAGGCTGATTTTCCTTCCTAGGGTTAAGGTTTGAGTTACGCCTAGGGTAAGAGTTCTATTAACCAGAAAGCCCTGAGTTCCAAGAACACAGCAGCTGCGAAGGACTACCCAAGAAGAGCGCAAAAGTACCACAACGTGCCTGCCTCCACAGCTTTTTCCTTGGGGACATGCCTAATTCCTGGCTGATTTGCCTTTCTCGTCTTAGGGTTGGGGTTCGGCCTAGGGCTAGGATTTTTTTAACTAGGAAGCCCTGAGTTCCAGGCTTACTTCATCTGCAAAAGGCATCCCAAAGGGAGTGCAAAAGTGCCACAACATGGTTGCTTTCACGGCCTTTCCCTTAGGAAGAACCCTAATACGCGGCTGATTTACCTTCCTAGGGTTACTGTTAGGCTTAGGCCTAGGGCTAGGATTTTTAAAACTAGGAAGCCCTTAGATCCAGGCACACTGCAGCTGTTCAAGGCATCCCAAGGGGAGTACAAAAGTGCAACAACATGGCAGCTTTCACAGCTTTTTCCTTGGCACCATCCCTATACCTAGGCTGTTTTATCTGCCTAGGGTTAGGGTTAGGGTTCAGCCTAGGGCTTGGAGTTTTTTAACCAGGAAGCCCTGAGTTCCAGGCTTACTGCATCTGCCAAAGGCATCCCAAAGGGAGTGCAGAAGTGCCACAACATGGCTGCTTTCACGGCTTTTCCCTTAGGAAGAACCCTAATACGCGGCTGATTTACCTTCCTAGGGTTACTGTTAGGCTTAGGCCTAGGACTTTTAAAACCAGGAAGCCCTGGGCTCCAGGCACATGCAGCTGTTAAAGGCATCCCAAGAGGGCCGCAAAAGTGACAACACTTGGCTGCCTCTGCTGCTATTCTCATGAGACCATCCCGAACCATAGGCTGATTTTCCTTCCTAGGGTGAAGGTTTGAGTTACGCCTAGGGTAAGGGTTCTATTAACCAGAAAGCCCTGAGTTCCAAGAACACAGCAGCTGCGAAGGACTACCCAAGAAGAGCGCAAAAGTACCACAACGTGCCTGCCTCCACAGCTTTTTCCTTGGGGACATGCCTAATTCCTGGCTGATTTGCCTTTCTCGTCTTAGGGTTGGGGTTCGGCCTAGGGCTAGGATTTTTTTAACTAGGAAGCCCTGAGTTCCAGGCTTACTGCATCTGCCAAAGGCATCCCAAAGGGAGTGCAAAAGTGCCACAACATGGTTGCTTTCACGGCTTTTTCCTTGGCAAGAAGCTTAACACCAGGCTGATTTCCCTTCCCAGGGTTACTGTAAGGCTTAGGCCTAGGGCTAGGATTTTTAAAACTAGGAAGCCCTTAGATCCAGGCACACTGCAGCTGTTCAAGGCATCCCAAGGGGAGTACAAAAGTGCAACAACATGGCAGCTTTCACAGCTTTTTCCTTGGCACCATCCCTATACCTAGGCTGTTTTATCTGCCTAGGGTTAGGGTTAGGGTTCAGCCTAGGGCTTGGAGTTTTTTAACTAGGAAGCCCTGAGTTCCAGGCTTACTGCATCTGCCAAAGGCATCCCAAAGGGAGTGCAGAAGTGCCACAACATGGCTGCTTTCACAGCTTTTCCCTTAGGAAGAACCCTAATACGCGGCTGATTTACCTTCCTAGGGTTACTGTTAGGCTTAGGCCTAGGACTTTTAAAACCAGGAAGCCCTGGGCTCCAGGCACATGCAGCTGTTAAAGGCATCCCAAGAGGGCCGCAAAAGTGACAACACTTGGCTGCCTCTGCTGCTATTCTCATGAGACCATCCCGAACCATAGGCTGATTTTCCTTCCTAGGGTTAAGGTTTGAGTTACGCCTCGGGTAAGGGTTCTATTAACCAGAAAGCCCTGAGTTCCAAGAACACAGCAGCTGCGAAGGACTACCCAAGAAGAGCGCAAAAGTACCACAACATGCCTGCCTCCACAGCTTTTTCCTTGGGAACATGCCTAATTCCTGGCTGATTTGCCTTTCTCGTCTTAGGGTTGGGGTTCGGCCTAGGGCTAGGATTTTTAAAATCAGGAAGCCCTGAGTTCCAGGCACACTGGAGCTGTGAAAGGCATCCCAAAGGGAGTGCAAAAGTGCCACAACATGGCTGCTTTCCCGGCTTTTTCCTTGGCAAGAAGCCTAACACCAGGCTGATTTACCTTCCTAGAGTTACTGTAAGGCTTTGGCCTAGGGCTAGGATTTTTAAAACTAGGAAGCCCTGGGCTCCAGGCACACTGCAGCTGTTCAAGGCATCCCAAGAGGGCCGCAGAAGGGACACAACTTTGCTGCCTCTGCTGCTATTCTCATGAGTCCATCCCGAACCATAGGCTGATTTTCCTTCCTTGCGTGAGGGTTAGAGTTACGCCTAGGGTTAGTGTTTTTTTAACCAGAAAGCCCTGAGTTCCAAGAACACAGCAGCTGCCAAGGACTACCCAAGAGGAGGGGAAAAGTGCCACAACATGCCTGCCTCCAGCGCTTTTTCCTTGGGACCATCATTGAACCTAGGCTGATTTACTTGCCTCCAGTTGCACCTATGGTCACGCCAAGAGATAGGGATTTTAAATCAGTAAACCCTGAGCTCCAGACCCAGTGCAGCTGCAAAAGGCTTCCCAAGGGCAGCCAAAAATTGCCTCAACATGCTCCTTCCAGTGCTTTTTTCCTTGGGAACATCCCTATACCCAGGCTGATTTATCTGCCTAGGCTTAGGGTTAGGGTTCAGCCTAGAGATAGGATTTTTTCAAACAGGAAGCCCTGAATTCCAGGCACACTGCAGCTGTTAAAGGCAGTGTTCTACGTCAACCGCAACTTAGTCTGAAATAAATGCTTTTTCCCTGAGAGCATCTGAGAGGTTTGCATGAAGCACTGATATCTGACATTTGCAATTTTGAATAGGAGAGGAGAAAGAAAATGGGAAGAAGTTTTTAATTTTAGTGGTTTCAATGTTAATTTCCGTACACTTTTTCAAAACTTGTCAGCTCAAATGCCCATCAACATCTTTTAGTCATCTGTAAGTCAGTATTCATATAAAATGTGCTTCAAATCAAAAGAATTTCAAATTTGCACTCCAAATTTCTATGCCTAGATTTATGATTTCCTACACATATTAGATGAAAGGAAGGCCTTTTTTACTGTGGGAGTGCTGGAACACTGGAACAGGTTGCCCAGGGAAGTTGTGGGTGTCCCATCCCTGAAAGTATTCAAGGTCAGCTTGGACGGGGCTTGGAGCAGCAACAAAGGAGAAGCTTGGTGGTAGAGAAACAAAGTTGGACTATAGAAGAAACTGGGATTGAAGTATAGGAGCAAGTTTTCTCTCAGCTCTTGGGGTAAATTCAAAGTTGTACAAAATGACATTTATCTGTGCTATTCACTACTGTAACAGAAATGTTCATGAAAACTGTACAGAAGATAGCAAATTTTAAAAGAGATAAGAATTACAGCATAAAATCCATGGGATGGGTTACAACATGAGACACTCTCTAAGAGAAAATCTCTGTGTTTCAGCACTTCATCATGGTAAGATTTCATGAAGTGCCAAAGAAGGCGGCAAAATATCATTCGGGACGTTATTTCCTGGAATTCAGCCTGGCCATTAGTAGGAACTGGGTTTGAACACATCATGTAGATATACCACACACACTTGCCCTTCACTGAAAAATGACTGTTTACAACGAAGAAGCAATTGACGATCAAAATTGATTGAAAGCATCTTAAACATGTCAAGTATTTCATTGTAGATGATCTGTGATCCAAATGCTTCTTCCACCTTCGAGAGGGACAGAACAATTCTTCCATATCATGATGGTTTAAAATTGTATCAACCAATGTTTTCTGCTGAAAAGATAGCATCTATTTTTTTCTATTTTTGGAAGAAAATACTCCTAGACATACAACAGGTGAGAACTAAGTAATTTTAAAGAAACAAATGAAAAGAAAATATTCTGTAAATAGAATGAAATGAAAAGCTGTGTTTTAAATAGGAGCTAAATATGAAACAGAATTTTTGTACCAGGCATTTGAATTACTGCACCAGCTCTTTTGCCCATCAAGAGAGGCGTTTAGCATTTCAGTCTTTTCCAAGGTGTTCATGATCTGCTATGCTGATCTCTGTGTGTGCCTAGGTGTGTGTGGAAGGGGGGGCATGTGAAGGGGAGTGTGTATGTTTGCTTTACAATTGTTGTGGCAGATTCATGCCTCAGCTCCACATTTTGTTTTAGAAAGGTCACACAGAGTGGATGTGAAGTTTACTATCAACAAGAGATCAATTCCCAAATCATCCATTTCACTCTACCTTATAAATCATGTGCTTTGTTGCATATTTTATCAAATCTACTTTCAAGCCAGATGGAGGAAGGAGGATGTGGCAATCCCTCCACCATCTTGCAACTTTTATGCAAGTAGGTTTTCAAGAAAATCATCATTTCTCTTGGAAATATGTCTGGAACAGGCATGATGGTAGTGTCAACCTGTTGGAGTTTTTGTTGCTGGAAGAAGTTATACAAAAGGATTGGTTTTTACATTGACCAGTTACTGAATCAAGCTCAGGAATACATTGGAAATTCAACTGGGGCTTCCTTTCCCCGGCAGACTACTTCTAGAACGAGCTTGTACACTGAAGCTTACTCTTTTGCCCTCTTTTTGTTTCTTTCCTATTTTCTTGGCTTCTTTGCCACTCTCTAGACAATTTTGGAACTTTTTTCCCAACTCAAATGGTTTCAATAGTCTTGACTGTGATCATACATTTTTACAAGGAATTTTTAAAATCTTTCCTCCAGTTAAGAAAGTCAAGGACTTAGGTCTTTTTCTTCCCTTATCAATATTGCAATGAAATTGATAAGTAAAGACCAACTCTTTCTTTTTGTTTTTAACCCAAGCAGATAATTCCCATCCATTCATCCATTTGGTGGACCAATAGTTGCCATTCTGATGGAAGTTGTCACTTCTTAACAGTAGGCATTCTGTGACTATGTTGACAGCACTTTGGGTGAAGATCCTAACTGGTCTTAGATACACATAGGGAGAAATTTGCTCAGCCAGTGTCAGTCTTAAGCATGCGTATCAGAAGATCTTTCTAGAGCTGGGAATTTTCCCATGAAAGGGATTCAGTTAGGGAAGAGACACTTGCCCCAGAGGTTTACATTCTTCTTGAAGACTGCTTAAGGAACTTAGATGCCATGTCCATTTGGATCTGTGTCTGCACAGAACTTTGTCATGCCAGTGCTTGAAATGCATCTTGAAGAGAATTCACTAGCACAGAATGAATGAGAGTGGAAGGGGTTGGTGGGGCTAACCAGGCCCAACCCCCCTGCCTAAACCAGGATACCTAGAGCCTCTTGCCCAGGATTCTATCTGGGTGTACTTTTAATGTCTTCAAAGATCCAGGCTCCACAATCTTTCGGGGCAGTCTGTGCCGTGGTTCACTAACCCTCACAGTAAAGAATCATTTCCTGATGTTCCTGTATTTCAGTGTGTGCCCACTGCCTCTTGTCTTTTCACTCAGCATCACTGAAAAGACACTGATTCCCTCCCCTTTGCACTATTGCTTCCATATGGATGTGTGCTGCCATGTAGAGATATGTCAAAAACCTCCCTGAAGCCCAGGCAGATAATATTCCCTTCATCTACCAGTCAAGTTAATTCATCAGAGCAGTTTAAAGTTATATTCAGCATGAAATGCCCCTGAAAAATCATGCTAACTACATTACTGTGTCGTCTTTCATGTGCCTGGCAAGGTTTTCCAGGAAGAGCTGCTTCATCAACTTCCTGGGTATAAAAAGAGGCTGGCTGGTTTGTACGATTGCGAGTCCTCCTAAATGGCTTTTTTGAAGATGAGTGTCATTTGCTTACATCCAGTCCTTAGCCTCTCTTGTCGTCTACATCTTAGCAAAAAGCTTTTCCACTATGTCTGGCAAGGAGAAATTGCGCCAGCACAGAAAACATCTCCTATCGTGTCCTAGACGTTGCACGGAGGTGTGCCGAGTGTTTGGCATGAAGAAAAGAAAACTTGTCCAAAACAGCTTCCAATCGAATGTTCATGTGATTGGAAAAGTCAGGAGAGTGCAAAGGTACTGTTTTCTAGCAGTTGGCAAGCTGCGCACACAATCCCAGTGTTGTACAGCTTCCTTCTTCACCTTTCCGAAGGTGCCGCTCTCTCCGGCTCCCGGAGGCGAAGAAGCGGCTTCTTCGCGCAAAGACGATTGTGCCGCTCACTATGCACTCCATAGCGCGGCTTCTGCCGAAAGACGCCCGGGAGCGGCTCTTAGCTCCGGACAGCATCGTACCTTCGTCTTTAGCGTCTCTTCTCGTCTACATCTTAGCAAAAAGCTTTTCCACTAGGTATGGCGAGGAAAAACTGTGCCAGCACAGAAAACATCTCCCATCGTGTTCTAGACGTTGCACGGAGGTGTGCCGAGTGTTTGGCATGAAGGAAAGAAAAGTTGTCCAAAACAGCTTCCAATCGAATGTTCATGTGATTGGAAAAGTCAGGAGAGTGCAAAGGTACTGTTTTCTAGCAGTTGGCAAGCTGCGCACACAATCCCAGTGTTGTACAGCTTCCTTCTTCACCTTTCCGAAGGTGCCGCTCTCTCCGGCTCCCGGAGGCGAAGAAGCGGCTTCTTCGCGCAAAGACGATTGTGCCGCTCACTGTGCACTCCTTAGCGCGGCTTCTGCCGAAAGACGCCCGGGAGCGGCTCTTAGCTCCGGACAGCATCGTACCTTCGTCTTTAGCGTCTCTTCTCGTCTACATCTTAGCAAAAAGCTTTTCCACTATGTCTGGCGAGGAAAAACTGTGCCAGCACAGAAAACATCTCCCATCGTGTTCTAGACGTTGCACGGAGGTGTGCCGAGTGTTTGGCATGAAGGAAAGAAAAGTTGTCCAAAACAGCTTCCAATCGAATGTTCATGTGATTAGAAAAGTCAGGAGAGTGCAAAGGTACTGTTTTCTATCAGTTGGCAAGCTGCGCACACAATCCCAGTGTTGTACAGCTTCCTTCTTCACCTTTCCGAAAATGCCGCTCTCTCCGGCTCCCGGAGGCGAAGAAGCGGCTTCTTCGCGCAAAGACGATTGTGCCGCTCACTATGCACTCCATAGCGCGGCTTCTGCCGAAAGACGCCCGGGAGCGGCTCTTAGCTCCGGACAGCATCGTACCTTCGTCTTTAGCGTCTCTTCTCGTCTACATCTTAGCAAAAAGCTTTTCTACTATGTCTGGCGAGGAAAAACTGTGCCAGCACAGAAAACATCTCCCATCGTGTTCTAGACGTTGCACGGAGGTGTGCCGAGTGTTTGGCATGAAGGAAAGAAAAGTTGTCCAAAACAGCTTCCAATCGAATGTTCATGTGATTGGAAAAGTCAGGAGAGTGCAAAGGTACTGTTTTCTAGCAGTTGGCAAGCTGCGCACACAATCCCAGTGTTGTACAGCTTCCTTCTTCACCTTTCCGAAGGTGCCGCTCTCTCCGGCTCCCGGAGGCGAAGAAGCGGCTTCTTCGCGCAAAGACGATTGTGCCGCTCACTGTGCACTCCTTAGCGCGGCTTCTGCCGAAAGACGCCCGGGAGCGGCTCTTAGCTCCGGACAGCATCGTACCTTCGTCTTTAGCGTCTCTTCTCGTCTACATCTTAGCAAAAAGCTTTTCCACTATGTCTGGCGAGGAAAAACTGTGCCAGCACAGAAAACATCTCCCATCGTGTTCTAGACGTTGCACGGAGGTGTGCCGAGTGTTTGGCATGAAGGAAAGAAAAGTTGTCCAAAACAGCTTCCAATCGAATGTTCATGTGATTGGAAAAGTCAGGAGAGTGCAAAGGTACTGTTTTCTATCAGTTGGCAAGCTGCGCACACAATCCCAGTGTTGTACAGCTTCCTTCTTCACCTTTCCGAAAATGCCGCTCTCTCCGGCTCCCGGAGGCGAAGAAGCGGCTTCTTCGCGCAAAGACGATTGTGCCGCTCACTATGCACTCCTTAGCGCGGCTTCTGCCGAAAGACGCCAGGGAGCGGCTCTTAGCTCCGGAGAGCATCGTACCTTCGTCTTTAGCGTCTCTTCTCGTCTACATCTTAGCAAAAAGCTTTTCTACTATGTCTGGCGAGGAAAAACTGTGCCAGCACAGAAAACATCTCCCATCGTGTTCTAGACGTTGCACGGAGGTGTGCCGAGTGTTTGGCATGAAGGAAAGAAAAGTTGTCCAAAACAGCTTCCAATCGAATGTTCATGTGATTGGAAAAGTCAGGAGAGTGCAAAGGTACTGTTTTCTAGCAGTTGGCAAGCTGCGCACACAATCCCAGTGTTGTACAGCTTCCTTCTTCACCTTTCCGAAGGTGCCGCTCTCTCCGGCTCCCGGAGGCGAAGAAGCGGCTTCTTCGCGCAAAGAAGATTGTGCCGCTCACTGTGCACTCCTTAGCGCGGCTTCTGCCGAAAGACGCCCGGGAGCAGCTCTTAGCTCCGGAGAGCATCGTACCTTCGTCTTTAGCGTCTCTTCTCGTCTACATCTAAGCAAAAAGCTTTTCCACTATGTCTGGCGAGGAAAAACTGTGCCAGCACAGAAAACATCTCCCATCGTGTTCTAGACGTTGCACGGAGGTGTGCCGAGTGTTTGGCATGAAGGAAAGAAAAGTTGTCCAAAACAGCTTCCAATCGAATGTTCATGTGATTGGAAAAGTCAGGAGAGTGCAAAGTTACTGTTTTCTAGCAGTTGGCAAGCTGCGCACAAAATCCCAGTGTTTTACAGCTTCCTTCTTCACCTTTCCGAAGGTGCCGCTCTCTCCGGCTCCCGGAGGCGAAGAAGCGGCTTCTTCGCGCAAAGACGATTGTGCCGCTCACTATGCACTCCATAGCGCGGCTTCTGCCGAAAGACGCCCGGGAGCGGCTCTTAGCTCCGGACAGCATCGTACCTTCGTCTTTAGCGTCTCTTCTCGTCTACATCTTAGCAAAAAGCTTTTCTACTATGTCTGGCGAGGAAAAACTGTGCCAGCACAGAAAACATCTCCCATCGTGTTCTAGACGTTGCACGGAGGTGTGCCGAGTGTTTGGCATGAAGAAAAGAAAAGTTGTCCAAAACAGCTTCCAATCGAATGTTCATGTGATTGGAAAAGTCAGGAGAGTGCAAAGGTACTGTTTTCTATCAGTTGGCAAGCTGCGCACACAATCCCAGTGTTGTACAGCTTCCTTCTTCACCTTTCCGAAGGTGCCGCTCTCTCCGGCTCCCGGAGGCGAAGAAGCGGCTTCTTCGCGCAAAGACGATTGTGCCGCTCACTGTGCACTCCTTAGCGCGGCTTCTGCCGAAAGACGCCCGGGAGCAGCTCTTAGCTCCGGAGAGCATCGTACCTTCGTCTTTAGCGTCTCTTCTCGTCTACATCTTAGCAAAAAGCTTTTCTACTATGTCTGGCGAGGAAAAACTGTGCCAGCACAGAAAACATCTCCCATCGTGTTCTAGACGTTGCACCGAGGTGTGCCGAGTGTTTGGCATGAAGAAAAGAAGAGTTGTCCAAAACAGCTTCCAATCGAATGTTCATGTGATTGGAAAAGTCAGGAGAGTGCAAAGGTACTGTTTTCTAGCAGTTGGCAAGCTGCGCACACAATCCCAGTGTTGTACAGCTTCCTTCTTCACCTTTCCGAAGGTGCCGCTCTCTCCGGCTCCCGGAGGCGAAGAAGCGGCTTCTTCGCGCAAAGACGATTGTGCCGCTCACTGTGCACTCCTTAGCGCGGCTTCTGCCGAAAGACGCCCGGGAGCGGCTCTTAGCTCCGGACAGCATCGTACCTTCGTCTTTAGCGTCTCTTCTCGTCTACATCTTAGCAAAAAGCTTTTCTACTATGTCTGGCGAGGAAAAACTGTGCCAGCACAGAAAACATCTCCCATCGTGTTCTAGACGTTGCACGGAGGTGTGCCGAGTGTTTGGCATGAAGGAAAGAAAAGTTGTCCAAAACAGCTTCCAATCGAATGTTCATGTGATTGGAAAAGTCAGGAGAGTGCAAAGTTACTGTTTTCTAGCAGTTGGCAAGCTGCGCACACAATCCCAGTGTTGTACAGCTTCCTTCTTCACCTTTCCGAAGGTGCCGCTCTCTCCGGCTCCCGGAGGCGAAGAAGCGGCTTCTTCGCGCAAAGACGATTGTGCCGCTCACTATGCACTCCATAGCGCGGCTTCTGCCGAAAGACGCCCGGGAGCGGCTCTTAGCTCCGGACAGCATCGTACCTTCGTCTTTAGCGTCTCTTCTCGTCTACATCTTAGCAAAAAGCTTTTCTACTATGTCTGGCGAGGAAAAACTGTGCCAGCACAGAAAACATCTCCCATCGTGTTCTAGACGTTGCACGATCCCTATACTTAGGCTGATTTTCCTTCCTGGGGATAGGATTAGGCTTCAGCCTAGGGCTTGGAGTTTTTTAACCATGAAGCCCTGAGTTCCAGGCTTACTGCATCTGCCAAAGGCATCCCAAAGAAAGTGCCAAAGTGCCACAACATGGCTGCTTTCACAGCTTTTTCCTTAGGAAGAACCCTAATACCTGGCTGGTTTACCTTCCTAGGGTTACTGTTAGGCTTAGGCCTAGGACTTTTAAAACCAGGAAGCCCTGGGCTCCAGACACACTGAAGCTGTTTAAGGCATCCCACGAGGGCCGCAGAAGTGACACAACTTGGCTGCCTCTGCTGCTATTCTCATGAGACCATCCCGAACCATAGGCTGATTTTCCTTCCTAGGGTTAAGGTTTGAGTTACGCCTCGGGTAAGGGTTCTATTAACCAGAAAGCCCTGAGTTCCAAGAACACAGCAGCTGCGAAGGACTACCCAAGAAGAGCGCAAAAGTACCACAACATGCCTGCCTCCACAGCTTTTTCCTTGGGGACATGCCTAATTCCTGGCTGATTTGCCTTTCTCGTCTTAGGGTTGGGGTTCGGCCTAGGGCTAGGATTTTTAAAATCAGGAAGCCCTGAGTTCCAGGCACACTGGAGCTGTGAAAGGCATCCAAAAGGGAGTGCAAAAGTGCCACAACATGGTTCCTTTCACGGCTTTTTCCTTGGCACCATCCCTATACCTAGGCTGATTTATCTGCCTAGGGTTAGGGTTAGGGTTCAGCCTAGGGCTTGGAGTTTTTTAACCAGGAAGCCCTGAGTTCCAGGCTTACTGCATCTGCCAAAGGCATCCCAAAGGGAGTGCAAAAGTGCCACAACATGGCTGCTTTCACAGCTTTTCCCTTAGGAAGAACCCTAATACGCGGCTGATTTACCTTCCTAGGGTTACTGTTAGGCTTAGGCCTAGGACTTTTAAAACCAGGAAGCCCTGGGCTCCAGGCACACTGCAGCTGTGAAAGGCATCCCAAGGGGAGCGCAAAAGTGACACAACTTGGCTGCCACCACTGATATTTCCATGAGACCATCCCGAATCATAGGCTGATTTTCGTTCCTAGGGTTAAGGTTTGAATTACGCCTCGGGTAAGGGTTCTATTAACCAGAAAGCCCTGAGTTCCAAGAACACAGCAGCTGCGAAGGACTACCCAAGAAGAGCGCAAAAGTACCACAACGTGCCTGCCTCCACAGCTTTTTCCTTGGGGACATGCCTAATTCCTGGCTGATTTGCCTTTCTCGTCTTAGGGTTGGGGTTCGGCCTAGGGCTAGGATTTTTTTAACTAGGAAGCCCTGAGTTCCAGGCTTACTGCATCTGCCAAAGGCATCCCAAAGGGAGTGCAGAAGTGCCACAACATGGCTGCTTTCACGGCTTTTCCCTTAGGAAGAACCCTAATACGCGGCTGATTTACCTTCCTAGGGTTACTGTTAGGCTTAGGCCTAGGACTTTTAAAACCAGGAAGCCCTGGGCTCCAGGCACATGCAGCTGTTAAAGGCATCCCAAGAGGGCAGCAAAAGTGACAACACTTGGCTGCCTCTGCTGCTATTCTCATGAGACCATCCCGAACCATAGGCTGATTTTCCTTACCAGGGTTAAGGTTTGAGTTACGCCTCGGGAAAGGGTTCTATTAACCAGAAAGCCCTGAGATCCAAGAACACAGCAGCTGCGAAGGACTAGCCAAGAAGAGCGCAAAAGTACCACAACATGCCTGCCTCCACAGCTTTTTCCTTGGGGACATGCCTAATTCCTGGCTGATTTGCCTTTCTCGTCTTAGGGTTGGGGTTCGGCCTAGGGCTAGGATTTTTTAACTAGGAAGCCCTGAGTTCCAGGCTTACTGCATCTGCCAAAGGCATCCCAAAGGGAGTGCAAAAGTGCCACAACATGGCTGCTTTCACGGCTTTTCCCTTAGGAAGAACCCTAATACGCGGCTGATTTACCTTCCTAGGGTTACTGTTAGGCTTAGGCCTAGGACTTTTAAAACCAGGAAGCCCTGGGCTCCAGGCACATGCAGCTGTTAAAGGCATCCCAAGAGGGCCGCAGAAGTGACACAACTTGGCTGCCTCTGCTGCTATTCTCATGAGACCATCCCAAACCATAGGCTGATTTTCCTTCCTAGGGTGAAGGTTTGAGTTACGCCTAGGGTAAGAGTTCTATTAACCAGAAAGCCCTGAGTTCCAAGAACACAGCAGCTGCGAAGGACTACCCAAGAAGAGCGCAAAAGTACCACAACGTGCCTGCCTCCTCAGCTTTTTCCTTGGGGACATGCCTAATTCCTGGCTGATTTGCCTTTCTCGTCTTAGGGTTGGGGTTCGGCCTAGGGCTAGGTTATTTTTAACTAGGAAGCCCTGAGTTCCAGGCTTACTGCATCTGCCAAAGGCATCCCAAAGGGAGTGCAAAAGTGCCACAACATGGTTGCTTTCACGGCTTTTTCCTTGGCAAGAAGCTTAACACCAGGCTGATTTCCCTTCCCAGGGTTACTGTAAGGCTTAGGCCTAGGGCTAGGATTTTTAAAACTAGGAAGCCCTTAGCTCCAGGCACACTGCAGCTGTTCAAGGCATCCCAAGGGGAGTACAAAAGTGCAACAACATGGCAGCTTTCACAGTTTTTTCCTTGTCACCATCCCTATACCTAGGCTGATTTATCTGCCTAGGGTTAGGGTTAGGGTTCAGCCTAGGGCTTGGAGTTTTTTAACCAGGAAGCCCTGAGTTCCAGGCTTACTGCATCTGCCAAAGGCATCCTAAAGGGAGTGCAGAAGTGCCACAACATGGCTGCTTTCACGGCTTTTCCCTTAGGAAGAACCCTAATACTCGGCTGATTTACCTTCCTAGGGTTACTGTTAGGCTTAGGCCTAGGACTTTTAAAACCAGGAAGCCCTGGGCTCCAGGCACACTGCAGCTGCGAAAGGCATCCCAAGGGGAGCGCAAATGTGACACACCTTGGCTGCCACCACTGATATTTCCATGAGACCATCCCGAACCATAGGCTGATTTTCCTTCCTAGGGTTAAGGTTTGAGTTACGCCTAGGGTAAGGGTTCTATTAACCAGAAAGCCCTGAGTTCCAAGAACACAGCAGCTGCGAAGGACTTCCCAAGAAGAGCGCAAAAGTACCACAACATGCCTGCCTCCACAGCTTTTTCCTTGGGGACATGCCTAATTCCTGGCTGATTTGCCTTTCTCGTCTTAGGGTTGGGGTTCGGCCTAGGGCTAGGATTTTTAAAATCAGGAAGCCCTGAGTTCCAGGCTTACTTCATCTGCCAAAGGCATCCCAAAGGGAGTGCAGAAGTGCCACAACATGGCTGCTTTCACGGCTTTTCCCTTAGGAAGAACCCTAATACGCGGCTGATTTACCTTCCTAGGGTTACTGTAAGGCTTAGGCCTAGGGCTAGGATTTTTAAAACTAGGAAGCCCTGGGCTCCAGGCACACTGCAGCTGTTCAAGGCATCCCAAGAGGGCCGCAGAAGGGACACAACTTGGCTGCCTCTGCTGCTATTCTCATGAGTCCATCCCGAACCATAGGCTGATTTTCCTTCCTAGGGTGAGGGTTAGAGTTACGCCTAGGGTTAGTGTTTTTTTAACCAGAAAGCCCTGAGTTCCAAGAACACAGCAGCTGCCAAGGACTACCCAAGAGGAGGGGAAAAGTGCCACAACATGCCTGCCTCCAGCGCTTTTTCCTTGGGACCATCATTGAACCTAGGCTGATTTACTTGCCTCCAGTTGCACCTATGGTCACGCCAAGAGATAGGGATTTTAAATCAGTAAACCCTGAGCTCCAGACCCAGTGCAGCTGCAAAAGGCTTCCCAAGGGCAGCCAAAAATTGCCTCAACATGCTCCTTCCAGTGCTTTTTTCCTTGGGAACATCCCTATACCCAGGCTGATTTATCTGCCTAGGCTTAGGGTTAGGGTTCAGCCTAGAGATAGGATTTTTTCAAACAGGAAGCCCTGAATTCCAGGCACACTGCAGCTGTTAAAGGCAGTGTTCTACGTCAACCGCAACTTAGTCTGAAATAAATGCTTTTTCCCTGAGAGCATCTGAGAGGTTTGCATGAAGCACTGATATCTGACATTTGCAATTTTGAATAGGAGAGGAGAAAGAAAATGGGAAGAAGTTTTTAATTTTAGTGGTTTCAATGTTAATTTCCGTACACTTTTTCAAAACTTGTCAGCTCAAATGCCCATCAACATCTTTTAGTCATCTGTAAGTCAGTATTCATATAAAATGTGCTTCAAATCAAAAGAATTTCAAATTTGCACTCCAAATTTCTATGCCTAGATTTATGATTTCCTACACATATTAGATGAAAGGAAGGCCTTTTTTACTGTGGGAGTGCTGGAACACTGGAACAGGTTGCCCAGGGAAGTTGTGGGTGTCCCATCCCTGAAAGTATTCAAGGTCAGCTTGGACGGGGCTTGGAGCAGCAACAAAGGAGAAGCTTGGTGGTAGAGAAACAAAGTTGGACTATAGAAGAAACTGGGATTGAAGTATAGGAGCAAGTTTTCTCTCAGCTCTTGGGGTAAATTCAAAGTTGTACAAAATGACATTTATCTGTGCTATTCACTACTGTAACAGAAATGTTCATGAAAACTGTACAGAAGATAGCAAATTTTAAAAGAGATAAGAATTACAGCATAAAATCCATGGGATGGGTTACAACATGAGACACTCTCTAAGAGAAAATCTCTGTGTTTCAGCACTTCATCATGGTAAGATTTCATGAAGTGCCAAAGAAGGCGGCAAAATATCATTCGGGACGTTATTTCCTGGAATTCAGCCTGGCCATTAGTAGGAACTGGGTTTGAACACATCATGTAGATATACCACACACACTTTCCCTTCACTGAAAAATGACTGTTTACAACGAAGAAGCAATTGACGATCAAAATTGATTGAAAGCATCTTAAACATGTCAAGTATTTCATTGTAGATGATCTGTGATCCAAATGCTTCTTCCACCTTCGAGAGGGACAGAACAATTCTTCCATATCATGATGGTTTAAAATTGTATCAACCAATGTTTTCTGCTGAAAAGATAGCATCTATTTTTTTCTATTTTTGGAAGAAAATATTCCTAGACATACAACAGGTGAGAACTAAGTAATTTTAAAGAAACAAATGAAAAGAAAATATTCTGTAAATAGAATGAAATGAAAAGCTGTGTTTTAAATAGGAGCTAAATATGAAACAGAATTTTTGTACCAGGCATTTGAATTACTGCACCAGCTCTTTTGCCCATCAAGAGAGGCGTTTAGCATTTCAGTCTTTTCCAAGGTGTTCATGATCTGCTATGCTGATCTCTGTGTGTGCCTAGGTGTGTGTGGAAGGGGGGGCATGTGAAGGGGAGTGTGTATGTTTGCTTTACAATTGTTGTGGCAGATTCATGCCTCAGCTCCACATTTTGTTTTAGAAAGGTCACACAGAGTGGATGTGAAGTTTACTATCAACAAGAGATCAATTCCCAAATCATCCATTTCACTCTACCTTATAAATCATGTGCTTTGTTGCATATTTTATCAAATCTACTTTCAAGCCAGATGGAGGAAGGAGGATGTGGCAATCCCTCCACCATCTTGCAACTTTTATGCAAGTAGGTTTTCAAGAAAATCATCATTTCTCTTTGAAATATGTCTGGAACAGGCATGATGGTAGTGTCAACCTGTTGGAGTTTTTGTTGCTGGAAGAAGTTATACAAAAGGATTGGTTTTTACATTGACCAGTTACTGAATCAAGCTCAGGAATACATTGGAAATTCAACTGGGGCTTCCTTTCCCCGGCAGACTACTTCTAGAACGAGCTTGTACACTGAAGCTTACTCTTTTGCCCTCTTTTTGTTTCTTTCCTATTTTCTTGGCTTCTTTGCCACTCTCTAGACAATTTTGGAACTTTTTTCCCAACTCAAATGGTTTCAATAGTCTTGACTGTGATCATACATTTTTACAAGGAATTTTTAAAATCTTTCCTCCAGTTAAGAAAGTCAAGGACTTAGGTCTTTTTCTTCCCTTATCAATATTGCAATGAAATTGATAAGTAAAGACCAACTCTTTCTTTTTGTTTTTAACCCAAGCAGATAATTCCCATCCATTCATCCATTTGGTGGACCAATAGTTGCCATTCTGATGGAAGTTGTCACTTCTTAACAGTAGGCATTCTGTGACTATGTTGACAGCACTTTGGGTGAAGATCCTAACTGGTCTTAGATACACATAGGGAGAAATTTGCTCAGCCAGTGTCAGTCTTAAGCATGCGTATCAGAAGATCTTTCTAGAGCTGGGAATTTTCCCATGAAAGGGATTCAGTTAGGGAAGAGACACTTGCCCCAGAGGTTTACATTCTTCTTGAAGACTGCTTAAGGAACTTAGATGCCATGTCCATTTGGATCTGTGTCTGCACAGAACTTTGTCATGCCAGTGCTTGAAATGCATCTTGAAGAGAATTCACTAGCACAGAATGAATGAGAGTGGAAGGGGTTGGTGGGGCTAACCAGGCCCAACCCCCCTGCCTAAACCAGGATACCTAGAGCCTCTTGCCCAGGATTCTATCTGGGTGTACTTTTAATGTCTTCAAAGATCCAGGCTCCACAATCTTTCGGGGCAGTCTGTGCCGTGGTTCACTCACCCTCACAGTAAAGAATCATTTCCTGATGTTCCTGTATTTCAGTGTGTGCCCACTGCCTCTTGTCTTTTCACTCAGCATCACTGAAAAGACACTGATTCCCTCCCCTTTGCACTATTGCTTCCATATGGATGTGTGCTGCCATGTAGAGATATGTCAAAAACCTCCCTGAAGCCCAGGCAGATAATATTCCCTTCATCTACCAGTCAAGTTAATTCATCAGAGGAGTTTAAAGTTATGTTCAGCATGAAATGCCCCTGAAAAATCATGCTAACTACATTACTGTGTCGTCTTTCATGTGCCTGGCAAGGTTTTCCAGGAAGAGCAGCTTCATCAACTTCCTGGGTATAAAAAAGAGGCTGGCTGGTTTGTACGATTGCGAGTCCTCCTAAATGCCTTTTTTGAAGATGAGTGTCATTTGCTTACATCCAGTCCTTAGCCTCTCTTGTCGTCTACATCTTAGCAAAAAGCTTTTCTACTATGTCTGGCAAGGAGAAATTGTGCCAGCACAGAAAACATCTCCTATCGTGTTCTAGACGTTGCACGGAGGTGTGCCGAGTGTTTGGCATGAAGAAAACTTGTCCAAAACAACTTCCAATCGAATGTTCATGTGATTGGAAAAGTCAGGAGAGTGCAAAGGTACTGTTTTCTATCAGTTGGCAAGCTGCGCACACAATCCCAGTGTTGTACAGCTTCCTTCTTCACCTTTCCGAAGGTGCCGCTCTCTCCGGCTCCCGGAGGCGAAGAAGCGGCTTCTTCGCGCAAAGACGATTGTGCCGCTCACTGTGCACTCCTTAGCGCGGCTTCTGCCGAAAGACGCCCGGGAGCGGCTCTTAGCTCCGGACAGCATCGTACCTTCGTCTTTAGCGTCTCTTCTCGTCTACATCTTAGCAAAAAGCTTTTCCACTATGTCTGGCGAGGAAAAACTGTGCCAGCACAGAAAACATCTCCCATCGTTTTCTAGACGTTGCACGGAGGTGTGCCGAGTGTTTGGCATGAAGGAAAGAAAAGTTGTCCAAAACAGCTTCCAATCGAATGTTCATGTGATTGGAAAAGTCAGGAGAGTGCAAAGGTACTGTTTTCTATCAGTTGGCAAGCTGCGCACACAATCCCAGTGTTGTACAGCTTCCTTCTTCACCTTTCCGAAGGTGCCGCTCTCTCCGGCTCCCGGAGGCGAAGAAGCGGCTTCTTCGCGCAAAGACGATTGTGCCGCTCACTGTGCACTCCTTAGCGCGGCTTCTGCCGAAAGACGCCCGGGAGCGGCTCTTAGCTCCGGACAGCATCGTACCTTCGTCTTTAGCGTCTCTTCTCATCTACATCTTAGCAAAAAGCTTTTCTACTATGTCTGGCGAGGAAAAACTGTGCCAGCACAGAAAACATCTCCCATCGTGTTCTAGACGTTGCACGGAGGTGTGCCGAGTGTTTGGCATGAAGGAAAGAAAAGTTGTCCAAAACAGCTTCCAATCGAATGTTCATGTGATTGGAAAAGTCAGGAGAGTGCAAAGGTACTGTTTTCTAGCAGTTGGCAAGCTGCGCACACAATCCCAGTGTTGTACAGCTTCCTTCTTCACCTTTCCGAAGGTGCCGCTCTCTCCGGCTCCCGGAGGCGAAGAAGCGGCTTCTTCGCGCAAAGACGATTGTGCCGCTCACTGTGCACTCCTTAGCGCGGCTTCTGCCGAAAGACGCCCGGGAGCAGCTCTTAGCTCCGGAGAGCATCGTACCTTCGTCTTTAGCGTCTCTTCCCGTCTACATCTTAGCAAAAAGCTTTTCCACTATGTCTGGCGAGGAAAAACTGTGCCAGCACAGAAAACATCTCCCATCGTGTTCTAGACGTTGCACGATCCCTATACTTAGGCTGATTTTCCTTCCTGGGGATTGGGTTAGGCTTCAGCCTAGGGCTTGGAGTTTTTTAACCAGGAAGCCCTGAGTTCCAGGCTTACTGCATCTGCCAAAGGCATCCCAAAGTGAGTGCAGAAGTGCCGCAACATGGCTGCTTTCACGGCTTTTCTCTTAGGAAGAACCCTAATACGCGGCTGATTTACCTTCCTAGGGTTACTGTTAGGCTTAGGCCTAGGACTTTTAAAACCAGGAAGCCCTGGGCTCGAGGCACATGCAGCTGCGAAAGGCATCCCAAGGGGAGCGCAAAAGTGACACAACTTGGCTGCCACCACTGATATTTCCATGAGACCATCCCGAACCATAGGCTGATTTTCCTTCCTAGGGTTAAGGTTTGAGTTACGCCTGGGGTAAGGGTTCTATTAACCAGAAAGCCCTGAGTTCCAAGAACACAGCAGCTGCGAAGGACTACCCAAGAAGAGCGCAAAAGTACCACAACGTGCCTGCCTCCACAGCTTTTTCCTTGGGGACATGCCTAATTCCTGGCTGATTTGCCTTTCTTGTCTTAGGGTTTGGGTTCGGCCTAGGGCTAGGATATTTTTAACTAGGAAGCCCTGAGTTCCAGGCTTACTTCATCTGCCAAAGGCATCCCAAAGGGAGTGCAAAAGTGCCACAACATGGCTGCTTTCATGGCTTTTCCCTTAGGAAGAACCCTAATACGCGGCTGATTTACCTTCCTAGGGTTACTGTTAGGCTTAGGCCTAGGACTTTTAAAACCAGGAAGCCCTGGGCTCCAGGCACACTGCAGCTGCGAAAGGCATCCCAAGGGGAGCGCAAAAGTGACACAACTTGGCTGCCTCTGCTGCTATTCTCATGAGACCATCCCGAACCATAGGCTGATTTTCCTTCCTAGGGTTAAGGTTTGAGTTACGCCTAGGGTAAGGGTTCTATTAACCAGAAAGCCCTGAGTTCCAAGAACACAGCAGCTGCGAAGGACTTCCCAAGAAGAGCGCAAAAGTACCACAACATGCCTGCCTCCACAGCTTTTTCCTTGGGGACATGCCTAATTCCTGGCTGATTTGCCTTTCTCGTCTTAGGGTTGGGGTTCGGCCTAGGGCTAGGATTTTTAAAATCAGGAAGCCCTGAGTTCCAGGCACACTGGAGCTGTGAAAGGCATCCAAAAGGGAGTGCAAAAGTGACACAACATGGCTGCTTTCCCGGCTTTTTCCTTGGCAAGAAGCCTAACACCAGGCTGATTACCCTTCCCACGTTTACTGTAAGGCTTAGGCCTAGGGCTAGGATTTTTAAAACTAGGAAGCCCTTAGCTCCAGGCACACTGCAGCTGTTCAAGGCATCCCAAGAGGGCCGCAGAAGTGACACAACTTGGCTGCCTCTGCTGCTATTCTCATGAGTCCATCCCGAACCATAGGCTGATTTTCCTTCCTAGGGTGAGGGTTAGAGTTACGCCTAGGGTTTGTGTTTTTTAACCAGAAAGCCCTGAGTTCCAAGAACACAGCAGCTGCCAAGGACTACCCAAGAGGAGGGGAAAAGTGCCACAACATGCCTGCCTCCAGCGCTTTTTCCTTGGGACCATCATTGAACCTAGGCTGATTTACTTGCCTCCAGTTGCACCTATGGTCACGCCAAGAGATAGGGATTTTAAATCAGTAAACCCTGAGCTCCAGACCCAGTGCAGCTGCAAAAGGCTTCCCAAGGGCAGCCAAAAATTGCCTCAACATGCTCCTTCCAGTGCTTTTTTCCTTGGGAACATCCCTATACCCAGGCTGATTTATCTGCCTAGGCTTAGGGTTAGGGTTCAGCCTAGAGATAGGATTTTTTCAAACAGGAAGCCCTGAATTCCAGGCACACTGCAGCTGTTAAAGGCAGTGTTCTACGTCAACCGCAACTTAGTCTGAAATAAATGCTTTTTCCCTGAGAGCATCTGAGAGGTTTGCATGAAGCACTGATATCTGACATTTGCAATTTTGAATAGGAGAGGAGAAAGAAAATGGGAAGAAGTTTTTAATTTTAGTGGTTTCAATGTTAATTTCCGTACACTTTTTCAAAACTTGTCAGCTCAAATGCCCATCAACATCTTTTAGTCATCTGTAAGTCAGTATTCATATAAAATGTGCTTCAAATCAAAAGAATTTCAAATTTGCACTCCAAATTTCTATGCCTAGATTTATGATTTCCTACACATATTAGATGAAAGGAAGGCCTTTTTTACTGTGGGAGTGCTGGAACACTGGAACAGGTTGCCCAGGGAAGTTGTGGGTGTCCCATCCCTGAAAGTATTCAAGGTCAGCTTGGACGGGGCTTGGAGCAGCAACAAAGGAGAAGCTTGGTGGTAGAGAAACAAAGTTGGACTATAGAAGAAACTGGGATTGAAGTATAGGAGCAAGTTTTCTCTCAGCTTTTGGGGTAAATTCAAAGTTGTACAAAATGACATTTATCTGTGCTATTCACTACTGTAACAGAAATGTTCATGAAAACTGTACAGAAGATAGCAAATTTTAAAAGAGATAAGAATTACAGCATAAAATCCATGGGATGGGTTACAACATGAGACACTCTCTAAGAGAAAATCTCTGTGTTTCAGCACTTCATCATGGTAAGATTTCATGAAGTGCCAAAGAAGGCGGCAAAATATCATTCGGGACGTTATTTCCTGGAATTCAGCCTGGCCATTAGTAGGAACTGGGTTTGAACACATCATGTAGATATACCACACACACTTTCCCTTCACTGAAAAATGACTGTTTACAACGAAGAAGCAATTGACGATCAAAATTGATTGAAAGCATCTTAAACATGTCAAGTATTTCATTGTAGATGATCTGTGATCCAAATGCTTCTTCCACCTTCGAGAGGGACAGAACAATTCTTCCATATCATGATGGTTTAAAATTGTATCAACCAATGTTTTCTGCTGAAAAGATAGCATCTATTTTTTTCTATTTTTGGAAGAAAATATTCCTAGACATACAACAGGTGAGAACTAAGTAATTTTAAAGAAACAAATGAAAAGAAAATATTCTGTAAATAGAATGAAATGAAAAGCTGTGTTTTAAATAGGAGCTAAATATGAAACAGAATTTTTGTACCAGGCATTTGAATTACTGCACCAGCTCTTTTGCCCATCAAGAGAGGCGTTTAGCATTTCAGTCTTTTCCAAGGTGTTCATGATCTGCTATGCTGATCTCTGTGTGTGCCTAGGTGTGTGTGGAAGGGGGGGCATGTGAAGGGGAGTGTGTATGTTTGCTTTACAATTGTTGTGGCAGATTCATGCCTCAGCTCCACATTTTGTTTTAGAAAGGTCACACAGAGTGGATGTGAAGTTTACTATCAACAAGAGATCAATTCCCAACTCATCCATTTGACTCTACCTTATAAATCATGTGCTTTGTTGCATATTTTATCAAATCTACTTTCAAGCCAGATGGAGGAAGGAGGATGTGGCAATCCCTCCACCATCTTGCAACTTTTATGCAAGTAGGTTTTCAAGAAAATCATCATTTCTCTTTGAAATATGTCTGGAACAGGCATGATGGTAGTGTCAACCTGTTGGAGTTTTTGTTGCTGGAAGAAGTTATACAAAAGGATTGGTTTTTACATTGACCAGTTACTGAATCAAGCTCAGGAATACATTGGAAATTCAACTGGGGCTTCCTTTCCCCGGCAGACTACTTCTAGAACGAGCTTGTACACTGAAGCTTACTCTTTTGCCCTCTTTTTGTTTCTTTCCTATTTTCTTGGCTTCTTTGCCACTCTCTAGACAATTTTGGAACTTTTTTCCCAACTCAAATGGTTTCAATAGTCTTGACTGTGATCATACATTTTTACAAGGAATTTTTAAAATCTTTCCTCCAGTTAAGAAAGTCAAGGACTTAGGTCTTTTTCTTCCCTTATCAATATTGCAATGAAATTGATAAGTAAAGACCAACTCTTTCTTTTTGTTTTTAACCCAAGCAGATAATTCCCATCCATTCATCCATTTGGTGGACCAATAGTTGCCATTCTGATGGAAGTTGTCACTTCTTAACAGTAGGCATTCTGTGACTATGTTGACAGCACTTTGGGTGAAGATCCTAACTGGTCTTAGATACACATAGGGAGAAATTTGCTCAGCCAGTGTCAGTCTTAAGCATGCGTATCAGAAGATCTTTCTAGAGCTGGGAATTTTCCCATGAAAGGGATTCAGTTAGGGAAGAGACACTTGCCCCAGAGGTTTACATTCTTCTTGAAGACTGCTTAAGGAACTTAGATGCCATGTCCATTTGGATCTGTGTCTGCACAGAACTTTGTCATGCCAGTGCTTGAAATGCATCTTGAAGAGAATTCACTAGCACAGAATGAATGAGAGTGGAAGGGGTTGGTGGGGCTAACCAGGCCCAACCCCCCTGCCTAAACCAGGATACCTAGAGCCTCTTGCCCAGGATTCTATCTGGGTGTACTTTTAATGTCTTCAAAGATCCAGGCTCCACAATCTTTCGGGGCAGTCTGTGCCGTGGTTCACTCACCCTCACAGTAAAGAATCATTTCCTGATGTTCCTGTATTTCAGTGTGTGCCCACTGCCTCTTGTCTTTTCACTCAGCATCACTGAAAAGACACTGATTCCCTCCCCTTTGCACTATTGCTTCCATATGGATGTGTGCTGCCATGTAGAGATATGTCAAAAACCTCCCTGAAGCCCAGGCAGATAATATTCCCTTCATCTACCAGTCAAGTTAATTCATCAGAGGAGTTTAAAGTTATGTTCAGCATGAAATGCCCCTGAAAAATCATGCTAACTACATTACTGTGTCGTCTTTCATGTGCCTGGCAAGGTTTTCCAGGAAGAGCAGCTTCATAAACTTCCTGGGTATAAAAAAGAGGCTGGCTGGTTTGTACGATTGCGAGTCCTCCTAAATGCCTTTTTTGAAGATGAGTGTCATTTGCTTACATCCAGTCCTTAGCCTCTCTTGTCGTCTACATCTTAGCAAAAAGCTTTTCTACTATGTCTGGCGAGGAAAAACTGTGCCAGCACAGAAAACATCTCCCATCGTGTTCTAGACGTTGCACGGAGGTGTGCCGAGTGTTTGGCATGAAGGAAAGAAAAGTTGTCCAAAACAGCTTCCAATCGAATGTTCATGTGATTGGAAAAGTCAGGAGAGTGCAAAGGTACTGTTTTCTATCAGTTGGCAAGCTGCGCACACAATCCCAGTGTTGTACAGCTTCCTTCTTCACCTTTCCGAAGGTGCCGCTCTCTCCGGCTCCCGGAGGCGAAGAAGCGGCTTCTTCGCGCAAAGACGATTGTGCCGCTCACTGTGCACTCCTTAGCGCGGCTTCTGCCGAAAGACGCCCGGGAGCGGCTCTTAGCTCCGGACAGCATCGTACCTTCGTCTTTAGCGTCTCTTCTCGTCTACATCTTAGCAAAAAGCTTTTCCACTATGTCTGGCGAGGAAAAACTGTGCCAGCACAGAAAACATCTCCCATCGTGTTCTAGACGTTGCACGGAGGTGTGCCGAGTGTTTGGCATGAAGGAAAGAAAAGTTTTCCAAAACAGCTTCCAATCGAATGTTCATGTGATTGGAAAAGTCAGGAGAGTGCAAAGGTACTGTTTTCTAGCAGTTGGCAAGCTGCGCACACAATCCCAGTGTTGTACAGCTTCCTTCTTCACCTTTCCGAAGGTGCCGCTCTCTCCGGCTCCCGGAGGCGAAGAAGCGGCTTCTTCGCGCAAAGACGATTGTGCCGCTCACTGTGCACTCCTTAGCGCGGCTTCTGCCGAAAGACGCCCGGGAGCAGCTCTTAGCTCCGGAGAGCATCGTACCTTCGTATTTAGCGTCTCTTCCCGTCTACATCTTAGCAAAAAGCTTTTCCACTATGTCTGGCGAGGAAAAACTGTGCCAGCACAGAAAACATCTCCCATCGTGTTCTAGACATTGCACGATCCCTATACTTAGGCTGATTTTCCTTCCTGGGGATTGGGTTAGGCTTCAGCCTAGGGCTTGGAGATTTTTAACCAGGAAGCCCTGAGTTCCAGGCTTACTGCATCTGCCAAAGGCATCCCAAAGTGAGTGCAGAAGTGCCGCAACATGGCTGCTTTCACGGCTTTTCTCTTAGGAAGAACCCTAATACGCGGCTGATTTACCTTCCTAGGGTTACTGTTAGGCTTAGGCCTAGGACTTTTAAAACCAGGAAGCCCTGGGCTCGAGGCACATGCAGCTGCGAAAGGCATCCCAAGGGGAGCGCAAAAGTGACACAACTTGGCTGCCACCACTGATATTTCCATGAGACCATCCCGAACCATAGGCTGATTTTCCTTCCTCGGGTTAAGGTTTGAGTTACGCCTGGGGTAAGGGTTCTATTAACCAGAAAGCCCTGAGTTCCAAGAACACAGCAGCTGCGAAGGACTACCCAAGAAGAGCGCAAAAGTACCACAACATGCCTGCCTCCACAGCTTTTTCCTTGGGGACATGCCTAATTCCTGGCTGATTTGCCTTTCTCGTCTTAGGGTTGGGGTTCGGCCTAGGGCTAGGATATTTTTAACTAGGAAGCCCTGAGTTCCAGGCTTACTTCATCTGCCAAAGGCATCCCAAAGGGAGTGCAAAAGTGCCACAACATGGCTGCTTTCACGGCTTTTCCCTTAGGAAGAACCCTAATACCCGGCTGATTTACCTTCCTAGGGTTACTGTTAGGCTTAGGCCTAGGACTTTTATAACCAGGAAGCCCTGGGCTCCAGGCACACTGCAGCTGTTCAAGGCATCCCAAGGGGAGCGCAAAAGTGACACAACTTGGCTGCCTCTGCTTCTATTCTCATGAGACCATCCCGAACCATAGGCTGATTTTCCTTCCTAGGGTTAAGGTTTGAGTTACGCCTGGGGTAAGGGTTCTAATAAGCAGAAAGCCCTGAGTTCCAAGAACACCGCAGCTGCGAAGGACTAGCCAAGAAGAGCGCAAAAGTACCACAACATGCCTGCCTCCACAGCTTTTTCCTTGGGGACATGCCTAATTCCTGGCTGATTTGCCTTTCTCGTCTTAGGGTTGGGGTTCGGCCTAGGGCTAGGATTTTTTTAACTAGGAAGCCCTGAGTTCCAGGCTTACTGCATCTGCCAAAGGCATCCCAAAGGGAGTGCAGAAGTGCCACAACATGGCTGCTTTCACGGCTTTTCCCTTAGGAAGAACCCTAATACGCGGCTGATTTACCTTCCTAGGGTTACTGTTAGGCTTAGGCCTAGGACTTTTAAAACCAGGAAGCCCTGGGCTCCAGGCACATGCAGCTGCGAAAGGCATCCCAAGGGGAGCGCAAAAGTGACACAACTTGGCTGCCACCACTGATATTTCCATGAGACCATCCCGAACCATAGGCTGATTTTCCTTCCTAGGCTTAAGGTTTGAGTTACGCCTAGGGTAAGGGTTCTATTAACCAGAAAGCCCTGAGTTCCAAGAACACAGCAGCTGCGAAGGACTACCCAAGAAGAGCGCAAAAGTACCACAACATGCCTGCCTCCACAGCTTTTTCCTTGGGGACATGCCTAATTCCTGGCTCATTTGCCTTTCTCGTCTTAGGGTTGGGGTTCGGCCTAGGGCTAGGATTTTTTTAACTAGGAAGCCCTGAGTTCCAGGCTTACTGCATCTGCCAAAGGCATCCCAAAGGGAGTGCAGAAGTGCCACAACATGGCTGCTTTCACGGCTTTTCCCTTAGGAAGAACCCTAATACGCGGCTGATTTACCTTCCTAGGGTTACTGTTAGGCTTAGGCCCAGGACTTTTAAAACCAGGAAGCCCTTAGCTCCAGGCACATGCAGCTGTTCAAGGCATCCCAAGAGGGTCGCAAAAGTGACACAACTTGGCTGCCTCTGCTGCTATTCTCATGAGACCATCCCGAACCATAGGCTGATTTTCCTTCCTAGGGTGAAGGTTTGAGTTACGCCTAGGGTAAGGGTTCTATTAACCAGAAAGCCCTGAGTTCCAAGAACACAGCAGCTGCGAAGGACTACCCAAGAAGAGCGCAAAAGTACCACAACATGCCTGCCTCCACAGCTTTTTCCTTGGGGACATGCCTAATTCCTGGCTGATTTGCCTTTCTCGTCTTTAGGGTTGGGGTTCGGCCTAGGGCTAGGATTTTTAAAATCAGGAAGCCCTGAGTTCCAGGCACACTGGAGCTGTGAAAGGCATCCAAAAGGGAGTGCAAAAGTGCCACAACATGGTTGCTTTCCCGGCTTTTTCCTTGGCAAGAAGCTTAACACCAGGCTGATTTCCCTTCCCAGGGTTAATGTAAGGCTTAGGCCTAGGGCTAGGATTTTTAAAACTAGGAAGCCCTTAGATCCAGGCACACTGCAGCTGTTCAAGGCATCCCAAGGGGAGTACAAAAGTGCAACAACATGGCAGCTTTCACAGCTTTTTCCTTGGCACCATCCCTATACCTAGGCTGATTTATCTGCCTAGGGTTAGGGTTAGGGTTCAGCCTAGGGCTTGGAGTTTTTTAACCAGGAAGCCCTGAGTTCCAGGCTTACTGCATCTGCCAAAGGCATCCCAAAGGGAGTGCAGAAGTGCCACAACATGGCTGCTTTCACGGCTTTTCCCTTAGGAAGAACCCTAATACGCGGCTGATTTACCTTCCTAGGGTTACTGTTAGGCTTAGGCCTAGGACTTTTAAAACCAGGAAGCCCTGGGCTCCAGGCACACTGCAGCTGCGAAAGGCATCCCAAGGGGAGCGCAAAAGTGACACAACTTGGCTGCCACCACTGATATTTCCATGAGACCATCCTGAACCATAGGCTGATTTTCCTTCCTAGGCTTAAGGTTTGAGTTACGCCTGGGGTAAGGGTTCTATTAACCAGAAAGCCCTGAGTTCCAAGAACACAGCAGCTGCGAAGGACTTCCCAAGAAGAGCGCAAAAGTACCACAACATGCCTGCCTCCACAGCTTTTTCCTTGGGGACATGCCTAATTCCTGGCTGATTTGCCTTTCTCGTCTTAGGGTTGGGGTTCGGCCTAGGGCTAGGATTTTTTTAACTAGGAAGCCCTGAGTTCCAGGCTTACTGCATCTGCCAAAGGCATCCCAAAGGGAGTGCAGAAGTGCCACAACATGGCTGCTTTCACGGCTTTTCCCTTAGGAAGAACCCTAATACGCGGCTGATTTACCTTCCTAGGGTTACTGTTAGGCTTAGGCCTAGGACTTTTAAAACCAGGAAGCCCTGGGCTCCAGGCACATGCAGCTGTTAAAGGCATCCCAAGTGGGCCGCAAAAGTGACACAACTTGGCTGCCTCTGCTGCTATTCTCATGAGACCATCCCGAACCATAGGCTGATTTTCCTTCCTAGGGTTAAGGTTTGAGTTACGCCTAGGGTAAGGGTTCTATTAACCAGAAAGCCCTGAGTTCCAAGAACACAGCAGCTGTGAAGGACTAGCCAAGAAGAGCGCAAAAGTACCACAACATGCCTGCCTCCACAGCTTTTTCCTTGGGGACATGCCTAATTCCTGGCTGATTTGCCTTTCTCGTCTTAGGGTTGGAATTCGGCCTAGGGCTAGGATTTTTAAAATCAGGAAGCCCTGAGTTCCAGGCACACTGGAGCTGTGAAAGGCATCCAAAAGGGAGTGCAAAAGTGCCACAACATGGTTGCTTTCACGGCTTTTTCCTTGGCAAGAAGCTTAACACCAGGCTGATTTCCCTTCCCAGGTTCACTGTAAGGCTTAGGCCTTGGGCTAGGATTTTTAAAACTAGGAAGCCCTTAGATCCAGGCACACTGCAGCTGTTCAAGGCATCCCAAGGGGAGTACAAAAGTGCAACAACATGGCAGCTTTCACAGCTTTTTCCTTGGCACCATCCCTATACCTAGGCTGATTTATCTGCCTAGGGTTAGGGTTAGGGTTCAGCCTAGGGCTTGGAGTTTTTTAACCAGGAAGCCCTGAGTTCCAGGCTTACTGCATCTGCCAAAGGCATCCCAAAGGGAGTGCAGAAGTGCCACAACATGGCTGCTTTCACGGCTTTTCCCTTAGGAAGAACCCTAATACGCGGCTGATTTACCTTCCTAGGGTTACTGTTAGGCTTAGGCCTAGGACTTTTAAAACCAGGAAGCCCTGGGCTCCAGGCACATGCAGCTGCGAAAGGCATCCCAAGGGGAGCGCAAAAGTGACAACACTTGGCTGCCTCTGCTGCTATTCTCATGAGACCATCCCGAACCATAGGCTGATTTTCCTTCCTAGGCTTAAGGTTTCAGTTACGCCTAGGGTAAGGGTTCTATTAACCAGAAAGCCCTGAGTTCCAAGAACACAGCAGCTGCGAAGGACTTCCCAAGAAGAGCGCAAAAGTACCACAACATGCCTGCCTCCACAGCTTTTTCCTTGGGGACATGCCTAATTCCTGGCTGATTTGCCTTTCTCGTCTTAGGGTTGGGGTTCGGCCTAGGGCTAGGATTTTTAAAATCAGGAAGCCCTGAGTTCCAGGCACACTGGAGCTGTGAAAGGCATCCAAAAGGGAGTGCAAAAGTGCCACAACATGGCTGCTTTCCCGGCTTTTTCCTTGGCAAGAAGCCTAACACCAGGCTGATTTCCCTTCCCAGGGTTACTGTAAGGCTTAGGCCTAGGGCTAGGATTTTTAAAACTAGGAAGCCTTTAGCTCCAGGCACACTGCAGCTGTTCAAGGCATCCCAAGGGGAGTACAAAAGTGCAACAACATGGCAGCTTTCACAGCTTTTTCCTTGGCACCATCCCTATACCTAGGCTGATTTATCTGCCTGGGGTTAGGGTTAGGGTTCAGCCTAGGGCTTGGAGATTTTAACCCGGAAGCCCTGAGTTCCAGGCTTACTGCATCTGCCAAAGGAATCCCAAAGGGAGTGCAAAAGTGCCACAACATGGCTGCTTTGACGGCTTTTCCCTTAGGAAGAACCCTAATACTCGGCTGATTTACCTTCCTAGGGTTACTGTAAGGCTTAGGCCTAGGGCTAGGATTTTTAAAACTAGGAAGCCCTGGGCTCCAGGCACACTGCAGCTGTTCAAGGCATCCCAAGAGGGCCGCAGAAGGGACACAACTTGGCTGCCTCTGCTGCTATTCTCATGAGTCCATCCCGAACCATAGGCTGATTTTCCTTCCTAGGGTGAGGGTTAGAGTTACGCCTAGGGTTAGTGTTTTTTTAACCAGAAAGCCCTGAGTTCCAAGAACACAGCAGCTGCCAAGGACTACCCAAGAGGAGGGGAAAAGTGCCACAACATGCCTGCCTCCAGCGCTTTTTCCTTGGGACCATCATTGAACCTAGGCTGATTTACTTGCCTCCAGTTGCACCTATGGTCACGCCAAGAGATAGGGATTTTAAATCAGTAAACCCTGAGCTCCAGACCCAGTGCAGCTGCAAAAGGCTTCCCAAGGGCAGCCAAAAATTGCCTCAACATGCTCCTTCCAGTGCTTTTTTCCTTGGGAACATCCCTATACCCAGGCTGATTTATCTGCCTAGGCTTAGGGTTAGGGTTCAGCCTAGAGATAGGATTTTTTCAAACAGGAAGCCCTGAATTCCAGGCACACTGCAGCTGTTAAAGGCAGTCTTCTACGTCAACCGCAACTTAGTCTGAAATAAATGCTTTTTCCCTGAGAGCATCTGAGAGGTTTGCATGAAGCACTGATATCTGACATTTGCAATTTTGAATAGGAGAGGAGAAAGAAAATGGGAAGAAGTTTTTAATTTTAGTGGTTTCAATGTTAATTTCCGTACACTTTTTCAAAACTTGTCAGCTCAAATGCCCATCAACATCTTTTAGTCATCTGTAAGTCAGTATTCATATAAAATGTGCTTCAAATCAAAAGAATTTCAAATTTGCACTCCAAATTTCTATGCCTAGATTTATGATTTCCTACACATATTAGATGAAAGGAAGGCCTTTTTTACTGTGGGAGTGCTGGAACACTGGAACAGGTTGCCCAGGGAAGTTGTGGGTGTCCCATCCCTGAAAGTATTCAAGGTCAGCTTGGACGGGGCTTGGAGCAGCAACAAAGGAGAAGCTTGGTGGTAGAGAAACAAAGTTGGACTATAGAAGAAACTGGGATTGAAGTATAGGAGCAAGTTTTCTCTCAGCTCTTGGGGTAAATTCAAAGTTGTACAAAATGACATTTATCTGTGCTATTCACTACTGTAACAGAAATGTTCATGAAAACTGTACAGAAGATAGCAAATTTTAAAAGAGATAAGAATTACAGCATAAAATCCATGGGATGGGTTACAACATGAGACACTCTCTAAGAGAAAATCTCTGTGTTTCAGCACTTCATCATGGTAAGATTTCATGAAGTGCCAAAGAAGGCGGCAAAATATCATTCGGGACGTTATTTCCTGGAATTCAGCCTGGCCATTAGTAGGAACTGGGTTTGAACACATCATGTAGATATACCACACACACTTTCCCTTCACTGAAAAATGACTGTTTACAACGAAGAAGCAATTGACGATCAAAATTGATTGAAAGCATCTTAAACATGTCAAGTATTTCATTGTAGATGATCTGTGATCCAAATGCTTCTTCCACCTTCGAGAGGGACAGAACAATTCTTCCATATCATGATGGTTTAAAATTGTATCAACCAATGTTTTCTGCTGAAAAGATAGCATCTATTTTTTTCTATTTTTGGAAGAAAATATTCCTAGACATACAACAGGTGAGAACTAAGTAATTTTAAAGAAACAAATTAAAAGAAAATATTCTGTAAATAGAATGAAATGAAAAGCTGTGTTTTAAATAGGAGCTAAATATGAAACAGAATTTTTGTACCAGGCATTTGAATTACTGCACCAGCTCTTTTGCCCATCAAGAGAGGCGTTTAGCATTTCAGTCTTTTCCAAGGTGTTCATGATCTGCTATGCTGATCTCTGTGTGTGCCTAGGTGTGTGTGGAAGGGGGGGCATGTGAAGGGGAGTGTGTATGTTTGCTTTACAATTGTTGTGGCAGATTCATGCCTCAGCTCCACATTTTGTTTTAGAAAGGTCACACAGAGTGGATGTGAAGTTTACTATCAACAAGAGATCAATTCCCAAATCATCCATTTCACTCTACCTTATAAATCATGTGCTTTGTTGCATATTTTATCAAATCTACTTTCAAGCCAGATGGAGGAAGGAGGATGTGGCAATCCCTCCACCATCTTGCAACTTTTATGCAAGTAGGTTTTCAAGAAAATCATCATTTCTCTTGGAAATATGTCTGGAACAGGCATGATGGTAGTGTCAACCTGTTGGAGTTTTTGTTGCTGGAAGAAGTTATACAAAAGGATTGGTTTTTACATTGACCAGTTACTGAATCAAGCTCAGGAATACATTGGAAATTCAACTGGGGCTTCCTTTCCCCGGCAGACTACTTCTAGAACGAGCTTGTACACTGAAGCTTACTCTTTTGCCCTCTTTTTGTTTCTTTCCTATTTTCTTGGCTTCTTTGCCACTCTCTAGACAATTTTGGAACTTTTTTCCCAACTCAAATGGTTTCAATAGTCTTGACTGTGATCATACATTTTTACAAGGAATTTTTAAAATCTTTCCTCCAGTTAAGAAAGTCAAGGACTTAGGTCTTTTTCTTCCCTTATCAATATTGCAATGAAATTGATAAGTAAAGACCAACTCTTTCTTTTTGTTTTTAACCCAAGCAGATCATTCCCATCCATTCATCCATTTGGTGGACCAATAGTTGCCATTCTGATGGAAGTTGTCACTTCTTAACAGTAGGCATTCTGTGACTATGTTGACAGCACTTTGGGTGAAGATCCTAACTGGTCTTAGATACACATAGGGAGAAATTTGCTCAGCCAGTGTCAGTCTTAAGCATGCGTATCAGAAGATCTTTCTAGAGCTGGGAATTTTCCCATGAAAGGGATTCAGTTAGGGAAGAGACACTTGCCCCAGAGGTTTACATTCTTCTTGAAGACTGCTTAAGGAACTTAGATGCCATGTCCATTTGGATCTGTGTCTGCACAGAACTTTGTCATGCCAGTGCTTGAAATGCATCTTGAAGAGAATTCACTAGCACAGAATGAATGAGAGTGGAAGGGGTTGGTGGGGCTAACCAGGCCCAACCCCCCTGCCTAAACCAGGATACCTAGAGCCTCTTGCCCAGGATTCTATCTGGGTGTACTTTTAATGTCTTCAAAGATCCAGGCTCCACAATCTTTCGGGGCAGTCTGTGCCGTGGTTCACTAACCCTCACAGTAAAGAATCATTTCCTGATGTTCCTGTATTTCAGTGTGTGCCCACTGCCTCTTGTCTTTTCACTCAGCATCACTGAAAAGACACTGATTCCCTCCCCTTTGCACTATTGCTTCCATATGGATGTGTGCTGCCATGTAGAGATATGTCAAAAACCTCCCTGAAGCCCAGGCAGATAATATTCCCTTCATCTACCAGTCAAGTTAATTCATCAGAGGAGTTTAAAGTTATGTTCAGCATGAAATGCCCCTGAAAAATCATGCTAACTACATTACTGTGTCGTCTTTCATGTGCCTGGCAAGGTTTTCCAGGAAGAGCTGCTTCATCAACTTCCTGGGTATAAAAAAGAGGCTGGCTGGTTTGTACGATTGCGAGTCCTCCTAAATGGCTTTTTTGAAGATGAGTGTCATTTGCTTACATCCAGTCCTTAGCCTCTCTTGTCGTCTACATCTTAGCAAAAAGCTTTTCTACTATGTCTGGCAAGGAGAAATTGTGCCAGCACAGAAAACATCTCCTATCGTGTTCTAGACGTTGCACGGAGGTGTGCCGAGTGTTTGGCATGAAGAAAAGAAAACTTGTCCAAAACAGCTTCCAATCGAATGTTCATGTGATTGGAAAAGTCAGGAGAGTGCAAAGGTACTGTTTTCTATCAGTTGGCAAGCTGCGCACACAATCCCAGTGTTGTACAGCTTCCTTCTTCACCTTTCCGAAGGTGCCGCTCTCTCCGGCTCCCGGAGGCGAAGAAGCGGCTTCTTCGCGCAAAGACGATTGTGCCGCTCACTGTGCACTCCTTAGCGCGGCTTCTGCCGAAAGACGCCCGGGAGCGGCTCTTAGCTCCGGACAGCATCGTACCTTCGTCTTTAGCGTCTCTTCTCGTCTACATCTTAGCAAAAAGCTTTTCCACTAGGTCTGGCGAGGAAAAACTGTGCCAGCACAGAAAACATCTCCCATCGTGTTCTAGACGTTGCACGGAGGTGTGCCGAGTGTTTGGCATGAAGGAAAGAAAAGTTGTCCAAAACAGCTTCCAATCGAATGTTCATGTGATTGGAAAAGTCAGGAGAGTGCAAAGGTACTGTTTTCTAGCAGTTGGCAAGCTGCGCACACAATCCCAGTGTTGTACAGCTTCCTTCTTCACCTTTCCGAAGGTGCCGCTCTCTCCGGCTCCCGGAGGCGAAGAAGCGGCTTCTTCGTGCAAAGACGATTGTGCCGCTCACTGTGCACTCCTTAGCGCGGCTTCTGCCGAAAGACGCCCGGGAGCGGCTCTTAGCCCCGGAGAGCATCGTACCTACGTCTTTAGCGTCTCTTCTCGTCTACATCTTAGCAAAAAGCTTTTCCACTAGGTCTGGCGAGGAAAAACTGTGCCAGCACAGAAAACATCTCCCATCGTGTTCTAGACGTTGCACGGAGGTGTGCCGAGTGTTTGGCATGAAGGAAAGAAAAGTTGTCCAAAACAGCTTCCAATCGAATGTTCATGTGATTGGAAAAGTCAGGAGAGTGCAAAGGTACTGTTTTCTAGCAGTTGGCAAGCTGCGCACACAATCCCAGTGTTGTACAGCTTCCTTCTTCACCTTTCCGAAGGTGCCGCTCTCTCCGGCTCCCGGAGGCGAAGAAGCGGCTTCTTCGCGCAAAGACGATTGTGCCGCTCACTGTGCACTCCTTAGCGCGGCTGCTGCCGAAAGACGCCCGGGAGCGGCTCTTAGCTCCGGACAGCATCGTACCTTCGTCTTTAGCGTCTCTTCTCGTCTACATCTTAGCAAAAAGCTTCTCCACTATGTCTGGCGAGGAGAAACTGTGCCAGCACAGAAAACATCTCCTATCGTGTTCTAGACGTTGCACGGAGGTGTGCCGAGTGTTTGGCATGAAGGAAAGAAAAGTTGTCCAAAACAGCTTCCAATCGAATGTTCATGTGATTGGAAAAGTCAGGAGAGTGCAAAGGTACTGTTTTCTAGCAGTTGGCAAGCTGCGCACACAATCCCAGTGTTGTACAGCTTCCTTCTTCACCTTTCCGAAGGTGCCGCTCTCTCCGGCTCCCGGAGGCGAAGAAGCGGCTTCTTCGCGCAAAGACGATTGTGCCGCTCACTGTGCACTCCTTAGCGCGGCTTCTGCCGAAAGACGCCCGGGAGCGGCTCTTAGCTCCGGACAGCATCGTACCTTCGTCTTTAGCGTCTCTTCTCGTCTACATCTTAGCAAAAAGCTTTTCTACTATGTCTGGCGAGGAAAAACTGTGCCAGCACAGAAAACATCTCCCATCGTGTTCTAGACGTTGCACGGAGGTGTGCCGAGTGTTTGGCATGAAGGAAAGAAAAGTTGTCCAAAACAGCTTCCAATCGAATGTTCATGTGATTGGAAAAGTCAGGAGAGTGCAAAGGTACTGTTTTCTATCAGTTGGCAAGCTGCGCACAAAATCCCAGTGTTGTACAGCTTCCTTCTTCACCTTTCCGAAGGTGCCGCTCTCTCCGGCTCCCGGAGGCGAAGAAGCGGCTTCTTCGCGCAAAGACGATTGTGCCGCTCACTGTGCACTCCTTAGCGCGGCTTCTGCCGAAAGACGCCCGGGAGCGGCTCTTAGCTCCGGACAGCATCGTACCTTCGTCTTTAGCGTCTCTTCTCGTCTACATCTTAGCAAAAAGCTTTTCCACTAGGTCTGGCGAGGAAAAACTGTGCCAGCACAGAAAACATCTCCCATCGTGTTCTAGACGTTGCACGGAGGTGTGCCGAGTGTTTGACATGAAGGAAAGAAAAGTTGTCCAAAACAGCTTCCAATCGAATGTTCATGTGATTGGAAAAGTCAGGAGAGTGCAAAGGTACTGTTTTCTAGCAGTTGGCAAGCTGCGCACACAATCCCAGTGTTGTACAGCTTCCTTCTTCACCTTTCCGAAGGTGCCGCTCTCTCCGGCTCCCGGAGGCGAAGAAGCGGCTTCTTCGCGCAAAGACGATTGTGCCGCTCACTGTGCACTCCTTAGCGCGGCTTCTGCCGAAAGACGCCCGGGAGCGGCTCTTAGCTCCGGACAGCATCGTACCTTCGTCTTTAGCGTCTCTTCTCGTCTACATCTTAGCAAAAAGCTTCTCCACTATGTCTGGCGAGGAGAAATTGTGCCAGCACAGAAAACATCTCCTATCGTGTTCTAGACGTTGCACGGAGGTGTGCCGAGTGTTTGGCATGAAGAAAAGAAAAGTTGTCCAAAACAGCTTCCAATCGAATGTTCATGTGATTGGAAAAGTCAGGAGAGTGCAAAGGTACTGTTTTCTAGCAGTTGGCAAGCTGCGCACACAATCCCAGTGTTGTACAGCTTCCTTCTTCACCTTTCCGAAGGTGCCGCTCTCTCCGGCTCCCGGAGGCGAAGAAGCGGCTTCTTCGCGCAAAGACGATTGTGCCGCTCACTGTGCACTCCTTAGCGCGGCTTCTGCCGAAAGACGCCCGGGTGCGGCTCTTAGCTCCGGAGAGCATCGTACCTTCGTCTTTAGCGTCTCTTCTCGTCTACATCTTAGCAAAAAGCTTTTCTACTATGTCTGGCGAGGAAAAACTGTGCCAGCACAGAAAACATCTCCCATCGTGTTCTAGACGTTGCACGGAGGTGTGCCGAGTGTTTGGCATGAAGGAAAGAAAAGTTGTCCAAAACAGCTTCCAATCGAATGTTCATGTGATTGGAAAAGTCAGGAGAGTGCAAAGGTACTGTTTTCTATCAGTTGGCAAGCTGCGCACACAATCCCAGTGTTGTACAGCTTCCTTCTTCACCTTTCCGAAGGTGCCGCTCTCTCCGGCTCCCGGAGGCGAAGAAGCGGCTTCTTCGCGCAAAGACGATTGTGCCGCTCACTGTGCACTCCTTAGCGCGGCTTCTGCCGAAAGACGCCCGGGAGCAGCTCTTAGCTCCGGAGAGCATCGTACCTTCGTCTTTAGCGTCTCTTCTCGTCTACATCTTAGCAAAAAGCTTTTCTACTATGTCTGGCGAGGAAAAACTGTGCCAGCACAGAAAACATCTCCCATCGTGTTCTAGACGTTGCACGGAGGTGTGCCGAGTGTTTGGCATGAAGGAAAGAAAAGTTGTCCAAAACAGCTTCCAATCGAATGTTCATGTGATTGGAAAAGTCAGGAGAGTGCAAAGGTACTGTTTTCTAGCAGTTGGCAAGCTGCGCACACAATCCCAGTGTTGTACAGCTTCCTTCTTCACCTTTCCGAAGGTGCCGCTCTCTCCGGCTCCCGGAGGCGAAGAAGCGGCTTCTTCGCGCAAAGACGATTGTGCCGCTCACTGTGCACTCCTTAGCGCGGCTTCTGCCGAAAGACGCCCGGGAGCGGCTCTTAGCTCCGGACAGCATCGTACCTTCGTCTTTAGCGTCTCTTCTCGTCTACATCTTAGCAAAAAGCTTTTCCACTAGGTCTGGCGAGGAAAAACTGTGCCAGCACAGAAAACATCTCCCATCGTGTTCTAGACGTTGCACGGAGGTGTGCCGAGTGTTTGACATGAAGGAAAGAAAAGTTGTCCAAAACAGCTTCCAATCGAATGTTCATGTGATTGGAAAAGTCAGGAGAGTGCAAAGGTACTGTTTTCTAGCAGTTGGCAAGCTGCGCACACAATCCCAGTGTTGTACAGCTTCCTTCTTCACCTTTCCGAAGGTGCCGCTCTCTCCGGCTCCCGGAGGCGAAGAAGCGGCTTCTTCGCGCAAAGACGATTGTGCCGCTCACTGTGCACTCCTTAGCGCGGCTTCTGCCGAAAGACGCCCGGGAGCGGCTCTTAGCTCCGGACAGCATCGTACCTTCGTCTTTAGCGTCTCTTCTCGTCTACATCTTAGCAAAAAGCTTCTCCACTATGTCTGGCGAGGAGAAATTGTGCCAGCACAGAAAACATCTCCTATCGTGTTCTAGACGTTGCACGGAGGTGTGCCGAGTGTTTGGCATGAAGAAAAGAAAAGTTGTCCAAAACAGCTTCCAATCGAATGTTCATGTGATTGGAAAAGTCAGGAGAGTGCAAAGGTACTGTTTTCTAGCAGTTGGCAAGCTGCGCACACAATCCCAGTGTTGTACAGCTTCCTTCTTCACCTTTCCGAAGGTGCCGCTCTCTCCGGCTCCCGGAGGCGAAGAAGCGGCTTCTTCGCGCAAAGACGATTGTGCCGCTCACTGTGCACTCCTTAGCGCGGCTTCTGCCGAAAGACGCCCGGGTGCGGCTCTTAGCTCCGGAGAGCATCGTACCTTCGTCTTTAGCGTCTCTTCTCGTCTACATCTTAGCAAAAAGCTTTTCTACTATGTCTGGCGAGGAAAAACTGTGCCAGCACAGAAAACATCTCCCATCGTGTTCTAGACGTTGCACGGAGGTGTGCCGAGTGTTTGGCATGAAGGAAAGAAAAGTTGTCCAAAACAGCTTCCAATCGAATGTTCATGTGATTGGAAAAGTCAGGAGAGTGCAAAGGTACTGTTTTCTATCAGTTGGCAAGCTGCGCACACAATCCCAGTGTTGTACAGCTTCCTTCTTCACCTTTCCGAAGGTGCCGCTCTCTCCGGCTCCCGGAGGCGAAGAAGCGGCTTCTTCGCGCAAAGACGATTGTGCCGCTCACTGTGCACTCCTTAGCGCGGCTTCTGCCGAAAGACGCCCGGGAGCAGCTCTTAGCTCCGGAGAGCATCGTACCTTCGTCTTTAGCGTCTCTTCTCGTCTACATCTTAGCAAAAAGCTTTTCTACTATGTCTGGCGAGGAAAAACTGTGCCAGCACAGAAAACATCTCCCATCGTGTTCTAGACGTTGCACGGAGGTGTGCCGAGTGTTTGGCATGAAGGAAAGAAAAGTTGTCCAAAACAGCTTCCAATCGAATGTTCATGTGATTGGAAAAGTCAGGAGAGTGCAAAGGTACTGTTTTCTAGCAGTTGGCAAGCTGCGCACACAATCCCAGTGTTGTACAGCTTCCTTCTTCACCTTTCCGAAGGTGCCGCTCTCTCCGGCTCCCGGAGGCGAAGAAGCGGCTTCTTCGCGCAAAGACGATTGTGCCGCTCACTGTGCACTCCTTAGCGCGGCTTCTGCCGAAAGACGCCCGGGAGCGGCTCTTAGCTCCGGACAGCATCGTACCTTCGTCTTTAGCGTCTCTTCTCGTCTACATCTTAGCAAAAAGCTTTTCCACTATGACTGGCGAGGAAAAACTGTGCCAGCACAGAAAACATCTCCCATCGTGTTCTAGACGTTGCACGATCCCTATACTTAGGCTGATTTTCCTTCCTGGGGATAGGGTTAGGCTTCAGCCTAGGTCTTGGAGTTTTTTAACCAGGAAGCCCTGAGTTCCAGGCTTTACTGCATCTGCCAAAGGCATCCCAAAGGGAGTGCAAAAGTGCCACAACATGGCTGCTTTCACAGCTTTTTCCTTAGGAAGAACCCTAATACCTGGCTGATTTACCTTCCTAGGGTTACTGTTAGGCTTAGGCCTAGGACTTTTAAAACCAGGAAGCCCTGGGCTCCAGACACACTGCAGCTGTTAAAGGCATCCCAAGAGGGCCGCAGAAGTGACACAACTTGGCTGCCTCTGCTGCTATTCTCATGAGACCATCCCAAACCATAGGCTGATTTTCCTTCCTAGGGTTAAGGTTTGAGTTACGCCTAGGGTAAGAGTTCTATTAACCAGAAAGCCCTGAGTTCCAAGAACACAGCAGCTGCGAAGGACTACCCAAGAAGAGCGCAAAAGTACCACAACATGCCTGCCTCCACAGCTTTTTCCTTGGGGACATGCCTAATTCCTGGCTGATTTGCCTTTCTCGTCTTAGGGTTGGGGTTCGGCCTAGGGCTAGGATTTTTTTAACTAGGAAGCCCTGAGTTCCAGGCTTACTGCATCTGCCAAAGGCATCCCAAAGGGAGTGCAGAAGTGCCACAACATGGCTGCTTTCACAGCTTTTCCCTTAGGAAGAACCCTAATACGCGGCTGATTTACCTTCCTAGGGTTACTGTTAGGCTTAGGCCTAGGACTTTTAAAACCAGGAAGCCCTGGGCTCCAGGCACACTGCAGCTGTGAAAGGCATCCCAAGGGGAGCGCAAAAGTGACACAACTTGGCTGCCACCACTGATATTTCCATGAGACCATCCTGAAACATAGGCTGATTTTCCTTCCTAGGGTTAAGGTTTGAGTTACGCCTGGGGTAAGGGTTCTATTAACCAGAAAGCCCTGAGTTCCAAGAACACAGCAGCTGCGAAGGACTACCCAAGAAGAGCGCAAAAGTACCACAACGTGCCTGCCTCCACAGCTTTTTCCTTGGGGACATGCCTAAATCCTGGCTGATTTGCCTTTCTCGTCTTAGGGTTGGGGTTCGGCCTAGGGCTAGGATTTTTTTAACTAGGAAGCCCTGAGTTCCAGGCTTACTTCATCTGCCAAAAGCATCCCAAAGGGAGTGCAGAAGTGCCACAACATGGCTGCTTTCACGGCTTTTCCCTTAGTAAGAACCCTAATACGCGGCTGATTTACCTTCCTAGGGTTACTGTTAGGCTTAGGCCTAGGACTTTTAAAACCAGGAAGCCCTGGGCTCCAGGCACATGCAGCTGTTAAAGGCATCCCAAGAGGGCCGCAGAAGTGACACAACTTGGCTGCCTCTGCTGCTATTCTCATGAGACCATCCCGAACCATAGGCTGATTTTCCTCCCTAGGGTGAAGGTTTGAGTTACGCCTAGGGTAAGAGTTCTATTAACCAGAAAGCCCTGAGTTCCAAGAACACAGCAGCTGCGAAGGACTACCCAAGAAGAGCGCAAAAGTACCACAACGTGCCTGCCTCCACAGCTTTTTCCTTGGGGACATGCCTAAATCCTGGCTGATTTGCCTTTCTCGTCTTAGGGTTGGGGTTCGGCCTAGGGCTAGGATTTTTTTAACTAGGAAGCCCTGAGTTCCAGGCTTACTGCATCTGCCAAAGGCATCCCAAAGGGAGTGCAAAAGTGCCACAACATGGTTGCTTTCACGGCTTTTTCCTTGGCAAGAAGCTTAACACCAGGCTGATTTCCCTTCCCAGGGTTACTGTAAGGCTTAGGCCTAGGACTTTTAAAACCAGGAAGCCCTGGGCTCCAGGCACATGCAGCTGTTAAAGGCATCCCAAGAGGGCCGCAAAAGTGACAACACTTGGCTGCCTCTGCTGCTATTCTCATGAGACCATCCCAAACCATAGGCTGATTTTCCTTCCTAGGGTGAAGGTTTGAGTTACGCCTAGGGTAAGAGTTCTATTAACCAGAAAGCCCTGAGTTCCAAGAACACAGCAGCTGCGAAGGACTAGCCAAGAAGAGCGCAAAAGTACCACAACGTGCCTGCCTCCACAGCTTTTTCCTTGGGGACATGCCTAATTCCTGCCTGATTTGCCTTTCTCGTCTTAGGGTTGGGGTTCGGCCTAGGGCTAGGATTTTTTTAACTAGGAAGCCCTGAGTTCCAGGCTTACTGCATCTGCCAAAGGCATCCCAAAGGGAGTGCAAAAGTGCCACAACATGGTTGCTTTCACGGCTTTTTCCTTGGCAAGAAGCTTAACACCAGGCTGATTTCCCTTCCCAGGGTTACTGTAAGGCTTAGGCCTAGGGCTAGGATTTTTAAAACTAGGAAGCCCTGGGCTCCAGGCACACTGCAGCTGTTCAAGGCATCCCAAGGGGAGTACAAAAGTGCAACAACATGGCAGCTTTCACAGCTTTTTCCTTGGCACCATCCCTATACCTAGGCTGTTTTATCTGCCTAGGGTTAGGGTTAGGGTTCAGCCTAGGGCTTGGAGTTTTTTAACCAGGAAGCCCTGAGTTCCAGGCTTACTGCATCTGCCAAAGGCATCCTAAAGGGAGTGCAGAAGTGCCACAACATGGCTGCTTTCACGGCTTTTCCCTTAGGAAGAACCCTAATACGCGGCTGATTTACTTTCCTAGGGTTACTGTTAGGCTTAGGCCTAGGACTTTTAAAACCAGGAAGCCCTGGGCTCCAGGCACATGCAGCTGTTAAAGGCATCCCAAGAGGGCCGCAAAAGTGACAACACTTGGCTGCCTCTGCTGCTATTCTCATGAGACCATCCCGAACCATAGGCTGATTTTCCTTCCTAGGGTTAAGGTTTGAGTTACGCCTCGGGTAAGGGTTCTATTAACCAGAAAGCCCTGAGTTCCAAGAACACAGCAGCTGCGAAGGACTAGCCAAGAAGAGCGCAAAAGTACCACAACATGCCTGCCTCCACAGCTTTTTCCTTGGGGACATGCCTAATTCCTGGCTGATTTGCCTTTCTCGTCTTAGGGTTGGGGTTCGGCCTAGGGCTAGGATTTTTAAAATCAGGAAGCCCTGAGTTCCAGGCACACTGGAGCTGTGAAAGGCATCCAAAAGGGAGTGCAAAAGTGCCACAACATGGTTGCTTTCACGGCTTTTTCCTTGGCACCATCCCTATACCTAGGCTGATTTATCTGCCTAGGGTTAGGGTTAGGGTTCAGCCTAGGGCTTGGAGTTTTTTAACCAGGAAGCCCTGAGTTCCAGGCTTACTTCATCTGCCAAAAGCATCCCAAAGGGAGTGCAGAAGTGCCACAACATGGCTGCTTTCACGGCTTTTCCCTTAGGAAGAACCCTAATACGCGGCTGATTTACCTTCCTAGGGTTACTGTTAGGCTTAGGCCTAGGACTTTTAAAACCAGGAAGCCCTGGGCTCCAGGCACATGCAGCTGTTAAAGGCATCCCAAGAGGGCCGCAGAAGTGACACAACTTGGCTGCCTCTGCTGCTATTCTCATGAGACCATCCCGAACCATAGGCTGATTTTCCTTCCTAGGGTGAAGGTTTGAGTTACGCCTAGGGTAAGAGTTCTATTAACCAGAAAGCCCTGAGTTCCAAGAACACAGCAGCTGCGAAGGACTACCCAAGAAGAGTGCAAAAGTACCACAACGTGCCTGCCTCCAAAGCTTTTTCCTTGGGGACATGCCTAATTCCTGGCTGATTTGCCTTTCTCGTCTTAGGGTTGGGGTTCGGCCTAGGGCTAGGATTTTTTTAACTAGGAAGCCCTGAGTTCCAGGCTTACTGCATCTGCCAAAGGCATCCCAAAGGGAGTGCAAAAGTGCCACAACATGGTTGCTTTCACGGCTTTTCCCTTAGGAAGAACCCTAATACGCGGCTGATTTACCTTCCTAGGGTTACTGTTAGGCTTAGGCCTAGGACTTTTAAAACCAGGAAGCCCTGGGCTCCAGGCACATGCAGCTGTTAAAGGCATCCCAAGAGGGCCGCAGAAGTGACACAACTTGGCTGCCTCTGCTGCTATTCTCATGAGACCATCCCGAACCATAGGCTGATTTTCCTTCCTAGGGTGAAGGTTTGAGTTACGCCTAGGGTAAGAGTTCTATTAACCAGAAAGCCCTGAGTTCCAAGAACACAGCAGCTGCGAAGGACTACCCAAGAAGAGCGCAAAAGTACCACAACGTGCCTGCCTCCACAGCTTTTTCCTTGGGGACATGCCTAATTCCTGGCTGATTTGCCTTTCTCGTCTTAGGGTTGGGGTTCGGCCTAGGGCTAGGATTTTTTTAACTAGGAAGCCCTGAGTTCCAGGCTTACTGCATCTGCCAAAGGCATCCCAAAGGGAGTGCAAAAGTGCCACAACATGGTTGCTTTCACGGCTTTTTCCTTGGCAAGAAGCTTAACACCCGGCTGATTTCCCTTCCCAGGGTTACTGTAAGGCTTAGGCCTAGGGCTAGGATTTTTAAAACTAGGAAGCCCTTAGATCCAGGCACACTGCAGCTGTTCAAGGCATCCCAAGGGGAGTACAAAAGTGCAACAACATGGCAGCTTTCACAGCTTTTTCCTTGGCACCATCCCTATACCTAGGCTGTTTTATCTGCCTAGGGTTAGGGTTAGGGTTCAGCCTAGGGCTTGGAGTTTTTTAACCAGGAAGCCCTGAGTTCCAGGCTTACTGCATCTGCCAAAGGCATCCTAAAGGGAGTGCAGAAGTGCCACAACATGGCTGCTTTCACGGCTTTTCCCTTAGGAAGAACCCTAATACGCGGCTGATTTACCTTCCTAGGGTTACTGTTAGGCTTAGGCCTAGGACTTTTAAAACCAGGAAGCCCTGGGCTCCAGGCACATGCAGCTGTTAAAGGCATCCCAAGAGCGCCGCAGAAGTGACACAACTTGGCTGCCTCTGCTGCTATTCTCATGAGACCATCCCGAACCATAGGCTGATTTTCCTTCCTAGGGTGAAGGTTTGAGTTACGCCTAGGGTAAGAGTTCTATTAACCAGAAAGCCCTGAGTTCCAAGAACACAGCAGCTGCGAAGGACTACCCAAGAAGAGCGCAAAAGTACCACAACGTGCCTGCCTCCACAGCTTTTTCCTTGGGGACATGCCTAATTCCTGGCTGATTTGCCTTTCTCGTCTTAGGGTTGGGGTTCGGCCTAGGGCTAGGATTTTTTTAACTAGGAAGCCCTGAGTTCCAGGCTTACTGCATCTGCCAAAGGCATCCCAAAGGGAGTGCAAAAGTGCCACAACATGGTTGCTTTCACGGCTTTTTCCTTGGCAAGAAGCTTAACACCCGGCTGATTTCCCTTCCCAGGGTTACTGTAAGGCTTAGGCCTAGGGCTAGGATTTTTAAAACTAGGAAGCCCTGGGCTCCAGGCACACTGCAGCTGTTCAAGGCATCCCAAGGGGAGTACAAAAGTGCAACAACATGGCAGCTTTCACAACTTTTTCCTTGGCACCATCCCTATACCTAGGCTGTTTTATCTGCCTAGGGTTAGGGTTAGGGTTCAGCCTAGGGCTTGGAGTTTTTTAACCAGGAAGCCCTGAGTTCCAGGCTTACTGCATCTGCCAAAGGCATCCCAAAGGGAGTGCAGAAGTGCCACAACATGGCTGCTTTCACGGCTTTTCCCTTAGGAAGAACCCTAATACGCGGCTGATTTACCTTCCTAGGCTTACTGTTAGGCTTAGGCCTAGGACTTTTAAAACCAGGAAGCCCTGGGCTCCAGGCACATGCAGCTGTTAAAGGCATCCCAAGAGGGCCGCAGAAGTGACACAACTTGGCTGCCTCTGCTGCTATTCTCATGAGACCATCCCGAACCATAGGCTGATTTTCCTTCCTAGGGTGAAGGTTTGAGTTACGCCTAGGGTAAGAGTTCTATTAACCAGAAAGCCCTGAGTTCCAAGAACACAGCAGCTGCGAAGGACTACCCAAGAAGAGCGCAAAAGTACCACAACGTGCCTGCCTCCACAGCTTTTTCCTTGGGGACATGCCTAAATCCTGGCAGATTTGCCTTTCTCGTCTTAGGGTTGGGGTTCGGCCTAGGGCTAGGATTTTTTTAACTAGGAAGCCCTGAGTTCCAGGCTTACTGCATCTGCCAAAGGCATCCCAAAGGGAGTGCAAAAGTGCCACAACATGGTTGCTTTCACGGCTTTTTCCTTGGCAAGAAGCTTAACACCAGGCTGATTTCCCTTCCCAGGGTTACTGTAAGGCTTAGGCCTAGGACTTTTAAAACCAGGAAGCCCTGGGCTCCAGGCACATGCAGCTGTTAAAGGCATCCCAAGAGGGCCGCAAAAGTGACAACACTTGGCTGCCTCTGCTGCTATTCTCATGAGAGCATCCCGAACCATAGGCTGATTTTCCTTCCTAGGGTGAAGGTTTGAGTTACGCCTAGGGTAAGAGTTCTATTAACCAGAAAGCCCTGAGTTCCAAGAACACAGCAGCTGCGAAGGACTACCCAAGAAGAGCGCAAAAGTACCACAACGTGCCTGCCTCCACAGCTTTTTCCTTGGGGACATGCCTAATTCCTGGCTGATTTGCCTTTCTCGTCTTAGGGTTGGGGTTCGGCCTAGGGCTAGGATTTTTTTAACTAGGAAGCCCTGAGTTCCAGGCTTACTGCATCTGCCAAAGGCATCCCAAAGGGAGTGCAAAAGTGCCACAACATGGTTGCTTTCACGGCTTTTTCCTTGGCAAGAAGCTTAACACCAGGCTGATTTCCCTTCCCAGGGTTACTGTAAGGCTTAGGCCTAGGGCTAGGATTTTTAAAACTAGGAAGCCCTGGGCTCCAGGCACACTGCAGCTGTTCAAGGCATCCCAAGGGGAGTACAAAAGTGCAACAACATGGCAGCTTTCACAGCTTTTTCCTTGGCACCATCCCTATACCTAGGCTGTTTTATCTGCCTAGGGTTAGGGTTAGGGTTCAGCCTAGGGCTTGGAGTTTTTTAACCAGGAAGCCCTGAGTTCCAGGCTTACTGCATCTGCCAAAGGCATCCTAAAGGGAGTGCAGAAGTGCCACAACATGGCTGCTTTCACGGCTTTTCCCTTAGGAAGAACCCTAATACGCGGCTGATTTACCTTCCTAGGGTTACTGTTAGGCTTAGGCCTAGGACTTTTAAAACCAGGAAGCCCTGGGCTCCAGGCACATGCAGCTGTTAAAGGCATCCCAAGAGGGCCGCAGAAGTGACACAACTTGGCTGCCTCTGCTGCTATTCTCATGAGACCATCCCGAACCATAGGCTGATTTTCCTTCCTAGGGTGAAGGTTTGAGTTACGCCTAGGGTAAGAGTTCTATTAACCAGAAAGCCCTGAGTTCCAAGAACACAGCAGCTGCGAAGGACTACCCAAGAAGAGCGCAAAAGTACCACAACGTGCCTGCCTCCACAGCTTTTTCCTTGGGGACATGCCTAATTCCTGGCTGATTTGCCTTTCTCGTCTTAGGGTTGGGGTTCGGCCTAGGGCTAGGATTTTTTTAACTAGGAAGCCCTGAGTTCCAGGCTTACTGCATCTGCCAAAGGCATCCCAAAGGGAGTGCAAAAGTGCCACAACATGGTTGCTTTCACGGCTTTTTCCTTGGCAAGAAGCTTAACACCAGGCTGATTTCCCTTCCCAGGGTTACTGTAAGGCTTAGGCCTAGGGCTAGGATTTTTAAAACTAGGAAGCCCTTAGATCCAGGCACACTGCAGCTGTTCAAGGCATCCCAAGGGGAGTACAAAAGTGCAACAACATGGCAGCTTTCACAGCTTTTTCCTTGGCACCATCCCTATACCTAGGCTGTTTTATCTGCCTAGGGTTAGGGTTAGGGTTCAGCCTAGGGCTTGGAGTTTTTTAACCAGGAAGCCCTGAGTTCCAGGCTTACTGCATCTGCCAAAGGCATCCTAAAGGGAGAGCAGAAGTGCCACAACATGGCTGCTTTCACGGCTTTTCCCTTAGGAAGAACCCTAATACGCGGCTGATTTACCTTCCTAGGGTTACTGTTAGGCTTAGGCCTAGGACTTTTAAAACCAGGAAGCCCTGGGCTCCAGGCACATGCAGCTGTTAAAGGCATCCCAAGAGCGCCGCAGAAGTGACACAACTTGGCTGCCTCTGCTGCTATTCTCATGAGACCATCCCGAACCATAGGCTGATTTTCCTTCCTAGGGTGAAGGTTTGAGTTACGCCTAGGGTAAGAGTTCTATTAACCAGAAAGACCTGAGTTCCAAGAACACAGCAGCTGCGAAGGACTACCCAAGAAGAGCGCAAAAGTACCACAACGTGCCTGCCTCCACAGCTTTTTCCTTGGGGACATGCCTAATTCCTGGCTGATTTGCCTTTCTCGTCTTAGGGTTGGGGTTCGGCCTAGGGCTAGGATTTTTTTAACTAGGAAGCCCTGAGTTCCAGGCTTACTGCATCTGCCAAAGGCATCCCAAAGGGAGTGCAAAAGTGCCACAACATGGTTGCTTTCACGGCTTTTTCCTTGGCAAGAAGCCTAACACCCGGCTGATTTCCCTTCCCAGGGTTACTGTAAGGCTTAGGCCTAGGGCTAGGATTTTTAAAATCAGGAAGCCCTGAGTTCCAGGCACACTGGAGCTGTGAAAGGCATCCAAAAGGGAGTGCAAAAGTGCCACAACATGGTTGCTTTCACGGCTTTCTCCTTGGCACCATCCCTATACCTAGGCTGTTTTATCTGCCTAGGGTTAGGGTTAGGGTTCAGCCTAGGGCTTGGAGTTTTTTAACCAGGAAGCCCTGAGTTCCAGGCTTACTGCATCTGCCAAAGGCATCCCAAAGGGAGTGCAGAAGTGCCACAACATGGCTGCTTTCACGGCTTTTCCCTTAGGAAGAACCCTAATACGCGGCTGATTTACCTTCCTAGGGTTACTGTTAGGCTTAGGCCTAGGACTTTTAAAACCAGGAAGCCCTGGGCTCCAGGCACATGCAGCTGTTAAAGGCATCCCAAGAGGGCCGCAAAAGTGACAACACTTGGCTGCCTCTGCTGCTATTCTCATGAGACCATCCCGAACCATAGGCTGATTTTCCTTCCTAGGGTTAAGGTTTGAGTTACGCCTCGGGTAAGGGTTCTATTAACCAGAAAGCCCTGAGTTCCAAGAACACAGCAGCTGCGAAGGACTAGCCAAGAAGAGCGCAAAAGTACCACAACATGCCTGCCTCCACAGCTTTTTCCTTGGGGACATGCCTAATTCCTGGCTGATTTGCCTTTCTCGTCTTAGGGTTGGGGTTCGGCCTAGGGCTAGGATTTTTAAAATCAGGAAGCCCTGAGTTCCAGGCACACTGGAGCTGTGAAAGGCATCCAAAAGGGAGTGCAAAAGTGCCACAACATGGTTGCTTTCACGGCTTTTTCCTTGGCACCATCCCTATACCTAGGCTGATTTATCTGCCTAGGGTTAGGGTTAGGGTTCAGCCTAGGGCTTGGAGTTTTTTAACCAGGAAGCCCTGAGTTCCAGGCTTACTTCATCTGCCAAAAGCATCCCAAAGGGAGTGCAGAAGTGCCACAACATGGCTGCTTTCACGGCTTTTCCCTTAGGAAGAACCCTAATACGCGGCTGATTTACCTTCCTAGGGTTACTGTTAGGCTTAGGCCTAGGACTTTTAAAACCAGGAAGCCCTGGGCTCCAAGCACATGCAGCTGTTAAAGGCATCCCAAGAGGGCCGCAGAAGTGACACAACTTGGCTGCCTCTGCTGCTATTCTCATGAGACCATCCCGAACCATAGGCTGATTTTCCTTCCTAGGGTGAAGGTTTGAGTTACGCCTAGGGTAAGAGTTCTATTAACCAGAAAGCCCTGAGTTCCAAGAACACAGCAGCTGCGAAGGACTACCCAAGAAGAGCGCAAAAGTACCACAACGTGCCTGCCTCCACAGCTTTTTCCTTGGGGACATGCCTAATTCCTGGCTGATTTGCCTTTCTCGTCTTAGGGTTGGGGTTCGGCCTAGGGCTAGGATTTTTTTAACTAGGAAGCCCTGAGTTCCAGGCTTACTGCATCTGCCAAAGGCATCCCAAAGGGAGTGCAAAAGTGCCACAACATGGTTGCTTTCACGGCTTTTCCCTTAGGAAGAACCCTAATACGCGGCTGATTTACCTTCCTAGGGTTACTGTTAGGCTTAGGCCTAGGTCTTTTAAAACCAGGAAGCCCTGGGCTCCAGGCACATGCAGCTGTTAAAGGCATCCCAAGAGGGCCGCAGAAGTGACACAACTTGGCTGCCTCTGCTGCTATTCTCATGAGACCATCCCGAACCATAGGCTGATTTTCCTTCCTAGGGTGAAGGTTTCAGTTACGCCTAGGGTAAGAGTTCTATTAACCAGAAAGCCCTGAGTTCCAAGAACACAGCAGCTGCGAAGGACTACCCAAGAAGAGCGCAAAAGTACCACAACGTGCCTGCCTCCACAGCTTTTTCCTTGGGGACATGCCTAATTCCTGGCTGATTTGCCTTTCTCGTCTTAGGGTTGGGGTTCGGCCTAGGGCTAGGATTTTTTTAACTAGGAAGCCCTGAGTTCCAGGCTTACTGCATCTGCCAAAGGCATCCCAAAGGGAGTGCAAAAGTGCCACAACATGGTTGCTTTCACGGCTTTTCCCTTAGGAAGAACCCTAATACGCGGCTGATTTACCTTCCTAGGGTTACTGTTAGGCTTAGGCCTAGGTCTTTTAAAACCAGGAAGCCCTGGGCTCCAGGCACATGCAGCTGTTAAAGGCATCCCAAGAGGGCCGCAGAAGTGACACAACTTGGCTGCCTCTGCTGCTATTCTCATGAGACCATCCCGAACCATAGGCTGATTTTCCTTCCTAGGGTGAAGGTTTGAGTTACGCCTAGGGTAAGAGTTCTATTAACCAGAAAGCCCTGAGTTCCAAGAACACAGCAGCTGCGAAGGACTACCCAAGAAGAGCGCAAAAGTACCACAACGTGCCTGCCTCCACAGCTTTTTCCTTGGGGACATGCCTAATTCCTGGCTGATTTGCCTTTCTCGTCTTAGGGTTGGGGTTCGGCCTAGGGCTAGGATTTTTTTAACTAGGAAGACCTGAGTTCCAGGCTTACTGCATCTGCCAAAGGCATCCCAAAGGGAGTGCAAAAGTGCCACAACATGGTTGCTTTCACGGCTTTTTCCTTGGCAAGAAGCTTAACACCAGGCTGATTTCCCTTCCCAGGGTTACTGTAAGGCTTAGGCCTAGGGCTAGGATTTTTAAAACTAGGAAGCCCTTAGATCCAGGCACACTGCAGCTGTTCAAGGCATCCCAAGGGGAGTACAAAAGTGCAACAACATGGCAGCTTTCACAGCTTTTTCCTTGGCACCATCCCTATACCTAGGCTGTTTTATCTGCCTAGGGTTAGGGTTAGGGTTCAGCCTAGGGCTTGGAGTTTTTTAACCAGGAAGCCCTGAGTTCCAGGCTTACTGCATCTGCCAAAGGCATCCTAAAGGGAGTGCAGAAGTGCCACAACATGGCTGCTTTCACGGCTTTTCCCTTAGGAAGAACCCTAATACGCGGCTGATTTACCTTCCTAGGGTTACTGTTAGGCTTCGGCCTAGGACTTTTAAAACCAGGAAGCCCTGGGCTCCAGGCACATGCAGCTGTTAAAGGCATCCCAAGAGGGCCGCAAAAGTGACAACACTTGGCTGCCTCTGCTGCTATTCTCATGAGACCATCCCGAACCATAGGCTGATTTTCCTTCCTAGGGTTAAGGTTTGAGTTACGCCTAGGGTAAGAGTTCTATTAACCAGAAAGCCCTGAGTTCCAAGAACACAGCAGCTGCGAAGGACTACCCAAGAAGAGCGCAAAAGTACCACAACTTGCCTGCCTCCACTGCTTTTTCCTTGGGGACATGCCTAATTCCTGGCTGATTTGCCTTTCTCGTCTTAGGGTTGGGGTTCGGCCTAGGGCTAGGATTTTTTTAACTAGGAAGCCCTGAGTTCCAGGCTTACTGCATCTGCCAAAGGCATCCCAAAGGGAGTGCAAAAGTGCCACAACATGGTTGCTTTCACGGCTTTTTCCTTGGCAAGAAGCTTAACACCAGGCTGATTTCCCTTCCCAGGGTTACTGTAAGGCTTAGGCCTAGGGCTAGGATTTTTAAAACTAGGAAGCCCTTAGATCCAGGCACACTGCAGCTGTTCAAGGCATCCCAAGGGGAGTACAAAAGTGCAACAACATCGCAGCTTTCACAGCTTTTTCCTTGGCACCATCCCTATACCTAGGCTGTTTTATCTGCCTAGGGTTAGGGTTAGGGTTAGGGTTCAGCCTAGGGCTTGGAGTTTTTTAACCAGGAAGCCCTGAGTTACAGGCTTACTGCATCTGCCAAAGGCATCCTAAAGGGAGTGCAGAAGTGCCACAACATGGCTGCTTTCACGGCTTTTCCCTTAGGAAGAACCCTAATACGCGGCTGATTTACTTTCCTAGGGTTACTGTTAGGCTTAGGCCTAGGACTTTTAAAACCAGGAAGCCCTGGGCTCCAGGCACATGCAGCTGTTAAAGGCATCCCAAGAGGGCCGCAAAAGTGACAACACTTGGCTGCCTCTGCTGCTATTCTCATGAGACCATCCCGAACCATAGGCTGATTTTCCTTCCTAGGGTGAAGGTTTGAGTTACGCCTAGAGTAAGGGTTCTATTAACCAGAAAGCCCTGAGTTCCAAGAACACAGCAGCTGCGAAGGACTACCCAAGAAGAGCGCAAAAGTACCACAACATGCCTGCCTCCACAGCTTTTTCCTGGGGACATGCCTAATTCCTGGCTGATTTGCCTTTCTCGCCTTAGGGTTGGGGTTCGGCCTAGGGCTAGGATTTTTAAAATCAGGAAGCCCTGAGTTCCAGGCACACTGGAGCTGTGAAAGGCATCCAAAAGGGAGTGGAAAAGTGCCACAACATGGTTGCTTTCACGGCTTTTTCCTTGGCACCATCCCTATACCTAGGCTGATTTATCTGCCTAGGGTTAGGGTTAGGGTTCAGCCTAGGGCTTGGAGTTTTTTAACCAGGAAGCCCTGAGTTCCAGGCTTACTTCATCTGCCAAAAGCATCCCAAAGGGAGTGCAGAAGTGCCACAACATGGCTGCTTTCACGGCTTTTCCCTTAGGAAGAACCCTAATACGCGGCTGATTTACCTTCCTAGGGTTACTGTTAGGCTTAGGCCTAGGACTTTTAAAACCAGGAAGCCCTGGGCTCCAGACACACTGCAGCTGTTAAAGGCATCCCAAGAGGGCCGCAGAAGTGACACAACTTGGCTGCCACCACTGATATTTCCATGAGACCATCCTGAACCATAGGCTGATTTTCCTTCCTAGGGTTAAGGTTTGAGTTACGCCTGGGGTAAGGGTTCTATTAACCAGAAAGCCCTGAGTTCCAAGAACACAGCAGCTGCGAAGGACTAGCCAAGAAGAGCGCAAAAGTACCACAACATGCCTGCCTCCACAGCTTTTTCCTTGGGGACATGCCTAATTCCTGGCTGATTTGCCTTTCTCGTCTTAGGGTTGGGGTTCGGCCTAGGGCTAGGATTTTTTTAACTAGGAAGCCCTGAGTTCCAGGCTTACTGCATCTGCCAAAGGCATCCCAAAGGGAGTGCAGAAGTGCCACAACATGGCTGCTTTCACGGCTTTTCCCTTAGAAAGAACCCTAATACCCGGCTGATTTACCTTCCTAGGCTTACTGTTAGGCTTAGGCCTAGGACTTTTAAAACCAGGAAGCCCTGGGCTCCAGGCACATGCAGCTGCGAAAGGCATCCCAAGGGGATCGCAAAAGTGACACAACATGGCTGCCACCACTGATATTTCCATGAGACCATCCCGAACCATAGGCTGATTTTCCTTCCTAGGGTTAAGGTTTGAGTTACGCCTAGGGTAAGTGTTCTATTAACCAGAAAGCCCTGAGTTCCAAGAACACAGCAGCTGCGAAGGACTACCCAAGAAGAGCGCAAAAGTACCACAACATGCCTGCCTCCACAGCTTTTTCCTTGGGGACATGCCTAATTCCTGGCTGATTTGCCTTTCTCGTCTTAGGGTTGGGGTTCGGCCTAGGGCTAGGATTTTTTTAACTAGGAAGCCCTGAGTTCCAGGCTTACTGCATCTGCCAAAGGCATCCCAAAGGGAGTGCAAAAGTGCCACAACATGGCTGCTTTCACAGCTTTTCCCTTAGGAAGAACCCTAATACGCGGCTGATTTACCTTCCTAGGGTTACTGTTAGGCTTAGGCCTAGGACTTTTAAAACCAGGAAGCCCTGGGCTCCAGGCACATGCAGCTGTTAAAGGCATCCCAAGAGCGCCGCAGAAGTGACACAACTTGGCTGCCTCTGCTGCTATTCTCATGAGACCATCCCGAACCATAGGCTGATTTTCCTTCCTAGGGTGAAGGTTTGAGTTACGCCTAGGGTAAGAGTTCTATTAACCAGAAAGCCCTGAGTTCCAAGAACACAGCAGCTGCGAAGGACTACCCAAGAAGAGCGCAAAAGTACCACAACGTGCCTGCCTCCACAGCTTTTTCCTTGGGGACATGCCTAATTCCTGGCTGATTTGCCTTTCTCGTCTTAGGGTTGGGGTTCGGCCTAGGGCTAGGATTTTTTTAACTAGGAAGCCCTGAGTTCCAGGCTTACTGCATCTGCCAAAGGCGTCCCAAAGGGAGTGCAAAAGTGCCACAACATGGTTGCTTTCACGGCTTTTTCCTTGGCAATAAGCTTAACACCAGGCTGATTTCCCTTCCCAGGGTTACTGTAAGGCTTAGGCCTAGGGCTAGGATTTTTAAAACTAGGAAGCCCTTAGATCCAGGCACACTGCAGCTGTTCAAGGCATCCCAAGGGGAGTACAAAAGTGCAACAACATGGCAGCTTTCACAGCTTTTTCCTTGGCACCATCCCTATACCTAGGCTGTTTTATCTGCCTAGGGTTAGGGTTAGGGTTCAGCCTAGGGCTTGGAGTTTTTTAACCAGGAAGCCCTGAGTTCCAGGCTTACTGCATCTGCCAAAGGCATCCTAAAGGGAGTGCAGAAGTGCCACAACATGGCTGCTTTCACGGCTTTTCCCTTAGGAAGAACCCTAATACGCGGCTGATTTACCTTCCTAGGGTTACTGTTAGGCTTAGGCCTAGGACTTTTAAAACCAGGAAGCCCTGGGCTCCAGGCACATGCAGCTGTTAAAGGCATCCCAAGAGGGCCGCAGAAGTGACACAACTTGGCTGCCTCTGCTGCTATTCTCATGAGACCATCCCGAACCATAGGCTGATTTTCCTTCCTAGGGTTAAGGTTTGAGTTACGCCTAGGGTAAGAGTTCTATTAACCAGAAAGCCCTGAGTTCCAAGAACACAGCAGCTGCGAAGGACTACCCAAGAAGAGCGCAAAAGTACCACAACTTGCCTGCCTCCACTGCTTTTTCCTTGGGGACATGCCTAATTCCTGGCTGATTTGCCTTTCTCGTCTTAGGGTTGGGGTTCGGCCTAGGGCTAGGATTTTTTTAACTAGGAAGCCCTGAGTTCCAGGCTTACTGCATCTGCCAAAGGCATCCCAAAGGGAGTGCAAAAGTGCCACAACATGGTTGCTTTCACGGCTTTTTCCTTGGCAAGAAGCTTAACACCAGGCTGATTTCCCTTCCCAGGGTTACTGTAAGGCTTAGGCCTAGGGCTAGGATTTTTAAAACTAGGAAGCCCTTAGATCCAGGCACACTGCAGCTGTTCAAGGCATCCCAAGGGGAGTACAAAAGTGCAACAACATCGCAGCTTTCACAGCTTTTTCCTTGGCACCATCCCTATACCTAGCCTGTTTTACCTGCCTAGGGTTAGGGTTAGGGTTCAGCCTAGGGCTTGGAGTTTTTTAACCAGGAAGCCCTGAGTTACAGGCTTACTGCATCTGCCAAAGGCATCCTAAAGGGAGTGCAGAAGTGCCACAACATGGCTGCTTTCACGGCTTTTCCCTTAGGAAGAACCCTAATACGCGGCTGATTTACTTTCCTAGGGTTACTGTTAGGCTTAGGCCTAGGACTTTTAAAACCAGGAAGCCCTGGGCTCCAGGCACATGCAGCTGTTAAAGGCATCCCAAGAGGGCCGCAGAAGTGACAACACTTGGCTGCCTCTGCTGCTATTCTCATGAGACCATCCCGAACCATAGGCTGATTTTCCTTCCTAGGGTTAAGGTTTGAGTTACGCCTAGGGTAAGGGTTCTATTAACCAGAAAGCCCTGAGTTCCAAGAACACAGCAGCTGCGAAGGACTACCCAAGAAGAGCGCAAAAGTACCACAACATGCCTGCCTCCACAGCTTTTTCCTGGGGACATGCCTAATTCCTGGCTGATTTGCCTTTCTCGCCTTAGGGTTGGGGTTCGGCCTAGGGCTAGGATTTTTAAAATCAGGAAGCCCTGAGTTCCAGGCACACTGGAGCTGTGAAAGCCATCCAAAAGGGAGTGCAAAAGTGCCACAACATGGTTCATTTCACGGCTTTTTCCTTGGCACCATCCCTATACCTAGGCTGATTTATCTGCCTAGGGTTAGGGTTAGGGTTCAGCCTAGGGCTTGGAGTTTTTTAACCAGGAAGCCCTGAGTTCCAGGCTTACTTCATCTGCCAAAAGCATCCCAAAGGGAGTGCAGAAGTGCCACAACATGGCTGCTTTCACGGCTTTTCCCTTAGGAAGAACCCTAATACGCGGCTGATTTACCTTCCTAGGGTTACTGTTAGGCTTAGGCCTAGGACTTTTAAAACCAGGAAGCCCTGGGCTCCAGACACACTGCAGCTGTTAAAGGCATCCCAAGAGGGCCGCAGAAGTGACACAACTTGGCTGCCACCACTGATATTTCCATGAGACCATCCTGAACCATAGGCTGATTTTCCTTCCTAGGGTTAAGGTTTGAGTTACGCCTGGGGTAAGGGTTCTATTAACCAGAAAGCCCTGAGTTCCAAGAACACAGCAGCTGCGAAGGACTAGCCAAGAAGAGCGCAAAAGTACCACAACATGCCTGCCTCCACAGCTTTTTCCTTGGGGACATGCCTAATTCCTGGCTGATTTGCCTTTCTCGTCTTAGGGTTGGGGTTCGGCCTAGGGCTAGGATTTTTTTAACTAGGAAGCCCTGAGTTCCAGGCTTACTGCATCTGCCAAAGGCATCCCAAAGGGAGTGCAGAAGTGCCACAACATGGCTGCTTTCACGGCTTTTCCCTTAGGAAGAACCCTAATACCCGGCTGATTTACCTTCCTAGGCTTACTGTTAGGCTTAGGCCTAGGACTTTTAAAACCAGGAAGCCCTGGGCTCCAGGCACATGCAGCTGCGAAAGGCATCCCAAGGGGAGCGCAAAAGTGACACAACATGGCTGCCACCACTGATATTTCCATGAGACCATCCCGAACCTTAGGCTGATTTTCCTTCCTAGGGTTAAGGTTTGAGTTACGCCTAGGGTAAGTGTTCTATTAACCAGAAAGCCCTGAGTTCCAAGAACACAGCAGCTGCGAAGGACTAGCCAAGAAGAGCGCAAAAGTACCACAACATGCCTGCCTCCACAGCTTTTTCCTTGGGGACATGCCTAATTCCTGGCTGATTTGCCTTTCTCGTCTTAGGGTTGGGGTTCGGCCTAGGGCTAGGATTTTTTTAACTAGGAAGCCCTGAGTTCCAGGCTTACTGCATCTGCCAAAGGCATCCCAAAGGGAGTGCAAAAGTGCCACAACATGGCTGCTTTCACAGCTTTTCCCTTAGGAAGAACCCTAATACGCGGCTGATTTACCTTCCTAGGGTTACTGTTAGGCTTAGGCCTAGGACTTTTAAAACCAGGAAGCCCTGGGCTCCAGGCACATGCAGCTGTTAAAGGCATCCCAAGAGGGCCGCAGAAGTGACACAACTTGGCTGCCTCTGCTGCTATTCTCATGAGACCATCCCGAACCATAGGCTGATTTTCCTTCCTAGGGTGAAGGTTTGAGTTACGCCTAGGGTAAGAGTTCTATTAACCAGAAAGCCCTGAGTTCCAAGAACACAGCAGCTGCGAAGGACTACCCAAGAAGAGCGCAAAAGTACCACAACGTGCCTGCCTCCACAGCTTTTTCCTTGGGGACATGCCTAATTCCTGGCTGATTTGCCTTTCTCGTCTTAGGGTTGGGGTTCGGCCTAGGGCTAGGATTTTTTTAACTAGGAAGCCCTGAGTTCCAGGCTTACTGCATCTGCCAAAGGCGTCCCAAAGGGAGTGCAAAAGTGCCACAACATGGTTGCTTTCACGGCTTTTTCCTTGGCAAGAAGCTTAACACCAGGCTGATTTCCCTTCCCAGGGTTACTGTAAGGCTTAGGCCTAGGGCTAGGATTTTTAAAACTAGGAAGCCCTTAGATCCAGGCACACTGCAGCTGTTCAAGGCATCCCAAGGGGAGTACAAAAGTGCAACAACATGGCAGCTTTCACAGCTTTTTCCTTGGCACCATCCCTATACCTAGGCTGTTTTATCTGCCTAGGGTTAGGGTTAGGGTTCAGCCTAGGGCTTGGAGTTTTTTAACCAGGAAGCCCTGAGTTCCAGGCTTACTGCATCTGCCAAAGGCATCCTAAAGGGAGTGCAGAAGTGCCACAACATGGCTGCTTTCACGGCTTTTCCCTTAGGAAGAACCCTAATACGCGGCTGATTTACCTTCCTAGGGTTACTGTTAGGCTTAGGCCTAGGACTTTTAAAACCAGGAAGCCCTGGGCTCCAGGCACATGCAGCTGTTAAAGGCATCCCAAGAGGGCCGCAGAAGTGACACAACTTGGCTGCCTCTGCTGCTATTCTCATGAGACCATCCCGAACCATAGGCTGATTTTCCTTCCTAGGGTTAAGGTTTGAGTTACGCCTAGGGTAAGAGTTCTATTAACCAGAAAGCCCTGAGTTCCAAGAACACAGCAGCTGCGAAGGACTACCCAAGAAGAGCGCAAAAGTACCACAACTTGCCTGCCTCCACTGCTTTTTCCTTGGGGACATGCCTAATTCCTGGCTGATTTGCCTTTCTCGTCTTAGGGTTGGGGTTCGGCCTAGGGCTAGGATTTTTTTAACTAGGAAGCCCTGAGTTCCAGGCTTACTGCATCTGCCAAAGGCATCCCAAAGGGAGTGCAAAAGTGCCACAACATGGTTGCTTTCACGGCTTTTTCCTTGGCAAGAAGCTTAACACCAGGCTGATTTCCCTTCCCAGGGTTACTGTAAGGCTTAGGCCTAGGGCTAGGATTTTTAAAACTAGGAAGCCCTTAGATCCAGGCACACTGCAGCTGTTCAAGGCATCCCAAGGGGAGTACAAAAGTGCAACAACATCGCAGCTTTCACAGCTTTTTCCTTGGCACCATCCCTATACCTAGCCTGTTTTACCTGCCTAGGGTTAGGGTTAGGGTTCAGCCTAGGGCTTGGAGTTTTTTAACCAGGAAGCCCTGAGTTACAGGCTTACTGCATCTGCCAAAGGCATCCTAAAGGGAGTGCAGAAGTGCCACAACATGGCTGCTTTCACGGCTTTTCCCTTAGGAAGAACCCTAATACGCGGCTGATTTACTTTCCTAGGGTTACTGTTAGGCTTAGGCCTAGGACTTTTAAAACCAGGAAGCCCTGGGCTCCAGGCACATGCAGCTGTTAAAGGCATCCCAAGAGGGCCGCAGAAGTGACAACACTTGGCTGCCTCTGCTGCTATTCTCATGAGACCATCCCGAACCATAGGCTGATTTTCCTTCCTAGGGTTAAGGTTTGAGTTACGCCTAGGGTAAGGGTTCTATTAACCAGAAAGCCCTGAGTTCCAAGAACACAGCAGCTGCGAAGGACTACCCAAGAAGAGCGCAAAAGTACCACAACATGCCTGCCTCCACAGCTTTTTCCTGGGGACATGCCTAATTCCTGGCTGATTTGCCTTTCTCGCCTTAGGGTTGGGGTTCGGCCTAGGGCTAGGATTTTTAAAATCAGGAAGCCCTGAGTTCCAGGCACACTGGAGCTGTGAAAGGCATCCAAAAGGGAGTGCAAAAGTGCCACAACATGGTTCATTTCACGGCTTTTTCCTTGGCACCATCCCTATACCTAGGCTGATTTATCTGCCTAGGGTTAGGGTTAGGGTTCAGCCTAGGGCTTGGAGTTTTTTAACCAGGAAGCCCTGAGTTCCAGGCTTACTTCATCTGCCAAAAGCATCCCAAAGGGAGTGCAGAAGTGCCACAACATGGCTGCTTTCACGGCTTTTCCCTTAGGAAGAACCCTAATACGCGGCTGATTTACCTTCCTAGGGTTACTGTTAGGCTTAGGCCTAGGACTTTTAAAACCAGGAAGCCCTGGGCTCCAGACACACTGCAGCTGTTAAAGGCATCCCAAGAGGGCCGCAGAAGTGACACAACTTGGCTGCCACCACTGATATTTCCATGAGACCATCCTGAACCATAGGCTGATTTTCCTTCCTAGGGTTAAGGTTTGAGTTACGCCTGGGGTAAGGGTTCTATTAACCAGAAAGCCCTGAGTTCCAAGAACACAGCAGCTGCGAAGGACTAGCCAAGAAGAGCGCAAAAGTACCACAACATGCCTGCCTCCACAGCTTTTTCCTTGGGGACATGCCTAATTCCTGGCTGATTTGCCTTTCTCGTCTTAGGGTTGGGGTTCGGCCTAGGGCTAGGATTTTTTTAACTAGGAAGCCCTGAGTTCCAGGCTTACTGCATCTGCCAAAGGCATCCCAAAGGGAGTGCAGAAGTGCCACAACATGGCTGCTTTCACGGCTTTTCCCTTAGGAAGAACCCTAATACCCGGCTGATTTACCTTCCTAGGGTTACTGTTAGGCTTAGGCCTAGGACTTTTAAAACCAGGAAGCCCTGGGCTCCAGGCACATGCAGCTGCGAAAGGCATCCCAAGGGGAGCGCAAAAGTGACACAACATGGCTGCCACCACTGATATTTCCATGAGACCATCCCAAATCATAGGCTGATTTTCCTTCCTAGGGTGAAGGTTTGAGTTACGCCTAGGGTAAGGGTTCTATTAACCAGAAAGACCTGAGTTCCAAGAACACAGCAGCTGCGAAGGACTTCCCAAGAAGAGCGCAAAAGTACCACAACGTGCCTGCCTCCACAGCTTTTTCCTTGGGGACATGCCTAATTCCTGGCTGATTTGCCTTTCTCGTCTTAGGGTTGGGGTTCGGCCTAGGGCTAGGATTTTTTTAACTAGGAAGCCCTGAGTTCCAGGCTTACTGCATCTGCCAAAGGCGTCCCAAAGGGAGTGCAAAAGTGCCACAACATGGTTGCTTTCACGGCTTTTTCCTTGGCAAGAAGCTTAACACCAGGCTGATTTCCCTTCCCAGGGTTACTGTAAGGCTTAGGCCTAGGGCTAGGATTTTTAAAACTAGGAAGCCCTTAGATCCAGGCACACTGCAGCTGTTCAAGGCATCCCAAGGGGAGTACAAAAGTGCAACAACATGGCAGCTTTCACAGCTTTTTCCTTGGCACCATCCCTATACCTAGCCTGTTTTATCTGCCTAGGGTTAGGGTTAGGGTTCAGCCTAGGGCTTGGAGTTTTTTAACCAGGAAGCCCTGAGTTCCAGGCTTACTGCATCTGCCAAAGGCATCCCAAAGGGAGTGCAGAAGTGCCACAACATGGCTGCTTTCACGGCTTTTCCCTTAGGAAGAACCCTAATACGCGGCTGATTTACCTTCCTAGGCTTACTGTTAGGCTTAGGCCTAGGACTTTTAAAACCAGGACGCCCTGGGCTCCAGGCACATGCAGCTGTTAAAGGCATCCCAAGAGGGCCGCAAAAGTGACAACACTTGGCTGCCTCTGCTGCTATTCTCATGAGACCATCCCGAACCATAGGCTGATTTTCCTTCCTAGGGTGAAGGTTTGAGTTACGCCTCGGGTAAGGGTTCTATTAACCAGAAAGCCCTGAGTTCCAAGAACACAGCAGCTGCGAAGGACTACCCAAGAAGAGCGCAAAAGTACCACAACATGCCTGCCTCCACAGCTTTTTCCTTGGGGACATGCCTAATTCCTGGCTGATTTGCCTTTCTCGTCTTAGGGTTGGGGTTCGGCCTAGGGCTAGGATTTTTAAAATCAGGAAGCCCTGAGTTCCAGGCACACTGGAGCTGTGAAAGGCATCCAAAAGGGAGTGCAAAAGTGCCACAACATGGTTGCTTTCACGGCTTTTTCCTTGGCACCATCCCTATACCTAGGCTGATTTATCTGCCTAGGGTTAGGGTTAGGGTTCAGCCTAGGGCTTGGAGTTTTTTAACCAGGAAGCCCTGAGTTCCAGGCTTACTGCATCTGCCAAAGGCATCCCAAAGGGAGTGCAAAAGTGCCACAACATGGCTGCTTTCACAGCTTTTCCCTTAGGAAGAACCCTAATACGCGGCTGATTTACCTTCCTAGGGTTACTGTTAGGCTTAGGCCTAGGACTTTTAAAACCAGGAAGCCCTGGGCTCCAGGCACACTGCAGCTGCGAAAGGCATCCCAAGGGGAGCGCAAAAGTGACACAACTTGGCTGCCACCACTGATATTTCCATGAGACCATCCCGAACCATAGGCTGATTTTCCTTCCTAGGGTTAAGGTTTCAGTTATGCCTGGGGTAAGGGTTCTATTAACCAGAAAGCCCTGAGTTCCAAGAACACAGCAGCTGCGAAGGACTACCCAAGAAGAGCGCAAAAGTACCACAACATGCCTGCCTCCACAGCTTTTTCCTTGGGAACATGCCTAATTCCTGGCTGATTTGCCTTTCTCGTCTTAGGGTTGGGGTTCGGCCTAGGGCTAGGATTTTTTTAACTAGGAAGCCCTGAGTTCCAGGCTTACTTCATCTGCCAAAAGCATCCCAAAGGGAGTGCAGAAGTGCCACAACATGGCTGCTTTCACGGCTTTTCCCTTAGGAAGAACCCTAATACGCGGCTGATTTACCTTCCTAGGGTTACTGTTAGGCTTAGGCCTAGGACTTTTAAAACCAGGAAGCCCTGGGCTCCAGGCACATGCAGCTGTTAAAGGCATCCCAAGAGGGCCGCAGAAGTGACACAACTTGGCTGCCTCTGCTGCTATTCTCATGAGACCATCCCGAACCATAGGCTGATTTTCCTTCCTAGGGTGAAGGTTTGAGTTACGCCTAGGGTAAGAGTTCTATTAACCAGAAAGCCCTGAGTTCCAAGAACACAGCAGCTGCGAAGGACTACCCAAGAAGAGCGCAAAAGTACCACAACGTGCCTGCCTCCACAGCTTTTTCCTTGGGGACATGCCTAATTCCTGGCTGATTTGCCTTTCTCGTCTTAGGGTTGGGGTTCGGCCTAGGGCTAGGATTTTTTTAACTAGGAAGCCCTGAGTTCCAGGCTTACTGCATCTGCCAAAGGCATCCCAAAGGGAGTGCAAAAGTGCCACAACATGGTTGCTTTCACGGCTTTTTCCTTGGCAAGAAGCTTAACACCAGGCTGATTTCCCTTCCCAGGGTTACTGTAAGGCTTAGGCCTAGGGCTAGGATTTTTAAAACTAGGAAGCCCTGGGCTCCAGGATCACTGCAGCTGTTCAAGGCATCCCAAGGGGAGTACAAAAGTGCAACAACATGGCAGCTTTCACAGCTTTTTCCTTGGCACCATCCCTATACCTAGGCTGTTTTATCTGCCTAGGGTTAGGGTTAGGGTTCAGCCTAGGGCTTGGAGTTTTTTAACCAGGAAGCCCTGAGTTCCAGGCTTACTGCATCTGCCAAAGGCATCCCAAAGGGAGTGCAGAAGTGCCACAACATGGCTGCTTTTACGGCTTTTCCCTTAGGAAGAACCCTAATACGCGGCTGATTTACCTTCCTAGGGTTACTGTTAGGCTTAGGCCTAGGACTTTTAAAACCAGGAAGCCCTGGGTTCCAGGCACATGCAGCTGCGAAAGGCATCCCAAGAGGGCCGCAAAAGTGACAACACTTGGCTGCCTCTGCTGCTATTCTCATGAGACCATCCCGAAGCATAGGCGGATTTTCCTTCCTAGGGTTAAGGTTTGAGTTACGCCTGGGGTAAGGGTTCTATTAACCAGAAAGCCCTGAGTTCCAAGAACACAGCAGCTGCGAAGGACTTCCCAAGAAGAGCGCAAAAGTACCACAACATGCCTGCCTCCACAGCTTTTTCCTTGGGGACATGCCTAATTCCTGGCTGATTTGCCTTTCTCGTCTTAGGGTTGGGGTTCGGCCTAGGGCTAGGATTTTTTTAACTAGGAAGCCCTGAGTTCCAGGCTTACTGCATCTGCCAAAGGCATCCCAAAGGGAGTGCAAAAGTGCCACAACATGGCTGCTTTCACGGCTTTTCCCTTAGGAAGAACCCTAATACCCGGCTGATTTACCTTCCTAGGGTTACTGTTAGGCTTAGGCCTAGGACTTTTAAAACCAGGAAGCCCTGGGCTCCAGACACACTGCAGCTGTTAAAGGCATCCCAAGAGGGCCGCAGAAGTGACACAACTTGGCTGCCTCTGCTGCTATTCTCATGAGGCCATTCCAAACCATAGGCTGATTTTCCTTCCTAGGCTTAAGGTTTGAGTTACACCTGGGGTAAGGGTTCTATTAACCAGAAAGCCCTGAGTTCCAAGAACACAGCAGCTGCGAAGGACTAGCCAAGAAGAGCGCAAAAGTACCACAACTTGCCTGCCTCCACAGCTTTTTCCTTGGGGACATGCCTAATTCCTGGCTGATTTGCCTTTCTCGTCTTAGGGTTGGGGTTCGGCCTAGGGCTAGGATTTTTAAAACTAGGAAGCCCTGAGTTCCAGGCACACTGGAGATGTGAAAGGCATCCAAAAGGGAGTGCAAAAGTGCCACAACATGGTTGCTTTCACGGCTTTTTCCTTGGCACCATCCCTATACCTAGGCTGATTTATCTGCCTAGGGTTAGGGTTAGGGTTCAGCCTAGGGCTTGGAGTTTTTTAACCAGGAAGCCCTGAGTTCCAGGCTTACTGCATCTGCCAAAGGCATCCCAAAGGGAGTGCAGAAGTGCCACAACATGGCTGCTTTCACGGCTTTTCCCTTAGGAAGAACCCTAATACGCGGCTGATTTACCTTCCTAGGGTTACTGTTAGGCTTAGGCCTAGGACTTTTAAAACCAGGAAGCCCTGGGCTCCAGGCACACTGCAGCTGCGAAAGGCATCCCAAGGGGAGCGCAAAAGTGACACAACTTGGCTGCCACCACTGATATTTCCATGAGACCATCCTGAACCATAGGCTGATTTTCCTTCCTAGGGTTAAGGTTTGAGTTACGCCTGGGGTAAGGGTTCTATTAACCAGAAAGCCCTGAGTTCCAAGAACACAGCAGCTGCGAAGGACTTCCCAAGAAGAGCACAAAAGTACCACAACATGCCTGCCTCCACAGCTTTTTCCTTGGGGACATGCCTAATTCCTGGCTGATTTGCCTTTCTCGTCTTAGGGTTGGGGTTCGGCCTAGGGCTAGGATTTTTTAACTAGGAAGCCCTGAGTTCCAGGCTTACTGCATCTGCCAAAGGCATCCAAAAGGGAGTGCAAAAGTGCCACAACATGGCTGCTTTCACAGATTTTCCCTTAGGAAGAACCCTAATACTCGGCTGATTTACCTTCCTAGGGTTACTGTTAGGCTTAGGCCTAGGACTTTTAAAACCAGGAAGCCCTGGGCTCCAGGCACACTGCAGCTGTGAAAGGCATCCCAAGGGGAGCGCAAAAGTGACACAACTTGGCTGCCTCTGCTGCTATTCTCATGAGACCATCCCGAAGCATAGGCGGATTTTCCTTCCTAGGGTTAAGGTTTGAGTTACGCCTGGGGTAAGGGTTCTATTAACCAGAAAGACCTGAGTTCCAAGAACACAGCAGCTGCGAAGGACTACCCAAGAAGAGCGCAAAAGTACCACAACATGCCTGCCTCCACAGCTTTTTCCTTGGGGACATGCCTAATTCCTGGCTGATTTGCCTTTCTCGTCTTAGGGTTGGGGTTCGGCCTAGGGCTAGGATTTTTTTAACTAGGAAGCCCTGAGTTCCAGGCTTACTTCATCTGCCAAAGGCATCCCAAAGGGAGTGCAAAAGTGCCACAACATGGCTGCTTTCACGGCTTTTCCCTTAGGAAGAACCCTAATACCCGGCTGATTTACCTTCCTAGGGTTACTGTTAGGCTTAGGCCTAGGACTTTTAAAACCAGGAAGCCCTGGGCTCCAGGCACATGCAGCTGCGAAAGGCATCCCAAGGGGAGCGCAAAAGTGACACAACTTGGCTGCCACCACTGATGTTTCCATGAGACCATCCCGAACCATAGGCTGATTTTCCTTCCTAGGGTTAAGTTTTGAGTTACGCCTGGGGTAAGGGTTCTATTAACCAGAAAGCCCTGAGTTCCAAGAACACAGCAGCTGCGAAGGACTACCCAAGAAGAGCGCAAAAGTACCACAACGTACCTGCCTCCACAGCTTTTTCCTTGGGGACATGCCTAATTCCTGGCTGATTTGCCTTTCTCGTCTTAGGGTTGGGGTTCGGCCTAGGGCTAGGATTTTTAAATCAGGAAGCCCTGAGTTCCAGGCACACTGGAGCTGTGAAAGGCATCCCAAAGGGAGTGCAAAAGTGCCACAACATGGCTGCTTTCCCGGCTTTTTCCTTGGCAAGAAGCCTAACACCAGGCTGATTTACCTTCCTAGGGTTACTGTAAGGCTTAGGCCTAGGGCTAGGATTTTTAAAACTAGGAAGCCCTGGGCTCCAGGCACACTGCAGCTGTTCAAGGCATCCCAAGAGGGCCGCAGAAGTGACACAACTTGGCTGCCTCTGCTGCTATTCTCATGAGTCCATCCCGAACCATAGGCTGATTTTCCTTCCTAGGGTGAGGGTTAGAGTTACGCCTAGGGTTAGTGTTTTTTTAACCAGAAAGCCCTGAGTTCCAAGAACACAGCAGCTGCCAAGGACTACCCAAGAGGAGGGGAAAAGTGCCACAACATGGCTGCCTCCAGCGCTTTTTCCTTGGGACCATCATTGAACCTAGGCTGATTTACTTGCCTCCAGTTGCACCTATGGTCACGCCAAGAGATAGGGATTTTAAATCAGTAAACCCTGAGCTCCAGACCCAGTGCAGCTGCAAAAGGCTTCCCAAGGGCAGCCAAAAATTGCCTCAACATGCTCCTTCCAGTGCTTTTTTCCTTGGGAACATCCCTATACCCAGGCTGATTTATCTGCCTAGGGTTAGGGTTAGGGTTCAGCCTAGAGATAGGATTTTTTCAAACAGGAAGCCCTGAATTCCAGGCACACTGCAGCTGTTAAAGGCAGTGTTCTACGTCAACCGCAACTTAGTCTGAAATAAATGCTTTTTCCCTGAGAGCATCTGAGAGGTTTGCATGAAGCACTGATATCTGACATTTGCAATTTTGAATAGGAGAGGAGAAAGAAAATGGGAAGAAGTTTTTAATTTTAGTGGTTTCAATGTTAATTTCCGTACACTTTTTCAAAACTTGTCAGCTCAAATGCCCATCAACATCTTTTAGTCATCTGTAAGTCAGTATTCATATAAAATGTGCTTCAAATCAAAAGAATTTCAAATTTGCACTCCAAATTTCTATGCCTAGATTTATGATTTCCTACACATATTAGATGAAAGGAAGGCCTTTTTTACTGTGGGAGTGCTGGAACACTGGAACAGGTTGCCCAGGGAAGTTGTGGGTGTCCCATCCCTGAAAGTATTCAAGGTCAGCTTGGACGGGGCTTGGAGCAGCAACAAAGGAGAAGCTTGGTGGTAGAGAAACAAAGTTGGACTATAGAAGAAACTGGGATTGAAGTATAGGAGCAAGTTTTCTCTCAGCTCTTGGGGTAAATTCAAAGTTGTACAAAATGACATTTATCTGTGCTATTCACTACTGTAACAGAAATGTTCATGAAAACTGTACAGAAGATAGCAAATTTTAAAAGAGATAAGAATTACAGCATAAAATCCATGGGATGGGTTACAACATGAGACACTCTCTAAGAGAAAATCTCTGTGTTTCAGCACTTCATCATGGTAAGATTTCATGAAGTGCCAAAGAAGGCGGCAAAATATCATTCGGGACGTTATTTCCTGGAATTCAGCCTGGCCATTAGTAGGAACTGGGTTTGAACACATCATGTAGATATACCACACACACTTGCCCTTCACTGAAAAATGACTGTTTACAACGAAGAAGCAATTGACGATCAAAATTGATTGAAAGCATCTTAAACATGTCAAGTATTTCATTGTAGATGATCTGTGATCCAAATGCTTCTTCCACCTTCGAGAGGGACAGAACAATTCTTCCATATCATGATGGTTTAAAATTGTATCAACCAATGTTTTCTGCTGAAAAGATAGCATCTATTTTTTTCTATTTTTGGAAGAAAATATTCCTAGACATACAACAGGTGAGAACTAAGTAATTTTAAAGAAACAAATGAAAAGAAAATATTCTGTAACTAGAATGAAATGAAAAGCTGTGTTTTAAATAGGAGCTAAATATGAAACAGAATTTTTGTACCAGGCATTTGAATTACTGCACCAGCTCTTTTGCCCATCAAGAGAGGCGTTTAGCATTTCAGTCTTTTCCAAGGTGTTCATGATCTGCTATGCTGATCTCTGTGTGTGCCTAGGTGTGTGTGGAAGGGGGGGCATGTGAAGGGGAGTGTGTATGTTTGCTTTACAATTGTTGTGGCAGATTCATGCCTCAGCTCCACATTTTGTTTTAGAAAGGTCACACAGAGTGGATGTGAAGTTTACTATCAACAAGAGATCAATTCCCAAATCATCCATTTGACTCTACCTTATAAATCATGTGCTTTGTTGCATATTTTATCAAATCTACTTTCAAGCCAGATGGAGGAAGGAGGATGTGGCAATCCCTCCACCATCTTGCAACTTTTATGCAAGTAGGTTTTCAAGAAAATCATCATTTCTCTTTGAAATATGTCTGGAACAGGCATGATGGTAGTGTCAACCTGTTGGAGTTTTTGTTGCTGGAAGAAGTTATACAAAAGGATTGGTTTTTACATTGACCAGTTACTGAATCAAGCTCAGGAATACATTGGAAATTCAACTGGGGCTTCCTTTCCCCGGCAGACTACTTCTAGAACGAGCTTGTACACTGAAGCTTACTCTTTTGCCCTCTTTTTGTTTCTTTCCTATTTTCTTGGCTTCTTTGCCACTCTCTAGACAATTTTGGAACTTTTTTCCCAACTCAAATGGTTTCAATAGTCTTGACTGTGATCATACATTTTTACAAGGAATTTTTAAAATCTTTCCTCCAGTTAAGAAAGTCAAGGACTTAGGTCTTTTTCTTCCCTTATCAATATTGCAATGAAATTGATAAGTAAAGACCAACTCTTTCTTTTTGTTTTTAACCCAAGCAGATAATTCCCATCCATTCATCCATTTGGTGGACCAATAGTTGCCATTCTGATGGAAGTTGTCACTTCTTAACAGTAGGCATTCTGTGACTATGTTGACAGCACTTTGGGTGAAGATCCTAACTGGTCTTAGATACACATAGGGAGAAATTTGCTCAGCCAGTGTCAGTCTTAAGCATGCGTATCAGAAGATCTTTCTAGAGCTGGGAATTTTCCCATGAAAGGGATTCAGTTAGGGAAGAGACACTTGCCCCAGAGGTTTACATTCTTCTTGAAGACTGCTTAAGGAACTTAGATGCCATGTCCATTTGGATCTGTGTCTGCACAGAACTTTGTCATGCCAGTGCTTGAAATGCATCTTGAAGAGAATTCACTAGCACAGAATGAATGAGAGTGGAAGGGGTTGGTGGGGCTAACCAGGCCCAACCCCCCTGCCTAAACCAGGATACCTAGAGCCTCTTGCCCAGGATTCTATCTGGGTGTACTTTGAATGTCTTCAAAGATCCAGGCTCCACAATCTTTCTGGGCAGTCTGTGCCGTGGTTCACTCACCCTCACAGTAAAGAATCATTTCCTGATGTTCCTGTATTTCAGTGTGTGCCCACTGCCTCTTGTCTTTTCACTCAGCATCACTGAAAAGACACTGATTCCCTCCCCTTTGCACTATTGCTTCCATATGGATGTGTGCTGCCATGTAGAGATATGTCAAAAACCTCCCTGAAGCCCAGGCAGATAATATTCCCTTCATCTACCAGTCAAGTTAATTCATCAGAGGAGTTTAAAGTTATGTTCAGCATGAAATGCCCCTGAAAAATCATGCTAACTACATTATTGTGTCGTCTTTCATGTGCCTGGCAAGGTTTTCCAGGAAGAGCTGCTTCATCAACTTCCTGGGTATAAAAAAGAGGCTGGCTGGTTTGTACGATTGCGAGTCCTCCTAAATGGCTTTTTTGAAGATGAGTGTAATTTGCTTACATCCAGTCCTTAGCCTCTCTTGTCGTCTACATCTTAGCAAAAAGCTTTTCCACTATGTCTGGCAAGGAGAAATTGTGCCAGCACAGAAAACATCTCCTATCGTGTTCTAGACGTTGCACGGAGGTGTGCCGAGTGTTTGGCATGAAGGAAAGAAAAGTTGTCCAAAACAGCTTCCAATCGAATGTTCATGTGATTGGAAAAGTCAGGAGAGTGCAAAGGTACTGTTTTCTAGCAGTTGGCAAGCTGCGCACACAATCCCAGTGTTGTACAGCTTCCTTCTTCACCTTTCCGAAGGTGCCGCTCTCTCCGGCTCCCGGAGGCGAAGAAGCGGCTTCTTCGCGCAAAGACGATTGTGCCGCTCACTGTGCACTCCTTAGCGCGGCTTCTGCCGAAAGACGCCCGGGAGCGGCTCTTAGCTCCGGACAGCATCGTACCTTCGTCTTTAGCGTCTCTTCTCGTCTACATCTTAGCAAAAAGCTTTTCCACTATGTCTGGCGAGGAAAAACTGTGCCAGCACAGAAAACATCTCCCATCGTCTTCTAGACGTTGCACGGAGGTGTGCCGAGTGTTTGGCATGAAGGAAAGAAAAGTTGTCCAAAACAGCTTCCAATCGAATGTTCATGTGATTGGAAAAGTCAGGAGAGTGCAAAGGTACTGTTTTCTAGCAGTTGGCAAGCTGCGCACACAATCCCAGTGTTGTACAGCTTCCTTCTTCACCTTTCCGAAGGTGCCGCTCTCTCCGGCTCCCGGAGGCGAAGAAGCGGCTTCTTCGCGCAAAGACGATTGTGCCGCTCACTGTGCACTCCTTAGCGCGGCTTCTGCCGAAAGACGCCCGGGAGCAGCTCTTAGCTCCGGAGAGCATCGTACCTTCGTCTTTAGCGTCTCTTCTCGTCTACATCTTAGCAAAAAGCTTTTCCACTATGTCTGGCGAGGAAAAACTGTGCCAGCACAGAAAACATCTCCCATCGTGTTCTAGACGTTGCACGATCCCTATACTTAGGCTGATTTTCCTTCCTGGGGATAGGGTTAGGCTTCAGCCTAGTGCTTGGAGTTTTTTAACCAGGAAGCCCTGAGTTCCAGGCTTACTGCATCTGCCAAAGGCATCCCAAAGGGAGTGCAAATGTTCCACAACATGGCTGCTTTCACAGCTTTTCCCTTAGGAAGAACCCTAATACCTGGCTGATTTACCTTCCTAGGGTTACTGTTAGGCTTAGGCCTAGGACTTTTAAAACCAGGAAGCCCTGGGCTCCAGGCACACTGCAGCTGTTAAAGGCATCCCAAGAGGGCCGCAGAAGTGACACAACTTGGCTGCCTCTGCTTCTATTCTCATGAGACCATCCCGAACCATAGGCTGATTTTCCTTCCTAGGGTTAAGGTTTGAGTTACGCCTGGGGTAAGGGTTCTATTAACCAGAAAGCCCTGAGTTCCAAGAACACCGCAGCTGCGAAGGACTAGCCAAGAAGAGCGCAAAAGTACCACAACATGCCTGCCTCCACAGCTTTTTCCTTGGGGACATGCCTAATTCCTGGCTGATTTGCCTTTCTCGTCTTAGGGTTGGGGTTCGGCCTAGGGTTAGGATTTTTTTAACTAGGAAGCCCTGAGTTCCAGGCTTACTGCATCTGCCAAAGGCATCCCAAAGGGAGTGCAGAAGTGCCACAACATGGCTGCTTTCACGGCTTTTCCCTTAGGAAGAACCCTAATACGCGGGTGATTTACCTTCCTAGGGTTACTGTTAGGCTTAGGCCTAGGACTTTTAAAACCAGGAAGCCCTGGGCTCCAGGCACATGCAGCTGCGAAAGGCATCCCAGGGGGAGCGCAAAAGTGACACAACTTGGCTGCCTCTGCTGCTATTCTCATGAGACCATCCCGAACCATAGGCTGATTTTCCTTCCTAGGGTGAAGGTTTGAGTTACGCCTAGGGTAAGAGTTCTATTAACCAGAAAGCCCTGAGTTCCAAGAACACAGCAGCTCCGAAGGACTACCCAAGAAGAGCGCAAAAGTACCACAACATGCCTGCCTCCACAGCTTTTTCCTTGGGGACATGCCTAATTCCTGGCTGATTTGCCTTTCTCGTCTTAGGGTTGGGGTTCGGCCTAGGGCTAGGATTTTTTTAACTAGGAAGCCCTAAGTTCCAGGCTTACTGCATCTGCCAAAGGCATCCCAAAGGGAGTGCAAAAGTGCCACAACATGGCTGCTTTCACGGCTTTTCCCTTAGGAAGAACCCTAATACCCGGCTGATTTACCTTCCTAGGGTTACTGTTAGGCTTAGGCCTAGGACTTTTAAAACCAGGAAGCCCTGGGCTCCAGGCACATGCAGCTGCGAAAGGCATCCCAAGGGGAGCGCAAAAGTGACACAACTTGGCTGCCACCACTGATATTTCCATGAGACCATCCCAAATCATAGGCTGATTTTCCTTCCTAGGGTGAAGGTTTGAGTTACGCCTAGGGTAAGGGTTCTATTAACCAGAAAGACCTGAGTTCCAAGAACACAGCAGCTGCGAAGGACTTCCCAAGAAGAGCGCAAAAGTACCACAACGTGCCTGCCTCCACAGCTTTTTCCTTGGGGACATGCCTAATTCCTGGCTGATTTGCCTTTCTCGTCTTAGGGTTGGGGTTCGGCCTAGGGCTAGGATTTTTAAAATCAGGAAGCCCTGAGTTCCAGGCACACTGGAGCTGTGAAAGGCATCCAAAAGGGAGTGCAAAAGTGCCACAACATGGCTGCTTTCCCGGCTTTTTCCTTGGCAAGAAGCCTAACACCAGGCTGATTTCCCTTCCCAGGGTTACTGTAAGGCTTAGGCCTTGGGCTAGGATTTTTAAAACTAGGAAGCCCTTAGCTCCAGGCACACTGCAGCTGTTCAAGGCATCCCAAGGGGAGTACAAAAGTGCAACAACATGGCAGCTTTCACAGCTTTTTCCTTGGCACCATCCCTATACCTAGGCTGATTTATCTGCCTGGGGTTAGGGTTAGGGTTCAGCCTAGGGCTTGGAGATTTTAACCCGGAAGCCCTGAGTTCCAGGCTTACTGCATCTGCCAAAGGCATCCCAAAGGGAGTGCAAAAGTGCCACAACATGGCTGCTTTCACGGCTTTTCCCTTAGGAAGAACCCTAACACTCGGCTGATTTACCTTCCTAGGGTTACTGTTAGGCTTAGGCCTAGGACTTTTAAAACCAGGAAGCCCTGGGCTCCAGGCACACTGCAGCTGCGAAAGGCATCCCAAGGGGAGCCAAAAGTGACACAACTTGGCTGCCACCACTGATATTTCCATGAGACCATCCCGAACCATAGGCTGATTTCCCTTCCTAGGGTTAAGGTTTGAGTTACGCCTAGGGTAAGAGTTCTATTAACCAGAAAGCCCTGAGTTCCAAGAACACAGCATCTGTGAAGGACTACCCAAGAAGAGCGCAAAAGTACCACAACATGCCTGCCTCCACAGCTTTTTCCTTGGGGACATGCCTAATTCCTGGCTGATTTGCCTTTCTCGTCTTAGGGTTGGGGTTCGGCCTAGGGCTAGGATTTTTAAATCAGGAAGCCCTGAGTTCCAGGCACACTGGAGCTGTGAAAGGCATCCCAAAGGGAGTGCAAAAGTGCCACAACATGGCTGCTTTCCCGCCTTTTTCCTTGGCAAGAAGCCTAACACCAGGCTGATTTACCTTCCTAGGGTTACTGTAAGGCTTAGGCCTAGGGCTAGGATTTTTAAAACTAGGAAGCCCTGGGCTCCAGGCACACTGCAGCTGTTCAAGGCATCCCAAGAGGGCCGCAGAAGTGACACAACTTGGCTGCCTCTGCTGCTATTCTCATGAGTCCATCCCGAACCATAGGCTGATTTTCCTTCCTAGGGTGAGGGTTAGAGTTACGCCTAGGGTTAGTGTTTTTTTAACCAGAAAGCCCTGAGTTCCAAGAACACAGCAGCTGCCAAGGACTACCCAAGAGGAGGGGAAAAGTGCCACAACATGCCTGCCTCCAGCGCTTTTTCCTTGGGACCATCATTGAACCTAGGCTGATTTACTTGCCTCCAGTTGCACCTATGGTCACGCCAAGAGATAGGGATTTTAAATCAGTAAACCCTGAGCTCCAGACCCAGTGCAGCTGCAAAAGGCTTCCCAAGGGCAGCCAAAAATTGCCTCAACATGCTCCTTCCAGTGCTTTTTTCCTTGGGAACATCCCTATACCCAGGCTGATTTATCTGCCTAGGGTTAGGGTTAGGGTTCAGCCTAGAGATAGGATTTTTTCAAACAGGAAGCCCTGAATTCCAGGCACACTGCAGCTGTTAAAGGCAGTGTTCTACGTCAACCGCAACTTAGTCTGAAATAAATGCTTTTTCCCTGAGAGCATCTGAGAGGTTTGCATGAAGCACTGATATCTGACATTTGCAATTTTGAATAGGAGAGGAGAAAGAAAATGGGAAGAAGTTTTTAATTTTAGTGGTTTCAATGTTAATTTCCGTACACTTTTTCAAAACTTGTCAGCTCAAATGCCCATCAACATCTTTTAGTCATCTGTAAGTCAGTATTCATATAAAATGTGCTTCAAATCAAAAGAATTTCAAATTTGCACTCCAAATTTCTATGCCTAGATTTATGATTTCCTACACATATTAGATGAAAGGAAGGCCTTTTTTACTGTGGGAGTGCTGGAACACTGGAACAGGTTGCCCAGGGAAGTTGTGGGTGTCCCATCCCTGAAAGTATTCAAGGTCAGCTTGGACGGGGCTTGGAGCAGCAACAAAGGAGAAGCTTGGTGGTAGAGAAACAAAGTTGGACTATAGAAGAAACTGGGATTGAAGTATAGGAGCAAGTTTTCTCTCAGCTCTTGGGGTAAATTCAAAGTTGTACAAAATGACATTTATCTGTGCTATTCACTACTGTAACAGAAATGTTCATGAAAACTGTACAGAAGATAGCAAATTTTAAAAGAGATAAGAATTACAGCATAAAATCCATGGGATGGGTTACAACATGAGACACTCTCTAAGAGAAAATCTCTGTGTTTCAGCACTTCATCATGGTAAGATTTCATGAAGTGCCAAAGAAGGCGGCAAAATATCATTCGGGACGTTATTTCCTGGAATTCAGCCTGGCCATTAGTAGGAACTGGGTTTGAACACATCATGTAGATATACCACACACACTTGCCCTTCACTGAAAAATGACTGTTTACAACGAAGAAGCAATTGACGATCAAAATTGATTGAAAGCATCTTAAACATGTCAAGTATTTCATTGTAGATGATCTGTGATCCAAATGCTTCTTCCACCTTCGAGAGGGACAGAACAATTCTTCCATATCATGATGGTTTAAAATTGTATCAACCAATGTTTTCTGCTGAAAAGATAGCATCTATTTTTTTCTATTTTTGGAAGAAAATATTCCTAGACATACAACAGGTGAGAACTAAGTAATTTTAAAGAAACAAATGAAAAGAAAATATTCTGTAAATAGAATGAAATGAAAAGCTGTGTTTTAAATAGGAGCTAAATATGAAACAGAATTTTTGTACCAGGCATTTGAATTACTGCACCAGCTCTTTTGCCCATCAAGAGAGGCGTTTAGCATTTCAGTCTTTTCCAAGGTGTTCATGATCTGCTATGCTGATCTCTGTGTGTGCCTAGGTGTGTGTGGAAGGGGGGGCATGTGAAGGGGAGTGTGTATGTTTGCTTTACAATTGTTGTGGCAGATTCATGCCTCAGCTCCACATTTTGTTTTAGAAAGGTCACACAGAGTGGATGTGAAGTTTACTATCAACAAGAGATCAATTCCCAAATCATCCATTTGACTCTACCTTATAAATCATGTGCTTTGTTGCATATTTTATCAAATCTACTTTCAAGCCAGATGGAGGAAGGAGGATGTGGCAATCCCTCCACCATCTTGCAACTTTTATGCAAGTAGGTTTTCAAGAAAATCATCATTTCTCTTTGAAATATGTCTGGAACAGGCATGATGGTAGTGTCAACCTGTTGGAGTTTTTGTTGCTGGAAGAAGTTATACAAAAGGATTGGTTTTTACATTGACCAGTTACTGAATCAAGCTCAGGAATACATTGGAAATTCAACTGGGGCTTCCTTTCCCCGGCAGACTACTTCTAGAACGAGCTTGTACACTGAAGCTTACTCTTTTGCCCTCTTTTTGTTTCTTTCCTATTTTCTTGGCTTCTTTGCCACTCTCTAGACAATTTTGGAACTTTTTTCCCAACTCAAATGGTTTCAATAGTCTTGACTGTGATCATACATTTTTACAAGGAATTTTTAAAATCTTTCCTCCAGTTAAGAAAGTCAAGGACTTAGGTCTTTTTCTTCCCTTATCAATATTGCAATGAAATTGATACGTAAAGACCAACTCTTTCTTTTTGTTTTTAACCCAAGCAGATAATTCCCATCCATTCATCCATTTGGTGGACCAATAGTTGCCATTCTGATGGAAGTTGTCACTTCTTAACAGTAGGCATTCTGTGACTATGTTGACAGCACTTTGGGTGAAGATCCTAACTGGTCTTAGATACACATAGGGAGAAATTTGCTCAGCCAGTGTCAGTCTTAAGCATGCGTATCAGAAGATCTTTCTAGAGCTGGGAATTTTCCCATGAAAGGGATTCAGTTAGGGAAGAGACACTTGCCCCAGAGGTTTACATTCTTCTTGAAGACTGCTTAAGGAACTTAGATGCCATGTCCATTTGGATCTGTGTCTGCACAGAACTTTGTCATGCCAGTGCTTGAAATGCATCTTGAAGAGAATTCACTAGCACAGAATGAATGAGAGTGGAAGGGGTTGGTGGGGCTAACCAGGCCCAACCCCCCTGCCTAAACCAGGATACCTAGAGCCTCTTGCCCAGGATTCTATCTGGGTGTACTTTGAATGTCTTCAAAGATCCAGGCTCCACAATCTTTCTGGGCAGTCTGTGCCGTGGTTCACTCACCCTCACAGTAAAGAATCATTTCCTGATGTTCCTGTATTTCAGTGTGTGCCCACTGCCTCTTGTCTTTTCACTCAGCATCACTGAAAAGACACTGATTCCCTCCCCTTTGCACTATTGCTTCCATATGGATGTGTGCTGCCATGTAGAGATATGTCAAAAACCTCCCTGAAGCCCAGGCAGATAATATTCCCTTCATCTACCAGTCAAGTTAATTCATCAGAGGAGTTTAAAATTATGTTCAGCATGAAATGCCCCTGAAAAATCATGCTAACTACATTATTGTGTCGTCTTTCATGTGCCTGGCAAGGTTTTCCAGGAAGAGCTGCTTCATCAACTTCCTGGGTATAAAAAAGAGGCTGGCTGGTTTGTACGATTGCGAGTCCTCCTAAATGGCTTTTTTGAAGATGAGTGTAATTTGCTTACATCCAGTCCTTAGCCTCTCTTGTCGTCTACATCTTAGCAAAAAGCTTTTCCACTATGTCTGGCAAGGAGAAATTGTGCCAGCACAGAAAACATCTCCTATCGTGTTCTAGACGTTGCACGGAGGTGTGCCGAGTGTTTGGCATGAAGAAAAGAAAAGTTGTCCAAAACAGCTTCCAATCGAATGTTCATGTGATTGGAAAAGTCAGGAGAGTGCAAAGGTACTGTTTTCTATCAGTTGGCAAGCTGCGCACACAATCCCAGTGTTGTACAGCTTCCTTCTTCACCTTTCCGAAGGTGCCGCTCTCTCCGGCTCCCGGAGGCGAAGAAGCGGCTTCTTCGCGCAAAGACGATTGTGCCGCTCACTGTGCACTCCTTAGCGCGGCTTCTACCGAAAGACGCCCGGGAGCGGCTCTTAGCTCCGGACAGCATCGTACCTTCGTCTTTAGCGTCTCTTCTCGTCTACATCTTAGCAAAAAGCTTTTCCACTATGTCTGGCGAGGAAAAACTGTGCCAGCACAGAAAACATCTCCCATCGTCTTCTAGACGTTGCACGGAGGTGTGCCGAGTGTTTGGCATGAAGGAAAGGAAAGTTGTCCAAAACAGCTTCCAATCGAATGTTCATGTGATTGGAAAAGTCAGGAGAGTGCAAAGGTACTGTTTTCTAGCAGTTGGCAAGCTGCGCACAAAATCCCAGTGTTGTACAGCTTCCTTCTTCACCTTTCCGAAGGTGCCGCTCTCTCCGGCTCCCGGAGGCGAAGAAGCGGCTTCTTCGCGCAAAGACGATTGTGCCGCTCACTGTGCACTCCTTAGCGCGGCTTCTGCCGAAAGACGCCCGGGAGCGGCTCTTAGCTCCGGACAGCATCGTACCTTCGTCTTTAGCGTCTCTTCTCGTCTACATCTTAGCAAAAAGCTTTTCCACTATGTCTGGCGAGGAAAAACTGTGCCAGCACAGAAAACATCTCCCATCGTGTTCTAGACGTTGCACGGAGGTGTGCCGAGTGTTTGGCATGAAGAAAAGAAAAGTTGTCCAAAACAGCTTCCAATCGAATGTTCATGTGATTGGAAAAGTCAGGAGAGTGCAAAGGTACTGTTTTCTAGCAGTTGGCAAGCTGCGCACACAATCCCAGTGTTGTACAGCTTCCTTCTTCACCTTTCCGAAGGTGCCGCTCTCTCCGGCTCCCGGAGGCGAAGAAGCGGCTTCTTCGCGCAAAGACGATTGTGCCGCTCACTGTGCACTCCTTAGCGCGGCTTCTGCCGAAAGACGCCCGGGAGCGGCTCTTAGCTCCGGACAGCATCGTACCTTCGTCTTTAGCGTCTCTTCTCGTCTACATCTTAGCAAAAAGCTTTTCCACTATGTCTGGCGAGGAAAAACTGTGCCAGCACAGAAAACATCTCCCATCGTGTTCTAGACGTTGCACGGAGGTGTGCCGAGTGTTTGGCATGAAGGAAAGAAAAGTTGTCCAAAACAGCTTCCAATCGAATGTTCATGTGATTGGAAAAGTCAGGAGAGTGCAAAGGTACTGTTTTCTAGCAGTTGGCAAGCTGCGCACACAATCCCAGTGTTGTACAGCTTCCTTCTTCACCTTTCCGAAGGTGCCGCTCTCTCCGGCTCCCGGAGGCGAAGAAGCGGCTTCTTCGCGCAAAGACGATTGTGCCGCTCACTGTGCACTCCTTAGCGCGGCTTCTGCCGAAAGACGCCCAGGAGCAGCTCTTAGCTCCGGAGAGCATCGTACCTTCGTCTTTAGCGTCTCTTCTCGTCTACATCTTAGCAAAAAGCTTTTCCACTATGTCTGGCGAGGAAAAACTGTGCCAGCACAGAAAACATCTCCCATCGTGTTCTAGACGTTGCACGATCCCTATACTTAGGCTGATTTTCCTTCCTGGGGATAGGGTTAGGCTTCAGCCTAGTGCTTGGAGTTTTTTAACCAGGAAGCCCTGAGTTCCAGGCTTACTGCATCTGCCAAAGGCATCCCAAAGGGAGTGCAAATGTTCCACAACATGGCTGCTTTCACAGCTTTTCCCTTAGGAAGAACCCTAATACCTGGCTGATTTACCTTCCTAGGGTTACTGTTAGGCTTAGGCCTAGGACTTTTAAAACCAGGAAGCCCTGGGCTCCAGGCACACTGCAGCTGTTAAAGGCATCCCAAGAGGGCCGCAGAAGTGACACAACTTGGCTGCCTCTGCTTCTATTCTCATGAGACCATCCCGAACCATAGGCTGATTTTCCTTCCTAGGGTTAAGGTTTGAGTTACGCCTGGGGTAAGGGTTCTATTAACCAGAAAGCCCTGAGTTCCAAGAACACCGCAGCTGCGAAGGACTAGCCAAGAAGAGCGCAAAAGTACCACAACATGCCTGCCTCCACAGCTTTTTCCTTGGGGACATGCCTAATTCCTGGCTGATTTGCCTTTCTCGTCTTAGGGTTGGGGTTCGGCCTAGGGCTAGGATTTTTTTAACTAGGAAGCCCTGAGTTCCAGGCTTACTGCATCTGCCAAAGGCATCCCAAAGGGAGTGCAGAAGTGCCACAACATGGCTGCTTTCACGGCTTTTCCCTTAGGAAGAACCCTAATACGCGGCTGATTTACCTTCCTAGGGTTACTGTTAGGCTTAGGCCTAGGACTTTTAAAACCAGGAAGCCCTGGGCTCCAGGCACATGCAGCTGCGAAAGGCATCCCAGGGGGAGCGCAAAAGTGACACAACTTGGCTGCCTCTGCTGCTATTCTCATGAGACCATCCCGAAACATAGGCTGATTTTCCTTCCTAGGGTGAAGGTTTGAGTTACGCCTAGGGTAAGGGTTCTATTAACCAGAAAGACCTGAGTTCCAAGAACACAGCAGCTGCGAAGGACTAGCCAAGAAGAGCGCAAAAGTAGCACAACATGCCTGCCTCCACAGCTTTTTCCTTGGGGACATGCCTAATTCCTGGCTGATTTGCCTTTCTCGTCTTAGGGTTGGGTTCGGCCTAGGGCTAGGATTTTTAAAATCAGGAAGCCCTGAGTTCCAGGCACACTGGAGCTGTGAAAGGCATCCAAAACGGAGTGCAAAAGTGCCACAACATGGTTGCTTTCACAGCTTTTTCCTTGGCAAGAAGCTTAACACCAGGCTGATTTCCCTTCCCAGGGTTACTGTAAGGCTTAGGCCTAGGGCTAGGATTTTTAAAACTAGGAAGCCCTTAGCTCCAGGCACACTGCAGCTGTTCAAGGCATCCCAAGGGGAGTACAAAAGTGCAACAACATCGCAGCTTTCACAGCTTTTTCCTTGGCACCATCCCTATACCTAGGCTGATTTATCTGCCTAGGGTTAGGGTTGGGGTTCAGCCTAGGGCTTGGAGTTTTTTAACCAGGAAGCCCTGAGTTCCAGGCTTACTGCATCTGCCAAAGGCATCCCAAAGGGAGTGCAGAAGTGCCACAACATGGCTGCTTTCACGGCTTTTCCCTTAGGAAGAACCCTAATACGCGGCTGATTTACCTTCCTAGGGTTACTGTTAGGCTTAGGCCTAGGACTTTTAAAACCAGGAAGCCCTGGGCTCCAGGCACACTGCAGCTGCGAAAGGCATCCCAAGGGGAGCGCAAAAGTAACACAACTTGGCTGCCACCACTGATATTTCCATGAGACCATCCTGAACCATAGGCTGATTTTCCTTCCTAGGGTTAAGGTTTGAGTTACGCCTGGGGTAAGGGTTCTATTAACCAGAAAGCCCTGAGTTCCAAGAACACAGCAGCTGCGAAGGACTAGCCAAGAAGAGCGCAAAAGTACCACAACATGCCTGCCTCCACAGCTTTTTCCTTGGGGACATGCCTAATTCCTGGCTGATTTGCCTTTCTCGTCTTAGGGTTGGGGTTCGGCCTAGGGCTAGGATTTTTTTAACTAGGAAGCCCTAAGTTCCAGGCTTACTGCATCTGCCAAAGGCATCCCAAAGGGAGTGCAAAAGTGCCACAACATGGCTGCTTTCACGGCTTTTCCCTTAGGAAGAACCCTAATACCCGGCTGATTTACCTTCCTAGGGTTACTGTTAGGCTTAGGCCTAGGACTTTTAAAACCAGGAAGCCCTGGGCTCCAGGCACATGCAGCTGCGAAAGGCATCCCAAGGGGAGCGCAAAAGTGACACAACTTGGCTGCCACCACTGATATTTCCATGAGACCATCCCAAATCATAGGCTGATTTTCCTTCCTAGGGTGAAGGTTTGAGTTACGCCTAGGGTAAGGGTTCTATTAACCAGAAAGCCCTGAGTTCCAAGAACACAGCAGCTGCGAAGGACTTCCCAAGAAGAGCGCAAAAGTACCACAACGTGCCTGCCTCCACAGCTTTTTCCTTGGGGACATGCCTAATTCCTGGCTGATTTGCCTTTCTCGTCTTAGGGTTGGGGTTCGGCCTAGGGCTAGGATTTTTAAAATCAGGAAGCCCTGAGTTCCAGGCACACTGGAGCTGTGAAAGGCATCCAAAAGGGAGTGCAAAAGTGCCACAACATGGCTGCTTTCCCGGCTTTTTCCTTGGCAAGAAGCCTAACACCAGGCTGATTTCCCTTCCCAGGGTTACTGTAAGGCTTAGGCCTAGGGCTAGGATTTTTAAAACTAGGAAGCCCTTAGATCCAGGCACACTGCAGCTGTTCAAGGCATCCCAAGGGGAGTACAAAAGTGCAACAACATGGCAGCTTTCACAGCTTTTTCCTTGGCACCATCCCTATACCTAGGCTGATTTATCTGCCTGGGGTTAGGGTTAGGGTTCAGCCTAGGGCTTGGAGATTTTAACCCGGAAGCCCTGAGTTCCAGGCTTACTGCATCTGCCAAAGGCATCCCAAAGGGAGTGCAAAAGTGCCACAACATGGCTGCTTTCACGGCTTTTCCCTTAGGAAGAACCCTAATATTCGGCTGATTTACCTTCCTAGGGTTACTGTTAGGCTTAGGCCTAGGACTTTTAAAACCAGGAAGCCCTGGGCTCCAGGCACACTGCAGCTGCGAAAGGCATCCCAAGGGGAGCCAAAAGTGACACAACTTGGCTGCCACCACTGATATTTCCATGAGACCATCCCGAACCATAGGCTGATTTTCCTTCCTAGGGTTAAGGTTTGAGTTACGCCTAGGGTAAGAGTTCTATTAACCAGAAAGCCCTGAGTTCCAAGAACACAGCATCTGTGAAGGACTACCCAAGAAGAGCGCAAAAGTACCACAACGTGCCTGCCTCCACAGCTTTTTCCTTGGGGACATGCCTAATTCCTGGCTGATTTGCCTTTCTCGTCTTAGGGTTGGGGTTCGGCCTAGGGCTAGGATTTTTTTAACTAGGAAGCCCTGAGTTCCAGGCTTACTTCATCTGCCAAAGGCATCCCAAAGGGAGTGCAAAAGTGCCACAACATGGCTGCTTTCACGGCTTTTCCCTTAGGAAGAACCCTAATACGCGGCTGATTTACCTTCCTAGGGTTACTGTTAGGCTTAGGCCTAGGACTTTTAAAACCAGGAAGCCCTGGGCTCCAGGCACACTGCAGCTGCGAAAGGCATCCCAAGGGGAGCGCAAAACTGACACAACTTGGCTGCCACCACTGATATTTCCATGAGACCATCCCGATCCATAGGCTGATTTTCCTTCCTAGGGTTAAGGTTTGAGTTACGCCTAGGGTAAGGGTTCTATTAACCAGAAAGACCTGAGTTCCAAGAACACAGCAGCTGCGAAGGACTACCCAAGAAGAGCGCAAAAGTACCACAACATGCCTGCCTCCACAGCTTTTTCCTTGGGGACATGCCTAATTCCTGGCTGATTTGCCTTTCTTGTCTTAGGGTTGGGGTTCGGCCTAGGGCAAGGATTTTTTTAACTAGGAAGCCCTGAGTTCCAGGCTTACTTCATCTGCCAAAAGCATCCCAAAGGGAGTGCAGAAGTGCCACAACATGGCTGCTTTCACGGCTTTTCCCTTAGGAAGAACCCTAATACCCGGCTGATTTACCTTCCTAGGGTTACTGTTAGGCTTAGGCCTAGGACTTTTAAAACCAGGAAGCCCTGGGCTCCAGGCACACTGCAGCTGCGAAATGCATCCCAAGGGGAGCGCAAAAGTGACACAACTTGGCTGCCACCACTGATATTTCCATGAGACCATCCCAAATCATAGGCTGATTTTCCTTCCTAGGGTGAAGGTTTGAGTTAGGCCTAGGGTAAGGGTTCTATTAACCAGAAAGCCCTGAGTTCCAAGAACACAGCAGCTGCGAAGGACTACCCAAGAAGAGCGCAAAAGTACCACAACGTGCCTGCCTCCACAGCTTTTTCCTTGGGGACATGCCTAATTCCTGGCTGATTTGCCTTTCTCGTCTTAGGGTTGGGGTTCGGCCTAGGGCTAGGATATTTTTAACTAGGAAGCCCTGAGTTCCAGGCTTACTTCATCTGCCAAAGGCATCCCAAAGGGAGTGCAGAAGTGCCACAACATGGCTGCTTTCACGGCTTTTCCCTTAGGAAGAACCCTAATACCCGGCTGATTTACCTTCCTAGGGTTACTGTTAGGCTTAGGCCTAGGACTTTTAAAACCAGGAAGCCCTGGGCTCCAGGCTCATGCAGCTGCAAAAGGCATCCCAAGAGGAGCGCAAAAGTGACACAACTTGGCTGCCACCACTGATATTTCCATGAGACCATCCTGAACCATAGGCTGATTTTCCTTCCTAGGGTTAGGGTTTGAGTTACGCCTGGGGTAAGGGTTCTATTAACCAGAAAGCCCTGAGTTCCAAGAACACAGCAGCTGCGAAGGACTAGCCAAGAAGAGCGCAAAAGTACCACAACGTGCCTGCCTCCACAGCTTTTTCCTTGGGGACATGCCTAATTCCTGGCTGATTTGCCTTTCTCGTCTTAGGGTTGGGGTTCGGCCTAGGGCTAGGATTTTTAAAATCAGGAAGCCCTGAGTTCCAGGCACAGTGGAGCTGTGAAAGGCATCCAAAAGGGAGTGCAAAAGTGCCACAACATGGCTGCTTTCCCGGCTTTTTCCTTGGCAAGAAGCCTAACACCAGGCTGATTTCCCTTCCCAGGGTTACTGTAAGGCTTAGGCCTTGGGCTAGGATTTTTAAAACTAGGAAGCCCTTAGATCCAGGCACACTGCAGCTGTTCAAGGCATCCCAAGGGGAGTACAAAAGTGCAACAACATGGCAGCTTTCACAGCTTTTTCCTTGGCACCATCCCTATACCTAGGCTGATTTATCTGCCTAGGGTTAGGGTTAGGGTTCAGCCTAGGGCTTGGAGTTTTTTAACCAGGAAGCCCTGAGTTCCAGGCTTACTGCATCTGCCAAAGGCATCCCAAAGGGAGTGCAAAAGTGCCACAACATGGCTGCTTTCACAGCTTTTCCCTTAGGAAGAACCCTAATACCTGGCTGATTTACCTTCCTAGGGTTACTGTTAGGCTTAGGCCTAGGACTTTTAAAACCAGGAAGCCCTGGGCTCCAGGCACACTGCAGCTGCGAAAGGCATCCCAAGGGGAGCGCAAAAGTGACACAACTTGGCTGCCACCACTGATATTTCCATGAGACCATCCCAAATCATAGGCTGATTTTCCTTCCTAGGGTGAAGGTTTGAGTTACGCCTAGGGTAAGGGTTCTATTAACCAGAAAGACCTGAGTTCCAAGAACACAGCAGCTGCAAAGGACTTCCCAAGAAGAGCGCAAAAGTACCACAACGTGCCTGCCTCCACAGCTTTTTCCTTGGGGACATGCCTAATTCCTGGCTGATTTGCCTTTCTCGTCTTAGGGTTGGGGTTCGGCCTAGTGCTAGGATTTTTAAAATCAGGAAGCCCTGAGTTCCAGGCACACTGGAGCTGTGAAAGGCATCCAAAAGGGAGTGCAAAAGTGCCACAACATGGCTGCTTTCCCGGCTTTTTCCTTGGCAAGAAGCCTAACACCAGGCTGATTTCCCTTCCCAGGGTTACTGTAAGGCTTAGGCCTAGGGCTAGGATTTTTAAAACTAGGATGCCCTTAGCTCCAGGCACACTGCAGCTGTTCAAGGCATCCCAAGGGGAGTACAAAAGTGCAACAACATGGCAGCTTTCACAGCTTTTTCCTTGGCACCATCCCTATACCTAGGCTGTTTTATCTGCCTAGGGTTAGGGTTAGGGTTCAGCCTAGGGCTTGGAGTTTTTTAACCAGGAAGCCCTGAGTTCCAGGCTTACTGCATCTGCCAAAGGCATCCTAAAGGGAGTGCAGAAGTGCCACAACATGGCTGCTTTCACGGCTTTTCCCTTAGGAAGAACCCTAATACGCGGCTGATTTACCTTCCTAGGGTTACTGTAAGGCTTAGGCCTAGGGCTAGGATTTTTAAAACTAGGAAGCCCTGGGCTCCAGGCACACTGCAGCTGTTCAAGGCATCCCAAGAGGGCCGCAGAAGTGACACAACTTGGCTGCCTCTGCTGCTATTCTCATGAGTCCATCCCGAACCATAGGCTGATTTTCCTTCCTAGGGTGAGGGTTAGAGTTACGCCTAGGGTTAGTGTTTTTTTAACCAGAAAGCCCTGAGTTCCAAGAACACAGCAGCTGCCAAGGACTACCCAAGAGGAGGGGAAAAGTGCCACAACATGCCTGCCTCCAGCGCTTTTTCCTTGGGACCATCATTGAACCTAGGCTGATTTACTTGCCTCCAGTTGCACCTATGGTCACGCCAAGAGATAGGGATTTTAAATCAGTAAACCCTGAGCTCCAGACCCAGTGCAGCTGCAAAAGGCTTCCCAAGGGCAGCCAAAAATTGCCTCAACATGCTCCTTCCAGTGCTTTTTTCCTTGGGAACATCCCTATACCCAGGCTGATTTATCTGCCTAGGGTTAGGGTTAGGGTTCAGCCTAGAGATAGGATTTTTTCAAACAGGAAGCCCTGAATTCCAGGCACACTGCAGCTGTTAAAGGCAGTGTTCTACGTCAACCGCAACTTAGTCTGAAATAAATGCTTTTTCCCTGAGAGCATCTGAGAGGTTTGCATGAAGCACTGATATCTGACATTTGCAATTTTGAATAGGAGAGGAGAAAGAAAATGGGAAGAAGTTTTTAATTTTAGTGGTTTCAATGTTAATTTCCGTACACTTTTTCAAAACTTGTCAGCTCAAATGCCCATCAACATCTTTTAGTCATCTGTAAGTCAGTATTCATATAAAATGTGCTTCAAATCAAAAGAATTTCAAATTTGCACTCCAAATTTCTATGCCTAGATTTATGATTTCCTACACATATTAGATGAAAGGAAGGCCTTTTTTACTGTGGGAGTGCTGGAACACTGGAACAGGTTGCCCAGGGAAGTTGTGGGTGTCCCATCCCTGAAAGTATTCAAGGTCAGCTTGGATGGGGCTTGGAGCAGCAACAAAGGAGAAGCTTGGTGGTAGAGAAACAAAGTTGGACTATAGAAGAAACTGGGATTGAAGTATAGGAGCAAGTTTTCTCTCAGCTCTTGGGGTAAATTCAAAGTTGTACAAAATGACATTTATCTGTGCTATTCACTACTGTAACAGAAATGTTCATGAAAACTGTACAGAAGATAGCAAATTTTAAAAGAGATAAGAATTACAGCATAAAATCCATGGGATGGGTTACAACATGAGACACTCTCTAAGAGAAAATCTCTGTGTTTCAGCACTTCATCATGGTAAGATTTCATGAAGTGCCATAAGGCGGCACAATATCATTCGGGACGTTATTTCCTGGAATTCAGCCTGGCCATTAGTAGGAACTGGGTTTGAACACATCATGTAGATATACCACACACACTTGCCCTTCACTGAAAAATGACTGTTTACAACGAAGAAGCAATTGACGATCAAAATTGATTGAAAGCATCTTAAACATGTCAAGTATTTCATTGTAGATGATCTGTGATCCAAATGCTTCTTCCACCTTCGAGAGGGACAGAACAATTCTTCCATATCATGATGGTTTAAAATTGTATCAACCAATGTTTTCTGCTGAAAAGATAGCATCTATTTTTTTCTATTTTTGGAAGAAAATATTCCTAGACATACAACAGGTGAGAACTAAGTAATTTTAAAGAAACAAATGAAAAGAAAATATTCTGTAAATAGAATGAAATGAAAAGCTGTGTTTTAAATAGGAGCTAAATATGAAACAGAATTTTTGTACCAGGCATTTGAATTACTGCACCAGCTCTTTTGCCCATCAAGAGAGGCGTTTAGCATTTCAGTCTTTTCCAAGGTGTTCATGATCTGCTATGCTGATCTCTGTGTGTGCCTAGGTGTGTGTGGAAGGGGGGGCATGTGAAGGGGAGTGTGTATGTTTGCTTTACAATTGTTGTGGCAGATTCATGCCTCAGCTCCACATTTTGTTTTAGAAAGGTCACACAGAGTGGATGTGAAGTTTACTATCAACAAGAGATCAATTCCCAAATCATCCATTTGACTCTACCTTATAAATCATGTGCTTTGTTGCATATTTTATCAAATCTACTTTCAAGCCAGATGGAGGAAGGAGGATGTGGCAATCCCTCCACCATCTTGCAACTTTTATGCAAGTAGGTTTTCAAGAAAATCATCATTTCTCTTTGAAATATGTCTGGAACAGGCATGATGGTAGTGTCAACCTGTTGGAGTTTTTGTTGCTGGAAGAAGTTATACAAAAGGATTGGTTTTTACATTGACCAGTTACTGAATCAAGCTCAGGAATACATTGGAAATTCAACTGGGGCTTCCTTTCCCCGGCAGACTACTTCTAGAACGAGCTTGTACACTGAAGCTTACTCTTTTGCCCTCTTTTTGTTTCTTTCCTATTTTCTTGGCTTCTTTGCCACTCTCTAGACAATTTTGGAACTTTTTTCCCAACTCAAATGGTTTCAATAGTCTTGACTGTGATCATACATTTTTACAAGGAATTTTTAAAATCTTTCCTCCAGTTAAGAAAGTCAAGGACTTAGGTCTTTTTCTTCCCTTATCAATATTGCAATGAAATTGATACGTAAAGACCAACTCTTTCTTTTTGTTTTTAACCCAAGCAGATCATTCCCATCCATTCATCCATTTGGTGGACCAATAGTTGCCATTCTGATGGAAGTTGTCACTTCTTAACAGTAGGCATTCTGTGACTATGTTGACAGCACTTTGGGTGAAGATCCTAACTGGTCTTAGATACACATAGGGAGAAATTTGCTCAGCCAGTGTCAGTCTTAAGCATGCGTATCAGAAGATCTTTCTAGAGCTGGGAATTTTCCCATGAAAGGGATTCAGTTAGGGAAGAGACACTTGCCCCAGAGGTTTACATTCTTCTTGAAGACTGCTTAAGGAACTTAGATGCCATGTCCATTTGGATCTGTGTCTGCACAGAACTTTGTCATGCCAGTGCTTGAAATGCATCTTGAAGAGAATTCACTAGCACAGAATGAATGAGAGTGGAAGGGGTTGGTGGGGCTAACCAGGCCCAACCCCCCTGCCTAAACCAGGATACCTAGAGCCTCTTGCCCAGGATTCTATCTGGGTGTACTTTTAATGTCTTCAAAGATCCAGGCTCCACAATCTTTCTGGGCAGTCTGTGCCGTGGTTCACTCACCCTCACAGTAAAGAATCATTTCCTGATGTTCCTGTATTTCAGTGTGTGCCCACTGCCTCTTGTCTTTTCACTCAGCATCACTGAAAAGACACTGATTCCCTCCCCTTTGCACTATTGCTTCCATATGGATGTGTGCTGCCATGTAGAGATATGTCAAAAACCTCCCTGAAGCCCAGGCAGATAATATTCCCTTCATCTACCAGTCAAGTTAATTCATCAGAGGAGTTTAAAGTTATGTTCAGCATGAAATGCCCCTGAAAAATCATGCTAACTACATTATTGTGTCGTCTTTCATGTGCCTGGCAAGGTTTTCCAGGAAGAGCTGCTTCATCAACTTCCTGGGTATAAAAAAGAGGCTGGCTGGTTTGTACGATTGCGAGTCCTCCTAAATGGCTTTTTTGAAGATGAGTGTAATTTGCTTACATCCAGTCCTTAGCCTCTCTTGTCGTCTACATCTTAGCAAAAAGCTTTTCCACTATGTCTGGCAAGGAGAAATTGTGCCAGCACAGAAAACATCTCCTATCGTGTTCTAGACGTTGCACGGAGGTGTGCCGAGTGTTTGGCATGAAGAAAAGAAAAGTTGTCCAAAACAGCTTCCAATCGAATGTTCATGTGATTGGAAAAGTCAGGAGAGTGCAAAGGTACTGTTTTCTATCAGTTGGCAAGCTGCGCACACAATCCCAGTGTTGTACAGCTTCCTTCTTCACCTTTCCGAAGGTGCCGCTCTCTCCGGCTCCCGGAGGCGAAGAAGCGGCTTCTTCGCGCAAAGACGATTGTGCCGCTCACTGTGCACTCCTTAGCGCGGCTTCTACCGAAAGACGCCCGGGAGCGGCTCTTAGCTCCGGACAGCATCGTACCTTCGTCTTTAGCGTCTCTTCTCGTCTACATCTTAGCAAAAAGCTTTTCCACTATGTCTGGCGAGGAAAAACTGTGCCAGCACAGAAAACATCTCCCATCGTCTTCTAGACGTTGCACGGAGGTGTGCCGAGTGTTTGGCATGAAGGAAAGAAAAGTTGTCCAAAACAGCTTCCAATCGAATGTTCATGTGATTGGAAAAGTCAGGAGAGTGCAAAGGTACTGTTTTCTAGCAGTTGGCAAGCTGCGCACAAAATCCCAGTGTTGTACAGCTTCCTTCTTCACCTTTCCGAAGGTGCCGCTCTCTCCGGCTCCCGGAGGCGAAGAAGCGGCTTCTTCGCGCAAAGACGATTGTGCCGCTCACTGTGCACTCCTTAGCGCGGCTTCTGCCGAAAGACGCCCGGGAGCGGCTCTTAGCTCCGGACAGCATCGTACCTTCGTCTTTAGCGTCTCTTCTCGTCTACATCTTAGCAAAAAGCTTTTCCACTATGTCTGGCGAGGAAAAACTGTGCCAGCACAGAGAACATCTCCCATCGTGTTCTAGACGTTGCACGGAGGTGTGCCGAGTGTTTGGCATGAAGGAAAGAAAAGTTGTCCAAAACAGCTTCCAATCGAATGTTCATGTGATTGGAAAAGTCAGGAGAGTGCAAAGGTACTGTTTTCTAGCAGTTGGCAAGCTGCGCACACAATCCCAGTGTTGTACAGCTTCCTTCTTCACCTTTCCGAAGGTGCCACTCTCTCCGGCTCCCGGAGGCGAAGAAGCGGCTTCTTCGCGCAAAGACGATTGTGCCGCTCACTGTGCACTCCTTAGCGCGGCTTCTGCCGAAAGACGCCCGGGAGCGGCTCTTAGCTCCGGACAGCATCGTACCTTCGTCTTTAGCGTCTCTTCTCGTCTACATCTAAGCAAAAAGCTTTTCCACTATGTCTGGCGAGGAAAAACTGTGCCAGCACAGAAAACATCTCCCATCGTCTTCTAGACGTTGCACGGAGGTGTGCCGAGTGTTTGGCATGAAGGAAAGAAAAGTTGTCCAAAACAGCTTCCAATCGAATGTTCATGTGATTGGAAAAGTCAGGAGAGTGCAAAGGTACTGTTTTCTAGCAGTTGGCAAGCTGCGCACACAATCCCAGTGTTGTACAGCTTCCTTCTTCACCTTTCCGAAGGTGCCGCTCTCTCCGGCTCCCGGAGGCGAAGAAGCGGCTTCTTCGCGCAAAGACGATTGTGCCGCTCACTGTGCACTCCTTAGCGCGGCTTCTGCCGAAAGACGCCCGGGAGCGGCTCTTAGCTCCGGACAGCATCGTACCTTCGTCTTTAGCGTCTCTTCTCGTCTACATCTAAGCAAAAAGCTTTTCCACTATGTCTGGCGAGGAAAAACTGTGCCAGCACAGAAAACATCTCCCATCGTGTTCTAGACGTTGCACGGAGGTGTGCCGAGTGTTTGGCATGAAGGAAAGAAAAGTTGTCCAAAACAGCTTCCAATCGAATGTTCATGTGATTGGAAAAGTCAGGAGAGTGCAAAGGTACTGTTTTCTAGCAGTTGGCAAGCTGCGCACACAATCCCAGTGTTGTACAGCTTCCTTCTTCACCTTTCCGAAGGTGCCGCTCTCTCCGGCTCCCGGAGGCGAAGAAGCGGCTTCTTCGCGCAAAGACGATTGTGCCGCTCACTGTGCACTCCTTAGCGCGGCTTCTGCCGAAAGACGCCCGGGAGCGGCTCTTAGCTCCGGACAGCATCGTACCTTCGTCTTTAGCGTCTCTTCTCGTCTACATCTTAGCAAAAAGCTTTTCTACTATGTCTGGCGAGGAAAAACTGTGCCAGCACAGAAAACATCTCCCATCGTCTTCTAGACGTTGCACGGAGGTGTGCCGAGTGTTTGGCATGAAGGAAAGAAAAGTTGTCCAAAACAGCTTCCAATCGAATGTTCATGTGATTGGAAAAGTCAGGAGAGTGCAAAGGTACTGTTTTCTAGCAGTTGGCAAGCTGCGCACACAATCCCAGTGTTGTACAGCTTCCTTCTTCACCTTTCCGAAGGTGCCGCTCTCTCCGGCTCCCGGAGGCGAAGAAGCGGCTTCTTCGCGCAAAGACGATTGTGCCGCTCACTGTGCACTCCTTAGCGCGGCTTCTGCCGAAAGACGCCCGGGAGCGGCTCTTAGCTCCGGACAGCATCGTACCTTCGTCTTTAGCGTCTCTTCTCGTCTACATCTTAGCAAAAAGCTTTTCCACTATGTCTGGCGAGGAAAAACTGTGCCAGCACAGAAAACATCTCCCATCGTCTTCTAGACGTTGCACGGAGGTGTGCCGAGTGTTTGGCATGAAGGAAAGAAAAGTTGTCCAAAACAGCTTCCAATCGAATGTTCATGTGATTGGAAAAGTCAGGAGAGTGCAAAGGTACTGTTTTCTAGCAGTTGGCAAGCTGCGCACAAAATCCCAGTGTTGTACAGCTTCCTTCTTCACCTTTCCGAAGGTGCCGCTCTCTCCGGCTCCCGGAGGCGAAGAAGCGGCTTCTTCGCGCAAAGACGATTGTGCCGCTCACTGTGCACTCCTTAGCGCGGCTTCTGCCGAAAGACACCCGGGAGCGGCTCTTAGCTCCGGACAGCATCGTACCTTCGTCTTTAGCGTCTCTTCTCGTCTACATCTTAGCAAAAAGCTTTTCCACTATGTCTGGTGAGGGAAAACTGTGCCAGCACAGAGAACATCTCCCATCGTGTTCTAGACGTTGCACGGAGGTGTGCCGAGTGTTTGGCATGAAGGAAAGAAAAGTTGTCCAAAACAGCTTCCAATCGAATGTTCATGTGATTGGAAAAGTCAGGAGAGTGCAAAGGTACTGTTTTCTAGCAGTTGGCAAGCTGCGCACACAATCCCAGTGTTGTACAGCTTCCTTCTTCACCTTTCCGAAGGTGCCACTCTCTCCGGCTCCCGGAGGCGAAGAAGCGGCTTCTTCGCGCAAAGACGATTGTGCCGCTCACTGTGCACTCCTTAGCGCGGCTTCTGCCGAAAGACGCCCGGGAGCGGCTCTTAGCTCCGGACAGCATCGTACCTTCGTCTTTAGCGTCTCTTCTCGTCTACATCTTAGCAAAAAGCTTTTCTACTATGTCTGGCGAGGAAAAACTGTGCCAGCACAGAAAACATCTCCCATCGTCTTCTAGACGTTGCACGGAGGTGTGCCGAGTGTTTGGCATGAAGGAAAGAAAAGTTGTCCAAAACAGCTTCCAATCGAATGTTCATGTGATTGGAAAAGTCAGGAGAGTGCAAAGGTACTGTTTTCTAGCAGTTGGCAAGCTGCGCACACAATCCCAGTGTTGTACAGCTTCCTTCTTCACCTTTCCGAAGGTGCCGCTCTCTCCGGCTCCCGGAGGCGAAGAAGCGGCTTCTTCGCGCAAAGACGATTGTGCCGCTCACTGTGCACTCCTTAGCGCGGCTTCTGCCGAAAGACGCCCGGGAGCGGCTCTTAGCTCCGGACAGCATCGTACCTTCGTCTTTAGCGTCTCTTCTCGTCTACATCTTAGCAAAAAGCTTTTCTACTATGTCTGGCGAGGAAAAACTGTGCCAGCACAGAAAACATCTCCCATCGTCTTCTAGACGTTGCACGGAGGTGTGCCGAGTGTTTGGCATGAAGGAAAGAAAAGTTGTCCAAAACAGCTTCCAATCGAATGTTCATGTGATTGGAAAAGTCAGGAGAGTGCAAAGGTACTGTTTTCTAGCAGTTGGCAAGCTGCGCACAAAATCCCAGTGTTGTACAGCTTCCTTCTTCACCTTTCCGAAGGTGCCGCTCTCTCCGGCTCCCGGAGGCGAAGAAGCGGCTTCTTCGCGCAAAGACGATTGTGCCGCTCACTGTGCACTCCTTAGCGCGGCTTCTGCCGAAAGACGCCCGGGAGCGGCTCTTAGCTCCGGACAGCATCGTACCTTCGTCTTTAGCGTCTCTTCTCGTCTACATCTTAGCAAAAAGCTTTTCCACTATGTCTGGCGAGGAAAAACTGTGCCAGCACAGAGAACATCTCCCATCGTGTTCTAGACGTTGCACGGAGGTGTGCCGAGTGTTTGGCATGAAGGAAAGAAAAGTTGTCCAAAACAGCTTCCAATCGAATGTTCATGTGATTGGAAAAGTCAGGAGAGTGCAAAGGTACTGTTTTCTAGCAGTTGGCAAGCTGCGCACACAATCCCAGTGTTGTACAGCTTCCTTCTTCACCTTTCCGAAGGTGCCACTCTCTCCGGCTCCCGGAGGCGAAGAAGCGGCTTCTTCGCGCAAAGACGATTGTGCCGCTCACTGTGCACTCCTTAGCGCGGCTTCTGCCGAAAGACGCCCGGGAGCGGCTCTTAGCTCCGGACAGCATCGTACCTTCGTCTTTAGCGTCTCTTCTCGTCTACATCTAAGCAAAAAGCTTTTCCACTATGTCTGGCGAGGAAAAACTGTGCCAGCACAGAAAACATCTCCCATCGTCTTCTAGACGTTGCACGGAGGTGTGCCGAGTGTTTGGCATGAAGGAAAGAAAAGTTGTCCAAAACAGCTTCCAATCGAATGTTCATGTGATTGGAAAAGTCAGGAGAGTGCAAAGGTACTGTTTTCTAGCAGTTGGCAAGCTGCGCACACAATCCCAGTGTTGTACAGCTTCCTTCTTCACCTTTCCGAAGGTGCCGCTCTCTCCGGCTCCCGGAGGCGAAGAAGCGGCTTCTTCGCGCAAAGACGATTGTGCCGCTCACTGTGCACTCCTTAGCGCGGCTTCTGCCGAAAGACGCCCGGGAGCGGCTCTTAGCTCCGGACAGCATCGTACCTTCGTCTTTAGCGTCTCTTCTCGTCTACATCTTAGCAAAAAGCTTTTCCACTATGTCTGGCGAGGAAAAACTGTGCCAGCACAGAAAACATCTCCCATCGTGTTCTAGACGTTGCACGGAGGTGTGCCGAGTGTTTGGCATGAAGGAAAGAAAAGTTGTCCAAAACAGCTTCCAATCGAATGTTCATGTGATTGGAAAAGTCAGGAGAGTGCAAAGGTACTGTTTTCTAGCAGTTGGCAAGCTGCGCACACAATCCCAGTGTTGTACAGCTTCCTTCTTCACCTTTCCGAAGGTGCCGCTCTCTCCGGCTCCCGGAGGCGAAGAAGCGGCTTCTTCGCGCAAAGACGATTGTGCCGCTCACTGTGCACTCCTTAGCGCGGCTTCTGCCGAAAGACGCCCGGGAGCGGCTCTTAGCTCCGGACAGCATCGTACCTTCGTCTTTAGCGTCTCTTCTCGTCTACATCTTAGCAAAAAGCTTTTCCACTATGTCTGGCGAGGAAAAACTGTGCCAGCACAGAAAACATCTCCCATCGTCTTCTAGACGTTGCACGGAGGTGTGCCGAGTGTTTGGCATGAAGGAAAGAAAAGTTGTCCAAAACAGCTTCCAATCGAATGTTCATGTGATTGGAAAAGTCAGGAGAGTGCAAAGGTACTGTTTTCTAGCAGTTGGCAAGCTGCGCACACAATCCCAGTGTTGTACAGCTTCCTTCTTCACCTTTCCGAAGGTGCCGCTCTCTCCGGCTCCCGGAGGCGAAGAAGCGGCTTCTTCGCGCAAAGACGATTGTGCCGCTCACTGTGCACTCCTTAGCGCGGCTTCTGCCGAAAGACGCCCGGGAGCGGCTCTTAGCTCCGGACAGCATCGTACCTTCGTCTTTAGCGTCTCTTCTCGTCTACATCTTAGCAAAAAGCTTTTCCACTATGTCTGGCGAGGAAAAACTGTGCCAGCACAGAGAACATCTCCCATCGTGTTCTAGACGTTGCACGGAGGTGTGCCGAGTGTTTGGCATGAAGGAAAGAAAAGTTGTCCAAAACAGCTTCCAATCGAATGTTCATGTGATTGGAAAAGTCAGGAGAGTGCAAAGGTACTGTTTTCTAGCAGTTGGCAAGCTGCGCACACAATCCCAGTGTTGTACAGCTTCCTTCTTCACCTTTCCGAAGGTGCCGCTCTCTCCGGCTCCCGGAGGCGAAGAAGCGGCTTCTTCGCGCAAAGACGATTGTGCCGCTCACTGTGCACTCCTTAGCGCGGCTTCTGCCGAAAGACGCCCGGGAGCGGCTCTTAGCTCCGGACAGCATCGTACCTTCGTCTTTAGCGTCTCTTCTCGTCTACATCTTAGCAAAAAGCTTTTCCACTATGTCTGGCGAGGAAAAACTGTGCCAGCACAGAAAACATCTCCCATCGTGTTCTAGACGTTGCACGGAGGTGTGCCGAGTGTTTGGCATGAAGAAAAGAAAAGTTGTCCAAAACAGCTTCCAATCGAATGTTCATGTGATTGGAAAAGTCAGGAGAGTGCAAAGGTACTGTTTTCTAGCAGTTGGCAAGCTGCGCACACAATCCCAGTGTTGTACAGCTTCCTTCTTCACCTTTCCGAAGGTGCCGCTCTCTCCGGCTCCCGGAGGCGAAGAAGCGGCTTCTTCGCGCAAAGACGATTGTGCCGCTCACTGTGCACTCCTTAGCGCGGCTTCTGCCGAAAGACGCCCGGGAGCGGCTCTTAGCTCCGGACAGCATCGTACCTTCGTCTTTAGCGTCTCTTCTCGTCTACATCTTAGCAAAAAGCTTTTCCACTATGTCTGGCGAGGAAAAACTGTGCCAGCACAGAAAACATCTCCCATCGTGTTCTAGACGTTTTACGGAGGTGTTCCGAGTGTTTGGCATGAAGAAAAGAAAAGTTGTCCAAAACAGCTTCCAATCGAATGTTCATGTGATTGGAAAAGTCAGGAGAGTGCAAAGGTACTGTTTTCTAGCAGTTGGCAAGCTGCGCACACAATCCCAGTGTTGTACAGCTTCCTTCTTCACCTTTCCGAAGGTGCCGCTCTCTCCGGCTCCCGGAGGCGAAGAAGCGGCTTCTTCGCGCAAAGACGATTGTGCCGCTCACTGTGCACTCCTTAGCGCGGCTTCTGCCGAAAGACGCCCGGGAGCAGCTCTTAGCTCCGGACAGCATCGTACCTTCGTCTTTAGCGTCTCTTCCCGTCTACATCTTAGCAAAAAGCTTTTCCACTATGTCTGGCGAGGAAAAACTGTGCCAGCACAGAAAACATCTCCCATCGTGTTCTAGACGTTGCACGGAGGTGTGCCGAGTGTTTGGCATGAAGGAAAGAAAAGTTGTCCAAAACAGCTTCCAATCGAATGTTCATGTGATTGGAAAAGTCAGGAGAGTGCAAAGGTACTGTTTTCTAGCAGTTGGCAAGCTGCGCACACAATCCCAGTGTTGTACAGCTTCCTTCTTCACCTTTCCGAAGGTGCCGCTCTCTCCGGCTCCCGGAGGCGAAGAAGCGGCTTCTTCGCGCAAAGACGATTGTGCCGCTCACTGTGCACTCCTTAGCGCGGCTTCTGCCGAAAGACGCCCGGGAGCGGCTCTTAGCTCCGGAGAGCATCGTACCTTCGTCTTTAGCGTCTCTTCTCGTCTACATCTTAGCAAAAAGCTTTTCTACTATGTCTGGCGAGGAAAAACTGTGCCAGCACAGAAAACATCTCCCATCGTGTTCTAGACGTTGCACGGAGGTGTGCCGAGTGTTTGGCATGAAGGAAAGAAAAGTTGTCCAAAACAGCTTCCAATCGAATGTTCATGTGATTGGAAAAGTCAGGAGAGTGCAAAGGTACTGTTTTCTAGCAGTTGGCAAGCTGCGCACACAATCCCAGTGTTGTACAGCTTCCTTCTTCACCTTTCCGAAGGTGCCGCTCTCTCCGGCTCCCGGAGGCGAAGAAGCGGCTTCTTCGCGCAAAGACGATTGTGCCGCTCACTGTGCACTCCTTAGCGCGGCTTCTGCCGAAAGACGCCCGGGAGCAGCTCTTAGCTCCGGAGAGCATCGTACCTTCGTCTTTAGCGTCTCTTCCCGTCTACATCTTAGCAAAAAGCTTTTCCACTATGTCTGGCGAGGAAAAACTGTGCCAGCACAGAAAACATCTCCCATCGTGTTCTAGACGTTGCACGGAGGTGTGCCGAGTGTTTGGCATGAAGGAAAGAAAAGTTTTCCAAAACAGCTTCCAATCGAATGTTCATGTGATTGGAAAAGTCAGGAGAGTGCAAAGGTACTGTTTTCTAGCAGTTGGCAAGCTGCGCACACAATCCCAGTGTTGTACAGCTTCCTTCTTCACCTTTCCGAAGGTGCCGCTCTCTCCGGCTCCCGGAGGCGAAGAAGCGGCTTCTTCGCGCAAAGACGATTGTGCCGCTCACTGTGCACTCCTTAGCGCGGCTTCTGCCGAAAGACGCCCGGGAGCGGCTCTTAGCTCCGGAGAGCATCGTACCTTCGTCTTTAGCGTCTCTTCTCGTCTACATCTTAGCAAAAAGCTTTTCCACTATGTCTGGCGAGGAAAAACTGTGCCAGCACAGAAAACATCTCCCATCGTGTTCTAGACGTTGCACGGAGGTGTGCCGAGTGTTTGGCATGAAGAAAAGAAAAGTTGTCCAAAACAGCTTCCAATCGAATGTTCATGTGATTGGAAAAGTCAGGAGAGTGCAAAGGTACTGTTTTCTAGCAGTTGGCAAGCTGCGCACACAATCCCAGTGTTGTACAGCTTCCTTCTTCACCTTTCCGAAGGTGCCGCTCTCTCCGGCTCCCGGAGGCGAAGAAGCGGCTTCTTCGCGCAAAGACGATTGTGCCGCTCACTGTGCACTCCTTAGCACGGCTTCTGCCGAAAGACGCCCGGGAGCAGCTCTTAGCTCCGGACAGCATCGTACCTTCGTCTTTAGCGTCTCTTCCCGTCTACATCTTAGCAAAAAGCTTTTCCACTATGTCTGGCGAGGAAAAACTGTGCCAGCACAGAAAGCATCTCCCATCGTGTTCTAGACGTTGCACGATCCCTATACTTAGGCTCATTTTCCTTCCTGGGGATAGGGTTAGGCTTCAGCCTAGGGCTTGGAATTTTTTAACCAGGAAGCCCTGAGTTCCAGGCTTACTGCATCTGCCAAAGGCATCCCAAAGGGAGTGCAAAAGTGCCACAACATGGCTGCTTTCACAGCTTTTTCCTTAGGAAGAACCCTAATACCTGGCTGATTTACCTTCCTAGGGTTACTGTTAGGCTTAGGCCTAGGACTTTTAAAACCAGGAAGCCCTGGGCTCCAGGCACACTGCAGCTGTTAAAGGCATCCCAAGAGGGCCGCAGAAGTGACACAACTTGGCTGCCTCTGCTGCTATTCTCATGAGACCATCCCAAACCATAGGCTGATTTTCCTTCCTAGGGTTAAGGTTTGAGTTACGCCTGGGGTAAGGGTTCTATTAACCAGAAAGCCCTGAGTTCCAAGAACACAGCAGCTGCGAAGGACTACCCAAGAAGAGCGCAAAAGTACCACAACATGCCTGCCTCCACAGCTTTTTCCTTGGGGACATGCCTAATTCCTGGCTGATTTGCCTTTCTCGTCTTAGGGTTGGGGTTCGGCCTAGGGCTAGGATTTTTTTAACTAGGAAGCCCTGAGTTCCAGGCTTACTGCATCTGCCAAAGGCATCCCAAAGGGAGTGCAGAAGTGCCACAACATGGTTGCTTTCACGGCTTTTCCCTTAGGAAGAACCCTAATACGCGGCTGATTTACCTTCCTAGGGTTACTGTTAGGCTTAGGCCTAGGACTTTTAAAACCAGGAAGCCCTGGGCTCCAGGCACATGCAGCTGTTAAAGGCATCCCAAGAGGGCCGCAGAAGTGACACAACTTGGCTGCCTCTGCTGCTATTCTCATGAGACCATCCCGAACCATAGGCTGATTTTCCTTCCTAGGGTGAAGGTTTGAGTTACGCCTAGGGTAAGAGTTCTATTAACCAGAAAGCCCTGAGTTCCAAGAACACAGCAGCTGCAAAGGACTACCCAAGAAGAGCGCAAAAGTACCACAACATGCCTGCCTCCACAGCTTTTTCCTTGGGGACATGCCTAATTCCTGGCTGATTTGCCTTTCTCGTCTTAGGGTTGGGGTTCGGCCTAGGGCTAGGATTTTTTTAACTAGGAAGCCCTGAGTTCCAGGCTTACTGCATCTGCCAAAGGCATCCCAAAGGGAGTGCAGAAGTGCCACAACATGGCTGCTTTCACGGCTTTTCCCTTAGGAAGAACCCTAATACGCGGCTGATTTACCTTCCTAGGGTTACTGTTAGGCTTAGGCCTAGGACTTTTAAAACCAGGAAGCCCTGGGCTCCAGGCACACTGCAGCTGCGAAAGGCATCCCAAGGGGAGCGCAAAAGTGACACAACTTGGCTGCCACCACTGATATTTCCATGAGACCATCCCGAACCATAGGCTGATTTTCCTTCCTAGGGTTAAGGTTTGAGTTACGCCTCGGGTAAGGGTTCTATTAACCAGAAAGCCCTGAGTTCCAAGAACACAGCAGCTGCGAAGGACTACCCAAGAAGAGCGCAAAAGTACCACAACATGCCTGCCTCCACAGCTTTTTCCTTGGGGACATGCCTAATTCCTGGCTGATTTGCCTTTCTCGTCTTAGGGTTGGGGTTCGGCCTAGGGCTAGGATTTTTAAAATCAGGAAGCCCTGAGTTCCAGGCACACTGGAGCTGTGAAAGGCATCCAAAAGGGAGTGCAAAAGTGCCACAACATGGTTGCTTTCACGGCTTTTTCCTTGGCACCATCCCTATACCTAGGCTGATTTATCTGCCTAGGGTTAGGGTTAGGGTTCAGCCTAGGGCTTGGAGTTTTTTAACCAGGAAGCCCTGAGTTCCAGGCTTACTTCATCTGCCAAAAGCATCCCAAAGGGAGTGCAGAAGTGCCACAACATGGCTGCTTTCACGGCTTTTTCCTTAGGAAGAACCCTAATACGCGGCTGATTTACCTTCCTAGGGTTACTGTTAGGCTTAGGCCTAGGACTTTTAAAACCAGGAAGCCCTGGGCTCCAGGCACACTGCAGCTGCGAAAGGCATCCCAAGGGGAGCGCAAAAGTGACACAACTTGGCTGCCACCACTGATATTTCCATGAGACCATCCTGAACCATAGGCTGATTTTCCTTCCTAGCCTTAAGGTTTGAGTTACGCCTGGGGTAAGGGTTCTATTAACCAGAAAGCCCTGAGTTCCAAGAACACAGCAGCTGCGAAGGACTTCCCAAGAAGAGCGCAAAAGTACCACAACATGCCTGCCTCCACAGCTTTTTCCTTGGGGACATGCCTAATTCCTGGCTGATTTGCCTTTCTCGTCTTAGGGTTGGGGTTCGGCCTAGGGCTAGGATTTTTTTAACTAGGAAGCCCTGAGTTCCAGGCTTACTGCATCTGCCAAAGGCATCCCAAAGGGAGTGCAAAAGTGCCACAACATGGCTGCTTTCACAGCTTTTCCCTTAGGAAGAACCCTAATACTCTGCTGTTTTACCTTCCTAGGGTTACTGTTAGGCTTAGGCCTAGGACTTTTAAAACCAGGAAGCCCTGGGCTCCAGGCACACTGCAGCTGTGAAAGGCATCCCAAGGGGAGCGCAAAAGTGACACAACTTGGCTGCCACCACTGATATTTCCATGAGACCATCCCGAATCATAGGCTGATTTTCCTTCCTAGGGTTAAGGTTTGAGTTACGCCTAGGGTAAGGGTTCTATTAACCAGAAAGCCCTGAGTTCCAAGAACACAGCAGCTGCGAAGGACTAGCCAAGAAGAGCGCAAAAGTACCACAACATGCCTGCCTCCACAGCTTTTTCCTTGGGGACATGCCTAATTCCTGGCTGATTTGCCTTTCTCGTCTTAGGGTTGGGGTTCGGCCTAGGGCTAGGATTTTTTTAACTAGGAAGCCCTGAGTTCCAGGCTTACTGCATCTGCCAAAGGCATCCCAAAGGGAGTGCAGAAGTGCCACAACATGGCTGCTTTCACGGCTTTTCCCTTAGGAAGAACCCTAATACGCGGCTGATTTACCTTCCTAGGGTTACTGTTAGGCTTAGGCCTAGGACTTTTAAAACCAGGACGCCCTGGGCTCCAAGCACATGCAGCTGTTAAAGGCATCCCAAGAGGGCCGCAGAAGTGACACAACTTGGCTGCCTCTGCTGCTATTCTCATGAGACCATCCCGAACCATAGGCTGATTTTCCTTCCTAGGGTGAAGGTTTGAGTTACGCCTAGGGTAAGAGTTCTATTAACCAGAAAGCCCTGAGTTCCAAGAACACAGCAGCTGCGAAGGACTAGCCAAGAAGAGCGCAAAAGTACCACAACGTGCCTGCCTCCACAGCTTTTTCCTTGGGGACATGCCTAATTCCTGGCTGATTTGCCTTTCTCGTCTTAGGGTTGGGGTTCGGCCTAGGGCTAGGATTTTTTTAACTAGGAAGCCCTGAGTTCCAGGCTTACTGCATCTGCCAAAGGCATCCCAAAGGGAGTGCAAAAGTGCCACAACATGGTTGCTTTCACGGCTTTTTCCTTGGCACCATCCCTATACCTAGGCTGATTTATCTGCCTAGGGTTAGGGTTAGGGTTCAGCCTAGGGCTTGGAGTTTTTTAACCAGGAAGCCCTGAGTTCCAGGCTTACTGCATCTGCCAAAGGCATCCTAAAGGGTGTGCAGAAGTGCCACAACATGGCTGCTTTCACGGCTTTTCCCTTAGGAAGAACCCTAATACCCGGCTGATTTACCTTCCTAGGGTTACTGTTAGGCTTAGGCCTAGGACTTTTAAAACCAGGAAGCCCTGGGCTCCAGGCACACTGCAGCTGCGAAAGGCATCCCAAGGGGAGCGCAAAAGTGACACAACTTGGCTGCCACCACTGATATTTCCATGAGACCATCCTGAACCATAGGCTGATTTTCCTTCCTAGGCTTAAGGTTTGAGTTACGCCTGGGGTAAGGGTTCTATTAACCAGAAAGCCCTGAGTTCCAAGAACACAGCAGCTGCGAAGGACTTCCCAAGAAGAGCGCAAAAGTACCACAACATGCCTGCCTCCACAGCTTTTTCCTTGGGGACATGCCTAATTCCTGGCTGATTTGCCTTTCTCGTCTTAGGGTTGGGGTTCGGCCTAGGGCTAGGATTTTTTTAACTAGGAAGCCCTGAGTTCCAGGCTTACTGCATCTGCCAAAGGCATCCCAAAGGGAGTGCAAAAGTGCCACAACATGGCTGCTTTCACAGCTTTTCCCTTAGGAAGAACCCTAATACTCGGCTGATTTACCTTCCTAGGGTTACTGTTAGGCTTAGGCCTAGGACTTTTAAAACCAGGAAGCCCTGGGCTCCAGGCACACTGCAGCTGTGAAAGGCATCCCAAGGGGAGCGCAAAAGTGACACAACTTGGCTGCCACCACTGATATTTCCATGAGACCATCCCGAATCATAGGCTGATTTTCCTTCCTAGGGTGAAGGTTTGAGTTACGCCTAGGGTAAGGGTTCTATTAACCAGAAAGCCCTGAGTTCCAAGAACACAGCAGCTGCGAAGGACTAGCCAAGAAGAGCGCAAAAGTACCACAACATGCCTGCCTCCACAGCTTTTTCCTTGGGGACATGCCTAATTCCTGGCTGATTTGCCTTTCTCGTCTTAGGGTTGGGGTTCGGCCTAGGGCTAGGATTTTTTTAACTAGGAAGCCCTGAGTTCCAGGCTTACTGCATCTGCCAAAGGCATCCCAAAGGGAGTGCAGAAGTGCCACAACATGGCTGCTTTCACGGCTTTTCCCTTAGGAAGAACCCTAATACGCGGCTGATTTACCTTCCTAGGGTTACTGTTAGGCTTAGGCCTAGGACTTTTAAAACCAGGAAGCCCTGGGCTCCAGGCACACTGCAGCTGCGAAAGGCATCCCAAGGGGAGCGCAAAAGTGACACAACTTGGCTGCCACCACTGATATTTCCATGAGACCATCCCGAACCATAGGCTGATTTTCCTTCCTAGGGTTAAGGTTTGACTTTCGCCTCGGGTAAGGGTTCTATTAACCAGAAAGCCCTGAGTTCCAAGAACACAGCAGCTGCGAAGGACTAGCCAAGAAGAGCGCAAAAGTACCACAACATGCCTGCCTCCACAGCTTTTTCCTTGGGGACATGCCTAATTCCTGGCTGATTTGCCTTTCTCGTCTTAGGGTTGGGGTTCGGCCTAGGGCTAGGATTTTTAAAATCAGGAAGCCCTGAGTTCCAGGCACACTGGAGCTGTGAAAGGCATCCCAAAGGGAGTGCAAAAGTGCCACAACATGGTTGCTTTCACGGCTTTTTCCTTGGCACCATCCCTATACCTAGGCTGATTTATCTGCCTAGGGTTAGGGTTAGGGTTCAGCCTAGGGCTTGGAGTTTTTTAACCAGGAAGCCCTGAGTTCCAGGCTTACTTCATCTGCCAAAAGCATCCCAAAGGGAGTGCAGAAGTGCCACAACATGGCTGCTTTCACAGCTTTTCCCTTAGGAAGAACCCTAATACGCGGCTGATTTACCTTCCTAGGGTTACTGTTAGGCTTAGGCCTAGGACTTTTAAAACCAGGAAGCCCTGGGCTCCAGGCACATGCAGCTGTTAAAGGCATCCCAAGAGGGCCGCAGAAGTGACACAACTTGGCTGCCTCTGCTGCTATTCTCATGAGACCATCCCGAACCATAGGCTGATTTTCCTTCCTAGGGTGAAGGTTTGAGTTACGCCTAGGGTAAGGGTTCTATTAACCAGAAAGCCCTGAGTTCCAAGAACACAGCAGCTGCGAAGGACTAGCCAAGAAGAGCGCAAAAGTACCACAACATGCCTGCCTCCACAGCTTTTTCCTTGGGGACATGCCTAATTCCTGGCTGATTTGCCTTTCTCGTCTTAGGGTTGGGGTTCGGCCTAGGGCTAGGATTTTTTTAACTAGGAAGCCCTGAGTTCCAGGCTTACTGCATCTGCCAAAGGCATCCCAAAGGGAGTGCAGAAGTGCCACAACATGGCTGCTTTCACGGCTTTTCCCTTAGGAAGAACCCTAATACGCGGCTGATTTACCTTCCTAGGGTTACTGTTAGGCTTAGGCCTAGGACTTTTAAAACCAGGAAGCCCTGGGCTCCAGGCACACTGCAGCTGCGAAAGGCATCCCAAGGGGAGCGCAAAAGTGACACAACTTGGCTGCCACCACTGATATTTCCATGAGACCATCCCGAACCATAGGCTGATTTTCCTTCCTAGGGTTAAGGTTTGACTTTCGCCTCGGGTAAGGGTTCTATTAACCAGAAAGCCCTGAGTTCCAAGAACACAGCAGCTGCGAAGGACTAGCCAAGAAGAGCGCAAAAGTACCACAACATGCCTGCCTCCACAGCTTTTTCCTTGGGGACATGCCTAATTCCTGGCTGATTTGCCTTTCTCGTCTTAGGGTTGGGGTTCGGCCTAGGGCTAGGATTTTTAAAATCAGGAAGCCCTGAGTTCCAGGCACACTGGAGCTGTGAAAGGCATCCCAAAGGGAGTGCAAAAGTGCCACAACATGGTTGCTTTCACGGCTTTTTCCTTGGCACCATCCCTATACCTAGGCTGATTTATCTGCCTAGGGTTAGGGTTAGGGTTCAGCCTAGGGCTTGGAGTTTTTTAACCAGGAAGCCCTGAGTTCCAGGCTTACTTCATCTGCCAAAAGCATCCCAAAGGGAGTGCAGAAGTGCCACAACATGGCTGCTTTCACAGCTTTTCCCTTAGGAAGAACCCTAATACGCGGCTGATTTACCTTCCTAGGGTTACTGTTAGGCTTAGGCCTAGGACTTTTAAAACCAGGAAGCCCTGGGCTCCAGGCACATGCAGCTGTTAAAGGCATCCCAAGAGGGCCGCAGAAGTGACACAACTTGGCTGCCTCTGCTGCTATTCTCATGAGACCATCCCGAACCATAGGCTGATTTTCCTTCCTAGGGTGAAGGTTTGAGTTACGCCTAGGGTAAGGGTTCTATTAACCAGAAAGCCCTGAGTTCCAAGAACACAGCAGCTGCGAAGGACTACCCAAGAAGAGCGCAAAAGTACCACAACATGCCTGCCTCCACAGCTTTTTCCTTGGGGACATGCCTAATTCCTGGCTGATTTGCCTTTCTCGTCTTAGGGTTGGGGTTCGGCCTAGGGCTAGGATTTTTAAAATCAGGAAGCCCTGAGTTCCAGGCACACTGGAGCTGTGAAAGGCATCCAAAAGGGAGGGCAAAAGTGCCACTACATGGTTGCTTTCACGGCTTTTTCCTTGGCACCATCCCTATACCTAGGCTGATTTATCTGCCTAGGGTTAGGGTTAGGGGTTCAGCCTAGGGCTTGGAGTTTTTTAACCAGGAAGCCCTGAGTTCCAGGCTTACTGCATCTGCCAAAGGCATCCTAAAGGGTGTGCAGAAGTGCCACAACATGGCTGCTTTCACGGCTTTTCCCTTAGGAAGAACCCTAATACGCGGCTGATTTACCTTCCTAGGGTTACTGTTAGGCTTAGGCCTAGGACTTTTAAAACCAGGAAGCCCTGGGCTCCAGGCACACTGCAGCTGCGAAAGGCATCCCAAGGGGAGCGCAAAAGTGACACAACTTGGCTGCCACCACTGATATTTCCATGAGACCATCCTGAACCATAGGCTGATTTTCCTTCCTAGGGTGAAGGTTTGAGTTACGCCTGGGGTAAGGGTTCTATTAACCAGAAAGCCCTGAGATCCAAGAACACAGCAGCTGCGAAGGACTAGCCAAGAAGAGCGCAAAAGTACCACAACATGCCTGCCTCCACAGCTTTTTCCTTGGGGACATGCCTAATTCCTGGCTGATTTGCCTTTCTCGTCTTAGGGTTGGGGTTCGGCCTAGGGCTAGGATTTTTTTAACTAGGAAGCCCTGAGTTCCAGGCTTACTGCATCTGCCAAAGGCATCCCAAAGGGAGTGCAGAAGTGCCACAACATGGCTGCTTTCACGGCTTTTCCCTTAGGAAGAACCCTAATACGCGGCTGATTTACCTTCCTAGGGTTACTGTTAGGCTTAGGCCTAGGACTTTTAAAACCAGGAAGCCCTGGGCTCCAGGCACATGCAGCTGTTAAAGGCATCCCAAGAGGGCCGCAGAAGTGACACAACTTGGCTGCCTCTGCTGCTATTCTCATGAGACCATCCCGAACCATAGGCTGATTTTCCTTCCTAGGGTGAAGGTTTGAGTTACGCCTAGGGTAAGAGTTCTATTAACCAGAAAGCCCTGAGTTCCAAGAACACAGCAGCTGCGAAGGACTACCCAAGAAGAGCGCAAAAGTACCACAACGTGCCTGCCTCCACAGCTTTTTCCTTGGGGACATGCCTAATTCCTGGCTGATTTGCCTTTCTCGTCTTAGGGTTGGGGTTCGGCCTAGGGCTAGGATTTTTTTAACTAGGAAGCCCTGAGTTCCAGGCTTACTGCATCTGCCAAAGGCATCCCAAAGGGAGTGCAAAAGTGCCACAACATGGTTGCTTTCACGGCTTTTTCCTTGGCAAGAAGCTTAACACCAGGCTGATTTCCCTTCCCAGGGTTACTGTAAGGCTTAGGCCTAGGGCTAGGATTTTTAAAACTAGGAAGCCCTTAGATCCAGGCACACTGCAGCTGTTCAAGGCATCCCAAGGGGAGTACAAAAGTGCAACAACATGGCAGCTTTCACAGCTTTTTCCTTGGCACCATCCCTATACCTAGGCTGTTTTATCTGCCTAGGGTTAGGGTTAGGGTTCAGCCTAGGGCTTGGAGTTTTTTAACCAGGAAGCCCTGAGTTCCAGGCTTACTGCATCTGCCAAAGGCATCCCAAAGGGAGTGCAAAAGTGCCACAACATGGCTGCTTTCACAGCTTTTCCCTTAGGAAGAACCCTAATACTCGGCTGATTTACCTTCCTAGGGTTACTGTTAGGCTTAGGCCTAGGACTTTTAAAACCAGGAAGCCCTGGGCTCCAGGCACACTGCAGCTGTGAAAGGCATCCCAAGGGGAGCGCAAAAGTGACATAACTTGGCTGCCACCACTGATATTTCCATGAGACCATCCCGAATCATAGGCTGATTTTCCTTCCTAGGGTGAAGGTTTGAGTTACGCCTAGGGTAAGGGTTCTATTAACCAGAAAGCCCTGAGTTCCAAGAACACAGCAGCTGCGAAGGACTAGCCAAGAAGAGCGCAAAAGTACCACAACATGCCTGCCTCCACAGCTTTTTCCTTGGGGACATGCCTAATTCCTGGCTGATTTGCCTTTCTCGTCTTAGGGTTGGGGTTCGGCCTAGGGCTAGGATTTTTTTAACTAGGAAGCCCTGAGTTCCAGGCTTACTGCATCTGCCAAAGGCATCCCAAAGGGAGTGCAGAAGTGCCACAACATGGCTGCTTTCACGGCTTTTCCCTTAGGAAGAACCCTAATACGCGGCTGATTTACCTTCCTAGGGTTACTGTTAGGCTTAGGCCTAGGACTTTTAAAACCAGGAAGCCCTGGGCTCCAGGCACATGCAGCTGTTAAAGGCATCCCAAGAGGGCCGCAGAAGTGACACAACTTGGCTGCCTCTGCTGCTATTCTCATGAGACCATCCCGAAACATAGGCTGATTTTCCTTCCTAGGGTGAAGGTTTGAGTTACGCCTAGGGTAAGAGTTCTATTAACCAGAAAGCCCTGAGTTCCAAGAACACAGCAGCTGCGAAGGACTACCCAAGAAGAGCGCAAAAGTACCACAACGTGCCTGCCTCCACAGCTTTTTCCTTGGGGACATGCCTAATTCCTGGCTGATTTGCCTTTCTCGTCTTAGGGTTGGGGTTCGGCCTAGGGCTAGGATTTTTTTAACTAGGAAGCCCTGAGTTCCAGGCTTACTGCATCTGCCAAAGGCATCCCAAAGGGAGTGCAAAAGTGCCACAACATGGTTGCTTTCACGGCTTTTTCCTTGGCAAGAAGCTTAACACCAGGCTGATTTCCCTTCCCAGGGTTACTGTAAGGCTTAGGCCTAGGGCTAGGATTTTTAAAACTAGGAAGCCCTTAGATCCAGGCACACTGCAGCTGTTCAAGGCATCCCAAGGGGAGTACAAAAGTGCAACAACATGGCAGCTTTCACAGCTTTTTCCTTGGCACCATCCCTATACCTAGGCTGTTTTATCTGCCTAGGGTTAGGGTTAGGGTTCAGCCTAGGGCTTGGAGATTTTTTACCAGGAAGCCCTGAGTTCCAGGCTTACTGCATCTGCCAAAGGCATCCCAAAGGGAGTGCAAAAGTGCCACAACATGGCTGCTTTCACGGCTTTTCCCTTAGGAAGAACCCTAATACGCGGCTGATTTACCTTCCTAGGGTTACTGTTAGGCTTAGGCCTAGGACTTTTAAAACCAGGAAGCCCTGGGCTCCAGGCACATGCAGCTGTTAAAGGTATCCCAAGAGGGCCGCAAAAGTGACAACACTTGGCTGCCTCTGCTGCTATTCTCATGAGACCATCCCGAACCATAGGCTGATTTTCCTTCCTAGGGTTAAGGTTTGAGTTACGCCTCGGGTAAGGGTTCTATTAACCAGAAAGCCCTGAGTTCCAAGAACACAGCAGCTGCGAAGGACTAGCCCAGAAGAGCGCAAAAGTACCACAACATGCCTGCCTCCACAGCTTTTTCCTTGGGGACATGCCTAATTCCTGGCTGATTTGCCTTTCTCGTCTTAAAGGTTGGGGTTCGGCCTAGGGCTAGGATTTTTAAAATCAGGAAGCCCTGAGTTCCAGGCACACTGGAGCTGTGAAAGGCATCCAAAAGGGAGTGCAAAAGTGCCACAACATGGTTGCTTTCACGGCTTTTTCCTTGGCACCATCCCTATACCTAGGCTGATTTATCTGCCTAGGGTTAGGGTTAGGGTTCAGCCTAGGGCTTGGAGTTTTTTAACCAGGAAGCCCTGAGTTCCAGGCTTACTTCATCTGCAAAAAGCATCCCAAAGGGAGTGCAGAAGTGCCACAACATGGCTGCTTTCACGGCTTTTCCCTTAGGAAGAACCCTAATACGCGGCTGATTTACCTTCCTAGGGTTACTGTTAGGCTTAGGCCTAGGACTTTTAAAACCAGGAAGCCCTGGGCTCCAGGCACATGCAGCTGTTAAAGGCATCCCAAGAGGGCCGCAGAAGTGACACAACTTGGCTGCCTCTGCTGCTATTCTCATGAGACCATCCCGAACCATAGGCTGATTTTCCTTCCTAGGGTGAAGGTTTGAGTTACGCCTAGGGTAAGGGTTCTATTAACCAGAAAGCCCTGAGTTCCAAGAACACAGCAGCTGCGAAGGACTAGCCAAGAAGAGCGCAAAAGTACCACAACATGCCTGCCTCCACAGCTTTTTCCTTGGGGACATGCCTAATTCCTGGCTGATTTGCCTTTCTCGTCTTAGGGTTGGGGTTCGGCCTAGGGCTAGGATTTTTTTAACTAGGAAGCCCTGAGTTCCAGGCTTACTGCATCTGCCAAAGGCATCCCAAAGGGAGTGCAAAAGTGCCACAACATGGTTGCTTTCACGGCTTTTCCCTTAGGAAGAACCCTAATACGCGGCTGATTTACCTTCCTAGGGTTACTGTTAGGCTTAGGCCTAGGGCTAGGATTTTTAAAACTAGGAAGCCCTTAGATCCAGGCACACTGCAGCTGTTCAAGGCATCCCAAGGGGAGTACAAAAGTGCAACAACATGGCAGCTTTCACAGCTTTTTCCTTGGCACCATCCCTATACCTAGGCTGTTTTATCTGCCTAGGGTTAGGGTTAGGGTTCAGCCTAGGGCTTGGAGTTTTTTAACCAGGAAGCCCTGAGTTCCAGGCTTACTGCATCTGCCAAAGGCATCCTAAAGGGAGTGCAGAAGTGCCACAACATGGCTGCTTTCACGGCTTTTCCCTTAGGAAGAACCCTAATACGCGGCTGATTTACCTTCCTAGGGTTACTGTTAGGCTTAGGCCTAGGACTTTTAAAACCAGGAAGCCCTGGGCTCCAGGCACATGCAGCTGTTAAAGGCATCCCAAGAGGGCCGCAAAAGTGACAACACTTGGCTGCCTCTGCTGCTATTCTCATGAGAGCATCCCGAACCATAGGCTGATTTTCCTTCCTAGGGTTAAGGTTTGAGTTACGCCTCGGGTAAGGGTTCTATTAACCAGAAAGCCCTGAGTTCCAAGAACACAGCGGCTGCGAAGGACTAGCCAAGAAGAGCGCAAAAGTACCACAACATGCCTGCCTCCACAGCTTTTTCCTTGGGGACATGCCTAATTCCTGGCTGATTTGCCTTTCTCGTCTTAGGGTTGGGGTTCGGCCTAGGGCTAGGATTTTTTTAACTAGGAAGCCCTGAGTTCCAGGCTTACTGCATCTGCCAAAGGCATCCCAAAGGGAGTGCAAAAGTGCCACAACATGGCTGCTTTCACAGCTTTTCCCTTAGGAAGAACCCTAATACTCGGCTGATTTACCTTCCTAGGGTTACTGTTAGGCTTAGGCCTAGGACTTTTAAAACCAGGAAGCCCTGGGCTCCAGGCACACTGCAGCTGTGAAAGGCATCCCAAGGGGAGCGCAAAAGTGACACAACTTGGCTGCCACCACTGATATTTCCATGAGACCATCCCGAACCATAGGCTGATTTTCCTTCCTAGGGTGAAGGTTTGAGTTACGCCTAGGGTAAGAGTTCTATTAACCAGAAAGCCCTGAGTTCCAAGAACACAGCAGCTGCGAAGGACTACCCAAGAAGAGCGCAAAAGTACCACAACGTGCCTGCCTCCACAGCTTTTTCCTTGGGGACATGCCTAATTCCTGGCTGATTTGCCTTTCTCGTCTTAGGGTTGGGGTTCGGCCTAGGGCTAGGATTTTTTTAACTAGGAAGCCCTGAGTTCCAGGCTTACTGCATCTGCCAAAGGCATCCCAAAGGGAGTGCAGAAGTGCCACAACATGGCTGCTTTCACGGCTTTTCCCTTAGGAAGAACCCTAATACGCGGCTGATTTACCTTCCTAGGGTTACTGTTAGGCTTAGGCCTAGGACTTTTAAAACCAGGACGCCCTGGGCTCCAGGCACATGCAGCTGTTAAAGGCATCCCAAGAGGGCCGCAGAAGTGACACAACTTGGCTGCCTCTGCTGCTATTCTCATGAGACCATCCCGAACCATAGGCTGATTTTCCTTCCTAGGGTGAAGGTTTGAGTTACGCCTAGGGTAAGAGTTCTATTAACCAGAAAGCCCTGAGTTCCAAGAATACAGCAGCTGCGAAGGACTACCCAAGAAGAGCGCAAAAGTACCACAACGTGCCTGCCTCCACAGCTTTTTCCTTGGGGACATGCCTAATTCCTGGCTGATTTGCCTTTCTCGTCTTAGGGTTGGGGTTCGGCCTAGGGCTAGGATTTTTTTAACTAGGAAGCCCTGAGTTCCAGGCTTACTGCATCTGCCAAAGGCATCCCAAAGGGAGTGCAAAAGTGCCACAACATGGCTGCTTTCACAGCTTTTCCCTTAGGAAGAACCCTAATACTCGGCTGATTTACCTTCCTAGGGTTACTGTTAGGCTTAGGCCTAGGACTTTTAAAACCAGGAAGCCCTGGGCTCCAGGCACACTGCAGCTGTGAAAGGCATCCCAAGGGGAGCGCAAAAGTGACACAACTTGGCTGCCACCACTGATATTTCCATGAGACCATCCCGAATCATAGGCTGATTTTCCTTCCTAGGGTTAAGGTTTGAGTTACGCCTAGGGTAAGGGTTCTATTAACCAGAAAGCCCTGAGTTCCAAGAACACAGCAGCTGCGAAGGACTAGCCAAGAAGAGCGCAAAAGTACCACAACATGCCTGCCTCCACAGCTTTTTCCTTGGGGACATGCCTAATTCCTGGCTGATTTGCCTTTCTCGTCTTAGGGTTGGGGTTCGGCCTAGGGCTAGGATTTTTTTAACTAGGAAGCCCTGAGTTCCAGGCTTACTGCATCTGCCAAAGGCATCCCAAAGGGAGTGCAGAAGTGCCACAACATGGCTGCTTTCACGGCTTTTCCCTTAGGAAGAACCCTAATACGCGGCTGATTTACCTTCCTAGGGTTACTGTTAGGCTTAGGCCTAGGACTTTTAAAACCAGGAAGCCCTGGGCTCCAGGCACATGCAGCTGTTAAAGGCATCCCAAGAGGGCCGCAGAAGTGACACAACTTGGCTGCCTCTGCTGCTATTCTCATGAGACCATCCCGAGCCATAGGCTGATTTTCCTTCCTAGGGTGAAGGTTTGATTTACGCCTATGGTAAGAGTTCTATTAACCAGAAAGCCCTGAGTTCCAAGAACACAGCAGCTGCGAAGGACTACCCAAGAAGAGCGCAAAAGTACCACAACGTGCCTGCCTCCACAGCTTTTTCCTTGGGGACATGCCTAATTCCTGGCTGATTTGCCTTTCTCGTCTTAGGGTTGGGGTTCGGCCTAGGGCTAGGATTTTTTTAACTAGGAAGCCCTGAGTTCCAGGCTTACTGCATCTGCCAAAGGCATCCCAAAGGGAGTGCAAAAGTGCCACAACATGGTTGCTTTCACGGCTTTTTCCTTGGCAAGAAGCTTAACACCAGGCTGATTTCCCTTCCCAGGGTTACTGTAAGGCTTAGGCCTAGGGCTAGGATTTTTAAAACTAGGAAGCCCTTAGATCCAGGCACACTGCAGCTGTTCAAGGCATCCCAAGGGGAGTACAAAAGTGCAACAACATGGCAGCTTTCACAGCTTTTTCCTTGGCACCATCCCTATACCTAGGCTGTTTTATCTGCCTAGGGTTAGGGTTAGGGTTCAGCCTAGGGCTTGGAGATTTTTAACCAGGAAGCCCTGAGTTCCAGGCTTACTGCATCTGCCAAAGGCATCCCAAAGGGAGTGCAGAAGTGCCACAACATGGCTGCTTTCACGGCTTTTCCCTTAGGAAGAACCCTAATACGCGGCTGATTTACCTTCCTAGGGTTACTGTTAGGCTTAGGCCTAGGACTTTTAAAACCAGGAAGCCCTGGGCTCCAGGCACATGCAGCTGTTAAAGGTATCCCAAGAGGGCCGCAAAAGTGACAACACTTGACTGCCTCTGCTGCTATTCTCATGAGACCATCCCGAACCATAGGCTGATTTTCCTTCCTAGGGTTAAGGTTTGAGTTACGCCTCGGGTAAGGGTTCTATTAACCAGAAAGCCCTGAGTTCCAAGAACACAGCAGCTGCGAAGGACTAGCCCAGAAGAGCGCAAAAGTACCACAACATGCCTGCCTCCACAGCTTTTTCCTTGGGGACATGCCTAATTCCTGGCTGATTTGCCTTTCTCGTCTTAGGGTTGGGGTTCGGCCTAGGGCTAGGATTTTTAAAATCAGGAAGCCCTGAGTTCCAGGCACACTGGAGCTGTGAAAGGCATCCCAAAGGGAGTGCAAAAGTGCCACAACATGGTTGCTTTCACGGCTTTTTCCTTGGCACCATCCCTATACCTAGGCTGATTTATCTGCCTAGGGTTAGGGTTAGGGTTCAGCCTAGGGCTTGGAGTTTTTTAACCAGGAAGCCCTGAGTTCCAGGCTTACTTCATCTGCCAAAAGCATCCCAAAGGGAGTGCAAAAGTGCCACAACATGGTTGCTTTCACGGCTTTTCCCTTAGGAAGAACCCTAATACGCGGCTGATTTACCTTCCTAGGGTTACTGTTAGGCTTAGGCCTAGGACTTTTAAAACCAGGAAGCCCTGGGCTCCAGGCACATGCAGCTGTTAAAGGCATCCCAAGAGGGCCGCAGAAGTGACACAACTTGGCTGCCTCTGCTGCTATTCTCATGAGACCATCCCGAACCATAGGCTGATTTTCCTTCCTAGGGTGAAGGTTTGAGTTACGCCTAGGGTAAGAGTTCTATTAACCAGAAAGCCCTGAGTTCCAAGAACACAGCAGCTGCGAAGGACTACCCAAGAAGAGCGCAAAAGTACCACAACATGCCTGCCTCCACAGCTTTTTCCTTGGGGACATGCCTAATTCCTGGCTGATTTGCCTTTCTCGTCTTAGGGTTGGGGTTCGGCCTAGGGCTAGGATTTTTTTAACTAGGAAGCCCTGAGTTCCAGGCTTACTGCATCTGCCAAAGGCATCCCAAAGGGAGTGCAAAAGTGCCACGACATGGTTGCTTTCACGGCTTTTCCCTTAGGAAGAACCCTAATACGCGGCTGATTTACCTTCCTAGGGTTACTGTTAGGCTTAGGCCTAGGACTTTTAAAACCAGGAAGCCCTGGGCTCCAGGCACATGCAGCTGTTAAAGGCATCCCAAGAGGGCCGCAGAAGTGACACAACTTGGCTGCCTCTGCTGCTATTCTCATGAGACCATCCCGAACCATAGGCTGATTTTCCTTCCTAGGGTGAAGGTTTGAGTTACGCCTAGGGTAAGAGTTCTATTAACCAGAAAGCCCTGAGTTCCAAGAACACAGCAGCTGCGAAGGACTACCCAAGAAGAGCGCAAAAGTACCACAACGTGCCTGCCTCCACAGCTTTTTCCTTGGGGACATGCCTAATTCCTGGCTGATTTGCCTTTCTCGTCTTAGGGTTGGGGTTCGGCCTAGGGCTAGGATTTTTTTAACTAGGAAGACCTGAGTTCCAGGCTTACTGCATCTGCCAAAGGCATCCCAAAGGGAGTGCAAAAGTGCCACAACATGGTTGCTTTCACGGCTTTTTCCTTGGCACCATCCCTATACCTAGGCTGATTTATCTGCCTAGGGTTAGGGTTAGGGTTCAGCCTAGGGCTTGGAGTTTTTTAACCAGGAAGCCCTGAGTTCCAGGCTTACTGCATCTGCCAAAGTCATCCTAAAGGGAGTGCAGAAGTGCCACAACATGGCTGCTTTCACGGCTTTTCCCTTAGGAAGAACCCTAATACGCGGCTGATTTACCTTCCTAGGGTTACTGTTAGGCTTAGGCCTAGGACTTTTAAAACCAGGAAGCCCTGGGCTCCAGGCACATGCAGCTGTTAAAGGCATCCCAAGAGGGCCGCAAAAGTGACAACAACTTGGCTGCCACCACTGATATTTCCATGAGATCATCCTGAACCATAGGGTGATTTTCCTTCCTAGGCTTAAGGTTTGAGTTACGCCTGGGGTAAGGGTTCTATTAACCAGAAAGCCCTGAGTTCCAAGAACACAGCAGCTGCGAAGGACTTCCCAAGAAGAGCGCAAAAGTACCACAACATGCCTGCCTCCACAGCTTTTTCCTTGGGGACATGCCTAATTCCTGGCTGATTTGCCTTTCTCGTCTTAGGGTTGGGGTTCGGCCTAGGGCTAGGATTTTTTTAACTAGGAAGCCCTGAGTTCCAGGCTTACTGCATCTGCCAAAGGCATCCCAAAGGGAGTGCAAAAGTGCCACAACATGGTTGCTTTCACGGCTTTTTCCTTGGCAAGAAGCTTAACACCAGGCTGATTTCCCTTCCCAGGGTTACTGTAAGGCTTAGGCCTAGGGCTAGGATTTTTAAAACTAGGAAGCCCTTAGATCCAGGCACACTTCAGCTGTTCAAGGCATCCCAAGGGGAGTACAAAAGTGCAACAACATGGCAGCTTTCACAGCTTTTTCCTTGGCACCATCCCTATACCTAGGCTGTTTTATCTGCCTAGGGTTAGGGTTAGGGTTCAGCCTAGGGCTAGGATTTTTTTAACTAGGAAGCCCTGAGTTTCAGGCTTACTGCATCTGCCAAAGGCATCCCAAAGGGAGTGCAGAAGTGCCACAACATGGCTGCTTTCACGGCTTTTCCCTTAGGAAGAACCCTAATACGCGGCTGATTTACCTTCCTAGGGTTACTGTTAGGCTTAGGCCTAGGACTTTTAAAACCAGGAAGCCCTCGGCTCCAGGCACATGCAGCTGTTAAAGGCATCCCAAGAGGGCCGCAAAAGTGACAACACTTGGCTGCCTCTGCTGCTATTCTCATGAGAGCATCCCGAACCATAGGCTGATTTTCCTTCCTAGGGTTAAGGTTTGAGTTACGCCTCGGGTAAGGGTTCTATTAACCAGAAAGCCCTGAGTTCCAAGAACACAGCAGCTGCGAAGGACTACCCAAGAAGAGCGCAAAAGTACCACAACATGCCTGCCTCCACAGCTTTTTCCTTGGGGACATGCCTAATTCCTGGCTGATTTGCCTTTCTCGTCTTAGGGTTGGGGTTCGGCCTAGGGCTAGGATTTTTAAAATCAGGAAGCCCTGAGTTCCAGGCACACTGGAGCTGTGAAAGGCATCCAAAAGGGAGGGCAAAAGTGCCACAACATGGTTGCTTTCACGGCTTTTTCCTTGGCACCATCCCTATACCTAGGCTGATTTATCTGCCTAGGGTTAGGGTTAGGGGTTCAGCCTAGGGCTTGGAGTTTTTTAACCAGGAAGCCCTGAGTTCCAGGCTTACTGCATCTGCCAAAGGCATCCTAAAGGGAGTGCAGAAGTGCCACAACATGGCTGCTTTCACGGCTTTTCCCTTAGGAAGAACCCTAATACGCGGCTGATTTACCTTCCTAGGGTTACTGTTAGGCTTAGGCCTAGGACTTTTAAAACCAGGAAGCCCTGGGCTCCAGGCACACTGCAGCTGCGAAAGGCATCCCAAGGGGAGCGCAAAAGTGACACAACTTGGCTGCCACCACTGATATTTCCATGAGACCATCCTGAACCATAGGCTGATTTTCCTTCCTAGGCTTAAGGTTTGAGTTACGCCTGGGGTAAGGGTTCTATTAACCAGAAAGCCCTGAGTTCCAAGAACACAGCAGCTGCGAAGGACTTCCCAAGAAGAGCGCAAAAGTACCACAACATGCCTGCCTCCACAGCTTTTTCCTTGGGGACATGCCTAATTCCTGGCTGATTTGCCTTTCTCGTCTTAGGGTTGGGGTTCGGCCTAGGGCTAGGATTTTTTTAACTAGGAAGCCCTGAGTTCCAGGCTTACTGCATCTGCCAAAGGCATCCCAAAGGGAGTGCAAAAGTGCCACAACATGGCTGCTTTCACAGCTTTTCCCTTAGGAAGAACCCTAATACTCGGCTGATTTACCTTCCTAGGGTTACTGTTAGGCTTAGGCCTAGGACTTTTAAAACCAGGAAGCCCTGGGCTCCAGGCACACTGCAGCTGTGAAAGGCATCCCAAGGGGAGCGCAAAAGTGACACAACTTGGCTGCCACCACTGATATTTCCATGAGACCATCCCGAACCATAGGCTGATTTTCCTTCCTAGGGTGAAGGTTTGAGTTACGCCTAGGGTAAGGGTTCTATTAACCAGAAAGCCCTGAGTTCCAAGAACACAGCAGCTGCGAAGGACTACCCAAGAAGAGCGCAAAAGTACCACAACATGCCTGCCTCCACAGCTTTTTCCTTGGGGACATGCCTAATTCCTGGCTGATTTGCCTTTCTCGTCTTAGGGTTGGGGTTCGGCCTAGGGCTAGGATTTTTTTAACTAGGAAGCCCTGAGTTCCAGGCTTACTGCATCTGCCAAAGGCATCCCAAAGGGAGTGCAGAAGTGCCACAACATGGCTGCTTTCACGGCTTTTCCCTTAGGAAGAACCCTAATACGCGGCTGATTTACCTTCCTAGGGTTACTGTTAGGCTTAGGCCTAGGACTTTTAAAACCAGGAAGCCCTGGGCTCCAGGCACATGCAGCTGTTAAAGGCATCCCAAGAGGGCCGCAGAAGTGACACAACTTGGCTGCCTCTGCTGCTATTCTCATGAGACCATCCCGAACCATAGGCTGATTTTCCTTCCTAGGGTGAAGGTTTGAGTTACGCCTAGGGTAAGAGTTCTATTAACCAGAAAGCCCTGAGTTCCAAGAACACAGCAGCTGCGAAGGACTACCCAAGAAGAGCGCAAAAGTACCACAACGTGCCTGCCTCCACAGCTTTTTCCTTGGGGACATGCCTAATTCCTGGCTGATTTGCCTTTCTCGTCTTAGGGTTGGGGTTCGGCCTAGGGCTAGGATTTTTTTAACTAGGAAGCCCTGAGTTCCAGGCTTACTGCATCTGCCAAAGGCATCCCAAAGGGAGTGCAAAAGTGCCACAACATGGTTGCTTTCACGGCTTTTTCCTTGGCAAGAAGCTTAACACCAGGCTGATTTCCCTTCCCAGGGTTACTGTAAGGCTTAGGCCTAGGGCTAGGATTTTTAAAACTAGGAAGCCCTTAGATCCAGGCACACTGCAGCTGTTCAAGGCATCCCAAGGGGAGTACAAAAGTGCAACAACATGGCAGCTTTCACAGCTTTTTCCTTGGCACCATCCCTATACCTAGGCTGTTTTATCTGCCTAGGGTTAGGGTTAGGGTTCAGACTAGGGCTTGGAGATTTTTAACCAGGAAGCCCTGAGTTCCAGGCTTACTGCATCTGCCAAAGGCATCCCAAAGGGAGTGCAGAAGTGCCACAACATGGCTGCTTTCACGGCTTTTCCCTTAGGAAGAACCCTAATACGCGGCTGATTTACCTTCCTAGGGTTACTGTTAGGCTTAGGCCTAGGACTTTTAAAACCAGGAAGCCCTGGGCTCCAGGCACATGCAGCTGTTAAAGGCATCCCAAGAGGGCCGCAGAAGTGACACAACTTGGCTGCCTCTGCTGCTATTCTCATGAGACCATCCCGAACCATAGGCTGATTTTCCTTCCTAGGGTGAAGGTTTGAGTTACGCCTAGGGTAAGGGTTCTATTAACCAGAAAGCCCTGAGTTCCAAGAACACAGCAGCTGTGAAGGACTAGCCAAGAAGACGCAAAAGTACCACAACATGCCTGCCTCCACAGCTTTTTCCTTGGGGACATGCCTAATTCCTGGCTGATTTGCCTTTCTCGTCTTAGGGTTGGGGTTCGGCCTAGGGCTAGGATTTTTTTAACTAGGAAGCCCTGAGTTCCAGGCTTACTGCATCTGCCAAAGGCATCCCAAAGGGAGTGCAAAAGTGCCACAACATGGTTGCTTTCACGGCTTTTCCCTTAGGAAGAACCCTAATACGCGGCTGATTTACCTTCCTAGGGTTACTGTTAGGCTTAGGCCTAGGACTTTTAAAACCAGGAAGCCCTGGGCTCCAGGCACATGCAGCTGTTAAAGGCATCCCAAGAGGGCCGCAGAAGTGACACAACTTGGCTGCCTCTGCTGCTATTCTCATGAGACCATCCCGAACCATAGGCTGATTTTCCTTCCTAGGGTGAAGGTTTGAGTTACGCCTAGGGTAAGAGTTCTATTAACCAGAAAGCCCTGAGTTCCAAGAACACAGCAGCTGCGAAGGACTACCCAAGAAGAGCGCAAAAGTACCACAACGTGCCTGCCTCCACAGCTTTTTCCTTGGGGACATGCCTAATTCCTGGCTGATTTGCCTTTCTCGTCTTAGGGTTGGGGTTCGGCCTAGGGCTAGGATTTTTTTAACTAGGAAGCCCTGAGTTCCAGGCTTACTGCATCTGCCAAAGGCATCCCAAAGGGAGTGCAGAAGTGCCACAACATGGTTGCTTTCACGGCTTTTTCCTTGGCAAGAAGCTTAACACCAGGCTGATTTCCCTTCCCAGGGTTACTGTAAGGCTTAGGCCTAGGGCTAGGATTTTTAAAACTAGGAAGCCCTTAGATCCAGGCACACTGCAGCTGTTCAAGGCATCCCAAGGGGAGTACAAAAGTGCAACAACATCGCAGCTTTCACAGCTTTTTCCTTGGCACCATCCCTATACCTAGGCTGTTTTATCTGCCTAGGGTTAGGGTTAGGGTTCAGCCTAGGGCTTGGAGTTTTTTAACCAGGAAGCCCTGAGTTCCAGGCTTACTGCATCTGCCAAAGGCATCCCAAAGGGAGTGCAGAAGTGCCACAACATGGCTGCTTTCACGGCTTTTCCCTTAGGAAGAACCCTAATACGCGGCTGATTTACCTTCCTAGGGTTACTGTTAGGCTTAGGCCTAGGACTTTTAAAACCAGGAAGCCCTGGGCTCCAGGCACATGCAGCTGTTAAAGGCATCCCAAGAGGGCCGCAAAAGTGACAACACTTGGCTGCCTCTGCTGCTATTCTCATGAGAGCATCCCGAACCATAGGCTGATTTTCCTTCTTAGGGTTAAGGTTTGAGTTACGCCTCGGGTAAGGGTTCTATTAACCAGAAAGCCCTGAGTTCCAAGAACACAGCAGCTGCGAAGGACTAGCCAAGAAGAGCGCAAAAGTACCACAACATGCCTGCCTCCACAGCTTTTTCCTTGGGGACATGCCTAATTCCTGGCTGATTTGCCTTTCTCGTCTTAGGGTTGGGGTTCGGCCTAGGGCTAGGATTTTTTTAACTAGGAAGCCCTGAGTTCCAGGCTTACTGCATCTGCCAAAGGCATCCCAAAGGGAGTGTAAAAGTGCCACAACATGGCTGCTTTCACAGCTTTTCCCTTAGGAAGAACCCTAATACTCGGCTGATTTACCTTCCTAGGGTTACTGTTAGGCTTAGGCCTAGGACTTTTAAAACCAGGAAGCCCTGGGCTCCAGGCACACTGCAGCTGTGAAAGGCATCCCAAGGGGAGCGCAAAAGTGACACAACTTGGCTGCCACCACTGATATTTCCATGAGACCATCCCGAACCATAGGCTGATTTTCCTTCCTAGGGTTAAGGTTTGAGTTACGCCTAGGGTAAGGGTTCTATTAACCAGAAAGCCCTGAGTTCCAAGAACACAGCAGCTGCGAAGGACTACCCAAGAAGAGCGCAAAAGTACCACAACATGCCTGCCTCCACAGCTTTTTCCTTGGGGACATGCCTAATTCCTGGCTGATTTGCCTTTCTCGTCTTAGGGTTGGGGTTCGGCCTAGGGCTAGGATTTTTTTAACTAGGAAGCCCTGAGTTCCAGGCTTACTGCATCTGCCAAAGGCATCCCAAAGGGAGTGCAGAAGTGCCACAACATGGCTGCTTTCACGGCTTTTCCCTTAGGAAGAACCCTAATACGCGGCTGATTTACCTTCCTAGGGTTACTGTTAGGCTTAGGCCTAGGACTTTTAAAACCAGGAAGCCCTGGGCTCCAGGCACATGCAGCTGTTAAAGGCATCCCAAGAGGGCCGCAGAAGTGACACAACTTGGCTGCCTCTGCTGCTATTCTCATGAGACCATAGCGAACCATAGGCTGATTTTCCTTCCTAGGGTGAAGGTTTGAGTTACGCCTAGGGTAAGAGTTCTATTAACCAGAAAGCCCTGAGTTCCAAGAACACAGCAGCTGCGAAGGACTACCCAAGAAGAGCGCAAAAGTACCACAACGTGCCTGCCTCCACAGCTTTTTCCTTGGGGACATGCCTAATTCCTGGCTGATTTGCCTTTCTCGTCTTAGGGTTGGGGTTCGGCCTAGGGCTAGGATTTTTTTAACTAGGAAGCCCTGAGTTCCAGGCTTACTGCATCTGCCAAAGGCATCCCAAAGGGAGTGCAAAAGTGCCACAACATGGTTGCTTTCAC